>OY728143.1:789553583-790221627 GCA_963277665.1 Viscum album | reverse complement strand
TATTTTGGTATTTAATTTAAAATAATATTTCTTATATTTTAGAAATTTAATTTGAATAAAATGTAATTATTTTTTAATATGCCTAATAATATAATCTTATGGTTTATTTTTTGGAATTTCTTAATAATAGATTTTTTAGTGACTAATGAAAAATAAAAAACTTACAAATACCAATACTTTTATGACATTTTTATTGTATATATATCAAATTTATTTCCTTACCAAATACATAATATATTTATTATTAAAAAAATATATTTTCATAATATTTTATGTAAAAATAAAAATAAAATTTTATATATTTTATAACATATTTCGACCGTTATTTAAATTTTTTAATATTACACTGTATGATTTTTATAAATAATATTAATTAAATTTTGAAATCGAATAAAATAAAAGATATTTGTAATTTTTAATTAGTGGGTTCTAATTATATAACAATATTAGATTTTATTTATAAATCGTAAGATGATATTTGAAATTTTGAGTTACTATTATAAAATATATTATTGTAAATGTGAACAATCAAATTTTTTTGACCCATAAACACATCTTAAATGATACTAAATTTCTAATTGAGATATTTATCAACGAAAAAAATTCACATTCCCATTATTTCTTAGTTATGGATATACATACCTTAATTTTGATCTCTGAATGATGAAAATTTAGGGGTATTTACAATAATTCAATCCATTTTCAGTAATAAAATGGTAGATGCACTCCTCACTACCAAAGAAAATAAAACACAACATGATCATCCCAAATATTTTCACAATCATCTCATTAATACTCTATAATCATTAAATATGTTCACAAACCGACAAAAAACCAACCAATAATGGTCTAACCCCTTTAAAAATGTGATATAACTTGTGTTAAGGTAAAAATTCATAATTGCTCCATTATCTTTATATTTCGTTATAAAGACTTATTTGTCGTCAAATTACATTAAACTATTTTAAAATGATAACATCAGTATTAATAATATATTAACATGTTATTGTAATTATTCTAAAATCAGTAACCAACTTTTCTGTTAGTAATAAAAATATGTAAAATGTGTGAATGTATGTACTACCCCCTCCACCATGAAATGTTTTTGCTTTCCATTGCGAATCAACATTCCTAGTAATAAAATAAAGTTAATATATAATTACAATAAATATAAAAATGTAAATATATATAATTTATAATTTTTTTGATAAATAATATTTTATATCTCTATCAATTCCAGGGAAAATTAAAATATCATCCATGAAATTGTGCACAATACCACCTCCAATGAATGGTGAATTCCAAATTTCAATACCAAAAGTCCATGATGGTTCTAATAATTTTTTTAAAATTTTAAATATGATCATTATACCATAGTTTTCGTTCTATTTTTATATTCTATATATCATAATAATGAAATTTAAAAAAAATATTATAAAAAATTCAACGATTTAAAAATACCATGATTAGAGGAATTTTTTTTATAATTAATAGATATATATAAGGTTTATTCCTCATATATATCCTTAACATTATTGTAAAGACCATTACATTCAATATAAATTTTTTAAATTATAAGTAATATTTCGACACCACAAAAATTGGTGGCACATGATTCCAAGGCCCAGAGTGTCCAGAATGAATTTATGAACATTTTTCGTGTACATTCAGTAAAAGAGAAAGTGGATTTTTGTAACTTTTGAACCAGTTCTCAGAATTGAAATCTGAGGACACTTTTGAAGTAATAGCGCTGGTATTCTCATAAGGAGACCTTCTCCTCGACCACAGTAGGTTGAGGGTAGAAGTTAGTTTTTTACTTTTTCGTGGAGGAATAGAAAAATAAAAATACTTAACATTATTTTTCATGAAACCTTCTTTGGGTATATAGAGGTGGGACCACATGAAATAAAAAACCCCGATTTGAATTCATGTTGGGAACCACCGGACTATTGAACTCCCTCTTTAATGAAGGAGTTGACTTTTGGTTTTCTATAAATTAATTAAGACAACATTAATTATACCAACAAATTTAATAGATTAAAATATTCTATTTGTTTGGCTCCTCATTTTTCCTTGGGGTAAATCATTGGAAAGTGTATAATCTTGGGAGAACATTAGAGGAACTCATCCACCAATGAATAACATCTCCTCCAAAGTAATAACACCATCTCCATCGTAAAACATTTTTCATAATAAAGAAAGTTGATGAAATATGACCCCACCATTGGAAGCATGTTGCGGAAGCGATGATCATTGGCACCTTAAGTTCCTATATCATTTTCATCACATGAACAATCAACAAATCATTAAGATGGGGTTTTTTGTTTTAAATACCCCCATACCCGTTCTTGATGTTCTTCATGATTATGGATTTTTTAAGCTTCTTGCTCCCACTCTAACGCTGAGGGTGTGGGCCAAATTAACATGGTCAGACCACTCCACAAATAATTGTGTATTTTTTTGTTTTTTTCTTCGTGATGGAGGAGGATGGCGACTGGTTCCGACAATTGGAACCGATGAAACTTGATAGTGGAGGCTGGAACCACAGTCAGCGGTGGCACAACCATGCTGCTGTAGAAGGGTCATGACCTGTCGCACGCGGCGGGGCAAGGATGGCAGCTATAAGAGGCTGGATTCATGATGGGGGTGGTGGCACACATCTATTCCACCCGGTGATAAAGGGTCGCGGCAGTGACGGGATGGTGGCTGACGTTTGGCAGGCCACAGAGGGGCGGAGCATGACGCGCCACCAAGAAGAATGGGGCCGACCGTTTTGGCCCGCTGAGTTGAAACGAGCAGGACCCATGACTCCCGCGTTCTACCTAGCGACTGAACAGCTTTAGATGTTCGGTGATTGATGTGGGGGTGCGTGACTTCCCCCCCCCCTACAGGGGGCCAGGTCGGGCCGCCTAGCGCAGGCCGCACCGGGCTGTACTGGTGGGCTGGGTTGACCCGAACTGGGTTTGTTCTGCCTAGGCCAGGACGGGCCAGGTCGGTCTGATCGGGTGGGACTGGACCCGGACCAATTTCAACCTTATAAGTTCTTTTTTCCCTAACAATACCTAAGAGAATCCGTTTGATGAACATTATATGGCATCAGAAACCTTAGATCAAGATGGTCCTTTTGGTATACCCCACATGATTTGTGGGTAATGTTTTGGTACGGTTGGGATAGATCAAGCACGAATCCAATTGGGCCCTCGGGACTAAAATTTCAATCACATATAGACAGGACATCTGATATATGCACCATCTTTTGATTTGAGTGCTCTTTTATGTGGTGTTCCTTTGGGAAACGTCTTCATGGGATTTCGTGGTAGTTAGAGTATCGACCAGTGGCTTGAAGAACAGACCCTAATAGAGACAAGCGAGCATAGGGGGGAAACCTTGTATCTAGTTGTGAAATGAGAAAAGCATCCTTCGTGGGTATTTGATTTAGGGTCCCACATGGAACATCTCTATGAATCCATACGGGAATACTCTAGGATCATGTGTTGGTCTGATGTTGTACTATAATTCTGTGTGGGTCTGATGATGTACTTGAATCATGTGTTGGTATGATGTTGTACTAGGATTATATGTGGGTCGGAAGATGTAGTTGGATCCTATGTGGGTCTGATGATGTACTAAGATCCTATGTGAGTCTAATGATGTACTACAATCTTATATACTCGAGAGTGGCAGTCGGCACCACGACTGGCCGTGAAGATGGTCGTGGGGAAACCGCACCGCCGGAGAAGGGTCGCAGACCGTCGCAGGAGGTGGGGAAAGGACGGTGGCCATTGGAGGATGAACACATGATGGGGAGGTGAAGTGCATCTACACTGCCGAGAAAGAAAGGGTCGCCCCTTGTGCCATGATGGTGTTGGGAAGGCGGTCGGTATTCAGCGGGCCGCGGAGGGTCAACGCATGACGCGCCACTGGGTGGAAAGGGGTCGGTCATTTCCGATGGCCGATTTTAACCGAGATGGACCCGCGTGTTTCTCGTGCTACCTACTGACCAAACAAATTCATCCATTCAATGATTCCGGAGGGGGAATGCGAATCCCCCCCCCCGCCTGCGGCCAGGCCGGGCCGCCATGAAGGGTCGCCCGGTGCACACCCGACCGCTCGGCGTGGGCCGGTCTTGACCTAGTAGGCTGGGCCGCGCCAACGTGTCGTGCCACACCTAGTGGGTTGGACCAGACCCCGTTGTTCGGTTCAACCTAAACCAGGTCAGTTTGTTCTTGTCGAACCGGACTCGGACCTGTTTCAGCCCTATACGTTCTTCCGACCATAATTTGAGCTACGGGCGTCCGTTTGACGAAACGCCTACGGTGTCAGAAACATTGGAGTAGGACAATACTTTTGGTATACCCCACTTATGTTTTGGATAACGTTGGGGTACGACTGGGTAGTATCAAGAACAACTCCAACTGGGCCCTCAGGACTAAAAGGCCAATAACATACAGACCAGACGTCTAACTAACGCATCGTCTGTTGTATTGAGACCCCTTTCACGTGTTGGTAATTTTGGATACTTCATTGTGGGATTTAATGGAATTTGGAGTATTGACAAATTTTTGGAGGAGCGGACCCTCCCTGAGACAAGCGATAATAGTGCGGGAACCCTGTAGCTGGTTATGACATGACAAAAGAATCCTTCGTGGGTTTGCGATTCAGGGTCCCACATGGAATCGCTCTAGGAATCTATGTGGGACTAATCTAGGATCCTATGTAGGTCTGATGTTGTACTAGGATCATGTGTGGGTCTAAAGATGTACTAGGATCTTATGTGGGTCTGATGCTATACTATGATCATGTGTGGGTCTGACAACGATTTAGGATCCTTGGTGGGTCTGCATCTAAACACAGTAAGATGAATTTGTACTTACATATAATCATATCTACTATTGTACCTATGTTATACATGTTATGAGCTGAGTCCTTACCTTTCTGGTGATACATTTGTGGTATTCTTCTGTGTGGTGTACCTTTGTGGTACTTACCTTCATGGTATTCCTTCCATTGTGGAATAGTTGATCCTTGGTCTAATGAGATGTGCTTTGTGTTTCCTCATGATTGAGATGGTTTTACTTGAAATCATAGGTATATGGAGGGGCATATAATGAAGTGGAGTTGTCTGTTGTTTTCATTATTTGTGGTTTATCATTTGTAGACTTTGTGACACCTTGAGGATCTCGGGGTCCCTACTTAGTATCGTTATTCTCACCCCTTCATGGGCTACAACCGCACCTTTTTGTGTTTGGTGAAGACGAAAGATAGCGCTGATTGAGGATGATGGTACTACGACTAGAGGTAGCTCGTAGGTGGAACTTAGATGAGGTGTACTATAGAGAGGACTGTTCGAGAACTATACCAACCCTTCATGTAGGATTCATGGCAGGTGGTCATAGGAGTTTTTTCAGTTTAATTATACTTTTCAGTTTCTTGTACATTCCAGTTGGGATTTAATTTTGGCCCATTTTACTTTTGTACTCACTATATTTACTATATAGTTTACTCGTGGTCATACCTTGATTTGTTCTTGGTGGTGAGTGTTTATAGGATATAAAGAAAATGCCTTCCCGATCTTAGGAAATATGACTTTTTGTGCTAGTTGTCAGCCCCTGGCCTATAGAAGGCGGGCATTTCGAAGTCACAGCATGGGCCCTAGGGGATGGGTCATGAAAAATTGGTATCAGAGGGAAAGGTTGAGTAGAGAGCCTATGACGCCTCTATGTGCAGGAGATTTTATGGCTACATTGAGTACCCTCTTTGATTATCTTCGATCGTGATGAAAGTTTTACTTCATGGCTATGGAAGGGGTTGCATGAGGCTTTTGGGAAGTAACTTCATTTGAGCACCACCTTCAATCCATAGATGGATGGCAAAACTGAGTAGACTAGCTAGACCACTGAGGACATGCAACGTTCTTGCTTCCTCAACTTCGGTTGCAGATGGAAGGATCACTTTCTATTGGTAGAGTTTTCATACAACAACAGTTATAACTTCACCAATAGGATGGAACATTTTGAGGCATTGTACAAGTGACCTTAAAAATCACCTTTGTGCTGGACTGACCCTGGGGAGTCAGCACTCGTGGGACTAGAGATGGTACGGGCTACCCCAAAAAGGTGCATATCATCTAGGAGTGGATGAAGACTGTACAGAGCAGGAAGAATACTTATTCTTATATGAGACATAGGTCACTGGAGTTCACGGAAGGTGGTGACGTCTTTCTAAGGGTCTCACCATGATGAAGATTGTGGAGATTTGGCCTGGATGGAAATTTATCTTTGAGGTTCATTGGACCCTTCCTGGTCCTCATCATAGTTGGCGAGATGGCTTACCTCTTAGAACATCTCCCTCAGTTGCACCGGGTGCAAGACGTCTTCCATGTATCTCAGTTGAGGAGATACGTGCATGAACCATCTCACATCATCAACCATGGCGAGCTCGACATCGATGATGGGGTGACGTATACAGAGGTTCCATTAGAGATTGAGGATTGACGGGAGTGGGTCCTTCATGGGTGGTTGATATTTCTAGGGCACATTTGCTGGCAGCATGTGATCCTCTAGGAGAGAACATAGGATCAGGAGGCCCATATACATGTTCAATACCCCCACTTGTTCCCATAGTTTTAGTTGTGGATTACGGGGACGCAAAGCCCTGAGGTGGGGAGAATATAAAGACCCTAATTTTACATTTATTTTTTTAAATTCTATGTAATATTTTGAGACTGTGAAAATTGATGGCACATGATTCCAAGGCTCGGAGTGTCCTGATAGAATTTCTGAACATTTTTTAGGTACATTAAATAAACATGTGAGTGAGTTTATGTAACTTTTGAACCGGTTCATGTTATTGAAATCTGAGGACATGGTCGAACTCGCAGTGCCTGTATTAACATAAGGAGACCATCACCTCGACCATAGTAGGTCGAGGGTAGAAGTTAGTTTTTCACAGTTTTGTGGAGGAATAGAAAAATAAAAATACATAACATTTTTATTTTTATTGTTACCTTATTTAGGGTTAGAGAGGTGGGTACCACCAGATCAAAAAACCCATGATTTGAATTCCTGGTGGGGACCAATCGACTCTTGAATTCCGTCTTTAATGAGAGAGGTGACTTTGGGTTTCTTGTAAATTAATTTATCCATCATTAACTATGAAAAACAAAATAAATAGATAAACATATTATATTTGGTTGTCTCCACATTTGACCATGGGATAAACCATTATAAAAGGTATAATCTTGGGAGAGTATTTGAGGAACTCATCCACCAACCAAGAACATGTCCTCCAAAAAAAGACTTCCACCTCCATCGAATAACATTCAGTAGAATAAATAAAGAGGAGAACGCACGAGCCTGACTTCGAAAGAATGTTGTGGAAGCGAAGATTGTTGTCACCTTATTTGGCTACACCATTTTCATCTCATGACACATCAATGAACCTTAGAGGTAGGTTTTGTTGTTTTAAATACCCCCTTACCCATTATTGATGTTCTTCATGACACAAGAATTATTGAGCCGCTTGCTACCACTCTAACGTGGAGGGTGAGGGCCCAACAAACATAACCCGACCACTCTGCAAATCATTGTGTAATTTTTTGTTCTGTTCTTCATGATGGAGGAGGATAGCCACCTGTGCCGGTGATTGGAACCAGTGAAACTAGAGAGTGGCGGCCAACACCACGATCGGCCGCGAAGATAGCGACGACGCAACCACCCCACCAGAGAAGGGTCATCGACTATCGGCCGAGGCGGGGCAAGGACGATGTCCACCCACACGACGGGGGAGGCGGCGCGTGACCATGAAACCCAGCGAGAAAGGGTCACAGCTTGTGTAGCTTCATTGAGGGGAAGGCAGACGACATTCGGCCAGCCGTGGAGGCGCGTCACACATTGTGCTGCTGGGAGAAAAGGGGATAGATTTTCGAACATATGAGTTGAACCGAGCGGGTCTGGTGTGCATCCTTTCATCCTAATTGCTTCGTCCATTCGGCGATTGAGGTTGGGGAGCACGACTTTACATCTCATGCAGCCATGTCGGGCCGCCCAGCACCCTCGGGGCCAGACCGAGCAGGCTGGGCGGGACCCAGCGGGCAGGTTCGACCTGAACCGGGTTGGGTCAGCCCAAACCGTGTCGGTCCGACTGGGTCAGACTATACTCGGACCAGTTTCAACCTTATACATTCTTTCGGAAATAACTTGAGCTACGTACATCCATTTGACGAACCATATGCGGTGCTAGAATACTTGGAGGAAGACGACCCTTTTGGTAAACCCGAAATGACTTTTGGATAAAGTTGGCATACAACCGGGTTGGATAGAGCCCAAATCCAACCGTGCCCTTAGGATTAAAAGGCAAATAACTTATATACCATACATTTGACTGACACATTATCAATTTTGTTGAGACCGCTTTTACATTTCAGTCATTTGGGATAATTCTTCATGGGATTTTGTTGTATTTGGATTATTGACCAGTGGCTTGAGGAGAGGACCCTACCAGAGACAAGCGAGCATAGTTCGGGAGCCCTTTAGCTAACTATGAAATGAGAAAGGAATCCTTCATGGGTCTATGATTGGGGGTCCCACATGGAACCGCACTAGAAATCCATGCGGGCCTACTCTAGGTTCTTATGTGTGACTGATGATGTACTAGGATCCTATGTGGGTATGATGAAGTACATGGACCTTGTGTGGGTCTGATGTTGTACTGGGATTTCGTGTGGATCTGAATGAGTACTAGGATCCTCTATGTGTCTAACGATTTACTAGGATTTTGTGTGGGTGTAATGATGTACTACGATCCTATGTGGTCTAATAATGATTTAGGATCCTACGTGGATCTGCATATAAATAGATTAAGATGAATATATGTAGTTACATCTAATCATCACTACTACTGTAACTATGTTATACCTGGTATGAGTTGAGTCCTTACCTTCATAGCGATACCGTTGTGGTATTCTTCTATGTGGTATACCTTTGTGGTACTTACCGTCATGGTATTTCTTCCATAGTGGAATAGTTGAGCTTTGGGATAATGAGTTGGACCGTGTGTTTCCTCAGGATTGAGATGGGTTTACAAGATAACATATGTATATGTATGGGTATTTACCTAAGTTGGATTGTTAGTTGTTTTCATGCTTTGTGGTTTATCATTTGTGGATTTTGTGAGACCTTATGTGTCTCGGGTTCCCTACTAAGTATCATTATACTCACTACTGCACCGGATATGCCCGAACATTATTGTGTTTGGTGAAAATGACAGACATTGCTGATTGAGGACGAGGGTACCGGGATTGAAGGTAGCTCAGAGGTGGACCTCATATGAGGCATATCGTAGGGACGACCGTTCCAGAGTTGTACCTACCCATTAGGTAGGAACCTTGGCGTGTGTTCATAGGATCTGTTTCAATTTACTTATACATTTCAATTTCGTGTACTTTCCAATTGGGCTTGTAGTCTTCCCCTTTTACTTACATTACTCACTGTATTTACTATACATTTTACAAGGGTAAATATCTTGTTATGTTCTTGGTGGTGTGTGTTTATTGGATATAAAGGCAATGCCCTCCTGGTCTTAGGGAATACTCCCTTCAGTGCTAGTCGTCATCCCCTTGCCTATGGAAGGCGGGCTTGGAGAAGTCACAACATGAGTCTCGGGCGACATGTCGTGACAATTATGATATATAACTAAATAAAATATAAAATATCATTATTCTTCTCCTATAATGGTATGACAACTAATCCAACTCATAATAATCCAATAATTTGTGTTTGATAATGATTGGGTTGGTTTAACAACTACAGGAACAATGATATGATATTGATTCGTGTATAATAATTTTAACAATGTTACCATTCTAATATGATACAAATTAGAAAAAAAAAAATTTGTATATGGAGTGGTTATGAATATATCTAACTCATAAATTAAGAAGATATATTTCATTCATTAATAAAGACACAAAATTACTCATTTTCAATTTAATCATTAAGGAAAATGTGTGAAAACCAAATTAAATGAATTTAAAAAATAATAAATCATTATGAAATCTTACATCTAGTTCCCTTCAAAATCATGTAATGGTGAATTTTTTATAAATACCAAAATCCTATTTACAGAACAAGTACAAACTATCAATATTATAAATATTCGATATGGGAAAATAGATAAAAAAAATATAAAATAAATAGAGAGATTTATTGTAGATGAAATTTATAAATTTTCATATGTAGAATTTTGTTTCAACAATTTATTATGATAATTATGTTTTCTATATGGTATTGTAGTGTACATCCATGGATTTGTGGATATAAGGTAAGGTATTTCACCACAATTCATTTCTTTTATAAATGTTTTGTATTATTATCATAACATCACTAATGTCTTATATATGTTACATGAATGAAAAATTACATAATGTTATACAGTATATTACTATTAATTTAATTTTATCTTAAAATATTATATTTCAAGAGGTTTTGATTTTATCTATCCTCCTGGTGTAATGGATTTTGTTAACTGAATTAGCATTCAATGTGTTATAATTGTTCTTTTAGAACATTTTTCTTATATATTGGATGCATTATACCCTTTGATAGTATTATGTGGTATATTCACATAAACTTATATAGATTTGTATTATTATCTCACACTCTCATTTTATAATGATTCTTACATCATAAATAATTTTTCCAAAAAAGATATTTCTGTAATTGAAATCAAATTTTCTGAGTTATATGGTTTAATTGTGAACATAGTTCTTTTCTGTTTTTCATAAATATCACAATTCATAAGATATTATATCGTGTATCCAATTGTGAAAAATCAACAAAAACAACAATTTAATGAATGGATTTATTTTTTTATAAAAATATAATATGCATGGAGTAAATATCATCTAAAATTTATTATCACTTCTTTTCCTTATATATTTTTAACAATACCAATAATTTTTTCAATTATTATTTTAATTCCTTATTATGTGTTAACACACAATATGAACATTTTCCCAATTTCCATTATTAAATAGAATGATCTATTAAACCTTTTAGAAAATATATTTAAATAAAATTACATAAATATATTAATAATAATATTCCAACCTTTTGGAATCATTTATTTGTAATTTTATCCTTTTTTTTTCTAGTTAAGAATTTATTTGTAATGTTTTTTATGTTTTCTGCCCCTATGTGAAAAAAAGGATATATCTAGTGTGATTGGGTACTATTGAGCCTATTATGGAATAGTAGAAATGGAATATTGTTTAATTTATTTCTCAATATGATGATCCCATTTATTGAATTATATTAATGTGGGTATGAATGTTTTGGTTCATTAGAAACAGGTCAGGCATTACCCATGTGAATATTGGTGATTTTTTCACCATAATTGATATGATGTGTATTTTCAGTGTGAGGAATATAGCGATGAACAATGTCTTATTTGGTAAATGTGGTTCATATATGTAAAATAGGTTCTAAGAATGTGTTTTAAGAGAATATTTTTCAATTTCAATCATTATTATTAGTATATGGTTTCCACTGGGGTCGTCTAAACATGAAATAAATTCTTTTGATGTATTGTTAGAAAATAAATATGGTTTTAGTGATCCATTGTGTATGTGACATATAGGATGTTTCTAACCATCATTATGGAAGATGTGTCTAGTATAAATTTTCCTAGATCATTGTGTGTCAGACCAATAATTATGAAATGAGGGTTTGTGTTGTTTCTGTGTAATTAGGAAAGAAATATGGAAGAAAAATTAACATCTTTCCATGAGACATACGCCTGTTGAGCCAATTTTGGTCAAAAAGGAGGATATCTGGAGGACTCATTATATGCCCCTCTAATGTAGATTCCTGATGATAGATTAACTCAAGGTGGTTATGTGGAAATAGAAATGAAAAAATATTGATTTCATTTTGTATGTGGTGATGGTTTGTGTGTAAAATCATATTTTATGGGAAAATATGGATGAATGACGTCACTTTTGATATGAAATTCCATGGATTCATAATTATTATCTGGTATTGTCCAAGTTAGGTAAAGGATCAATTTTTTGAAATAGGGAACAAGTGTAATGGGTTATGAGATGTATGTTGGCAATGTTTTATTTTCATTTTGTTAATATATTGCAATATATATGGATTTTTGAAATGGAATCCATAGATGGAAACCTAACGAGTTAACACTCACAGACTACAAAGGACCTACAATATTCGTGTAGATAATATAGATTTTTGTAAAAAAATTATATAATGATCGAGATATAGAGCATAGTGAACAACAATATGAAGAGGTTCCAAAGGAATGCTGGTTTTTTGGGGAAAATGAACCACATGGTATCTGAATGATGAGATTATAAAAATTTGGGTTATTTTTCATGTTTATACAAATTATTGAGTAAACATGTGATTTGGTTTAACTTATGTATGACTGTAATGACATGAGGATTCTATCAATTATATATAGAATGTTTATTGTGGATCATTTCTACTATTTTAATAAATTTCATCTTCTTCATTTTTTTTATTCTATTGTTTTTTAATTATAATAATTAGAGCATATATCCCCTGACTTATCAAATAATACATCCTAACTCTAGGTTAGCATCCTTTGGAAAATTAAGATGCACACCTCGTATGAAAGGACCCTATGTCCTAGAGCACCATATTAGTCAATAACTATGTGGGGCATCATAATTTGGAATTATAGAGACTTTTGATGATAAATTAAAGCCTTAAATGTCATGGAAATTACATGGTACAATTATAGAATGATATTTAAATAGTTTTAAGATCATTTTGATGATTTAAATGTTGTATTATTGGTGGTTTATTTTAAAATGTTACATTATTTTGGTTATGATAGAAAAATGTATAGTAATGTGATGGAACATGGGACTGATTTTATATTTTGGGACTCACAACCACCTGTATGAACTTAGGTTGATGTTTGAAGGTAAATTGGATTTTTGACCTTGTTTTTGTTGATATATTTGATAAATTTTGTTTGTATCAAATTGAAATTGAGGTTATTGAATTTTTTTTGAAACATGGTAATATTGGATATAGATATCATTCATGTATCATGATACAAACATAATTCATACATGAAATGTATGTGTTCTTATAATTTTTTCCTTATAAATAGAATAAAATTTTTGTTTGACTTTTTTATATGATAATAAATAAGCTAAGGAACTTTTTCCTACATGGTATTTTAGTGTAATTCAACATATCTACACTTAGGAAAAGTATTGTTTGTAAATGTGGGAAAGGGTTGGGTAATTTCAAAACTCATCAATAGTCTAATTTTTTTTCTAGTATATCCTCTTCATGTAATTATACATAGCTATCATACGTATGTTATTCTGGATGTGATGTGCATGTGATCCGACAAGTATATGGTTTTGTAGTTACTAAAATTGATATGGGTAGGTTGGGGGCAAAAGGATGTATGATATATGATATGTAAACACTAGGTATATTAATGGGTAATGAGATATGATTTTCTTACTTTATTCCTTATATTTCGTATCTATATTATAACATTGTTTTATCATGGAATTTGGTTCTCATGGTGATGCCACCGAATCAGCCTGTGTAAAAGCATCATGATGTTAAAGATGTCATTCCACCAGGCCAAGAAAATGATTTATCCCATGAGAGAGTTGGTAATAATAAGTCACATGTGGAGGAACATAGTTATAAAGGATAACCTCCATAAGAAAAAGATTTTTTTCTATACATGGATTAACATACTAGAGGGAAAACGATGTTAATCGTTTAGAGCACTGAATGTGGAGATAATGTAGATGATACATCCATAGAATTTATAAAAATGAATTTTTAGTCCTAGAAACGTAATTTAGTCTATATAGGGGGTAAAACATATGTGATAGTGGTCTAGATATTGTCTAGGAAGAAACTTATTGATCAGATCAAGACTCCCCATGGGAGAAGGGTGTGGTTGGTCATATATATTCTTTAGTGATAGGGGAGGTTCAATTTATAAATAAATTTATTTATATTATAGAATGAAGGAATGAATTATATAGTCATGTAAAATACATTATTCATGTAAAAATTCCCTGATACCATGAGGGAGTATCATGTAGATGAGTTTTGTATCATGCAGTAGGGATAGTATTATATCATTGATCATAGTTTGATTTTGACACAGTTATTGTGTTTCAACCAAACTATGTATAGAGATGATATCTTTATGTAATAATGATTTGTGGATGGTTTGAAGGATTATATTAATGTTTTAGAAAATTCATTTAGACAGATTTTTTTTAATGTAATGAATTGAGAAATTTCAGCAACGGTAAATGTGAGAAATGATACTATAAAAACATGGATAATGATTTTTGGGTGATTCGAGAAGTTGATCATTGAGTAGTCTTAATAAAATAAATGATAATTCATAGTATGGTAGTCTGGCCAATAAATGGGAAGCCATTGTATAGTTGATCCGTGATAGTATGTTTCCATTTTTGGGGCCTATGACATAATTGGGCATAGTGTTTTCAACAACAAAATATGTACGAATCATGTAGCCATATGGAGAATTTTGAAAAGTTTTTTTAGATAATTAATAGATAATTGGGATTTTAGGATGAGTCCAGTAAAATAATTCATATTATGTATGAATAATGGTTGATGGAAATTTTAGCTAAGTGGTGATAGTTCATGCATGATGTGGTATGGAGATAGATACCTCATGTTGCAGACTAGATGATGGTACAACTCTAATGAGTAGGGAGACAACATGTATTTATAATGACTTTTAACTCAATATAGTTGAGATTACATAGTAAGACAAATATTGACATACGATTTTAAATAGAGGGATTCCATGATAGTGGTTGTGAAATATCGAGACCATCTCTCCATGGTCCAGTGATAAAAACATGATGCATCTTTTTTTAATAAAATATATATAAAAAATATCATGTCCATTACACTATAGGATTATTTTGGTGTACATTTTATATTATTAGAAATACCCCGAATAATATATTAGAATTTTATAAATAATATTCACAAAAAAAATATCTTCTTCACTTGAACTGTCACTATAAATGAAAACAAAAATCTTTGAAAATTTTAATTAACTTGGGATATTAATTTTAAAATTTATTGTTCACATAAATTTTATTTGATGAATTTTTAAATCCACGAGTGAAATAAGTTTATATAAATATAATAAAAACACTTTTTTAAATTCATTAAATTTAAATAAAATACGGAAAAAAATATTTAATAAATAATTTTCCAAAATATCGATATATGATTTTCAAGGATATTTTCTATGAGATACAATTTAAAAAAATAAATGATATATCACATTGAAAACCTGTTAAATATCATAATCCTATAATATAATATTTGGATTTCCCTTTCAAAATAATTAAAATTAAAATTAAAAAAATATATATATTTATTATGGAGTACATCGATACATGGAAATAATTGTAATATCAATGATACCACCTGCAATATCACTATTAAGAAAACACTCCCTTTAATTTCAATGGTTCAATCTTCATTCCACATAATAAAATTCAATACTAATGTTTTAAATTGTGAAATAATAAATTATTATATTCCTTCTTTTCTCGTTTTAATATCGGTAATATTATCACTAAAAAATATCTCATGGAAGTTATTTTCAGCAAAAAAAATAAGTATTAATTATGATAAGTTTACTTACGGAAATATTATTACTTTTTAATAGAATTGATACATTTATAGAAACATTTGTAAATACCTCAAGAAAAATGAAGCATAAAAACATTCTTCTATGAATGTGAATTGAATGTAACAAAAAATTACCATGTGTGATGGTATGTATAATCATGATTAGAACATATATATATATTTAAAGAACATTATATTTATAAAATGATAACTTAAAAACCAATTTAAACATTTTCAATAAAATTCTTCAAATAAACCGTTCTAGAAAAATCACTTCGAAAACTAAATAAATCAATTTCCACTTAATAAAATTGTTATTATAATTACATGATTAATAATTAAAACATATTTTCCTATAGAAATATAAATAAATTATTTTTGAGAATTCATTTTGAAAATAATTGAAAGTTAGTCATAAAATAAATATTCATTACATGGCATACACTAGAAAAAAATTAAGAAAATCATTTCCTTTTGAAGATGGTTTTAAAAAGAAAAGAGAAGTGGGAAAAAATAAAATTATTTTGCATAAGGTTTTTACTAAAATATGATATATAAATTAAATTAAATCATTTACTATAATATAATTTTTTAATTTAATAACCCTAAAAATTTGCAAATTTGGTAAACTTTTTTCTTTATTGAAGGGTTTTACAATCATCAAAACTTAAATTTGCAGTCAAAACAATATTACATTAAAAATGTATAGAGTTTTCTCTTAATTTATATTTTTTTTTTGCATCCAGGAATTATCATGGACTTTTACTACACTATTTTTCTCTACCAATGTTTCAGAATAATAAAAATGTATGAGAAATGAATTTGTGAGGAGAGGGTTTCGTTTTGAAGGTGTCTTTTCAGGTAGAATGACAGAGGTTAAAATTTATAAATTGAATACACTAGAATACTATTTTAATATTTTCTTGTTATAACACAATTAATATTAATTATAAATAAATTTAATGAATCGATTCGTAAAATATAACTCAATTTTGGTATCGTTTAATTATACGATTAGGATATATATGCATATTTCTATCTTATGGAGATATGGTTCGAATCTATGTTCATTAGTCAATAAAATCATGGATGATATATATATATATATATATATATATATATATCAATTTATGGTGACATAGGTATATAAGAAGGTACACATATGATATTTGGGATGAGTCTCCTATTTAATAATGATTGATAATATATATTTATATATACCTCATCGCCTACACTATTGTAACCTTAAGGAGAAGAAATGATGTTGGGATATCTTAAATGAATTTTATATGGTCATTGGGTTAAATAAGATTACTACCTTTATATATTTATTTATTTATTTTACTCTTTCTATTCAGTTTCATCAAGTTGTGCAAAATATTCTTTCTATATATGATTACTATGTTGTAGTTTTTCTCCTTGCATCCACTTTGGTGATCTGAATATTAAAAATTACATGGATCAAGAATTTAAATTGGGTAATCATTGGGGATTGGATAATGAGAAATATTCATAATGTAGGTTGACATATCTTTCTACATTCGGTGAACCTTAAATATTTTTCTAAAGGATTACAAGCTAGTAATTCATAGGGGAAAAAAATATAGCTAAATTTTGTAACACTCTAGATTTATAAATGGGTTAAATGAATAACTAATATGATTCATGTAAACAAGGTAAAATTTTATTTTAAGGATCCTACATCATTAGAACTCTATAGTTAAGTGTTCTTGGCCTATAGTAGTGATCATGATGGGTGACCCTTTGGGATGTTTCCTAGGGTGTGTGTGAGTAAAGAAAAGTACACTAGAAAGAACATGTATTGGCTTGTGGTAACAATCATTATTCATATGACATGTTCAGTCACGCTATGGGCCCTAGGGTGGGTAATGCATTTATGGGGGTAACTTGTGATACCTGGAGTGCCATGACAAAATTTACATATTATGGTAGGGTTTCTATGATTTATGGGGGAACCAGTTGTATCATTTGGTGTCAGAGGAGGTACCCATCCTTATGTTGGGGGAACTGACTGGGTTGTTATGTAGGGTCCCCAATGAGTATGTTGTACTCTATATGAGGAGGGGATGAATCTAACACCCTATAATGATACAAGATTATGTAACTAAATAATATGAATCTTGTGAATAGGGTGTGGCATTATTTTTTTAGCCTATCTGTTTAGAACTCCATAGTTAAGTGTTCTTATCCTAGAGTAATGATTAGGATGGGTGACCTTATTTAAAGTTTAATTATGTGTGTGTGAGTGAGACAAAACACACTAAAAGGAACATGTGCTGGACTACGAGGATAGTCATTAGTCTGATGACCCATTCGAGCATGTGTGTAGGCCCATGGGTGGGGACCACATGTCTGGGAAAATTAATGATACCTGGAATTCCAGGACCCAACAACCATATTAAGGTGGAGTGCTTATGCTGTTAGTGGTACCTTGTTGTAACAAATGACATATCAAGTTTTTCCATTCATAAAATATAAATTTGGAAATAATCATCATAGGATGGAAATATATAGAGTAATTCAGTCCATAATGAGGTGGAATATGATACAAGAGGAAATATTATTGGGATTGTTTACATGATCTACTAGTGGGGATATATATGACTTTTTAAGTATTCCTTCATTTACTATATGCATAGAATCCTGATATAAATTCCCTTATTTTATTTATTTTATAAATAAGAACAATTACCAATAACATAAAATTATAAGGATGTGATGGATGAGTACATAGAACCCAATCATTATATACACCATGCACATGAGTTGTGACAACATGTGCTGGCCCATGTCCATGAACACAAATGGAAATGCCATGTGAGTTCTATGAAACCCCACCACCCTACCTATACATAGTATATCAAAGCTTATATTCCTCTAAGTAGTAATCTGGGTTGATTTTCGGCCACATGTTTAACCCTAAGGTGCCCACATGTGTGGTTGAGGGGTTCATTCGATAGAATATTAGAAGGATAATGTTTTAAAATAATTATTTTTTTAATTATTTGTACATTAATTAGAAAATAAAAAATATATCTAAAATTCATACTACATTTCCATAATAAATTTTATAACAGTTATTTTCAAGAGTTATTTATAATTTTAAAATTTTGATTTTAAACTATATTTAGCATACTATCGTATTATTTTATTTCTTTTTTATTTACATATATTATATTCATAGTATTATTATTTCATTAAACTAAGCATTTACGTTATATTACATATTATAATTTTTTATAAACATTTATAAATTTTAATTAGAAATATTAATAAATATTCATTTTTAATGAATATCAATAAAATTAAATTTTCATAACTATAATTAATTATACAGTTTAAAAATATCTAATAAATAAATTTCAAAAAATAATAAAATAGATATTTTATACCAACTTCTATGGTTTTTATATTTAAAATTAAATTAAGTTTTATCTTTTATGATTCATACATTTACCAAAAATATTATTATAATTATATACCAGAATAAAAAAAATTGGTAAATAAAAGTAATTTAATTTTTTTTAATATGATAATTTTAAAAAAATTATATTAAAAATTGAAATTCATTATTGAAAATAATTTAATTTTATGTTATGTTATACCATATTTTGTCTTCATAATGAAACAATTAATTTAAAAATTATTTAATTAAAATAAATTTATTCTTGAATTCATTGGATGTCACATTCTACCCCTTTGAATGAATTTCATGATCTAACCTTTTTTCACATTGAATTCATAATTCATGAATTCTTTTATATCAATCAATTTTACATTTTAACTCCTAATTTTTTTTAAATAAAATTAATCCCCGATAAAATTTTTTTTTTCAAACATATATCATGGTATATACTGATCTTCATTGTTTAATTTTTTACATAGATATATTCATCAAAAATTTAAATAAATCGTTAAAACATATTAAAAGTCACATGAATCATATTTTTAAATTAGTCTAATACCATATGGGTTTTATCAATTATGGTCATGAAATAGATTTTAAAAATTATTTCTATGGAAATATAATTAAAAAACATCTGATAAAACCACATTTATATAAATAATTTGTTATATTTTAAAAAACAATTATTGTAAATTTTAAAATTTTAAAGGAAATAACAAAAAAATATTGATTCTAACTAGAAATTAGCTTCATTAGGGTCCTCTTATATTGATGTTATACAATAATCAATGAACACCACATGATTTTGTGACCGGGTAATTTTATAAAATTACATGTTGTTGTTTCCCTTATTGGGAAAGGTGGGAATGTTTGGAATATTTATTTTGATATAAAATAATACATGAACCACAATTATCTAATGATATAGAGGAGGTGTTTTATATTTCGTACAACTTCATGGGGGGGGATTTTATTTTTTCCAATAGTTTCAAAATTAAAAGTCATTGAATTTTTTTTATTAATTACATTAATGTAATTAAAAAATGATAAAAGTGTTGTCTTTGAACCATATCTTTACAATTTCATACAGATTTCATCATTCTGAAATGGATATGAAAAATGGATATAATAAAATAAAAATACATATAAATTTAATGTAATATTATTTAAATGAAAAAATTCACCAAAATTATCTAAATAGTTTATTTTATAACAATTTTGACATCTCAAGACCTGCACTCTTAGATCAATTCTAAAAAACATGATGTATTTTTTTGAAAAATAAAATTATTTAAAAATATGATGCCATTTACATCTGAGATTATTATTGGTTTATGATTTGGAGTATAACATATAAATGTTTTATACATATTATTTAAAAAACAACCATCTGTGTCACCCATTATAGCATCTAAAATGAATTCAAAAACATTTGTAACATCAAATTATCCAATTAAATTCATTTTAAAGTTATTGGTGGTTTTAATATTTCCTAGTAAGTGGTCATAATAATTGGATGAAAATTCCTATGTTATAAATGCCATTAAAATTATTTTTGAGAACCTTTCATTGTAAAATAAATAAAAAATATTTTATATAATAAATAATTTCACAAAATGGGGAACTTTGGAATTAAATACAATTCCATGAAAAATATTTCTCATAAAATATATAATATATATATATAACACGCTGACAGCACATTTAATATTTATATTTAATGAAATGGGTTTTTAATAACTAATAAAATACATTATAAAATTTTCGAAACAAATAATGTTATTATGTAATAAAAGGCCTCATTAAAAAATGAATCTATTATTATTATAGTAGTATCACATTATGTAAAACATCCCCAATGAGATTTTTAGTTCATCCCACATTCCACATCATCACATTCAATACTAAAGTGCCAAATTTTTGAATAAATAGTTTTTCCAATTCATTCCATAATCAATATAATTCAATCAAAACAATATTTCAAAAAAGTATCATGAAATTTATTTTCAATGAGAATATAAATAAAAAACATCATAAGATTCCATACCTCAAATGTGAATAATTTTCAATGAAATAAATACATTCAAGGAAACATTTATAAATAATTCATGAAAATTATATCATTAACATACTGTTTGATAAGAATAAAATAGATTTTATTTACAATTATTCTATATAGATATATATAAAATCATGAATAGCATCCATATATTTCATTAGATCATTTCTATACAAAATGATAAATTTAAACCCCACTAAAAATATTTCAATAAAATATTTGAAATACGATCATTCAGAAAAATGTTATTAAAATTTTAACAAATCACAATCTCTAACAATAATTTTATTAAGTAAATAATAAGTTTATTAAGAAGAAACAACTTTCCATTGGAAAAATAAAATATAATTTTTCCAGATTTATTTTGAAAATCAATAAAAATAGTATTTAAAAATATATATCTTTACAAAAAGGTCATAAATAATAATTATGAAAACTATATTCATTTCAAACAGGGTTTTATAAACCATAGAGTTAATTTTTAAGAATAATATTTTCTTAAATAAGTATTAAAATAAAAAAATAATGTAATAATGATATATATTTTATTAATATAATTGAGTTTTTAAAATAAATCACCGTTACAAAAATACAAGTTTACTAATAAAATTTCAATTTTATAAGTGTTAAAAAAACGTTGTAATATAAATTTTTAATCTAAACATTTTTCACATATATAATGTAATATGTTGCTAATATATTATCATTATTAATGAATAATGGAATTAAAATTAACTTCGCTTAAAATTTCATCCAACTGTAATTAACTAAAATAAAATAAGGGGAAGATAAATAAATGGGTGAGGAGAGGTCTTTGATCATGGGGATATTTTCAAGTATTAATAATAAAGACGTTAAATAGAATTAGTAGACCAAAGATGTAAATTTTTATATTTTCATGTGGTTTCAAAATTTATAATAGTTATTAACAACATTTAATGAATCAATTCATTATATATTATGACACTTTGATCTAGTTTAATAAATATATTTAGCTATATATATATATATGATAAACTTAGTTAGAAAATATCAAAATCTACGTCTGATTTTCAATAAAATTGTGGATAATATATATATATATATGTACGTTTCTATATAAATTTATAGATTATATACCCTATGTATCTTAGAAAATATATATTTAGATTTGGGAAAGGTTTTTACTGTTAAAAATGTGAACAATGTATAATTATATATTTCTCATTATCGTGACTGGTGTAAACTAATGGAGAAGCGATGAGGATGGGATATATCAAATGATATACTGATGATAAATGGTTGAAATAAAATTATTATATTCAGTTAAGTAATTATTAAAAAAAATAATTGGTATTGTCTATGAATTATAAAGAATCATAATAAATTCGATAACACAACAATTTTTTTAAGCATGAAACCAATTTGGAAAATTGAAAATAACATGTGTTGTGTTCTATGAATTCATCAAGGGACACTACTAAAAATAAGGGCTTTAGTGACCACTAAATATCATCACTAAATCCCTTTATCGTCCTCTTATCATCCTCTATACTGAGTACATTTATGGCATGTCGCTAAATCTTTTTTCATCCGCCATTTGGCGGATGCTAAAGATCAACCCCACAAAAACACGATGTTCGATTTGGGATGCATTTTGCGACGCAGGTGTGTATAGAGGGTTTCCTCCAGCTATCTTCATTGGCCATGCTGGATGCACAGTGACTGGGGAGGGTCAGGTTCTATTAGGGTTGGTCGTTGTGTGGTGGGTTGATGTCATGGGGAGACCATAGGGTTACTGAAGATGCATTGGTGTGCCCAGGATGACAGCAGGTGACTAGGGCGGAGGTGTGGTGGTAGGGGTGGCGGCGGCAGGTGGCAAAGAGACGTCACTGTGGTTGTAGGGCGTGTCTAAGAAAAAATCCAAAAGGAGGGAAAAATCATGCTTATGATTCGTTCAGTATTAGTGTCTGCCATTTGGCGGTCACTGACACACCCTTTAGCAACCACCATTTGGCGGTTGAAAATACACATCAAACTAAAGGTGGGAAAAATCCTGAGGATTTTTATTCTAGTATTAGCATCCGCCATATGGAGGACACTAATACTTCTTTTAGTGATCGCTAAATGGTGGTTTCTAATACTCTCCTATTGCAACACACGCATTTTCCTAGAATTATACTAGTGTGCAATCACTAGAGATTGAATAGTAATGTATGTGTGTGTGTGTTGAGTGGTTTGGGAGGTCACTGTACATAGGGTAAAAATTTTGTATTTTGTTGATAGAAGTCCTACCAGAATGTCATTAATGGATAGATGGCAATGGAGTTATAGTTTATGTAGAGACTGGTCATCTATATATATGATTATTACATAATCCTTTTTTGGAGGAAGGAGAAAAAATTAAGAGCTCATTTTTAGAGTGTGGTAGAATACGATACTCAAAAATATCATATGGATTATTTTGTTACTATCAAATGAAAGTTATACAAATGGATGTTTTAAGTGGATCTATGGTGTCAGTGTGTTCTCAATCCAAAATAAAAATTTCCATTATTTGAAATCGTGTTTAATTGAAAACATATCCTAATAGTATATCATTCAATGTTATTATGGTATATCCATTGAAAACACACATTTTATAGACCTTGGGCACATGGTTCATGTCAAAATTCAAGGGATCATGCAAACATGATATCCCCTGTATGAGATGGTGGTGCTATAATTATTCACCAGCCTACACATGGACATGAGTGTGCACCACCCATTCCTACTTGTGGATATTTAGTTTAATTGACTACCATTTGGTTTACCCTATGGGCCCTATATGTGTTTTTGAAAGGTTCCGTTATTAGGAAATTCAATGGAAAAGTTTTTAAACTATGTATGTTTAAATTTAATTTTTGTTTGAATTAAAAATACTTAATATATCTAATATAGATAATATATTTACATAGTATATTCTTTTCATAATTCATTTATAAAATTTTGTAAGAATTAAATGGTTTTATAACAAAAAATATTTAGTACACATTTATTATTTTAATTCTATTGAATTTTCTTAGATTATATTCCTAGTTTTAATATTCTGGTATCAATAACTTTTACATTAGTTTGATTATTATAATTTGTTTTCAAAATAATATATATTTTTATATAATTATCATTTTATAATATTTATTAAAAAGAACCATTAAAATTACATCCTCTTTAAATTAATTTATTATGTAATTTCAAAATTGTTTTATTATTTTATGTTTTAAATAATAAAATATAATTATCATAAAGAATCCTATATTTTAAATGATGTGAGGAAAATATTTTAAGTTGATTAATTCTATAATTTTCATAAATTTTTTGTTTTTATATTGAGAAAATTAAATTTTATATATGGTAGAATATTGGTAAATTACTTTTTTTATCATTTTAATATTTTAAGATAAACTATAAAGAAACATGAAATTGATTATAAAAAAGCTATAAATTTTTTGTTGAATTTAACCTTATTTTGTCTTAATTTTGAGAAAAAAATATAAAAATATAAATAAAATAATTTCATTGTTAAATTAATGGGATATTATATTTGAATAAATTATTTGTATATGAAAAATATGAGAACATGACGTACATATAAAACAACTAAAAAAACCATGCATTTATTACTAGGTGACCATTTTTTGGGGTTCTTGGAAAATAGGGTATTTGTTCGAGTCAAGTGATATATGTTTGAATCATGTATTGTTTATAAAATCTATTAGTGTTAGTTCTAGTATGGGACTTTAATGGGAATCATGCATGATTCAGGAATATATAGGAAATAGGTTTATTGTGGAATTTTATAGGAATCGTTTGTGATACATGTTTTTTAGAAGGATGGAGAATGATGTGAGACATTATAGGTGTAATGTTTGATGTGTAAATGAGATGAAAATAAAATTTCATATAAGGTATTTGTTTTATATTAAATTTTATATGTGGGACATGGGAGTATGGTCGATGTTGAAAAATAGGGATATGAGGAAATGGTCACAAAAATGAATGGATTTGTAACTCTTTTTTTGTGGAGTTCAATGGAAGGAACTATCCTACTAATTGACTAGAAATGGTACCTATTTAAATTTATATTAGGAAATACGTGTTAGGAATCATATAAATGTTTGAAAAAGTGATTCTAATGATGAAAATTCTGAGTGAAAAGAAATGTTATATCATCAGATATCATAGGGATGGACAATTACAATGTGGGTATATTTTATAAAAATATAACTTTTTGGTGGTGTACATCTGCGAAAGTTTTCTTGAAATCTACATATTTTGATGGGTATAAATTGTACTAGGGTTCCATAGGTACTGGGAAGAGGTTATGTGTGGAATTCGATTTTATACAGCTAAAATATATATAATTTATTGAAATTATTTAGTGACCAATGATACTATGATGTGAATTAGGTTTTGAAGTGGGAGGAACCTCTATATTGATTAAATAGGTAGTGAACAATGAGTTCATACAATGAGTCAATAAAGGGTGATAAAATATTTTAATAACTAAATTTGGAATGAGGGAGCATCTTCATCTAGGAGCAATGAATTCCCATTTCCATCATTCATGGGTTCTTAACAAGGCTCTCCATTATTTTGGGCATCTTCTTAGTGTTGTTCAATATTGGTTGTATCCATGTATTTTTCTATCAGTTTAAGTACTTTATATTTTTTATTTCCATCGCTAATTTTTGGTGTTCCACTAATTATTCCGAATATACCATGTTTTTAGTAATTTTTTCTGCTTCCTCATTATCTATTACTTGAAAATAAATCAGATGATATTATTAAATTAGTTGGTATATACAAGAAAATATAAGTTTTTCATAGATTGCCTCTAAAATTTATGTTTGATATGTAATACTTGATAAATTTTATTGAGGTGGGTGATCTGGGTGAGACATGTTTTAAAATTATAATAATTCATATTACCTATATGTGATACTAGAGAATGGATCCATTTGTGAATCGGTGAAGTTTTTTATTTATGGAATTTCAGGTGTGGAATGACATTATTTGATTGAACTGAATAATAGTTGTGGTTACGTAACATTAATATTTAGGTTATAGATTAGTTGGTTGTATAGGAATGTATTTTTCATGAAATACATTACTATGGGTAATTTCTATCATTATAAGTGAGTCTACAGAGTTTTTATAGATGAGATAGATAGTGAAGAACAATTTAATCATTGGGAGACAAAGTTCATAGGCGAAGATAAAGGTTCAATGGATGTATGTTATAGGATTCTAGGTGATTCCTACTAAGTGTAGTCGATTGATGGTGTAACCAGTGGTCATTTATTGAAAACACAAAGACCATTGATGATTCTTTGATCACCCTATGTGGGTAACTTATTCTATATATTTTGTATCATAAGGGGTGATTTTAACAATAAATATGGAGGATTATCTCACTGTAAAAGGAACCATTTAATTTAGGGTGATATCGTCAGTTGGGAAATGATGATCTTTATTTTTTATGGTTGTTTTTCTATAAATATAGAATTATGGTGTTAACCCCTTCAAAATGATCATCTGGAAATTTTGTCATGAGAGTTACATAATCATAAAAAATAATCCAAATCTCAAGAACCTATGAAAATACAATGATATAGATACAAATATCATGTCACTAATTAACTAATCATTTAACGACCCACTAGATGAGTCCCTATAATCATAACATTACCCTATAATGAGTCACCCAAATCACATGAATGGTTAATGAAAAACTTTATGAGGATGATATATTTTAACTAACAAACTCTTGATATCTATCAGAACATTAATATGATAAAAGTTACAAATTAAGTGATTCTTATGTGATGAATGTTATGCTAATAGTTATGTAAAGAGACTACATTTTGGACCTGACTAGTTTATGAGTCTCACGAAGCAACTCAAACAAGTCATTCTGATATTATGATGTATCTCATACAAGTCGACCTGATATCATGAAAGTTCTGAGTTATGATTTTATGATCACATAGATTCCTATTAAGAAGTTATAGATTAATGAAAGATGGAACTTTTGGATTAATCACGTGGTATATATTTTTTAAATGAAAAATGGATGATGTCATTGATCAAATTCAAATTGTTCAAGAAAAAAACATGACATATCTTCGCCGTATGTGAATATCTCCACCACCAAAAAAACATAGAAATGAGACATAATTTCCATGAATATTTTAATAGACGTAGGGTAGTTATTTCTATAAATTTATCCCTTGAAACATTGATTCATGATAAAATAAAGGTTTGAGTGGACGTTCTGGAATCGAAAACCACATAATCACGTGATTCTTATATCTGATAAGAATGGTGAGTGATTTAGGAGAGAATGGTATAGGTGTATGATCCTTCTGTGATCAACTCTAAAATCATGATATTGATCATTAGTATGTCTATTGGATCTTGGGAGGGAACATGGGAATTTCAGGTTGATCATGTGATTCTATAGATAAAAATAACAAGATTATCATCTAGAAATGCATATAAGAAAGCATGAAAATTATTTAACCGTCATGTGGGGACATATATAGTAATTTTCATGACAAAATGCCATGTTATTTGAATGATAGTTTCAAATATAATCCAATGAAATTCATTAATTGAGTCAATATCACATGGGGAAACCTAGACATGGAAGTAGAATCATGTGATATCCCATAGAAAAATATTCAAGTTCATGTGACATCACTCAAATATGCTAGATTGTTCATATAATTCTCTTTGTACATGATGTCCTGATGACATAGTGACCTATATAAATGATATACTGGTTTAGGTAAAGCCTCTATAAATTTATTTTAGTTTCATGAAAAGCCTCTATGCATATCATTCTAGTTCCCAGAACATCCCTCAGGAACATCAAACATTTTAGGGAGACGTCATTAGTCTTGTTAGTCTTTTATGAACATATCATCATACATATAAGTCTTGTTCGAATAAAATCCTCAGATAATTAAGAATAAAACCTCAAACTTTTCAGAATATTTATATGCACATCCTTATACGTTTCATATAGAAATTTTAAAACATGTCATCTCTTTCAGGAATACACCCTTATATATATTTGGGAGACATCTTTATACATTTCAATGATGTCTAGTTGACACCGTTGATGTATCAGCCTTGTAAGTAGGAATTCTGGGATATAGACCATGAATCCATTTGAAACCCCAAACATGATTATTTTCCTAATAATTCCTCATTCTCGAGGACAGTACCCATAATTAACATTGTGTATTCACTTATCTAACCACCATTCCCTCAAAAGGTCTTGACATTCCACTTAATAATTTTTATTATACCTCTCATAGAACCTCTCATTGTATATCATATGATAATGGTGAATATATGGCATGGGAATCCACCTTGGTGATATTACCATGACATTCCATTTACTTTAACTCATATGACCCACCTCATATGAGTATACCAAACATTCCTCATCCATAAAATTATTAGGAAACTAATTTAACTAGGAATAATGTAATTCATGTTATAAAAAAGATATATGTGATACCTTTATAAGGACCTATATATATATCATGAATTATTAACATGTATTTCCTTGTGTGTAAATTTTCTTCTTATGTTTTCAAAAAAAAACATCATCAATTATTCTTTAATTAAGAACTCTTGCATCAATATGTAGTTGACCTATGTGTGTGATATATATAAATATAATCACGTCCCATCCTGGTAAAATTCCATTTCTTTCCCAGATTCCGGAGTATATCCCTCACAAGTGTTAATTACACTTCCTCAACCATCAGTAGTTTAAAGGAAATTTAAATAATGATGACTCTAATTCCTATTATAAGATGGATAGATAAGACACCATTCTATGTACGAGCTCCACATATAGTAATTCAATGCCTTAATATTTTTCCATCATGCTTGGTGATATGAAACACAGTATGCTCCTACATGAACAAATGATGGTTTTGATTAAAATTATAATAAGGCACATAAGAAGAATCATTATGCTTCAATCCCAACCCAAAATATCAATTTCATTCTAGATGGTTGCGAACTCCAAAGTGAATAGTTCTAGTTTATCGAAACAATCGTTCCATCATTATAATGTAGTAATAGAAATACAATGGAAAACCCTTTATGCTTATATATATATATGGTGTCAAAACCTATTTATTTTTTGGGTAACTGGACCCATATCATAATTTGGTAAATATTTAAAAATATATAATAAATCTACAAGAGTATCATATGGTAGCTAATAACTCTACCAAAAAGGCTTTGATGAGACTAACCTCCCCTGCTCTTGACCAATATGATTCCCAAGGTTTCATTAGGTTTGAAACCCCTAATTACCACCTGCTTTTACAAATAAATCATGTGGATGATTAAATTTGTGGGAACCATTGGTTGTTTTCACAAGATATAAAAATATTGGAACAAATCATAACATATTGATTAACCATATTGACACCCCAATAATTGAGTGTCAAGACTCATCATTAAATAGGTAATGATAATAGTTTTTCAAATATTGGAGACATATAAAATTTTATCAATAGTAATAAATTATGAACCTGCTATAAATTGTTTAATAGTCAAAATAATGGGATTATCAAATATAAGGATAATTTGTTTTACATTCGTCACACATAATTTTTTTGAAAGACAAAATAAATCATTTGATAATTAAATATAATTGAGTTTCCCATGTGTGGGATATTATAAATATTCCATGTCATAAAATAAAATAAATGAAAATGAAAATTAAATAACATATTTACCATGTATAGATAATTAATCATTTTACAAACTTCTGAAGTATTAAAAATCGGCTGCCTTTTTTAGTCTTGTTCATATGATTACAGAAACCATACAAAAAATTTTATCATAACTATAGGACATGTCATCATCATGAAAATGTTCTAGAACCTCAACTGTTGTAATGGATCATGTTTATTGTGAAATAATGTGATCTACCTAAATCCTACATCATTGTTTTGAAAATTATAGGGATTGAGAACACCATCGACATAATAAAATCATAGACTTCAAGGATGCATGTGGATGATTCTAGGAACTGGCTCATATTATCCCACCTTGCTCCTGGGATATTGTAATGAGTTTATTATTGAATGTCTCAACTCCTAATCATGTAGGGATCTTATCCCTTGATAACGACAATAAATTCATTTATTTACATAAGATGGAGATTCATATGTATATCTATATCTCGAGGAATGTTTTGAATCTTCCATGGAAAATGTCTGTCTACTGACACCACCAAAAACATCCTATGAATGGGGCATAGTACCATACATAAGAAACTACCCCGTATTTCACCAACCATGATGTTAATATCTGGTCACCAATGTGATCTCTTGGGGTTCACGAAGATGTAGTCCCTGAGGATTACCCTTATATCATTATGTCCAACAATAAACCTAACTGATATATTCTGGTAGAAGACAAAGATTACGCACATATATCTGGCCACCCAAAAACATATTACATGATTTCCTGTAAAAAAGAAAGGGGAGGAACCTATCACCACCATAATGTATACATCCCATTAACATAATCTGATAGTTAAAAATGGAATGGAGTGGAAATATATTCCCAGATCCATTGAAGACATCTTCTAGAATAAAATGGAGACTAATAAGCTTCATATATATATTCCTTCACGCAATCTATTGAAGTGAAACTATTATTTGGAAATGATAGAATATCTTCACTGGAATATTATGGAATAGGTATAGATTTATATAGAGGAACATATTTATATCCCAAAATCAACATCATTATATTAGAATAAAAAACATGAATACGTGGATTATCCAGATAATGTATATTTTATTGATCCCATCAAGGAGGATTATATAAATATTTTGATAATTATAAAGACACATGATATGGATCATATTCCAATTGTCATTTCATTTAATTAATGAGGTAATAAAATAACCTCAAGAAAGGTTTAAAATATTATAAAAGACGTATATTGCCATATCTCAAAGGAAAACCATGATTGGGACCATATTTTCACTCTCTATGAGGCCTGTAAAAAAATTCAATCACATTAGTGTCAGATTAAATCCATTACGATAAAGCTATGCAGCATTTTATATCTTCTTATAGGATCCAAGAAGCCAATCCTACTACCTCCAATAAAAAACTAAAAATGAATATTTTAGTGTATTTACAATATAACATCAATATCTCTTATACCAATTTATTTTTATTTTAGAATATTTCAATGGGGAGTGATTATATAAACTAGGCTCATTCTGAATTTTCAACTATGTGTGACTGCAATATTCTAGAAAATTACCAATATAAGGCTTACATACATGTCAATGATATAGAGTCCTGCCTGCATAACCCATTAGATTATTCAAAACATGATTACAGTACTATATAAATTGGGCATCAAAATTTTTGGGTGGCCACTATCCATTATGCTCATACTCTTGTTCATCCCCAAAACATAATATGTCATATTCCATCCATGATTCAATATGAGTCTCAAATTCCAACTCCATAAAATGCTAGTGTCCTCGATAATGAAATACATGCATCTGCAACACATCGAGGGTCCAATGACTATTATTCCATAGAATATATAAATTATTATCATGATAGTCAACATTAGGATAGTATACATATGGTTGATAGGGACACTTCCCTTGACATCCTCCTTGGACAAAATCCTTGTAATGATATATCAATAAGACAATTAAACAATACCCTTTTTTTGAATACATTGTGTATAAAGGTTCTCAAAAAATAAGGTTTAAATATATATAGTTCTCCATCAACCTTAATAAACACATCACCTCGATCAGTAGAAAAACCAAAGAAGTGAGCAATATGGTCTATCCATGTGGTGGAATATAATCCTAATGAAAAAGCGGAAACATGTATATATTGAGGTAGTTTGTAGGAAAATTTCTTCTTACTATGTTTTATTGAAAACATACTTCCAACGATAATGTCCCAGACAATCTATATGGTGAGTTTTTGCCATAATTTTTATAATTAATATAGGAAAATTTTCAGGAATATGAGGGTCACTTCCATCCCATAAACATGATTTTTTTCCGATAGACCTAGTCACATTCCATTTTTTAAAGACCCAGCATTGTAATAGAATAGGGAAAACCAAAATCATGCTTTCCTAGAAAAATGGAAAATATAAAATAATTAAATTTATAATACCAATAAGATATTTATATCATAAGATAGTTAATGGTTTTTTAATTTAGCTTCACTCCATCCCCTAAACAATATTTTTCCCTACATACAAATTCATGAATGGTCAGAGCCACATGACAAATCATTCTACCATATAATTAAAAGGATCATTTTTAAATGTAATGAATAAAATATTCACTAATAATTAAATAATACATCTAATATAGAGATAGTTTAAATAATAGGTTCATATTCTCGAACTCTAAGAAAAATGGGAACACATCTCAAAACTGGATTCTAAAGTCGTAGGCTACCTGAAATATCCCTATAATGATACTAAAATTATGAAAATTATACTAGACTAATCCCATGATATAATGATATATTAAATAATTTGGATGATCATAATGGTTTTATCTATGGAACTCATCCATGAGTTAATATAGCCCATAATGATAAGGGTAGTTTTAACACCACCTCTAACCATAGGGTTATCAAATCCCATGATTTTTTCAAAGGAATTGTCGATGAATCCTAACTAATACCATCCTTTAGGGATGCATGAGTTTTTATTTCAATTTACACCATAGGTTTTATAATATACTAAATAATTGGATCAAAGAGTTATAACAATTTCTCCTTGTCAACTCGATCCAACATGGATGAGGTAATTTTTATCATTATCTCACTGGAAAAATTTGTTATTCTCCAGCAACGAGGTTAAAAAACATCCATCATCCTAGTCATTTATCCCACCATGAGAAAACCCCCACTAATTCAAATCCATCCTAGAAATAAATATATGAATCTTCGTCAGGATAACAATTTATAGGCTAGGAAAAGAGGATCTCCTAACAAAGAAAATACAACTCCAAAATGGTTGAACGGTAGAATTTTTTGAAAGGATCAAGGTTTAAGGGAATGAAATTGATATAAAATTAGAAGGTAATTAAAGAGGTAAAAATTTTAACTATTAACATTAGAGTGATAATTTAATTATTGTATCTTGATATACCTTAGAAAACATCATCGCTATCAACCAATCAAATGATTTGGACTGTGATGGAAATAGAATGGAGAAAAAGTCGAAAGGAATCTACTGAATGGAAAGGGATATTGATCTGTAATATGAGGTAACACATACACAAAATCATTTGAATAATGATAACATGAAACCTACAAAGGATGGTTTCCACCCCCAAGTAATCATTCTATAGATAATAGGAAATGTGCAGATAAACCCCACTCACCACCATCAACAATCTCAATCCACTCCATAGAGGAAAAAATAGAAAAATACAAGAGTGAAATGTAACCACTATAGTGATTATGGTGAAATTCAATAGTAAAAATAATCCTAGTGGTTTCCTCATTATTGAGAAATTTTATATCCCACCTATTACCCATCATGAGATAGATAATGTTTTAATAATGGTGTCTCATGAGCATCTTGATTCCTATGGATCCAAGAAACAAATAAACATAAAAGTTGATGTTAGTAATGATGGTGGCAGTCCTCCATTACTGTGATATACCCCTCCATGTTTAAGAAATCATCCATCCATGGAATTTATTGAAAATAATAAATATATGAATGAAGTACAATTATGTATATTCACCCCTGCTAACCATATATAAGAGGTCATCCAAATAAAAAAAATCAAGAACTACTCGATACCATTGATTCTATATATCAATGGATGGAATCGATAGTGGGATAATGTTATCCATTGTTCCATTTAATGAAAACATATAATAAATGGTTGGACAATTGTTTTCCACCACCCAACATTGATAATCTTATCATTTTGACTATTGATTTCTATGGATACCATAAACTACACCACAAACACATTATATCCTTATGAAGAACTAGGATGTTCCCTAGACATTAAATGGATGAGAATGAATTGTATTATTTTATATAGACTGTGGTAGGTCTTTCATTTCATTAGTATAACAACATTGCAGTAGTATCATTCATGGGATTGGAATAACTTCTTCATTACTTTATCAATTAAACATTAGGCAATGGAAAATGATGATTGTTGACCTCAAAATTTGGAATTAATTTACAAAATATAGGGTATTGGATTATTTAATATTTTTGAATGTTCTAACCTACTCAATACGTATTCTAAAATCAAAATATTATTTTTAAGACATTATACTACGATTCGTTGAGATTAGCTTCAAAGGATTCTAATCTCAATGAAATAACTCTGTACATATTTTGAGTTTATATAAATGGAAAAACTCTTATATTATACCCTTCAGTGGGCTTATGAAAAATATCCTCTCATTCCTGCAACATAAAATAATTATTTTATAGGGGATAGACTATATTTTTAATCCATAAAATTAGTAATAGTTTATGTTGGGTATACCAAGATTACCACAAAAAAATCAGGTTCCTCCCACCTAGTGGAAGTAGTAGAAAAACCTCTATCTTTTATAGGTAAAAATCGATCATGGTCACTCATGATTTGAGTATTAGTAGAAAATTTTATATTATTATGATAAAAAAAATATCCCTAGTAATTAAATTATGGAAATGGAATGGAAGTTTCTCTTGCCACCAGAGCCTTCGAAACAGAACGAGGTAAACCTCAATGACCTCCCTAACAATGTCTCATCCATAGGATGCTCGGTCATACCACTCATGACATCTCATTCTACAATGAAATACTTTGAATATTTTTTTATTATAGATATGTGATATAGTGAAAAATATTGATATGGTTTACATGTGTGAATTATAGCCAACATGATGACGAGGGAGACTGAAATGAATTTTTTCTAGTGTATAGAACTATGAAAAATGGATGACTCGGATGTCAGTGGATAAATAATTCACAACCACGAAAACCAATATTTGTTAAATAGAAATGATTATATATATATGGATACATATTTTAATCCACCAATAATAGGAAGTCATGATCATTATATATAGTAAATGTAACAAATAAAAGAGTCATATCCAATCCCACAAATACTCTAACTCTTGCAGACTATATACCATCAACATATGTAGAAGGAGAACCGTCACACAAATCGGAACCCTCATTTTTTGAATATATCATTTTAATTAATATTAGAATAATAACATAATATATACATTTGTAATGATGAATACGCTCATGAATAAGTGTTCCATGATCTGCATAGCGGGGAACGAGTCAAAGGCCACATAAGTTGATGGTTCTGAGGATGGGGCAGTCATGGTTGAATATAGTATTTTTGTCACATCCCTACCTAGATTTATATTCATGAATGTTTCATGGGTGAGCACTAAATGAAGACCATATGTTGTATTTTAGTTATTCATATCCTTTTAGTGGTCATTTAATCCAAATAATTTTAAAAAAGTATGTGAGTGTGAAAATGTCTGATCAGGTGAAACGAATGGGTAGGCTAGCTTGACTGATGCTACTAGTAACATATGATACAACAAACTCTATCCAAACAATAGGATAATATTCCTCAAATACATTATATTATATGAATCATTCTATGTAAAATACAAACCATGAAAATTTTATTCCTCTTACAAATAAAGAATACACTCCAAAAAAGATGGTGGATGTCCCAAGAAACTATAAATCATAGATTCTCTCTACCATTAAAAATATATCAGAGAAGATATTTTTAGGGACCATTGGATTCTGTATGTGTCTAATGGATATTATTATAAAAATGAAGTTTATTTTTTTGTAAAATAATCCAACATAATTCTATATCACCATCTCATTTCAAGATCATGACTAAGAAGTAGTTATCTAGTGACAAATCAAACACCAAAACTTTTTAGGAAAGATTTAAAATGTTGTCATTGGATGGAATCTGAATGATAATGGTTATGGTATTAACCTCATACCTATTGTATTCTCTTACGTTTTTTTATATATTGGGGATGATTTTTCTTATAATGAATCTGGTCATTCAAGGGTACAATAAATTAATTCAAATTCCCCTTGGAATTATGAAGATAAATGAAAAATATGGGGACCTAATTCCAAATACTGAGTTCATCATTATCCATAATGAGAAAGATTAAAATTTCCTACATGGAATACCCTAGAATTATATATATGTGTTGGTTTCGTAAATATTCTACCACTGTATTTAATAATAAATTAATGGAATAGATAGTATAATATATTGTGACATCAAACCCATTGAATCCTATAAACTTTTATACACCAATGAAGGATTATAAAATACGGGATACAAAAAAATTAATGAAATTTGGTCATTTTTACGTTTCCACTCTTATTTTATTATAGACAATTGTTATAAATATGTGGATTATTCTCAGTAATTTTAATGTGGTGACTATAATCCTTATATGGGAAATAGACTCATTCGTAGGTAGAATTTATGAACAGAAACATTATTTGATGAATTCTATGTGATAATAATAATAGTAGCTAATGTGGGAACATGAAATGACATTAATACTATTTCCATTTTAGGATCCAAAAATTACCTTCTAACAGTACAATAAATTAAATATCACCCAATTAATTAATTATAACATTGGATTTAAATGAATAACCTACTATTGGTAACATAATAAAGGAAAATAATTATACCTATAATCCTACCACAAAATCACTTTTAGTTCAAGATATTAATGTATATATTTTTGGTCTATCATACGTCGATAGAGATAGAGTTTCCCCCAAATATTCCACCATTCATATAAATACTCTCATAGACACATATATGGTTGAGGAAGAGGATGAATTCATAATATCCCCTCCCGTGTTTGAAAAAGTTGTAATCACAGAAAATGATGGGGTTAGGAATGTGAATCATAGATTTGAAAAATACCCACAATATACATTGATTAGTTTTGTTTTCCCTCTCAAAGATAATGAAGTGTATATTTTATTTTTAATGTAACAGAAATATATTCCCTCTTAGAATTATAATTATTTTCTTATGATGAAAACATGGGCGGAATATAATCATATATTCTTAATAAATGACCTCTTAGTTTTTAGATGGAATCCTAGAGAATATAACCATCTCATGCTACTAAGTTAGAACAGAATAATGAAATATTGGTCAATAAAATATTTACCAAAGATATGTATTATCCCAATTTACTATCCAGGATCATCCTCTTTAATAAGATGAAAGATAATATCATGGTCTGGATCAACTAAAGAGACAACAATCAACATTTCTCAATGGATGATTTCTATGTTTCAATAATAGAACCATTGATTAATGTAACTACAAGATTAATTTATTTTTAATTATTGTTGGTTATTTATTATATAATAAGATCAATATAGAAACTGGAGAAGAGGATGAATAAGCCTTTATAGTTTCTTGCAAGATATTTTTCTACCCAAACATTAAATTTTTCATAAAGGACACTAGTACTACTAGTCAACACATCATGCATCTTATCATTAGTCCCCCGATGGAAAAAATAATAGAGTGATATATAGAATAACTTCTATTTAAATCATGAAGGTGTTTTAGTCACCTCACTCATTATAAAAAAAATCAAAATCATTTTCACCACTGTTTGAAGATATACCCAATAATGTGTTTATTTAGGTTAAATTTGGTGACATTCCTCAAAAAAATTATATGCCACTATGGAATTGATGACGGTAAATAAAGTTCAATAATAATTATTAGAATTTCTCCTCCAAATAATCTTAATAATTTTATAGGGATCCATGGTGACCTCACATATATAAATAATTTTATATCCAACCTAGATATAAAATGAAGTCACATCCCCATGATAATGAAGAAGGGAGTCACCTAGAAATGTGATGAGGATTAACATGAATTGTTCATGAACCTTATCTGGAACAATATATATACATATTTATTGATTCTTCTGGTAGAAGGGAAGATACTTTTTCTATATGTAGACACTACAAAATAATTTATCAACACCCTCCTCAGAAAAGAAAATAATTTGATGATAAAAATAATATAATATATTCGTAGAAAACTATTAGATATTGAGACATGATATTTTGATATCCTAAAAAATACATTGATATCACATTAATATTTTAAAATCTATGGAATTAAACTCACCATGAATAAGTTCAATTGCAATCTTTCATAGATCTCCTTGTGAAAATTCTAATCCGGCTAATCATAAGAGGTTATTTGGCTTGATGGGTTGTAATTATTCATAACTATTATATTTTTTACATGTCACATATGGAATATAAAGGGAATACATAAGATAATTTTTTCAGGGTATATCCATATAGATAAAATTCTATAATAGAAAGTGATGTTCTTAATGAAGAAGTTATTTATAACCATGACACTTCCCAAAACAAGGAGATTTGTTTATATAGAGCTTCCCAAAGTCTTAGTGAGAGGAACAAGATAACATGAAAAATAACTACGGTGTTTTGTGAATTGTATTTGATTCCTTAGAAAATTAAAATTTTATATATTCCTTCTATCTATCTAAAGTAAAAACTATTAAAGATGTGTAATACCTATACATCATTATAATATTTGCACCAGGATACAAATGTTCATAACTAATCCCAACATCAATGGGGACTTAGAGATGGTGATCAGATAGATCATTAGTAGTTAAAACATCAAGAAATAAAAAATATTAATCTTTAATTAGTTATATTGGGGTACATATGGTGAAACTATTCATTGAACCAACATTGTATCACATCCCTTGATCACTTAAATATTAAGCTATTTTAATGGACTATGAATCCATATTCATTTTTCATCCAAATTAGGATGATTTTTACGTCAAAATCATATACTAAATGGTAGTCCCACCAACTTTCATCAATGATATGAAAAATTTATTCAGATCAATGCTACCACGTAGCACGATGAAGATTCATACACCCATGGGTAGATGGATCCCATAATTGGTTTCCTATAAAATGGGACCCTATCATCAGATATTTCCAAAAGGTATTTGATTTGATATTGGTAATATTAATTCAACATTAGGGATATGATGAAACTTATAAATCAACCTATAAATGAGGATTTGATGGAGTCCTCCTCAAATGTTTTCTACAAGGAGGGTCTCCTACCATTATGAAGGATGTCTATACATGCACCTATAGATCTCAGTCCATTATATTTTACATAACAGAACTATGTGATTATTTAATCACATACTATTGGATACATAGTGATACCTGGATCATTCATTTTCAGAAAAACCATGAATCGTCATTATTCACAACCTAACCACTCCATGAGGATAAAATTCATGTAAATATCATTTGTGCATGTATGGAAAGTTATTAGGAGTAATAATACCGCAATTACCCATATTTTATCTTAGTATCTATATGTATCATTCATTATGTGAAGTAATTATGTACTATTTTTTATTACCATGGTATTTATAGTGTCTCTCATTTATCCAATTTTGTCTCACCCAACATGTAATATACAATTATCCATCCCTTTCATATGGGTCAGATAAACATTGGGTATTATTCATATAATACCATTGTGTTCCCAATTCCCTTTGGGCTCCAATATTTTCATCACTAAATCATTATTCCCCAAATTCACATCAAAATCATCGATGAATTTATTAAAAATTATCGAGGAATTTAATGACTCTCAAGTACAAATCCCCCGAGTTATCTCATATGGGATATTGTTAATATGTGATGACTAATTTAAAAGTACCCCATTTGGATTCACATCTAAATAATACCATTTGTCGTACCCTATAGATAAGGGATATTATTGTTAATATAGGTACACCACATGTATTTTCTAGTAAATACAAACAGTCCAATGATTTTGGGCTTAGTGTATTTTATGGATTTAGAGGATGTAGCCTTATAAACCCCCTAAAAATTAATCTAATGGGGTAAACATAATCCCACCAATTGTAAAAAAATAATTCATGATATATCAATTTAAAGAAATAATTAGTTTCACCCATTTTCCCGCATATTTGGTGGATCAAGAATGACTCAGTGGTTTGTACCATCATACCATTGTACTGGAAGAGAGAATCAAAACAACAAAATATATTTCTGATAAATAATTGTCTCTTGGTTATGTTACCACATACTACATGGTTAATTAGGGATCATAAATCCAGTCTATAGAAACAATATAAAAGGAAGATATCATGTAATTGTGTGTAGGTCAAATAGGTGAAGGTAATTATACATATAAGAACTATGTATTGATTTATTCATGTTACCATGTGAAACATATCGATTAATAGAAATGAAAGTTTTAGGCCCATTCACAATATTGAAAATAAATACCTAAAATGAACCATCCCTTTTTATAGGTCAAACATATATAAGGTTTATTACTTTTGTGAACTATGTGTGGTTAGATTTCAATTGACAGATGATACATAGTGATGCCTGAATCCTGTATTTCAGGCCCATCCTTGAGTTCTCATTACTACAAACAATCATCCATAATGATAAAAATATTATTGTTGGGATTTCTGCACTTAACAAAATATATATAACTCCACATTATCACATTCATTTACTCTTATATGTCTCCACTGACTACCTAGTGGTCTATTTGGTCACACTATGAATCACCCATGTGGGATTAGGGAACCTGGTAAGACACTCTAAAAATCTTGATAAAGGTGTGTTCTGGATAGGGAACCACATCCTGGTCTAATGAGGTTAAATTGAGATACAACTTCCTTATCACGTGACATTAAATTACACAACCATATCATTTCTTCATGACAGTAAACAATAATAAATGAGGTCTTTATTTGGAATAGATCATACCACTAATGGTTCTATACTTATGAATTTCTTTTTTTATTACTTACCCTAATTATGTTTTCAATACATATTGTAATATAATTTAGCATACTTTATCCATCATTGAATAATATATCCTCCATTAATTATCTTCACATAATTATTCTATGATATAATATAAACAAATTCCTTCAGTTATTATACTTCTCCACAAAACCGTTATATCTTGAGACAACATGATCTCAGTTTCACTTTATTGAAAATTGGTAAGAACTTAAAAATAACAAGTGAAACATCTAGGATTAACTATAGAATAACAAAACCTACCATATCTTCTACTAAGTTTATTATTTTGTCCCTAATGAGAGGCTCTCATTAAATCCAATTTTTATTTTACATATTCTGTGGTATATGAATTTTAAAAAATATTAATATATGAACAATACCCACAAATATTAATCATTGACTGAATCAATTATTCATGGGCTGTTATTTCAATATCCCATACCTACAATTCAAATAGATTCAGATACCCTCAATGTTTCATTTATTCATATCGTACACATTATCAAATATAGATTATGGAATCTCGGACCTATAACCTTTTATTTCAAGTTGATCATGTTGTTTTAAGACCAAAATTCATTGATATACATAATCATTATTAAAACCATGTTCTGTAAAAAAATTGATCATAAAATTCAATCCCTCAAATATATTGGTGGAAATAATTTAAACTAAAATAGAATATCATCCATCCAGTTAAGAAAATACATAGAGCACACCATCATATCCATAAATCATTGTTATTGAATAATTATTCATATATATACTAGGATATGTTATGGGAAATACCTTTACCTATGTTTGAAATTTATTTTCCTAAGGGACCCATTAGATAACATTGCATTTATGTCTCACCTTATGAATATAAAAATTGTCACATACTTGCATATGTGATAGATCATTGTAAGGGGATTATTTATTATAACTATTTGTGTCCGGATTCTTGTTTTCATAGAATAGATAGTGTCACCTAGACCCCTTATACCAATCACTGTAACAACATTTAATGTAATAAACACCCCATTTTCTTTTGTGACATCCTAGACAAATAAATGAATCATATCTTATCAAAATTAGGTGTAGCTTGATTAAGGGTCTATATGGATATGTATTGAATCCCATGAATATTTTTCTAATATCATAATCATTTTTTCAAAATCATATACATCCCTAGTGCTTCATCCATTATCAAATACATCTCTATTAGTAAGCAATGACACAATAAATATCGCTCACAGAGAAAACCTATCAGAATATGAGATTCATTTCTCATTAATGTCTGTGTAGATAATTAGAGACCATTCCCATGAGAGAGATTTGGTTAATTATAATTTATGGTAAACATAAATCACTCCCCTAAATATGAAGTAGTTATATATTAGAGGGCGATTAACATCTCCATAACTATATATAGATTTGTTCCAATTTGAATATGATACATTGTGATTCCCAAGACACAAACCATAGAGTGTGGACATGAATGTAGAAGAAATTCTCCCTCCTATGTAAGTGTATAAACCGCTGGAGTGATGCATCACATCCTTGGTTGATTTATTATTTGGAAGGAGCTAATTCTCCTTTTATGTATATGGGCTACATCAGTTTAGAGGAATCCTTTTAAATTTATTTATAACTAATGAATTCACCTCCTAAGATATGAATATTATCTACATGGGGATCCATTAGATAAGTTCATGTGGATTGATTCCTAATATGGACATATATGTATTGACACATAAGATCCATCCAATATATACCCATCAACAAAATAAAACCATAAAATTTAATTCACCCTTTTTATGTCAGATATATCTACATATTGGGATATCCATGAATGATATGATTGTGTATTCATTCATTACTATGCAAAATGTATTTTAAAACCCATGGAATCAACCAAATAAAAAATTAAATAGTATCCTTGTATATGTTCTAACATGAAAATCATTATAAAATTTATGGATGAACAGGTCTTACACACTATCTTCACTTACATATGAATTGGATATATTTATATTTTTTCATGAATAGAATAATTTATAAGGGGTCCCTTGAATCCCATTTACCACCATTATTCATATACATGGGAAAATATTTCATCCCATATCTAAATATCATCAGTAAGTATAGAGAATCCATAGGAATATCTTTTAGAATATATTTCTTTTCCCACATCCTTACCCCATCATGTTAAACAGTTAGAAATAATTCATAACCACATGATGAAAAATAGTGTGAAAATCACATCCTCAATGTATGAAGATAAATTTAAATGATGTAGGATAAAAATTAAAAAATTCTTCTCTATAAAAACTATCATCCATCATCAATCCCAATTAAATGTCCATAAGATTAAGAACATGGTAAACTAAAGTTCATGTTTCTTTCATCAACATTACGATCACCTCATTTCATAACTCAAACTTCATTTCCTTACAATCCCATGTTGATAAAAATATTCCAATTCCCTATAAAGGAGAAAAAAATCCCAAAATTTTAAATGTATGTGATAGATCTTCATAATGTCCTTGTAATATCAATCAATAGGTATTTTGGCCTTGTATTATGGAAATTACTACCCTTATGATCCTTGATATCATCATAGTGGAACTCATCAGCAGAGATTGATTTTAAACCATACTTAGCATGACAATTACAATCCATTACTAATGATTTGAGAACCTTGATCCCTTAAAAATATCATATTTATCTTCTAATAAAAAGTATGATAAAAAATTCTTGACCTAGTGAATTTAATGAAATTCTTGTGGGAACATTCAAATGATGTATGGATGTTGGGTACATAGGTAAAGAAGAGTGGCTAACCAAGGTCTTCTCTTAATGAAGTAGTAATTAAATCAACTTATTAAAGTAATGTTTATAATAAAAAATTATATAAACACAATTCATAAAATTATTGGGGGTTGTTTATCATTTATAGTAGAATATGTGTGATTGAATAAGATTTAATATTTTTGGTTTTAATTTTGAAGTGAAATTTGATTAATAAAATGAATTGAGAAAATTTATTTATAAAATAATTTTAGAGGGTCTAATGAATATAACTCTACCAATTAATTTAATTATTAATTATTAACATTTAAATTAATATCCACTTATTTATGATCCCCATATTTTTTAACCCCTAAACCCAATGATAATTAACTAAACCAAAAATATGAAATAAATGAAACCCTAGGCTAGTTTTAGAACATGAAATCACAGCACCCTACTTTTATTGATGTTCTAAGGCCAGATTATGGTTATTGGTAAATTAGAAAACATGTCCACACTAGAAAGGAGGATTAATTGAATTTATGAATTATATTTTAACTCTACAAGTTTATCCAAGGCGGACTTGTATTACGGAATATTGTCGCACTATCGTAATTTAAAAAATTAATCACCTCACATTTTTAGCGTTTAATGTTTAATAAATTTATTATATAAATTTAAATTAAAAAATATATTAATATCTCGTATTAATTAAATTATATTATCTAATTGATTCAAAAAAAATTAATTAAAAAGGTATCATGTTTATCAATTACTAAAAATAACTAATCTGATATGGGTGGAGTTGTCATCACAGAGACATTTTTCATAAGAAATTGATTGAAAAGAAAACACACAATATTGTATCCACTCTATAGTTCCATCCTAAAGAGGATAATTAAATATTAAAAATGAGATTAAAATAATAAAATAATGAAAAAAATTATTATTTTCTTTGAAATAAAAAAACATTACTACAAAGAAGAGGAAAAGAATTTTATTTTGGAGAAGATACTAGATTTTCATCTTTCCTCCTCTGATTGTTAATTAAAATGGTATGGAACCATTTATCCTATTCTATAAATCTCATAATGCATTCCCCAACCCCAAAAAAATTTAAAAAAATATATAGATTGGAGGGGAGACAAGGTTTTAAATTTCTAAAGTGTGAATATGAAAAATTTTCCAAATAAATAATCCATCTTGCACTGCCTATTTGACCACACAGACTCATTAACAAAATATCAATATAGAAATATGATTTTTGAGAAAATTGTTCCTCAATCGTCTCTCTAATTTGGGCCTAATTCAATGAAGGATGAAGATGTTATGGCCAAAATACTTATGTTGTGTCCAATCTGGTGTGTCTAGTACACGTTTGACTTAATGGCCCTTTTGATCCAACAAGATGCACGATTTAGCTCATATGCACTGAATAAATGTTTACGACCATTATGTCAGGAACACAGTTCAAAATTTTAGTTCAAATAATGCACCTAAAAAATAACGTCTGATATACAAAAGTGATTTTTAAAGTGAAAAACCTGAATTTTTATAAATTTTTAAAATAGATGATCTAACTCAAAATATTTTATAAATAAACATATTTTAAACAATGTGAGGAAATGGTTTCTTTAATTAAAAATAAAATTTTCATTAAATTTTTTTATCATCTCCCCCACAATTACTGTAACATCCCAAGTAAGTAATGAGTAATAGGTATTTTTATCTATGTCTATTAATGAATTAGATAGTGTTTTAGAGGCTTAAAATGAAAATAAATCAAATCTTAAGCATGAAATACACTAATATTTTTAAAAGATTGTTTTACTGCCTTTAGATGGAAAACCATTTTTAAATCTATCTTTTCAAAATTTTATAAGCTATGTTTGTAAAAATAAACATATTAATTATGAATGGGACATTGAAATTTACATTTGATAAATTTTTGGTATTTTTCTGACAATGTTCATTTTTAATGAATAGTGGAAAATACTGCATTTTACATCAAAACTGCTTTTTAATTTAATTTATTTATATGATTAGATTATCTTTTGAATTGGTTTTAAATTAAATTTAGAATATATTTTTACCATTTGATCCAATGGTGGTCATTGGAATCAATTTCACTTTGAAATTTGACTTAAACTAGTGTCAATCTTTTGATACTTATTGTTTCATAAAAACACGCTATTTGTCATGACATCAGGAATTATTTATTAAATTAATTAATGTAACTTATATGATTTTAATTTTGTAAAATAGACATCATTTTTTAATTCAGAGTATCAAATATATCTTAGGGTGAATTTTTGGTAATTTTCTGAAAAACATCAATTTTTGATGAATAGTAAAACCACTAAGTGGTACTTATAAAAACTGATTTTCCGTTTAAATGAAATTTTGCCATCATTGTGTTTTGAATTTCAAAAATCCGACAAACATGGTTGTCATTAAGAAGTAAAATGTGGTTCAATGAGATTAAAATAATTTTTTGGTGAATAGTAACTTATTAAGTTTTTAATCGCGATTAGTGGTAATTAGTGTAGTTTAAGGTAAAAATCATTCTTTAATAAAATGAGATGAGCTTGACACATGTCCTACCCTCATTGGTTCTGTCATGGCCGACCAAGAAAATCCATGGATCATCTTGGGTACCCCATGGAGCCACATTGGTTGGGAAATGACATAAATAACTTTTTATTTAATGTAAAAGTAAAAATGACACAAACATCATATGTTTTACGAAAACAATTTTTACATGGGGTTATAAAGATCAGATTTTTTATTATAAATAGTCATTGGAATGATAAGAAAAATTCATACATCATAGTAGTTTTTTTATAATTTTTAGACTTTAAATAAAATAAATTACTTATGAAATCATAATGATGTAGCGATTACCTCATTAATAAATGATTTAAATAAAATGAAAAGATAATGTAAAATCTATGACTTACACATGTCGAAAACCTATTGGATGGGTAGATTTCGAACCCTTATCACCTTATCCGCGAATTATATCAATGTGGGGCCATTTAAATCCGAAACTCTTTTTCAAATAAAGTAATATTTCTTTACTTTCCAAGAGTGCACCTCCTCTCCTCTTATAAAAGGCCCCCACCTCTTCCTCTTTTCCCACACTCCCAAAGCCATTGGATCGGCCAACCCCTGCCCATTTACTCTCTTCACATACCTCTGCTAATCCTAGAGTATTCCCTTTGGGCAGAATCCTTCCAAAGGAAGCCTTTAGGCTCAAATCAAAAGGAGTTACACTTTTAAAGGTAATTCATTCTCTCATGTTCATTTGTTTTATTTTGCTTCTCCAACCCCCTAAACTCTTTTTATTTACTTCTTTTTGTAACAAAACCAGTATCTTCAATATACTAGAATGTTGTTATAAGATTTATTCGAGCTACACTCTCACACAACAACATCATGTGGTTAAAGAACATACGGTTTCCGTGGATGGCGAAATTCTTCCTCCCGAAACGATGATTGTTCAATACTCATTTAACACCTTCAAAGGTGGCCATTATGATGTCACTATTTTTATATATGATATATAATATGTTTATTAATTCTTTAAGCTTCTGTATTTTTCATTTATGGCATACCATTATTGTTTCCATTATGGGTAAACACGATATCTTCATTTTAGGAAGTGCGGACTACCGCCCCCTGAAAGTGATTTGATTCGTTAATACCATATGTGAGATTTGTAAAGGATAAAGTTAATGATATTATATATGTTATTATACTGGAATTATAATATACTCTTATATCATTATGAATCCATTCCAGAAAATACGAAATAGAAATGGAAGTAGCGTTCATGCGTACGTACGGCTTACCGTCTCCATGAACGGTGCATTTCATTTCTTACCTCTAAATGTGATGTAATTTTATAAATACATGTATATGCTGAATATATATGATATATATGTTATCCAAATCATTAATATAATTCTGGATATAATGAACCTTTGACCAAATTAACAACATGTAAGTGTAAGAAGACTATTTTTGACTTAAGAACCAAATACCGAAAAAATGAAGATTATTAACTTAAAGGATTACATGATGTTCATAACATGGTATAAAAGGAATAATGAACATGAAGAAGGTTCTTAAGAAAGTAGATATTAACTCATGTTTATTATTAAGGAGATTAAAGAACGGTCGGGTCAAGTCGGATATGAGGTATGGGACTTCGTCTCAATCTCCTTTCATTGAGGCATATTTTGTTTTATACACAACCTTCTTTTATACGGTGTATAAAGCCCTTTGACCATTTACTTTTATTCTAATGGAATATTTTTTATACGAAGCATTTACTAAACAAAAAAAGGGAATGTTTTTGTCGTACGTATGCGGCGACAATGACTTCTCCGCTGTCGTGACTGTTATTTGAGTTTCAGCTTCCTCTACAAGCCATACCTTCTTTTTAAAAGAAAAATAAATACCATGTTTTACTTTTCTTTTATTTTGGTATTGAAAATGGTTTTCATAATGTTTTTATATCAATGTGTTGTATTGATATCTTGTGATTGAATGGTGGAAATGTTATGTTTCCTATATGCATGTTTTATGTGATACGATTATGTTGAGGTTCTTTGGCATTATTATGAAAACGGGTGGTTCCGTGATAAACTAAGGGCGGGTGAGCCCAATATAGCTCTCCAATGCATTGGGTAACGCAAAGGAGTTAAATGTTAAGGTTTCTACGAAGAGATTGAGGGAAGATACTATGATGGGTATTCCAAACGTAACCAAGAGGGTTACTCCCTACGTAAGAATGTTCTGAATGCCTCAAGTTACCTTTATGTCTTATGATTTCTATGATTTATTCATGTTTTGATGAGGCATGTTAAAGTGATTATGTTTTATGGGTAAAGTATGATATCATCCTTATGTATATATATACCCATGTTTCCTTTCCATATTTTTATATCCCTTACTGAGATTTTTATGCTCATCCCATGTTTTTTTGAAATGTTTTTCATAGGTCAAGGGAAAGGTACATGATATGATGATAGTGTCAAGGAAGTGTCATGAAATAATCCATGTTTATTTTAAATATGTTTCCATTGATGTTAATGAAGAATACTATTTTTATGTAACCACTTTGTTTATATGTGGAATATAATGCAAGTTTTATGATCTAATTCTATAAAACACTAAACCCGAAAAGATCCTCAATGTGTAATATTGTAATAACTCAAGATTAAGTAAGGGTTAAGGTGGGGGCCTTATAGTTGGTATCAGAGGTCGATTTAGATAACTTTAGGAGTTAGAATTATATTAAATGATTATCCAAAAATATTTTTTCTATGGTCAAATTGAAGTGATATAGAATTTGAATATTACCATGTTGCTTCATCTAAGACATGTTTGTTCAGAATGGTTTTCTGTAGAGGAAATAAGGAAGCTGTGCTATGAAGACATACAGAAGGAAATAACCTTCCGAATCAGCATCCTGAGATGGTCGGAATTGGAACTGAACAGTTTTTTGCAGTAATGGTACAGTTGACTCAAGTGATAAATGCTGGTGGTATCCATGCACGAGATTAGCCAGATCAACCACAGAGGAACATGTCAGTGGTGGAACATTTCATGAGGCAACATCCCCCATTATTCAGAGGATCATATGACCCTGTGCTAGCTAAAGGGTGGATTAAAGCACTGGAGAAGATTTTTGATGTCATGGGGTGTTCAGACAGTCAAACGTTTAGTCTTTCTATTTACCGTTTGGAGGGTGAAGCAGATCAGTGGTGGTCTATGGTTAAAAATACCAGGGACGCTGATGAGATTGATGCTCTCGACTGGGATGAATTCAAAGGTATGTTTCTTGAAAAGTATTTCCCTAAGGCTGTTCGAATTAGGATGGAAAAGCAATTCATGGAATTGAGGAAAGAGGAAGACTCAGTGGCTGCCTATGAAGAAAGGTTCACTCGATTGGCAAGGTATGCTCCAAATTTTATCTGAGACCTTGATAGTAAAATCAATCGTTTTTACTCAGGATTAAAGCCAAAATATCGAAGGGCATTAGATTATCGTGAGTTTAAATGTTATGAAAAGATTGTTTGATGTGATGAGAAGGTGGAAATAGAGTTTTCCGATGATCAAGTGTTCTATAACAACCAACAGAAGAAGAGACCGAGGTGGCAGGAGAAAGGAAATAATTCTTCAAAAAAGTCAGATGGTAAGAGAACTAAGTTTCCATTTTGTGATAAATGTGGAAAAAGGCATGCTGGTGAATGTCTTCTGAATTCTGGAAAGTGCTACCGATGTGGTAAGAGGGGACATAAGGCTCGTGATTGCACTGAAAAGGATCAAGGTGAAGGTAAGACCAAATTCGATTTACAGTTAGTGAAATGTTATAAGTGCAATGAGATGGGTCACTATGAAAATGAGTGTCCGACAAAGAGCTTGAGTGATGGGAAGCAGTTAGACTATAAGCAGAAAGGGGTGGTGAAATCCTTTTCAACTACTTCAGCAGATGTTGGGCGGTCGAATGAAGTCGTATCAGGTACTTTGTTTGTTTTTTCAGATTATGCCAGTGTGTTTTTTGATTCGGGGTCTACACATTCTTTCATCTATGAAACCTTTTCTAGTAAAATGGGAATACCATCTCAAGAAATGACTCCTGAACTTGGGGTAAAGTCACCTGGGGGAAATGTTGAGGCAAAAAGAATTTATAAGAATCTTCCTATCCTTATCTGTGGAAAGAACCTACTTGCAAACCTTATTGTTCTACCTCTAGTAGAGTTTGATGTTATCCTGGGTATGGATTGGCTCTCTATTTACCATGCTAAGAATGACTGTAGAGCTAAAGAAATTTCTTTTCAGAAAGGCTTTCAGTTTGTGTACAAGAATGAGCCCTTACTTTTGATAACATATCAAGAGGCCGAGAAACTTGTAAAAGATGGAAATGAATGTTCCCATGCACACATCGTTGAAAATAAAGGAACTGTTCAAATTAATGATGTGCCAGTGGTAAATGAGTATCCTGATGTCTTTCCTGATGATTTACCTAGAATAATACCAGATCGGGAAGTTGAGTTTACTGTTTACTTAGTTCCTGATGCTAAGCCAATTTCAAAACCCCCTTATCGAATGGCTCAAATTGAAATTTTAGGATTGAAGGAGCAATTGTAAGATTTATTAGAGAAGGGTTTCATTCGACCTAGCACATCCCCATGGGGTGATCCTGTTTTATTTGTTAAAAATAAAGATGGTTCTATGAGAATTTGCATTGATTATAGGGCCTTGAATAATATCACTGTTAAGAACAAATATCCTTTGCCTCATATGGATGATTTGTTTGATCAGCTCTATGGAGCTCAGTTTTTTTTTTCAAAGATTGACTTGAGATCGGGGTACCATCAGCTGATGGTAAAGGAGTTAGATATTCCGAAGACCATGTTCCGTACGAGATATGGCCATTATGAATTCGTAGTAATGCCTTTTGGGCTAACCAATGAACCTACTGTATTCATGGACTTAATGAATAGAATTTTCCATGAGTTCTTGGATAAGTTTGTGGTGGTTTTCATTGATGATTTTTTGGTGTTTTCTAAAAGTAAAGAAGAGAATGAAAGACATTTAAGGGTCATTTTGCAAACATTAAATGAAAATAAATTGTATGGGAAATTCAGGAAATGTGTGTTTTGGTTGCAACAAATTTCTTTCCATGGTCATATTGTTTCTAAGGATGTAATAACTGTTGATCCTGCAAAAACAAAAGTTGTTGAAGAATGGCCAAGACCCACAAATGTAACGGCGATTCGTAGCTTCCTTGGTTTGGTAGGATATTACTGAAGGTTTGTTAGAAATTTTCCACGGTTATCTAGTCCAATGACTATGCTAACTCGGAAGAGTGTTAAGTTTATCTGGAGAAAAGAATGTGATGATTGTTTTCAGGAATTGAAAAGATGATTGGTGAATGCTCCAGTTTTGGCACTACCTTCCAGGAATGGTGAGTTTGTTATCTACAGTGATGCTTCATTGAAAGGACTTGGTTGCGTCCGAATGAAGAATGATCAGGTAATTTCTTATGCATCACGACAGTTAAAGACTCATGACATAAATTACCCTACACATGATTTGGAATTAGCTGCTGTTGTTTTTGCTTTAAAAATTTGGAGGCATCATTTGAATGGAGTAAAGTGTGAAATATATACCGATCACAAAAGTTTAAAGCATATATTCACTCAGAAATAATTGAACATGAGACAGAGGAGATGGATGGAATTAATCAAGGATTACGATTGTACAATTCATTACCATCTTGGAAAAGCAAATAAAGTGGATGATGCTTTGAGTCAAAAAAGTAATGCTTCATTAGCAATGTTGCGTTTGGAACGTGATCCTTTGGTTAAGGATTTGATGAAATTTGGAAAAGAAGTTTTTGGTGCAGGAAGTTCTTCTATTTTGTTTCAGGTATCAGTGAGATCATCTCTATCAGAATGAATCAAGCAAGCACAGAAGAAAGACAGTGAGTTGCAGAAAAATATAGAGCTGGTTCAGAAAGGTAAGTTGCCTGAATTCAACATTGATAATGATTGCGTTTTGAGATTTGGGAAGAGATTGTGTGTGCCTTTTGATTCACAGTTGAAGAGAGAGTTGATATGTGAAGCTCATAGTTCTCCATTTTCAGTTCATCCTGGAAGTACTATGATGTATAGAGATCTGCGGGAGTATTACTGGTGGGATGGAATAAAAATAGATATTTCTGATTTTACTGTGAAGTGTTTGACATGTCAACAGGTTAATGCAGAGTGGCAGTTACCGAAAGGGATACTTCAGCCTTTACCCGTGCCAGAGTGGAAATGGGAGAATATATCCATGGACTCTGTTGTGGGATTACAGAAGACATCTCGAGGTAATAATGCAATCTGGGTTATTGTTGATCTCTTGACTAAATCTGCTCATTTCATTTCTATACGAGATACTTTTTCCCTAGATCAACTTTCCCGTTTGTATTATAAAGATATATTCAGGTTACATGGAGTTCCTCTCTCCATTGTATCTGATCGTGATCTCAGGTTCACTTCTAACTTTTGGAAAGGCCTTCAGAAGTCGTTGGGTACTGAATTAAATTTTAGTACAGCTTTTAATCCTCAATCAGATGGGCAGTCAGAACGAACAATTCAGACCTTTGAGGATATGCTACGTTTTTGCTCTATGGATTATCAAGGAAGTTGGGACCAACATCTTTCTTTGGTTGAAATTTCATATAATAACATTTTTCATTCCAGTATACAGATGGCACCATTTCAGGTATTATATGGGAAGCGGTGTCGAACTCCAACATTCTGGGATTAAGTGGGTGAAAGGGAGTTGATGGGACCAGAATCGGTAGAAGAGATGGAATAAAAAGTTAAGCTGATTCAGAAACACACGAGAACAGCTCAGAGCAGGCAGAAGAGTTATGCGGACAATAGGAGGAAGGATCTCTCTTTTGAGGTAGGTGATCATGTTTTTCTCAAGGTTTCTCCTTGGAAAAGTGTGATGAGATTTGGTAATAAAGGAAAGCGGAGTCCAAGGTTTATTAGACCATATGAAATTCTGGAGAGAGTTGGATCAGTTGAATATCGAGTGGATTTACCTCCGAGTTTATCTCAGGTACACAATGTTTTTCACATTTCGATGTTGAGAAAGTATATGCCAGATCCATCTCTTGTTTTGAGTCCAGAGGTAGTTCAGCTGGAAGATAACCTATATTATGAGGAACAACCGGTCCAGATTCTTGACCACGGGGAGAAATTTTTACAGAATAAGGTGATTAAGCAGGTAATGGTTTTTTGGAAAAACCACATGATGGAAGAGGCAACATGAGAATCTGAAAATGCAATGAGGGATAAGTACCCCCATTTATTCGATAAGAAAATAAATTGCGGGGACACAATTTTCAAAAGGGGGAAGGATGTAACATCCCAAGTAAGTAATGAGTAATAGATATTTTTATCTATGTCTATTAATGAATTAGATAGTGTTTTAGATTCTTAAAATGAAAATAAATCCAATCATAAGCATGGAATACACTAATATTTTTAAAATATTGTTTTACTGCCTTTTGATGGAAAACCATTTTTAAATTTATCTTTTGAAAATTTTATAAGCAATATTTGTCAAAATAAACATATTAATTATGATTGGGACATTGAAATTTACATTTGATAAATTTTTGGTAATTTTCTGACAATGTTCATTTTTATAATGAATAGTGGAAAATACTACATTTTACATCAAAACTGCTTTTTAATTTAATTTATTTATATGATTAGATTATCTTTTTAATTGGTTTTAAAGTAAAATTAGAATATATTATTACCATTTAATCCAATGGTGTTCATTGGAATCAATTTCATTTTGAAATTGGTCTGAAACTACTGTCAATCTTTTGATACTTATTGTTTCATAAAAACACGCTATTTGTGATGACAACAAGAATTATTTATTAAATTTATTAATGTAACTTATATGATTTGAATTTTGTAAAATAGACATCATTTTTGAATTCGGAGTATCAAATATAGCTTAGGGTGAATTTTTGGTAATTTTTGAAAAACTTCAATTTTTGATGAATAGTGAAACCACTAAGTGTTACTTATAAAAACTGATTTTCCGTTTAAATGAAATTTTTCCATCATTGTGTTTTGAATTTCATAAAACCGACATACATGGTTGTAATTAAGAAGTAAAATGTGGTTCAATGATATTAAAATATTTTTTTGGTGAATAGTAACTTATTAAGTTTTTAATCACGATTAGTGGTAATTAGTGTAGTTTAAGGTAAAAGTAATGATTTAATAAAATGAGATGAGATTGACACATGTCCTACCCTCATTGGTTGTGTCATGTCCGACCAAGAAAAGCCATGGGTCAACTTGGGGACCCCATGGAGCCACTTTGGTTGGGAAATGACATAAATAACTTTTTATTTAATGTAAATGTAAAAATGACACAAACATCATTTGTTTTACGAAAAAAAATTTACATGGAGTTATAAAGATCAGATTTTTGATTATAAATAGTCATTGGAAATATAAAAAGATTTCCAACATCAGAGTAGTTTTTTTATAATTTTTAGACTTTAAATAAAATAAATTATTTATTACATCATAATGATGTAGCGATTACCTCATTAATAAAGGATTTAAATAAAATGAAAAGATAATGTAAACTCTATGATCTACACATGTCCAAAACCTATTGGATGGATAGATTTCGAACCCTTATCACCTTATCCTCGAATTATTTCAATGTGGGACCATTTAAATCCGAAACTCTTTATCAAATAAAATAATATTTCTTTACTTTCCAAGAGTGCCCCTCCTCTCCTCTTATAAAAGGCCCCCACATCTAGCTCTTTTCCCACACTCCCAAAGCCTTTGGCTCGGACAACCCCTGCCCATTAACTCTCTCCACATCCCTCTACTCATCCTAGAGGATTCCCTTTGGGCAGAATCCTTTCAAAGGAAGCCTTTAGGCTAAAATCAAAAGGAGTTACACTTTTAAAGGTAATTCATTCTCTCATGTTCATTTGTTTTATTTTTCTTCTCCAACCCCCTAAACTATTTTTATCTACTTATTTTGTAACAACAACAATATCTTAAATATACTAGGATGTTTTTATAATATTTATTTGATCTAAACTCTCACACAACTACATCAAATGGTTAAAGAACATACGGTTTCCGTGGATGGCAATATTCTGCCTCCCGAAACGATGATTCTTCAATACTCATTTAAAACCTTCAAAGGTGGGCATTATGATGTCACTATTTTTATATATGATATATAATATGTTTATTATTTCCTTAAGCTTCTGTATTTTTCATTTATGGCATACCATTATTGTTTCCATTATGGGTAAACACGATATCTTCATTTTAGGAAGTGCGGACTACCGCCCCCTGAAAGTTATTTGATTCATTAATACCATATGCGGGATGTGTAAATGATAAATTTAATGATATTATATATGTTATTATACTGGAATTATAATATACTCTTATATCATTATGAATCCACTCCAGAAAATACAAAATTGAAATGGAAGTAGCATTCATGCGTACGTACGGCTTACCGTCTCCAGGAACGGTGCATTTCATGTATTACCTCTAAATGTGATGTAATATTATAAATACATGTATATGATGAATATATATGATATATATGTTATCCAAATAATTAATATCATTCATGGATATAACGAACCATTGACCAAATTAACAACATGTAAGTGTAAGAAGTCTATTTTTGACTTAAGAACCAAATACCGACAAAATGAACATTATTAACTTAAATGATTACATGATGTTCATAACATGGTATAAAAGGAATAATGAACTTGAAAAATGGTTCTTATGAAAGTATAGATTAACTCAAGTTTATTATTCAGGATATTAAATAACGGTCAGGTCAAGTCGGATATGAGGTATGGGACTTCGTCTCAATCTCCTTTCATTGAGGCATATTTTGTTTTATACACAACCTTATTTTATATGGTGTATAAACCCCTTTGACTTTTTACGATTATTCAAAAGGAATCTTTTTTATACGAAGAGTTTAATAAATGACAAAAGGGAATGTTTTTGTCGTACGAATGCGGTGACAATGACTTCTCTGCCGTCGTGACCGTTATTTGAGTTTCAGCTTCCTCTACAAGCCATACCTTCTTTTTAAAAGAAAAATAAATACCATGTTTTACTTTTCTTTTATTTTGGTATTGAAAATGGTTTTCATAATGTTTTTATATCAATGTGTTGTATTGATATCTTGTGATTGAAAGGTGGAAATGTTATGTTTCCTATATGCATGTTTTATATGATACGATTATGTTGAGGTTCTTGGGCATTATTATGAAAACGGGTGGTTCTGTGATAAACTAAGGGCGGGTGAGCCCGATATAGCTCTCCAATGCATTGGGTAACATGAAGGAGTGAAACGTTAATGTTTCTCAGAAGAGATTTAGGGAATATACTATGATGGGTATTCCAAACGTAACCAAGAGGGTTACTCCCTACGTAATAATGTTATGAATGCCTCAAGTTACCCATGTGTCTTATGATTTCTATGATTTATTCATGTTTTGATGAGGTATGTTAATGTTCTTATGTTTTATGGGTAAAGTATGATCTCATCCTTATGTATATATGTACCCATGTTTCCTTTCCATATTTTTATATCCCTTACTGAGCTTTTTATGCTCATTAAAAGTTTTTTTGAAATGTTTTTCACTGGTCAAGGGAAAGGTACATGATATGATGATAGTGTGAAGGAAGTGTCAAGAAAGAATCCATGTTTATTTTAAATATGTTTCCATTGATGGGAATGAAGAATACTATTTTTATGTAACCACTTTGTTTATATTTGGAATGTAATGCAAGTTTTATGAGCTAATTCTCTAAAACTCTAAACCCGAAAAGGTCCTCAATGTGTAATCTTGTAATAACTCAATATTAAGTAAGGTTTAAGGTTGGGTCCTTATACTTACCCTTTTTCACTCATGCCAAATACCTCTTATATTATATTATAAAAAACTATAACAAGATATCAATGTTCATATATCTCAATCCATAGTGGAAATATAGGAACGTTAGAATCCCATCAAGATTCAATATCAATAAAAATGAATGTTAATGTCTCCTAAATTGTATCAAAATAAAATCCTCTTAGATTGATGTCACTAATCATAGTTATACAAGTTATGGGTCCATCATGCCATTAATTCCCTAAATATTTGTGTGCCAACTATTTCATGCTCATATTTCAACCCTTTATTCAATATATTAAAGTCAAATTAAACAAATATTCATACATGTTTTAATTCACTAAACATGTTCTTCCTTTATTTTGAAATATAATTTCAAGACCCACTCACTTATGAATTCCCGAAATTCAAAACTTAAGATCCCAACCTAGATATCCCCATGTGTTGTACATTTAATCACTCCCTTATTTATTACTATTTTTTAATTCTTTTTTATATGTAATACAACAGTAAGATATCAGGTACACACATATAGGTCAATTTGACACAGAAATAAATTTGGCCAGAAGAGAAACAAATGTATGAACCAAACATTTTTATAAGATGAATTTTTTACTTTACATGGATATGTCTTCAATTGAGTATGAAAAACATTACTAGTAAATTTTCCATGAAAAGTTTTCTATAGAAATCAACAACACAATTTACCATGAAAAAATATAAAAAATAATGGTGTCAAAATATGAAAGTTTTTATAATGAAAAAATAAATCATATCATCAATGGATTCCATTTTTATAAACAATTTACCCTTAGAAATGTAATGTTTCTCATTCTTATCATGGAACAAAAAATTCATAAAACATTATTTTTCCATAAGTTTCCCATGATATATGAGAATGTTACATGATATTTTTTATTGATTTTCTATAAAAAACTTTACAAAAAACCTAACAGAAAACACATAAAAACACACAAATGAAAATACTAAATATCTAACAGAAACATTTTTCCCCTCCCCCACACATGAAATATTTCATTATCATTAATATGTACCCTTGAGATGATAAATATATATGTAAATTTAGAAATTTAGATAGGAATATTAATATAAAAGTTTAAAGTTTTGAAATAGATAAATATTATCAAGTGACAATGGTAATCTCTTGGTAGGGGCGATGGGTACGTTGGCATCCTCTAAGTCTGGGTATAAAACTCAATACTAATGTATCTATAATTAGGGAGAGATGTGTGGGGGTGGGGTCATAAGGGTCCAAAGGGGTTCAGTTGATGTAGCATTTTCTGCCTTTTCTAGGAGAAGAGATGTTCTAGAGGCGGAGGCATTGGCTTGGGTTACCAGAATGATGTTATGAAATCAAAGGAAGATAATTATTCAAATGGTAGAGACATATTCCATGCTATTGTTTAACTCACTGATAGGTAAGGTCAATATTCAATTGAACATCTCTTATACTATCATATAATTCAATTTACCCAGAGGTAATGAAATTGTAGTTTTTCATACATGACAGGAGAGAAACAGTGTCTACGGCATTAGCTAAGCGAAGTATGTGTTCATTCGATTTCTTGGTTTACATTCCTAAGGAGGAGATGAAATCTGTTGTTAGGGATGCTATGTGTTTTCATTAATTTATATCACCATTATTATCTTCTGTTTTCCTTTGTATGATGGTTTTTTATAAATCAATAAAAATGATAGTTTTCAGTCAGACAAAGGGGTCATGCATTATGATGAAGTAAACTACATCAGTAGAAGTTCATTCGATGTATTTCATAAAATATTTTCCATTTATTGTTAATATTTTTCATTTGTCCTATTTTTTGGTCTCAACTTATCCATATAGAAAACCGTTAAACACAATTTAGAGGTATAACCATATAGAACACAACATACCATGAATTGTCATCAGTCATGAACTATAATGAATGACTTTCTCATTAACATTTAACTCCATTTTTTGGACCATTCTATTATGGGATACTTTTTATCATTTCTTATAGATCCTTGAGCTATTATTTTATAACAATTGAATCTCCTCATGATCTTAAATTTGAAGCTTCCTTTGAATTCTTGTATGGGCTATTTCCATGATTAATTTATTTATAGACCAATAATATTGTTTCTCAACATCCATGTGTATATAACAAGATTTATGAAAAACAATCCTAAATGGTGACATACCAATGGAGGTCTTTAATACAATCATATAATCTCATAGCGCATCATCCATTTTATTTCTCCAATCTTTTTGATTTGATGGCATGGTTTTCTCCAATAATTGTTTATACTTTTGATTTTAAACCTCAGCATGTCCATTTGTTTTGGGGTGGTTTGGTGTTGATATTTTCTATGTGACCCTATACTTGAAAAGGAGGGAATCTAAATTCAAATTAAAAAATTGTGTCCTTGGTCCCTGATGATGGAATTTGGTACTCCAAACAAACAGAAAATATATTCAATGGCAAAGTCCACTAAAACATGAGAATCATCCGTCCAGGCGGCCTTATTGTCCACCCATTTGCTCACATAATCAATTGTGACCAAAATTTAAATGAAACCAAAATTAAATGGATATAAATTCATAAAATCAATTTAACATCATTAAATATTGTAACCAAATAATATGGGTTGTAGGGGCATCTCGGGTCTCCTTGAAATATTTTCAATGTGTTGGAAACAAGAGGATGACTTACAAAACACATGAGCATAAAGGAATAATATATGAAAACATAATACAGAGTCTAAGACATTCCTAACTATCCATTTGGATCCAACATATCATCCAAATGAATGTGTATGGCAGAAATACAGAAGAAACTCAAACTAATGATCAAGAACATGCGTCATAAAAATATGATCACTACACATGAACCAAAGTTTGGGATCATCCCAAAGATTAAATATTGAAATACTATCTAACGTTTGGACATTATTTTTCGTTAAATTATCTATTATTTAACGGGTAATAAGGTAGTTAACTAAATGATAATTTCAATGATGAGTACTTGATAAGGAATAACAATACTCATTGGGGAAACAGTCCTGAAATAGTAATTGGTCCAAGGTGTTAACATATAATGATTGAGTAATCATACTCATGTGGTCTGCCAAAACATTTTATAAACCCCTATTATTCATTATCTCAACATCAAACTATTGGGTGATGATCATCCATCAGATAAGCCTAGGATTTCACTTAAAATCTTCAAGAAGTGCCTTAGAGCTACTTGGTGATAAAAAACGACTACTTTTGGATCCCAATAGATATGAATGGAATTAATCCAAAAAAATATAATGGAAGATATTTTTTTTTAGTTTTATTGTTTTGAATAAAGTGTCCTTGAAGCATAGGAAATCACATGTGAACATCCCTCCTCACTATGTGATAAGACTTCCACAATCACGAGGATTGAAGCATAACACATCAACTGAAATGGAATGTCCCACTATGGGGGATTTATGATAGGTGTAGTGGTCAGAAACTATTTTATCTCATCAAAAGAAGTCTTGAATTAATGATCAAACATAAAATCGTAATCCTTTTTAAGTAATCATGACATTAGATGTGCAATATTAGTAAAATAATTGATGAACTGTCAATAAAATCTTTTATGCCTTAGGAAAGGTTTAACATCATGCACACATGAAGTATAGAGTAAGGATGAAATAATAAATACCATAGATATATCAACCTCTATCATATGTCTGGACACTACATTCCCTAAAACAATCCCATGATATATCATTAAATGACAAATTTCAATGATTATAACGAGATTCTTCTCAATAAAATGATTCAAAACATTTCCAAAACATGAGATACAATCATCAAAAGAAGACCCATACATTGTAAAATCACCCATAAATACCTCTATATAGGTCTCAATAAAATAATTAATAATTAATTACCAATCATCTTTGGAGGGTTCATGGGGTGTTGAAAAGTTCAAATGGAATGCTTATGTAAAAAAATGTGTCGAACGGTCAGGTGAATGCCATCTTCATTTGATCCTCATGAGATATAGGAACTTGATAACATCTAAAAAATCCATCCAAGAAAAAATATTGTGTCTTATTATCTAGTCACAGAAAAATTTGATCAATAAATGATCGGGGAAGTAATCCATATGCGAGGATTTATTCTTTCCAATAATCAATACACACACACCAACTTTTTCCACACTGCATATGTGCCAAAATTTTGTTGGGATAATTCACTCAATGAACTATGTCTGTCTTGATATTTGTAATCCCATGATACACAGTGATACCAAATTAGTCTATTTTAATTTCATAAAATTAGAGTTATCACCCATAAACACGACCTTCAATGAGGTCAATTTCAATGAAAAATCGTTAGTCCACATTTAAATGTAAACAACCTCACATATTACATTTTAAAAACCAATGCATGACCCAATAAGGTTCCTAGTTATATCTTCTTATAATTCCACGAATAAATCACATGTTCTTAGGGAACATAGAAAGCCATTAGGATTGGAATGATTAGGGTCTCTTCAAAATAGGAAACCACATACTAGTCTCATTATATTAAACTACATGATAATGTACTCAACTCATGATGTATTAATACATGACCAAGTCATTATCGCATGAAAATAAACTAAATGAAATTATATAGTTATGTTGAATAGATCATCCCCCTGATGGGTGTGTACTTAAAAAATTCATGTTTTATCCCATTTCCATGAACAAGAAATCAATAAAAGTTGGATTAGAAATTATGGTACTAAAACACTCTATGATGATTATGTTCTTTAGTGAACCAACTTCATATATTCAATATCTAATTTAATAAAAACTGATTAATTGAGTTGATATTAATTATTAAGAACATAAAAGACCATAATTAATCATTCTTATGGTACATCCCTATTTTAAATTGATATTAGAGAATGGATAATTAGATGTTACCCCAATATTATTTTCTAATTAATGACACAATTCCTACAATCTTATGATAATTTGTTTTTTAGTAACATAGTAGAGTCTCCCTTTAAATCATCAATCTATTTTAATGACTAAATTGAATACAATATTCCCCCCTTAATAATGGTGGTCCTGCTCCCACTAGAATTAATATTTTTAAAAACAAAATTATTCCTAGGATATGATTTTCACCCCCAATTACCACAATATTTATGTATATTCAAATACAATTGATGTTTCTCATCAAATAATTGTTTCCATTATCAAGTAAACATTATAAGATCACATTCCTATAGTCATTTATTTATGGGTTTATATCTACAATGAATTTGAAACATCATTGGGTAACCCATTCCCATTGAGCGCTTACTTTGTAATCACTAAATCATTATCCCCTATTCAAATTGAAATCATTGATTTCTTTACTAAATATTATCTTGGAATTTTATTACCCTCATGTCCAAATCCTCTTGGTTATATATTGTGGGATATTGGTAACAGATAATGAGTAATTTAAAACTTCCCCATTAGGATTATCATCTGAAAAACACCATCCCTCAGAGCCTATGCATAGGGGACATTATGTTTTTATATAGGCACACCTATTGTATTCCATGGTAAATAATTCAAGAACAATGATCTTGTTCTTACTATATTTTTTGGTTTTGGAGGATGATCCCATCTTATCACCCTAATAAATTTTTCTAATGGTGTTAAAATAATCCCACCAATTGTTGAAAAATAATAATTGATATTTCGGTGTAATGAAATAGTTAATTTGACCAATTTTTTAACATATATGGGGGGATCAAGAATGACTCGGTAGTTTATACCCTCATACCATTGTCCTATAAGAGATACTCAAAACTACAAAACAAATTAATGAGAAATATGTGACTCTTGGTTCTATTTCTGATGAATTCATAGTGAATCCTTGATCATAAATCTGGTGTATATAAAAAATATATAATGAATATTTCTCGTATTGTGTGTGGGTTAAATATGTGAGGGGAATAGTAAATATGAGAACTATCGATGGATATATTTTTATTACCACATGATACATATTGATGACCAGAAATGATAATTTTAGGACCATTCAGACGATAAAAAATAGTACCTGCAATGAACCATCCATTTATATATGTCAAAAATATATAGGGTTTTATCATTCTGTGAACAATGTATGGCTAGATTACGATTGAAACACGAGACATAGTCATGTCGGAATCCTTTATTTCATGCACATCCTTGTGTTCTCATTACTATATGAAATTATCCATACTGATATTAATGGTATCATTGTGATTTATACTCTTAAAAATTATAAATATAACCCCACATTATAACATTCATGTACTCTTACATGTCTCAACTAACTACCTAGTGGTATCTTTTTTCACACTATAAATGACCCATGGGATCTTAGGGAACTTAGTAAGACAATATCAATATCATGATCAAGGAGTGTTCTACACAGGGAACCACATCCTAGTCTAATGAGGTTAAATTGATCGACAACTTCCAAGCCTCATGACATTAAACTACACGACCACATTGTTTCCTCAAGGTATTAAACTACATTAAATGAGGTCTTCATTTTGAATAGATCATCCCCCTAATGGTTCTATACTAAAGAATAACTTTCTTTCACACACCTTATTCATGTGTTCAATACTTATTGGAATATCATTTAGTGTACTTTACTTTTCATTGAATAATGTGTTCTCTCTGAACCATCTTTATATCCTTGATATATGATATAATATCAACCAATTCCTTGAGTTGTTATAATTCTCCAAAAAACCCATATAACTTGAGACAACATGATCTTTGTTCCTCCCTATAGAAAATCGGTATGGAATTGATAATCCCATGTGAACCTTCTATGATTCATTATGGAATAACACAACATATCCACGATTCTACCTAGTGGATTATTTGGTCCTGAATAAGAGGCCCTAATTAAATCCAATTATTATTTTCCACGTTGCGTGGTATATAAAAATTCAAAATTATTAATGTTTGACAAAAAAATGCCAATATTTATCTATTATTGACTCAAATTTTTATGGGTTATTATTTACACATCCCATAAACCAACAATTAAATTAGATTTAGATACCCTTAATTCTTTATTTGTTCACATCATACACATTATCAAATTTAGATTATCTAATCTCATACCTCTACACATTTTTTTGGGTGTTCATGTTGTTTTTAGACCAAAATTTATTGAGATACCAAATCATCATCAAAAAAATATTTGGTGAAATGTTTATGATCATAAAAATTCCTCCCGCAAATATATTGGTATTTAAATTGAAAACTAAATTGTAATATCATCATTCAAGAAAAAAAGCCTATAACATACTGTAAAACCAATAAATAATTATTATTTAAGAATTATTCATATATATAATAGGATAAGTTATGCAAAATACCTTTACCTATGTGTGAAATTTATTTTCTTATAATACCCTTTAAAAAACGTTGATTTTACAGCTCACCCTGTGAATATAAAAATTGCAACATTCCTGTATATGTTCTAGATAATTGTAAATAAAATTATTTATTATTTGTATTTGTGTCTATATTCATGTTTTCATAGGAGACATACTGTCACCCAGATCCCATATAATGGGCACCATAACAACATTTAAAATAATAAATGCCTCATTTCCTTTTGTGAGATCCTAATAAATGAAATGAGTCCTATCATATAAAAATTATTTGTAGCTAGAATGATGACCTATTTGGTAATGTAGTGAAACCCATGAATATTTTACTAATATCATCATAATTTTTTCCAAAATCACAAGCTTCAATATAGATTGATCCAATTTCAAATATGTAAATATAAGTTAGTCATGACACCATAATGATCCCCCCCACCAGTGAAATCCTCTAAGAATATGAGATACATTTCCCCATAAAGGTTATATTGATAGTTATAGAACATTCCCCTAAGTGAAGCTGGGTTAATTCTCTTTCACGGGAAAGATAACTCACTCTTCGGTTTATTAATCAGTTATATGATAGGGGAATTGACATCCCCATAACTACATATATCTTTATTCCAAGTTGTATTGGATACATTGTGATGCCCAAGCCACCCACCATTGAGTGTGGACATGAATTCAGATGAAATTCTCTCTCCTATATAAGTGTATTAACCATTGATGTGATACCTCAAACCCTTGATTTATTAATTCTATGGAAGGAGATAATTCCCCTTTTAGGTATATGGGAAATATCCTTTCAGAGGAATCCCTATAAAGTTTTTTAAAACTAATGAATTCCACCTCCTCAGATATGAATTTGATCTACATTGGGATCCATATGATATGTTCATACGGATTGATTCCTAATATTGAAATCTACATGTTGAAGCATAATATTCTTCCAATATGTACCAATCAACATAATAAAAAAATAAATTTGTATTCACACATTTGTATGTGAGATAGATTTAGATTTTGGGATATCCTTGGATGATCTGAATGTGTATTCATTCATTACCATAAAAAATGTATTAGAAAACCCATAGAATCTAAAAAATACAAATTAAATATTCTTCTTGTCTTTGTTCTACCTTTCATTTACTTATGAAATTTAAAGATGTCCAAGTCATATAGAGTCACTTTGGCTACATATGAATTAGATCTATATGTGTTTTGATATCTCATGAAACAAATAATTTACAAGGGGTCACATGAAAACAATTTTCCACTTCTAATCATGTACAAGGAAAAGTGTTTAATCCCACATCAAAATATCTTCAATAAGTGTAGAGTTTCCATAGGATTATATTTTATAATTTATTTTTTTCCCCGAAATCCATACCAAATGATGTTAAAATGTGAGGAAGAATTCCAATACACATGTTGATAAACAATGTAAAAATTACATCCTCATTGTATGAAGATAAATTTCAATGATATTTAATCCCCATTTCATAATGCTTCTCTATACAAACTATCATCCATCATCACTCTATATTAAATGACTATAAGATAAAAATCTTGGTAAAATAAATTTTTAGGTTCTTTAATCATCAATATGATCACCCCAATTCATAACACAGACATCATTTCATGACTATCTCTTGTTCATAGAAATATTCCAATTCTCTATAAAGGAAAAAAATTCCTCAGTTAAACATATATGTGATAGATCTTCATAAATGACTTGGAAAATAAATATAGAGGTATTCTAGCATTGTAATATGGGAATTTATGACCTTTTTATCCCTATTATCATCATAGTGGAACTCAATACCATTGTTCGATTTTGAACCATACTTAGCTTGACTATTCCATTATATTACTCATGTATTGAGAACCTTGATCCCTGACTAATAACATTTTTATCCATTACTCACAAGTATTATGAAGTATTCATGACCTTGAGAACTGAATTATGTTCTCATGGTCACTTTCAAATGATGTATGGATTTTTGGTACATAGGTAAGGCAGGGTGGTTGACCAAAGTCTTCTCTCAATGAACTAGTAATTAAGATAACTTATTAATGTTATGTTTAAAATAGAATAAAATAATATAAACATAATAAATTAATTTATTGTAGGGTTTTTAATTATTTATAAAGGAAGAAGAAGTTATATGGATGATGATTTCATTATTTTGTCTTTACTTTTGAAATGAAATTCAATTAATAAGACACAATGAGAATATTTTTATTAAAAAAATATATTTAGATTGTGTAATCTATATAAATCTACCTCTCAATTTCATTATTAAATATTTTAATTTAAATTAATATCAACTTACTTTTTATACCTTATTATTTTAACCCCTAAACACTATGATAACTAACATAAAAAAATTCATGATATTAATTAAACCCTAGGATAGCTTCATAACATCCAATTTCATCACCCTTTTTTGATTGATGTTCTAAGGCCACATTATTGTAAGTGGTAAATTTGGGATCATATCCACTATATAAATGAGGATTAATATATTTTATAGATTATATATTAACATTACCAATTTATATTGTGTGGCCTTGTATTACTGATTAAGATTGTGCTCTCACAATTCACAAAATCCATCGCCTCATGTGTTTTTGATTTATTAATAAATTTAATTATTAAAATAATTTAAATTAAAAAATAATTAATAAATCGTATTAATAGAATTATAGTATCTCATTTATTCAAAATAAATTACATAAAACTGTATCATGTGTATTCAATAATAAAAGGACTAATCTTCCACGGGTGGAGTTGTAATCGTAGATACATTTTGCATAAGCAATGGATTGAAAGGGAAACACCCAATATTTTCTCCACACATTAGGTCTTAGAAAAATAAGTTCATTAATGATGACAATTGAGAATAATAGAATAAATGAAAGACAAAATTTTCATGTTCATTGAAATAACAATAACATTATAGAAAAAAAATAAGAAAATAAGTGGATTTTGGAGGAGATCATGGATTTATAGAACCCATCCACCAATTTTGAATTGAAATTGTATGGAACCACTTATCCTCTACTCTATATATGTTAATTCATGCATCAAAACCTCAAAATTAGAAGAAAAAAACAATTTATATAGTGGAGGGGAGTCTAGATTTTCTGAGGTTTCAAGAGTGAATGGAGAAATTCGTCCAAATAAATAAATCCAACTTCCAAGGCCTATTTGACCACACAAACTCATGATCCAACAGTCCCTACAGAAAAATTTCTTGTTAGAAAATGTTTCCTAATGTTTCTCTTTAAATTGGGCCCAATCCAATAAAGGATGACTAATTTATGGCCAAAATTCTAATGTATGGTAAAATCCAGTGTGTTCAGAACACCATTGACTTAATGGTCCATTTAAACCAATAAAATACATGATTTAGCTCATATATACTGAATAACAGTTGAAGACCATTATATTAGGAATATATTGAAAAGTTTGGTTCAAATAATTCACATAAAAATATTCATGTGTGAATGACTTCAACAAAATTAAAAGTGATAAAATTGAATTTTCAACAAATTTTCAAGTGAATTATATAACGCAATATAATTTATAAATAAACATATTTTACATAAATTGAGTAATTTTAATAATTTATTATCAATAAAATGTTTAATAAATTTTATTATCAACTCCCCCACACATACCCTTTTGCACTCCTGGGAAATACCTCACATCATAAATTCCAAAAAACTAAGACATGATATTCATATTCATATTTTTCAATCAATAGTGGAAATTTATGAAAAGATAGAATCCAAAACAGAGTTAATATCAATAAATTTAAAATACAATGTCTCATAAATTGTGTCAAAATAAAATCTAGTGATATTAATTACACTAATCGTACATAAACAAGTTAAGGGTCCCCCATGCCATTAATTCCCCAACTGTGTGTGCCTACCCTTTCTTGCTCAAATATCGACCATTTATTCAGTATATTCAAGTAAAGTGATAAGGTTAGTGGTTTTCACGACCCTCAAAATTACATTTATTACTCCAACACTAGCACAGTGGTGCAGGAACGATCTATTGTGAAGGAAAGTTAGTGCTCTATAGTTTTTGAAACCCCCACTTTTGTCAGTAGTGAGGAAACAATTTTTACATTTCATCTTGTTAATTTTTTTATATTTTGTTTATAATTAATTGAAAAAAATTGACACTAATTAATAAAATCTCATATTTATTTAATTTGAAAATAAAATAGCTAAAAGTAATATTATAAACTAAAGATAACAGAAAATATAAACAGGAGTGTTGAGAATTGATCACAGAATGGACTCGGAAGATTTCAAATCAAATGGTTAGATGAATGACTCTTCATATGATTAAATTCTCACCTCAAAATGAGTTTTTAATACTTCTTCTCTGGAATAATTAACACATTTTATTATAGTTATTAATTTTTTCCACTTCAAAAACCACATAGAACAATTTTATTTTAAGATTTTAAGAGAAATCTATCTCACTGATGGTTTCTATATATTGAATTTATAGTTTTAAAAGAAATACATCAATGATCAATTTCAATTAATAAAAATTGATGTTGAAATTAGATGCATTTAGGTGAAAATTGAATTTATGATGATAACCAGATTCTATCTTGCTAAAAATTTATGATTCTTATAAAAAGATATAGAATGATGAGAATAAGGTATGAACTATTAGTCTTTCAAATTTCATGAACATGAAATTAACTAGGATCATCTTCAATAAAAATTTGCAGATACAATGTAAAAATAATTGAAAATTGGTAGAAGAATCCACCCTCTGAAAATAAAAATCATGAATTCATGCCCTTCTCCTACAACTCCATGTCACCGGTACTGTTCTTAGTGTCTCCTAAGAGTTTCTCCTCTTGAAAAGTGAGTCATGGAATCATAATGAGTGTCTATGGATCTTCCCTACAATGGTGTGTTCATAGAATGAATGAGTGTCTCCCTAATTCTACTGCTTTCTATGTATTTAATATCCACTATAATTTTCTACATGTCACCCCCTGTTTTCAATCGACTTCAAGGTTCCTTCACTATTGCACCACACACCTGTGTTATTTTTTGTGCAATGCACGATGCACTAGCTTTTCTCTCATAACTAACTTTCGGCGAGTTAGTTAAAAAATGAACGTGATTTATACTTTGGTGTGAACCTACTCATATTTCCAACTCCAATGTGATCTTGTACCGCTAAAACAAAGTAAACAAGTAAAAACACGAAGACAACAAATTTTATTAAAATGTTTACTAATGTTAATTAATAAATATCATAAATGATAATTATTATTAAATATTATTAAATATAATTATTATAGTTATTAATTTTTTAACTAATATTTATTTAGTTTAATTTATTATATTTTTAATTAAATATTAACAATTTGGTTATTTTATTGATGTCAGTAATATTATTAATTAGTTATTATAACTTAAGGATATTTTTGAGCTAAAAAAATTATTTATTAAATATTTTATTTATTTTACAAGTTTTATTAAATTATTATAATTTATAAGTTAATATTATTTTAGTTTTAAATATGTTATATTTTATTAACTAATTTTAAATCTACATTTTATTTTCTGATTAATTATTTATTTAATATAATTATTTTATACTATAATTATTATTAATTTACATTATAATTTGGTTAATTTTTTTATTTAGTTATGATTTAATATTATCTCTCCCCCAAAATTTAGGTGCATAGAGGGGGAAGTGGGTCTTCAGTTCCTTCTCCAGGAAGGTAGATTTTTGGGTTACTGCTACTATGTGGTGGTGATGTTCCTTCTTCAGCACCATGTTTCTCTTGAAACACCGATGGTGCGGCTCCTGGTTGTGGTAGCACTATGATTCTCTTCAGATCTTCATTGTCGATTTCTCTAGACATTGCCTCGGAGAAGAGGTATTCAATAGTTTTGGGTGGAGACATGACTTCTGACAGCCGCGTCATCTTCATATCTACTTCATAGAGGGTTTCATCGAGAACTTCACACTTAATCGGATCCCCTGACATAGTAGTAGTAGGGGGTGTGGCGGCTTCGGGTTCTTCGCAGTAGTGGTGTCGATGTTCTTTATTATCTAAGGCATGAAACCAACTCCTACATCAGATGACACAACCTATATTTCGGTGCAATTGGTAGCAACAAGTTCGTCTAGCCCCTCCTTGAATATGCGATGCGGATGTGGAAAATGTTCTTCCAAACATAGCCAGATTTTAAACTACAATCGAGATGATGAAATTGTTTAGAGTTCAAAATCTGGATCAAGTCTGATTTTTTGTTGTAAATTAATGGATTTCTCAATTTTCTGGTTGGATTTGGTAATACGAGTGGTGATGAAATCTTTTTTTGGTAGTGATCTACAGATTTCGCTACAATGGGGGAAGAGGTTCAGGGGAATAGAGGCAGGTTATGACACCTTTATGAAATACGGGGGAAGGAAATGGTGGCACCATAATGGGATACAATGCCAGGAGTTGAGGAACAATGTGACAAGGTAGCGGTGCCAGGGAAAAACTATGAGACCATAAGGGAGAAATCGTGATGCCATAACTAGTGGCACATCGTAATCAGCAAACTGTGGAACTTTAAAAATATAGAAATGATTCCACCGTGACTCTAGACATAATCTTCAAAAAATAATGTATTAAAATTACAAATTAAACCTATAATAAAGTCTAAAAACATAAATAATTGAAAAAAATAAACTAAAATGATTGATAATCAATGACTAAAATAAATTTATGATTTAATCTAAACTAAAAAAATTTTTTAAACGTTTCAAAATAAAATAATTAAAATTAAACTAAATATAATCGTAAAATTAATGAAGTCAATATGTTATTAAAAATTATTAAAAACATAAATTTTACATCTAGAAAACAAATTTTAATTATTTTAAATAACTACTAAAACAAATTAAAATTATTAATGTATATAGTTAATTATTTTTTTATTAATCCATTAAGTCATTTTAATGGAATTAAACTTAATAAATTTAATATGAGTAATAATTTTATAAACTAAAATTTATAAAAGAGTTATTGTTAAGAGACAACTAAAAAATATGTTATTTTAAATTAATTAATTTTTAATACATGAAATGTGAAATTAACACAACATTATTTAACTGAAAGTAACAAGATTGATTAATTAAATAATTAATGTTAAATTATAAAAAATGATGAAAATAACACCACAATAAATAAATAGTTATTAGATAATATAATTAAAGTAAGATATAAATCAATGATTTCCAAGGCTAAAAATAAAATTTTAATTATAAAAATTTATTAAATAACAGATTTAATTCTAAAAAAGAAAATTTGAACTTATGTAGAAAAAAGTGTAATAATTATTAAATAAATCAATAATAATTAATTTATTAAATGAGGCAAAACATTTTTTTGTATGTCCACAACAAATTCACCCACACATAATCATAGTTTTTCCATTGACAATATTGTTTTTTATTATCAAACTAAAACTGAAGAATATTATTCATGATAATGATAAAAATTTAACATGTCTAGCAATTTGAAACAAATGATAGAAATATGTCAATAGGCTTCAGAAAATGAATTGTTCAAATTTAGTCTAGCCTACAACAAATACACAAAGGGTAATCAAGATAGCTAATATTCATCGATTAAAGGATTTTTCACTCCTTATATGTGAACCTTCTTAGTGACTCATTAAAATACAAGCACATATTTTACAATAAAGAGTGACTATAGGTAAAATATCACTAGAATTAAGAAGTTAACCAGAAGAACGTTTTATTTTGACTTTTGTCCATGGTTCCAAAAAATATATATATTTTCTCGGAATCACTTTATTTATACAACCTAAATGATTACCATATATACCAATTGACCCCTTCTTCATCTGGAGTTCATCATTCCCCTCACCTTAATGAACTCATTTTATACCCTAGACACTTAATTTAATTTTTTACTAATACATGTATCAGGTGCTATGCACTATGAAATGCACTTATTCAAGGGGTACTGTGGGCTTTAGTAAACAGAAACGCACCCATCATCTTGGGTCTCATAGATTCACTATGGGATCCATGATTCTCGAAATAGTCTGGTTATAAAATATTTTGATTAAAACCATTTACATTCTCTCATTAAGGTGATTTCTTAAATAATAATAAAATAGAGTGTCCCATATGATAAAAAATAAAACTTATAGTTATAAGGGTTTTGATTATAACTCCAAAAATGAGTAACCTACATCACTCTAAAATGTAGTTCCTAAACCAAATTTCTACTAAATCAATAATTATGATCACTTTAGAATCATCCACAAACATTAGTTTTAGATTCAAATAAAATTTTAATTAGCAAAGATATATTTTCTATAGGAAAGACCCATTTGAAAAATGAAGCAAGCATAAAATTGTGTAACAATATTGAAAAACAATTAACCATTTATTACACAAAATAATGAAGTTGTATTGGGAATCGATGGGATCACATTAAAACATAGTTTAGCACAGTCAAGAATTTACCCCTTCCCCCGCACCAAAAACCCATCTTTGTTCCCAAACTTGACTTCCAAAAATGGGGATGAACAATTCCATAGTTAAAGTTGAAAATAGATTGTGTATTTCAGTAGATTTATAACATGTTTAAAGGGACATATTGAAGTTCAAAAATATTGTTTTCCACAATGAATAATTTACCGTAAGTTCACAAGAAAGTATTTACAATAATATTAAATCTGGTGACATGGATTATCAATAAAATTCAAAAAGTTGCATGAATCTTGTAAGTGAAAAGTGGATAGGGTGTAGTAATCTGAAATTTTTAGTTTAAATGAATGTTCAATATAGCAGAAAAATGGATTCTAACAACCCTTAGCTAAAAACATTCAATGAAAAACACAACAATCAATAAGCACGTTCCCCCCTCCCCCAACATATTTTTATAGAATGAAAACTTTTTAATTGAAATTAAATTTATTTTTCAGTAGTTAAGTACATGAAAAAAATTTATTTATAACTTAGTGACATGCAGCAAAAACAATTTACTATACAGGATAAGAAGAATATTTTACAGAAAGTATGTAACAGAATATCTTATACAACAGATTTAAAAATTATTTATAACACCTAGACAACATAATTTTATTTATAAGAAATTAAGGAGTATAAAAATGAAACAAAATTTATCATTAAGGTACTTCCATGAATTAAAGTTTATCATTAATCCTCTATAATGGAATTTCCAATCCTTAGATGTCTCTAGTAGTAACATCCTAAAAACAGTGCATGTAACCCATGTACAAATAACCAGAAGAGATTGAGTATAGAGATGATTAGCACAACATCACTTTATTCAACAGAAAACAATGCAAACATAAAATAAAAGAAAGAACATGTGTTGACTCTCACAAAGTACTAAATGTAAAGTCTTCAGTTAGACACTATTTAATCACAATGTTTTTTGGTGTATGTTTTATTAAAAACAAACAAAACCATGGCATGCCTCCCATGCAATGCTATTTTTATAGTCCCCAACTGAACTCACCTAGAGACTAAACATATTAACTAGGTGGATGTGGTTTCCTTAATAAGAACTGCCACATATATTTAGCCCAAATATTTTTAACAAAATGATGATAACTATGGGCTCGGAAGATAAACACCACCAAACTCTCATAGTTTATAAAAATCCCTAAGAAACACCCTTTAACAATTGTGAACATAATGATGTCAACATCCATAATTGTTTCAAATTTTATTACATTGAATGTTTTTGGTATAGACCATAATGAAGTGGATAATTCAAATCATGTTTCATTGTCCTCACAATTATCTCTCCCAACTTCCAATTTAACAGTTTGACATTCAAGGGATATAATGGGTGAATTATGATTAGTAGGTTTAACTAGTGATACAATAGTGTGATGAACAGAATCATGTATAATGGAACAAAAATATAATTCCTCCTCTAGACTACTATCAGTATCATGATAAGGCTCAGCACCTGTCACAGTTGAGGATGAAAGTGATAGATAGGGAAGAAAATTTATTTTATCACTATTAAAAGATTCATGTTTGACAAGTTTATAAATCTCTTCTAAAAGATCCTCATATTTTAACTCACATAAAACATCGAATGCTTCTATCAAATCTATTATGCCACCATCATCTAGTGTATGTTAAACTTCTACTTCATGTTCATGTTCAAAAGGCTCACTTTCCAAAAAAATGTCTGTAGTGTGTTCAAAAAGTTCAAATCAGGGGGTGTAATGATTAATTCATATTCAGTAAATTCAATTTCCAGATTGTTTATATTTAAACATTTATCACCATGTATGAAAACACTGCTTTCAATGACACTACACAAAATTTTAGAAAAGTGATTACAATGAGAAAAGGAAAATGAAAACTCATCACCCAACGTTTCTTAAAATATTGTTCCCCCATCCTCATCATCCAATAATATTTCAGAAATTAATGGTTTTATTGGTTCACAACATGGAAGATAAGTGTTAAGAACATGTTCAATAATGTTAGAATCCTTGTTTTCCATTTTACTGTTCTCATCCAGATTATACAAAATATCATGTTCAGCCTCATTGTTCAAAAATTTAAAAATGTTGGGTGAAGTGTTTTTAACATTCAAATTTTCATTATAAAATATATCTTCATCCTGAGTGACCACATTTTCAAAACTCTTAAAATAGTGATTTTTCAGTAAATAATATATGATGAACAAATTAGGAAATCTTTTTCAATCTGTTCCAATTAAATTTCAAAATTTTATAACTCAACATCATTAATGTTCTTTTTGGGGTCTTCAACAATGTGTTCTTGATTTATTGAGTTGATAGTTTACAAAATTGGATAATAAAATTCAAATTTTCCAACGTAAAAGTGTTTTTCCCAGTTTGACAGTCACTTTCTTCTTCAACTTGTTTTTAAAATCTTTTATAAACATTTTATTTTTTATTTTCTTTAAATTAATCTTATTATTTACCATTTTTTTATAATTCCAAAAGCATGTTTTGTAATCCAGTCATTTTTTTTCATGATCTTGAAAATATCTAAGTTGAATTTCATGTGTTTTATTTAACCAAGTGTTTAATAGTTCCACCCTAGCATCCAATTTAAAATTAATTATATCAATTATAGAAAGCGTGTCAGTACTGGGCACAAAATATTAATTTTCATAAATATAATCAATTTGTTTTTGTTGGTTATTGAAACACTGACATGCAGTTTTCCCATAATGGCCCAAAAAACCACAACGAACCCCGGTTGATTCCTGTTTTCATGAACATTCATTTCTTTAACTAATAATATGTTAGTTTAAACCCACAATGTTTTAGAGTTGATACAGATATTTAATGTTCAACAAAAGAAGTAGGTTCCAGTTCACATTTTTTCAAAGGGGATGTTTTTTCTATGTTTTTTTATTGAAAATTAATTTTTTTTACTTTATAAACACTCAACTTGTTACATCCTTGGAAATAGTGACAAATTTTGATAGGGTCAGAGGTCATCACACCAATAAAAATTACATTTATTACTCCTACACGAGCATAGTGGTGTATGGTCGATCCACAGAGAGAGAAGGTGAGTGCTCTAAGGTTTTTGGAAATCCCCACTATTTTCAGCAAAGGGGAAACATTTTGTACTTTTCAGCTTTTAATTTCTTTTAATATTTTGTATATAATGAAGTGAAAAAATGACACTAATTCTACAAACCTCTTATTTACATTACATGAAAATGAAACACCTAAAAGAAATAGTATAGACTAATAATAATAGGAAATATAAATAGATGTGCTGGGAATTGATCATAGAATAAGTTCAGTAGATTTGAAATCTAATGGTTAAACGAATGACTCTTCTCATGATTAAATTAACACCTCAAAAATGAATTGTTAATCCTTCGTCTTCAATATAATTAACACTTTTTATTATAGTTCATGTGGATCTCCACTTCTAAAACCACATACAAGAATTTGATTTTATGATGTAAATAGAATGCTATCACGCCAATAGTTTCTGTAATTTTAAGTTCTAGTTTTAAATGAAAAATAACAATGATCAATCTCACAGAATTAAAATTGATGTTGAAATTAGATGCATTCAGGTGCAAAATGAATTTATGGTGATAACTAGCTTCAATCTCACCAAAATTATCTTATTATATTAAAAAGAGATACAATGAAGAGAGTAACGTATGAACCATTAGTTATTCAAATTTCTTGAACTTGAAATTAAAGTAAGATCATCTTCAATCAAAATTAGCAGATACAAGGTGATAATAATAGAAAAGAGGTAGAAGAATAATCCCTCTACAAATAAAAATCATGAATTGTTTCCCTACTTTTGCAACTCTATGTCATTAGTACTGCTCTTAGGGTCTCCAGGGAGTTTCAACTCTCAAAAGGATTGGCGTGGGATCAAAATGAGAGTCTATGGATCTTCACATTTTCACCACACATGTGCATTTTTTTGTGGAATGCACATCACACTAGCTTTTCCCTCATAACTCACTTCCAATGAGTTAGTTAAATGAACATGGAAGTGATTTAGGCTTTGGTGTGAACCTTAACATATTTCTAACTCCAATTTTAACCTACACAGCTATATCAAAATAATGCAGTCAAAGTATGAAGACTAAAATTCTTGTTAAAAAGTTAACTACAGTTAATTAATAAATATCTTAATTGATCAGTATTAACAAATATTATTTATTAGTATTATTATAGTTATTATTTTATAATTTAATCGTTAATTAGATGATGTTATTAACTTTTCAATTAAATATTAACTATTTTGTTATTTTATTAATGTTATTATTATTAGTAATTAGTTATTATATCATAATGATATTTTTGATTTTGGAAATTATTTATTAAATATTTTATTTAGTTTAAAAATTTTATTAAATTGTTATTATTTGTAAGTTAATATTATTTTAGTTTTGAATAACTTCTATTTTATTAACTGTTTTTATATCTTAATTTTATTTTATGATTAATTAATTATTTAATATAATTATATTATATTGTAATTATTAATAATTCGTATTTTAGTTTTGTTAATTTTTTTTAAATAGTTTTAAAAAAGGTTTATCTCCCCCCAATATTTCGACTCACAAAGGGGGAAGGGGGATCTTTAGTTCCTTCTCTAGGAAGGCAGGTCTACGGATCCCTACTACTATGCGGCAGCGAGTTTCCTTCTTCGGCACGAGGCTTCTCCTCCAACACAAACAGTGGGGCCCCATGTGGTCGTAGCACAAGGATTCTCCTCATATCTTCTGTGCATCTTTCCATTGACTCGGCCTCACAAAGGTGGTATTTAATAGATTAGGTTGGAGACAAGAATTCATATGGCCGCATCGACTCCATATCTACACTAGAGAGGGTTACAGCATGAACTTCACCCTCAATTTACTCCTCCAACACAGTATCAGCATGGGGTGTTGTGGATTTTGGTTCTTCGCAATGGCGGTGCAGATGTTCTTTCTTCACCGAGATGCGACACCAACTCCTGTTTTAGACGATGCTACACATGTTTGAGTGCAATGAGTAGTAGAAAGCTCATCATTCCCCTCCTCAGATCTGTAGTGCGGCTGCTGCAAAGTTTCTTCCCAGCATAGCCAGATTCAAAACTTGAATTGAGATGATGAAAGTGGTTAGTGTTCTAAATATGGTTCATGTTGTATTTTAGGTTGTAAATTACATGAGTTTTCAATTTTATGGTTTAATTTGGTAATGAGAGTGGTGATGAACTATTTATTTTTAGTTAGCTATGGATTTCGCAGCAATGGTGTAAGAGTTGCAGGGGAACAGAGGAAGGTTGTTGCACCGATAAGAGAGATGGGGCAAGGAAATGGTTGCACCATGATGGGTGATGGTGCCAGGAGTTGAGGAACAAATGTGATGAGGAAGTGGTGCCAGGGATAAAATATGAGGTAGCAAGGGAGAAATCATGACGCCAAAACCAGTGACACAATATAATCAGTAAACTATGGCACCGTAAAAATCTATAAATGGTGCCATTGGGACTCTAGACATAATCAACAAAAAAATTATTAAAAAACAAATTTAAACTTCAATAAATTCTAAATGGCATAATTAACTGAAAATAGAAATCAACTAAAATATTTGAGAATCGATGACTTAATTAATTTATGATACAAATAAAACTACATTTTTTTTATTAAAAGTTTCAAAATAATAAAATAAAAATTAAAATAAACATAATCAAAAAATTAAGAAGAGTCTGTATTATTAAAAAATAATAAAAACATAAATTAAACATCTATAAAACAAATTTAAATTATTTAAATTAACTACTAAGAAAATATTAAATTATTAATGTATATATTTCAATTTTTTGTTAAAAAATTAAATTAATTTAATGAAATTAAATTAACTAAATATAACAAGAGTAGCATGTTTAAAAACAAAAATTTATAAAAGTTTAATTTTTAAAAGGAAACTAAAAAATAAGTTATTTTAAATTAATTAATTTTTAATACATGAAAAGTTAAATTAATACTACATTATTTAAGTGAAAATAACAAGATTGATTAATTAATTAATTACTGTTAAATTATCAAAAATGCATACAAAAATCACCACACTAAATAAAAAGTTATTAGACAATAAAATTAAAGTATGATATAAATTAACTATTTAAAAGGATGAAAATAAAATTTTAATTACAAAAATTAATTAAATAATGGATTTATTTCTAAAAATGAAAATTTCCACTTATTTAACAAAAATGGTAATAATAAATAAATAAATCAATAAAAATCATTTAATTAAATGTGTAAAAATATGTTTTTTAAGGCCACATCATAATGTAAAAAAAATTTCTTACCTGGTTTAATTCACCGATAATTTTATACTTTTCTTTTGCAATCAAATTTCAAGAACCACTCACTTGAGAACTCCCAAAATTCTAACATCAATCTCACGGCCTAGATATCCCCACATGTTGTACATTTAATTATTTCCCCTTTTATTAATATTTTTTAATTCAATAATTTTTTAGGAATAAAACATTCTGATATCTAGTACACATTCCTATGTGAATTTGATACAAAAATAGAATTGATCAGAAGGGAAAAAAATGAATCAACCAACCATTGATATAAGATTAATTTTTTATATAACTTGGATATTCGTTCAATTGAGTAGGATAAATTTCACTAGTCATGGTTGCATTATTATTTTTGGATAAATCAATGACACAATTTACCATGAAAAAATCTAAAAAAGAATGGTGTAAAAACCAAATTGTTTTTATAATGAAAAAACCTATCATATCATCGATGACTTCCATTTTTATAAAAATAAACCATTAAAAATTAAATATTTCTCATTCTTATCTGGAAACCAATGAATTTTGGAAACATTAATTTTCCTTATGTTCCACATTTTAATTGAGAATGATACATGATATGTTTTCTATTCATTATTTTTTAAAATTTTAACAAAAAACATAATATAATACACATACAAAACACAAAACTGAAATTTTTAAATATCAACCCAAAAAATTTGACCCCTCCCCCACACATAAAATAGTGTATTCTAAACAATGTGAACCCTTGACATAATATGTGCACAATAAATATATAAATTTAATTAGGGGAAATAATATAAAAGTGAATTGGTTAGGAATACCCTAATATTCTCAAGTGATGATGGGGTCATGCATTGTGATTAAATAAACAACATCAGTAGTAAGTCCCTCGATATATTTCGTCAAACATTTTCATTTGATTGTAAATCTTTTTCAGGTGTCATATTTATTAGTCACAACATAACCATAAAGAAAAACATTAGACACAATATAGGGACCTAACCATCTAGAACGTAACTTATCTGGTGTTAGCATCAATCATGAACAATAGAGAATAACATTATCTCCGACATGAAACTACTATTCAAGGATTATTTTATCATTCGATACTTTTGATCATTCATTATAGATCCTTGAGTTAGCATATTATAAAAATAAAATATCCTCAAGCTCTTAAATTTTATTCTTCTTTTGAATTCTTCCATGGGAGATGTCCATGTTTCATTTATTTACAGACAAATAATCCTGATGCTTGACATTCACATGGACATGAAAATATTTCATAAAAACAATTCTTAATGGGGAATAATTATTGAGGATTTTAATACTATCCAATTATCCCAGAGTTCATCATCCAATAGCTTGATCAAAAATTTTATATTCGAATGCATGATATTTTCCAAAATTTGTTTCAACTCTTGATTTGAAACCTCAACCATGCCATTTGTTTGATAGTGGTATAGTGTTGATGTTTTTATGTCACCACATACTTTCGAATGAGGGAATCAAAATTCCAATTGAAAAATTGTGTCCCTTGGTCCCTAATGATGTCCATTTTAACTCAAAAATTGAAAAAAATATTCATTGACAACGTCCACTACAACACGAGAATCATCAGTAATAGTGGCCTTATCCCCCACAAATTTTCTCACACAATCAATAGAAAAAATATATATAAGAAACCAATATCACATGGAAAAGGTCACAAAAATCAATTTAACAAGCATAAAAAATCTCACAGAATAATATGGATTGTAGGGGAATCTTGTGTCTCCTTGAAATATTTTCAATGTGTTGGAAACGTGAGCACGATTTACAAAACACATGAGCATCATGGAATAATCAAAGAAAATATAATACATAGTCTAATAATTTTCTATCTATTTATTGGGGTCCAACATATCATCACACATTAATGTGTATGGTAGAAATGAAGAATAAACTCAAACTAATGATAGGGAACACACCTCTTAATGACATGATCACTATACATGCACCAATGTTAGAGATAATTCCAAATATGAAATCTTGACTTACTATTTTACTTTTGCACATGATGTTTATTGAAATTATTAGTAATTTTAGAGGTAATAAGGTAGTTAACTAAATCATCATATCAATTATGATAACATAAGAAGTAATAATGATTCTTATTGGGGAAACTATCCCAATATTGTAACTGGTCAGAGGTATCAATCTCTAATGTGTGAGTAATCCAACTCATGTGTTCTGCCAAAAATTCTTCTAAACCCTTCTTATTATTTATCTCAATATCAAATTCATAGAGGATGATCATCCATCAGATAAGCCTTATATTTTTATCTGGAATATTCAATAGGTACCTTAGAGATACATGGTCATAAAAAACCACAATTTTAGAGACCAATAACTATAAATGAAATTAATCTAATCCAAATATGATATAGAGAAACTCATTTCTTATTGTTTTGTAGTTTGGTTGGGATAAATCCAATTTCCTCAAAGCACAGTCAATCACATGTGAAAATACCTCCACCCTATGTGATAATACTACTCCAACCTCGATGTTTGAAGCATAACACATCAGCTCAAATGTAATTTCCCACTGTAGGGGTTGTTTGATCAGTGGAATGGTCAGATGCTATTTTATCTCATCAATGGATGTCTTGTAGTAATCATCAAAACCAAAATTACAATCCTTTTTCAATAATCACAACATATGATGTCCAGTATTACTAAAACATTTGATGAAACATCGATAAAATCTTGTTTTCCCTAGGAAACAGTTAATATCACACACACACGAAGGATTGGGAAATGATGAAATGATATTTACCTTAGATCTATCAACCTCTTTCCAATGTTTGGACACTGCATTCCCTATGAAAATCCCATGATCTACCATTACATGACACTTTTTAAATTTTATGACTAGAACATTCTCCATACAACACATAAAAAAAATTCAAACAAGAGATACAATCGTCAAATAAGGACCTATATATAATAAAATCATCCATTAATACCTCTATTTCGGTGTTAATAAAATAAAAAAAATTACTTTCCATATATCTCTAAAAGTAGCATGGGGTGTTTCAAAGTCCAAATGGCAACCTTAGTTAGGAAAATTTTCTAAATAGACAAGTGAATGTTGTCTTCTTTAGATCTATGGGGGCTATAAGAACATAAAAATATCTATAAAATCCATCCAGGAAACAATATTGAGTATTCCCAGCAAGTCTCACAAGCATTCGATCAATAAATGGGATGGGAAATTGTCCTTATGAGTGGATTGATTTAGTTTCAAATAATCAATACACACCCACCAATTGTTTTTCACCCTTATTGGAACTAACTCCTCTCTATGAAACCTAACAATTGTAAAACATCTTTCCTTAGGCACTACTTAAATAGGACTCACCCTTTTGGAATATGAAATATAACAAATTAAATATGCCTCGAGCAATTTTTCTACTTATTTTATTAATAATATCTAGAATAGATCGATTCAGTCACCCTTTTGGCTACCTCAATAGTTTATCCTAATCCTCCAAAATAGTAATATTCACCAAATTGGAGGGGATGATACCAAATATTTCATCCAAGGTCCATTATATCTCCTTAATTTTCTCCCTCAAAATATTAAAAAAAACCTCATCTTAAAAAGGGAATTTTTTAGCAATTATAGCAGGTAATCTATCACCATATATCAAATATGAGTATTTGAGATTTGGTGTAAATGGATAGAGATCCTATGAAGGGGGTACAATATTGAGGGATACATTGAATGAGCTAAAATATGTGTACCAAGAACATCAGTTTCAGAATTAGTGTCATGAAAATTTTGGAATAACACATAAAATCATTCACAATACTCAGTATCCATTTAATAATCAGAGTGAGAATGGTCAAAATCAGATTATTAATCCAATTAAAAATAAAAAATACGAGTGTTATGTGCATTATAAATAGGTGATTAATAGATGACAGACATAAAAATAAAACCAGTACTCATAATCTCCCTAATCATTTGAAAATAAGATTCTATGGGGTCTTTATTTGGTGGTTCAAAATGGGAGATAATAAAATCATAAGGGTAATATGAGGTGTACATCACAGATTCCATAACATTAAATATCATAACTACATATCAAAACTACATTGAATGTTATTTCTTATTTACATTTATGATAGTTTCTTCAATTTTGAGGAAGTAATCACCTATGATATTGGAATAAACATAACTTACCTGATCATACTTTATGTTTTTCATGCAGATGTTTTCTGGAATGATCATGTCTCTTACCCAAAAAAGTACATTCTCAAGGACTCCTTTTTCATAAGTCATAGAAAAATTCCCTAACTACGCCACTAATATCGCAAGACTCAACTCACCAACCTGTAAATAATGATATAGAAAGTGTGGAATCCCATTTATAGAAGATAAAAAATCATTTGAAAAGTGTATCTCCCCTATGGTTCGTGGGATAGAGAATGTTATTCTATCCTTTCAGTTTGTTGGCATTTCTTGTGTAAGTGTAATTAGTTCTAAAACATTCCTTCTACGTTTTATCCTCCCATTTCCCTTGACACCTCATCGATTGGTGAAATGATTTTTTAATAATGTGGCATACCTTTGTATTTTCTTAATGTCTTCATGTATATCTATTTTTATCTCATCACACATTAATGTATCCAAAACCTTTTTTTTCTAGGACTCTTGATCCATATTTTTTTCCTATACAAATCTATTTGGAAATGGAATGATTTTAAAAAGAGCATCATCAATTTTATTATTACTTTTACATTTTTCCTTGGGTTTCTTAGTGACCTGTGATGATGGGGTAATATCATCAGGTCAGGTGAATCCTAGTTGAATGGTATGTGATAATTTAAAATTCATTTTATTCTAACTTCTCTATTTAATATAACTGACATTCCCTTAGTATTTGGAGAATGTTGGGAAAAGATATTCCAAGAGTTCATCATAGTTTATGGAGGGCAGTTCCCATCTGGATCATTTGTATCTTCAACTCCATCATCTCTGAACCTTGACTATTCATCTCCCTTTATTGATTAAGAATACTTTGTTTCAAAATTTCATCATTGTTAGAATATAAAATTGGTCGAGAATTCTTTTTTTTTTATTATTTAATTTTTGAGATTCAAATCTCATTTTGGGTTGTTGAATCCCTATTGGTCTGGTGGTGGCCACTAGAATTTTTGTTGAAAAGGGGGACATTGTTGTTGTCCATATCCATACCTTGTGTCTGATTGATCTATCACCCTTGGATGTATTATAGAGAAAATGAATTGTGATTCTTCTAGAGATATGACTATTTTTTCTTCTCATATGGTCTCCCAGGGTATACTGTTGTGCAATCCTCTATCTATTGTAGTTTGGGGGAGCCGTCAGTTGGGTGGCCTGTTTCAGTGAAAATCCCACAGTATATCATTGGAGTTAGTTAGTATGTATTCATAGACATATAATTTTATTTTAAATATAGTGTTCAACTCATCCAACTTGTTATTAATTAAATGACTTTAAATAGAAGCTAGATATATCTGATGTACTCAACTAAAATTTGGTGTTCCTTGATTGCTAAATTATGGTAAGTTTTATGCCATCTGGTCGATAAAAACTTGTTTATTTCCTTGTGGTTTGTCCATTAATACCCCTCCAGCTTTGACATCCCCCATGCTTCTCTCTATAGGTCTGAGTGCTTCATCAAATTTGTAGATCTGTAGTTTTTTCACTAATTTGGTGATGTGGTCATCTTGAACACAGATTCTTAAATCACTGTTAGTACTCATACATTGAATACCCTTGGGATTTCATTATTCCAGTTAATTATTTGTGAATAAAAGTGGTCCTTGATGCTGAAAAAAACAACAAAAATAAAATACATTTCAAATCATTCCAATAAGTGAAATGTTCATCATGAATGCAATACATCCAGTATTTTTTAGTCTAATCATGAGAGATTGATAAAACTATTTGTTTTATTTAATATTTAGATAAAAAAATTTGTTTAGGGACATTAAATTAATATAAATATTTATTTGGATCTTCAGCAGATACTCTATGAAATTCCGGAATTATGGTAATAAACCAAAATTTCATTTCAATGTCTGAGTCATGTTTTGGATATGTAATACAACATAGATGATAGTTAATTTCGGTGGAAAACATTTATAGAATGGTTCTATTATGTTAATTTTTATTATTTTCATCCACTGGGTCATTTTACTGTTTGAATTAGAATTTCTTACAATTTCAATTTTACCTGAATAGAGGAACTATATAACTAATTTAATGACAAAAGTTCATGTATACTGATAATGATTAATTCAATATCGAAGGCTACAATAAATCATAGGGTTAATATCTATAATATCCTCAAGATTAGTATGTTTCAAAAATATAATAAAAATTAAATGAGGAAATGTACCATAATAAAATAAAAATGAGATGTTTGAGTTGATGGCCCAAAAAAATAAGAAGAAGAAAACAAAATAGAAGGGGAAAATTCATATTGGTTAATGAATGAAGAATGAATTAAAGAAGATAATAAAATAAAAAATAAATTTAATTCCTATAATATTTTTAAATAATTATGTGCCTCTCTAAAAAAATATTCAAATATGAATGACTCTGTCAATGGAGATTTCAAATTATGTTTTATTTTTTGGGTACTAATGTGTATTCGAGTGAATAACCTTGGTCATCTCTCATAAGGGCTGTAATTGAAACAACATATTCCTGGATGTTTGAAAATAAAATAAAAAATTATAAACAACCTTCATAAATTTCTAGGGGTTTTATCATTTATAAATGAAGAAGAAGATGAATATAGGGAGAATATTTCAATTTTTCAATTTTTTAAATGAAACTTGATTAATAAAACACAATGTGAAAATATATTTTAAGAAAATATTTTCAAAATTGTAATCGATCTAAATCTACATTTTAATTTACTTATTTATCATTATCATTTAAATTATTATCCACTAAATTATTATCCTCTACATTGATAACCAAAAATCCCCTAAGAATTAACTTAACTACAAAGATGAATTTAATTTAACCCTAGGCTAGCTTCAGAACATGCAATCATAGCACCCTCCTTTGATTGATTTTCAACGTCCAGCGTATGTTCACTGGTAAATTTGGGCACATACCCACTCTTGAAATAATAATTAGTTTAGTTTATGTATTATATCTGAACTCTACCAATTGATCATGTGTAGTATTTAATTATTTATTAAGATCGTTCTCTCACAATTCATCGCCTCACGTGTTTTGTGTTTATTATTCAATCTTTTTCATAGATTCATTTACATTTAAAACTCAATTAATATGTCATATTAACGAAATTATAGTATCTTATTGTACCAAAATTAATATATCATAGTGTTACTATGTTTATAGGCAACTAAAAATAACGACTCTTCCATGGGTGGAGTTGTGATCATGGTGACATTTTTTCATAAGAAATGGATTGAAAGGGAAACTACCAATCATGTCTTCAATCTTTCATTTGTTCCCAAATATGTGAATTAAAGAATAAAAAAATTAAATAGAATATATAAAATGAAAAAAAACTAAGATGTTTATTGAAATAAAATATACATTACAACAAAGAAGTGGAAAAAAATAGCATTTTGGATGAGACCTTATATTGGTTGCTTCCCAAATCCAATTGTGAATTCAAATGGTATGGAACCACATATATTATACTCCAAATATGCTAATTCATGTCCCAAACCCTCCAATAAGAATAATACAAATTTATTATGTGGAGTGGCGGAAAGGTTGTTAGAGGTTTCAAGTGTGAATGGGTATATTCAGGTAAATCAATTAATCCAAATTTCACATCATTTTCACCACCAAAATACGAGAACTAGTTATCCCTCTAGAAGGGTGATTGATGAGAATATGTTTCTTCAGTATTATGTCAAAATTTTGGCCCAATCCAAGAAAAGGTTAATATCTATGGCCCAAATACTAAATTGATGTCCAATCTAGTGTGTCTAGAAAACCAATGAATTAATAGACCATTAACTCCAATAAAATGAATGATTCAGATCGTATGTACTGAATAAAATTTGTATCCCATTATGTCAGGACAACTATTAAAAAAATTTATATTCGAATAATTCATATATATTAATTTTTTTAAAAAAAAATAGTGATTTTTAAAAGGGAAAAATGATAATTTTCATCAATTTTTCAAATGAATGATCTAATCCAAAATATTTTATAAATTAAATTATTTTACACAATGTGAGGAAATATGGCCATTTACTATCAATAATATATTGAATAAATTTTTTATTATCAAGTATATTAGTTAGTTTTTTGTAAAAAACCCCAGATACTAGGTCCATGTACCATGACATTAAACATTTTGAACCTTGGTTAAAGATGTATGTGCCCAAAGATTGGCCTCTGATAGTTCAAATCATAATACATTAATCTTCGTGTGAAAAATACATAAAAAATACTACCCTCAAATGTAGGATCGAAATAAAATATGAGATGCTCAAAATACAAGAGGGGGGGTGAATTGTATACTTTAAAAAATTCCTTTGGAACCTTTAAAGTTAGTTATGAATAACTAAAGTTTCCTTAAGAAAAGGAAAGGACTAAATTTAACAAAGTTAAACTAAGTTGATTCACAACACCTCTAACACCGAACTAAACTTGGAAAGAGATTCCAAAAGTAGGTTCCAGAAATATGGTTCCGGAAATTGAAACTTAACAAAATTTACAATATGAGATTCTACCTTAAAGCATATAGAATCTAAACTAATCAGAGTAAGTAAGGAAGTATAAGAAAATTATACTTTCCTTAAGATACAAAATGCAGCGGAATAAAGACAAGTAGTAAAACTACTAGTAACAAGATAATAATCTTTTAACCCAAAGAGAAGGGTATCCAACAACCTTGGATAAAGGTCCCTTGATTTATACTCTCAAGCAAGTCTGTCTTACCCACACCAGGGTAAGCCCTCGATACGAAGATCGGTGTCTCTGTCTTGCTATCCCCGCAAGCCCTCAACTTCAAGGTAGTTGGCAACCTCTGTCTTTCTCAGCAAGAAAGCCCTCGATCTTTAAGGTAGTCGGCACCTCTGTCTTTCTCAGCAAGAAAGCCCTCGATCTTTAAGGTAGTCGGCACCTCTGTCTTCCTATCCCCGGAAGCCCTCGAATGTAATCACCAACATTCGGAGTCGCACGAAGCTTTGAGAGTTAATAAGAGACTCTCTCTCTAGAAATCACTTCAACAGCATGTAGGCACAAAACTCAGTTGTTTTTTCCATCATCGCCGAGCTCTTTCAAATGAGCTCCTATTTATAGGTGAGGTCGACTCCTCCTCCAACGGTCATATTTTCCTTAAAGTTCGGAGGGACCTGTACACGTGTCACTTAGACAACGGTTAGTTTATAACAAAATGGACGACATCGTTTTATAACAAAGTAAGTGTAACAGAATGCACGACATCATTTTAAACTCTAACATAAAAGTTCGGAATAGAAATTTCGGAGTGAAAGTTCGGGGTGAATGAATTCAGAGTGTATAAAACAATGATAACCAGATTCTGTTTAATAGGTGAATTCGGAATGAGAATTCAGAGTAGGAATTCGGAATATGAATTCTTCATCAGAAATCGTAATGAGAAATCGTCATCAGAATTCGTAATGAGAATTCTTTATCAGAATTCGTAATGAGAATTCGGAATGAGATTTCTTCATTAGAATTCGTAATGATAATTCTTCATTGGAATTCGTAATGAGAATTCTTCTTCAGAATTCGTATCCTGAATCTGGAATAGAACTAAGTCAGAATTCATATCCGGAATTCGGAATGAAACTTCCTTATAGTTCTTGTCCAGAATCTGAATACTAAACAGAATGCTTTATATCTAAGTTTTAATGATTCCGAGAAAGTGAATCCGAATCTCTCACTTAAGAAAAATATTAATGAAAATATGATAAGGATAAATTTTTCTTATAAAAGCGATTTTCCTTAAGAAAGCATTTTTCCTTATAAAAGCGATTTTCCTTAAGAAAGCATTTTTCCTTATAAAAGCGATTTTCCTTAAGAAAGCATTTTTCCTTATAAAAGCGATTTTACTTACAAAAGCGATTTTCCTTAAGAATAAGGTGTTTGTGATTTTCAAAACAAGAAGGAATGAAAAAGTCATAAGGAAAACCTTATTGACTCAACATCAAAACCAACAGTGGGGGTAATGAAAAAATTTATATTCTATAGTCGTTGAACTCTTCATATATTGGATTTAGTGACAAGTTCATCGAGAAATATAAAATCCATGCATCTCATATTTTTCAGAATGATTCCCTGGTGAAATAAAATACCTGATTTCTGGATCCCACTGGTCAAGGGAAAAATACGAAAAATTATTTTTCACAACCCATTGTTGTGATAACATGTTAAGTATGTATAAAAACAACCTATAGTGTTCTTGGAACTTTTTAAATTTTATTTTTTCCATAATCCACCATCATTTATTGAAAATCTATGTAGATACCCGCCAGTTCATTGAGTTATTGAATGCATTCTATAACCCCCTAACACTAATTAATTATCCATGTTTTTTACATGTATTGTTTTATTAATTGGAAAATTCCTCATTTAAGTTTCCCCCCGTAGTATTAGATAGTGAATAATGAAATCCCTCATAACATGTTCCAAGTGATTGTTTTTATCCTAAATGGAATGACCCCATTAAATATATGATAAATTTCCCTAGATTTTGGTTATAATGGTTTCCCCAATTAATTTTTTTTACACATTCCCACTAGCCACCATTTTCATTAGATTTAGATATACCTTGATCATACCTTAAAATTTTTATGACCTGAGTATTTATGTTCATTATAAATCATATAATTAAGAAACCATGAAATATAGAATTTATTAAAGAAAGAATGTGTTACTTCATTTTAAATCTTTTCAGTGGCCCCAATCATGAATCCTGAAACCATTTTATGTAGATATTGGTCTTCATGACCATAAATTAAATTTCCAATTAGGTGGTCGAACCCTTCTTGGATAGTCTATTCATTGTATCCTACTGCATATGGAAATTTTTTGAATCTATATAAATCATTCTCTTCCCTCATAAAGAAGAAGGGTCTTTCCACTTGACCTTGTAGTAGGTACAATGTACTCATATATATGTTCGATTTAAAGAGGCATATTTTCCTTATAAGAGAGGTTGTACAATCCATTTGGAATCTAGAATCATTTTCGTTGAACTCCTCACATCAGTTCTATTTTTATTCATTTTTGGCGTGTCTACCCCATTTCAACATCCCTAGTTCATTTTTTGTTCAAATGATGTATACCACACATTATCCAAAAATACACATGGATTCAACATCACCAATATTATATCACAATCATACAAGAATATATTAAGAATGTATTATGGGTGTTAGAAGAATTCATGAATACAAATCCATTATAACTTCTAAATATTTCACGGTGTCATAACCCTTCAAGATAAGAGATTCATATAAGTCTTACAAAAATTTATGGTGTTATAATCCTTCATGAATATTCATTCTTACAAAACTCCACTATGATTGAGGCTATTATAACCGTTTAGGAATATACATCCTCTTTGTATTCAGCTTATAAAAGCAATAAAATGGAAAATCTAGAAGATCCCAAACTATAATAATCGAAGGACTCAGATATAAAATCCTAAAGTAAATAAATTGATGGTCAGATCAAGAATACCATAAACATGTAAATATAAATTTATAGTCTAGATTAACCTAAACTATAGTAATATAAGGTTAGAGATGGAATACCCAGATCTATAACAACAACAGTTCTGAGATAGAAGACCCTAATAGATTGGAACATATGAGATTAGCTAAAATAATATCAAATATAAAAAAATAATGACTGTGGAAGAATACCATAAACAATTGAAACATTTCTATCCAATATTTTCAACCTGAAGAAAATTTCATTATATTATCAGAATTAAATGTCTATAAACATAATATTAACAGATAAGATATTCAAACCATGTTGGAATAACTAAAAATGATCCCAGTGTAAAAACATTTCAATCTCCACTCATCAATCACACATAATGAATGATACAAGCATTATTTATAACATATTAATTCGAAAATCTAGGAAACCTACCATAATGAAAAAAAAGTCACAACTAAGAAAAATATAATTTCATTACCACTAAATAATTACTTCTACATTTTAAGAAATGTAATTGATAAAATAAATAGATACAAAATATGAGCCTAAAATTATATATACATTTTAAAAATAAATATATACTCTCTAAGCCACTTGAAATAGTAAAAAAAATAGATTGGCCAAGGAAATAATTAGATCATTCTCGCATTGGATATATTTACCAAAATAATCATTTTAAATCATTTTATCTTTAAAGTACTAGAGAAGATGCATTGAGGATCATAATTATTCCACAAATAAATAATGGGGAATTTAATCAATATATATTTTATGATTTCAACATTTCACTTCAACATTTTGTCTCATGGAGTACTATAAAATGATTAATGACTTTGATGATCTATATGATACTGATATGATTATATTTCTTGTACATTGTTAAAGAGATATGTATAGAAAAAATGATCAAGGTATCTGTTCATTAATTAGTATAAGAGAAAAAGATTAATCTCTATTTTCTGAAGACTATCCATGTGCTCCTTAGAGGAAATACAATAAGATAATAGTAAAAATTGTTCTGCTAAGTTCTCATAATCTTCCAAATATTATTGGGTTGATTCAATAGAATGTTGAATTTTCCTTCTCTCCATTTCCTCACCCACCTCTAGTGGATGTAGATCCTCAATTGATGAGGATATCTTGTAATCCTCCAATCATATAGAATCTAGAAATGTGTATTATTTTAGGAAATCATCCATCATGTGAGTTATGAGTGCTTAAAATTCAATTATATGTGGAGAAAATATGCTCATATGACCATGAAACTAAGTACTTGCATGATGTTTTTATCAACAACCAAATAATAAACCCTCATAAATTGAATAAGAACATATTATCTTCAATTTCACATGGATAATTCTCACTATCTGATTGTTTTCATCATTCTACGATGATCCACATATAAATTTCGTATATTCTCATATATTTGTATCCCCCTTCCCATGTGTTTTATACAAAGATAGTTGATGTTCTCTCCTTGAACATTAATTTCATCCAAATGTGTTTAGATAATTAAGGGATGAATCTGGTTCCATATCAATATTAACATCATCCCACTCTTAGTAATAAATTCATATATATATCAGCATGAGGATAAATGTTTATGATACATTTATAAATATAATATTTGAAAGGAAGGCATAACAAAATGGATGTATTGGTACAAAATATTTTCATTGAAAACTTTACTATCCAAAACTACATTATTTATACCTTCTATATGAATTACATAATCCAACATCTATATTCTGGGTGGTTCCATGGAAAAATGTTAACGCTTCATCAAATGATCATTCATCGTGATAAAGGAATTTATTTAGTGGGAATCCTGAGTGTTGAACTAGTTTAATTATGTCAATAGACAATGGGTTTGGAACAGAATGTGGTGTATTAAAACATTTAACTTTTATGGTAAGCATTTCATCTAGGTATGATTCTATTAAATCATTGGAATATACTCAGTTCATATTAGCTGAATAATTTTCAAGAGTCATAATATTCTTAAAATTACAACCAATGCCTACCAATATAATAAATAATTTATATATTATCATATAATTTTATTCATCTAGAATGAATGTAAAATGGATATAGGGCACTATTTGAATGTATAATAACTAATAAGAAAATATATAAGTGGATTATGGGTAAAAATTTATTATCTCTCCAAAAAAACTACAAGAACCATGTCCTAAAATGATTCTTTGTAAGGACCCTTATCAAAAGAACCTCTATTATTATGAATAATCATATAAAATGATGAAATTTATTTCAAGAAATTAATTCAATTATGTTTTCAAAACATGTTGAAAAATTTCATGGATATATTACAACATTTAAATAACATCATATTCATTTATTAGTCAAGGAGGAATAGGGAATGTAGGAAATCAAATAAATTTTAGTATCCATAACATTAGAAGTGCTCATCAAGAAATCCATATAGAAACATGAAGGGTATTCAGATAAAGTATGTGTTTTCACCTTATATAATATGGATTATAAGATGAAAAAATATGTGGAAGTGTTATCATGTATTGATTAGAGTCAACAATTCTTTCATTCATGATTCCATCACTAATGTGAAGACCTGGAAACAAATATGTGAATCCCCATAATGGATGATCCATCATTTTATGAACATAAAAAGATCCACATAACATAAGACTTAGAGATTAATATTATATCACTATATAACACTAGGAAAAATTCTATCTGGTCTCTAAAATATTAAAATAAATGTCGATTCTATACAAAACTTCTCAATATGGAAAATAATAATGATGTACAATTGTTATCCAATAACCTATATTAAAAATATTGATGCTAGCCTAATCCATAAAATAAGTGATCATTAATCATTTTTACTTCTTCATTTTCCACTCCATAAATTTGATTATAATATATCATCTCAACGATAGAGTATTTTTAGGAAAATCCCAAACATTCGCATCTGAGAGTAATTAATCTTATATTTACCCAAGATTAAGTATTCCCCCGAGATGATAAATATCCTAGAGGCTGATTATTAATTCACCATGGGTCATATGAAGAGATATGGTTCATGGTCAAATGTCACAAAATAGAATACATACTCTGTTATAAAAAAACATGAGATGGCTATGACATGGCCTGAAGAAAATTCACCATTCCAAATCCATTACTACTAGAACCTAGAATCAAACATGTAACACAAGTGAATTATTTTCCCCAACAGAGGGGATGATAAAAGAAAAAAATTCGTATGATCAAAAATCCAAAGGGTGAAATTTAATAAAACAAATATATAACATAAAAACCCATAAATTAAATCTTCAATGGACACAATATCATCAAAACTAATCACACATACATATTGCATGAATAATGTGGGCCACATATCCCTCATAAACCTCTAACCCCCATGGATTAAATGATTATGAAAATCCAAAACCTCTAAGTGGTTCTTTCACTTTTCATGGAGAGGCGATTATAAAATCTTTATAAATTGAATGGCAAAGGTATGTTGTTAGATAAATAACCCATAAGGGTATAGCTAGGTGACCCGTAATCAATTCCATAATAATTGAACCCAGTAGGTTTTTGAAATTAATAAAACGTGGTATAATATTGATGTTATAATATTTAAATATAAAATTATTTCAATTCAAAATTATGGCAGATGTATCACCAAAAAATAAAGGAATATTTTATATAAATAATTTATATTATGTAGCTATCATGAGTAAAATAGTTCTATATTCAAATATCATGTAATAATAAAAGATACAATCTCATATAACAATGAAATAATCCATATGTTATGTCAGTTTTTTGTAATTGGGTACTCCCACTACTCATTAGTGTTCACAGCTCAATATGTAAACACATCCCATGAATCGGGCCATTGGAACTTAATACCATATCAATGAAACAATTATTTCACAGTATGTTTATGTCATTTTTCATCATCAATCACATTCTACAGGGTTATATAATAGAGTGTATTCCAAAATTACCCACTCAATACCCGAGATCACATGTGATTTAGATATTCAATCAACAAATCATGTGAAAATAAAACATTTCAATTTTGTGAAAAATTCATTTTCTTAAGTAAAATTTTGAATATTCCACTCCCATTTCATGAAAAATAACAGGTTTTCAATAATTCTGTATTTTTCAAATCATCTTTTATTTTAAGACATATCGTTTTAATTTAAAAAATCAATTTCTTGGTAAATAAATAATATATTCTAATATCCTTATAAATAATTACAATTCAATTAAAATTAAGTATTTTTCATAATTTTCATTCCCTTTTCAAAATCAATTATCATTTGTCTCAAATTTAGTTTTTCAAATCATTTATGAAGACATTAAAAATCAATCATTCTTGTTATTGTTTCAATTATAGGGAGAATGATATGGATCCAACAGTGATTAATCACATGATCAAACCAACTCAACCCCAACAATGGGATCCACCTACGAATCATGATGGCGTAAGAGATCAAGAAATTTAGCCTAGAATCAAGGCCGATAAAAAATAGATCATATCAATAATAATCATGATAATCAATCATACTCATAGGATTAAAGATGAGGAATAAAAAGAATCATTATGAGAGGATATTTACTAAGTGGATGGAAATATGAGGCAATCATCAGTGTATTAATTTGATAAGAGAGTAGTTCATAGGAGTTAATGATCTTATTCAAAGACATTAAGATAAAATAAATTTAATGATTGGAAAATGTGAGAAAAACAACATAAAATTTGGAATGGGGTATTTATATTTTTAAAAACATATACCATAGTATAAATCACTAGATATAACGTATTAAGGATGAAAATATATAGAACAGATAGCAACATCCTCAGACAATTCTATAACATCCAAAATACAAAAATGCCTCTAGAAAAAATGCAGCAAACCTCACCTAGATGTGCTTCATTAAGGTTAATGCTACGGTGTATCACAAGCACTACAAAAAACCTATTCATTAAGAGGTTGTATCGTTAAAATGACTCAACTGGGGATCTACAGTGTATCTGGACCACTACGGATAGGTTATTCTGAAATTAATAGTCGTTATTAATACAGACCTCGTGGTCTCCATATCATAAACATATGCCCATGACTTTGCATTTTCAACCCCATTGTCCCCTTCACATCATCAAGATTCCCCAATGTGTAGTTGTGAATCTCCATTCCAAAACCCAAAAAACATAACATTGCTTCTTATTGATATAAATATACACTAGATCTATTAAAACCAAAAAAACATACATCCGTGGAGTATAATTCATTTTACCAGACAAATAATTAATCTAAAAAAAGGAAATAAAATAATGAGACAATTGTTACATGAAATAATGTAACCTGTTGTAACAACCTCCCCAAAATAGATTCTTTTAGTCCCTAGAAATCTTGTTAGGTAGATTAGATAATAAAAATTTGATGCCATTACTCTCTCATATTTTTCTCACAATCATATTCCACATTAATATTTGAACCATACAACCATATCTCACATACCAAATGTGGAATGTCCCTATCAAGAACCAGTACCTCAAAATTAGTTATCCTTACAAGATTCTTAGAAATAGATAAATCATGATCAAAATCAAGATCCTGCCAAAATATACCATTTGAAGGATTATAAATTAATATTCAAGTTTTTTCAAATTAAACCAGTTATTAAATAATGTCATATTTATAGGAATCTCCAAAAAGTATTCCACATTCCTTATCTACATAAAATTATCAAAAGAAGCTAAAAACCATAGAATAATATTTTCTTATTTACGAATACATTGGGGACCCAACCATGTTAATAATTATTAAGAGAAACAACTCACCAAATGAAAACTCTAATAGTTATCGATGAAGATAATCATAGGAGTTCTGTTGTCTCTTTTTCATTATCATTTAATAAGGAGAAAACTAAATATTTAACATAATCTCTTGAACCAAAGATGACCCAATCAAAGAACTTCCAGCATTATCTAGAAAAAAACATAGATCAAACTTTAAGGCCATACAAGGTGCCAAAATAACCCATTATTATATATGACTAGTAACTATATTTATTAGAAAAATCAAACTGTCAAAAATGGTTATCTTATTATCCAAAAAATTCAATACTATAGGCACCAATAATGTCCTAATGAATCTTTATAGCTTCCATTTTTTCTCTTCCCATCTACTTATGATATACCATTCTAAAACATATGTCATATATTATGACCCCTTAAAAACCTATATAAAAAATGATGTTAAATTTGTATCACTAACTAAGTCTTTAAATTATGGAACTCCATGAAATCCAAAAATATACTACACATAGTTATGTCCTAAGTCATCAACTTTTGTTAAATAAAAATTGTGTATAATGTGATCTTATTTGGTCATCATATTAATCAAAAGAAATATCACATTCTTATTTAATTATTCATGCATAAATGTTTAATTATTGTCTATATTACTCATATTCTACATCCATGTAGGCACATGATGCTACTAGGGAAATCCTAAAATAAAATTAGGGATTCTAATTGAAATTTTAAAGGAATAAAAATGAGATAAAATGTTAGTGATGTCTAATATCATTCTTATATAGTATAATCTCTTTCAACTATCTTGGAAGACATTTTCTTCTTCACTATGAACCAACCCTTAATAACAATGAATGTCAACCAAAACATCTATTATCAAATGTAAGGGTATAGAAAAACTACATACAAAAATATATGATTCTCTATGTAGAGAATGAACTCTAATTTATATCCTCCACAAACTAATTTGATTGTATCTGCAAAAAACCTAGATGCACTTCTTGGTGTTCTCGCATGACCCTCTTTCAGGATGGATCAAATTGATTGTCGATGGTTTCTCTAAAGGCTACCTAGGACCTGCAGGTTGCGGTGCTATTTTCATAGACTATCTTGGACAGTGCCTCAGATGATTCTTTGGAAGTTGTGGTGATGCCTCATTAATGGAAGTTGAAATTATGGCTTTTATCCATGTCATTTACATTGAAAAGAAAAAGGTTTAGAGAAACTTTTGGATTGAAAGTTATTCGACTACTATTGTTCAGGCCCATTGTAATTGTGTAGTGCATCTAGCCTGGCCACTTACAACCCATTGGATGAACTGTCGTGCTCTTCTCCTAGAGACCAACGTCATCATCATTCATGCCTTTCATGAATTTAAAATGGTGGCAGATGGTCTTGAAAATAAGGGAGTCAACCACAACACAACATGGTAGGATGTCCACCCCGATGATTCACTACCTATTTATTATATAGATTGTAATATGATTCCAACCTTCAGACTCATGTAACATTTTTTTTCTATTGAATAAATTGTTCCTTGGTCTTCAACTGAAGAACCACCTTCATAAAAATGTATCATCTTATCAATAGATTAAGAAATATTTATGTTTTCCCAAAAAACCACTGATCCATTCTCATAAACACCAAACTACATATGAGTAAATAAATCCATAATATTATACTAATATGGTTATTATTTTTTTAGATCGGGTTGGTTTTTCCATCGCAAATAAGACTCAATTCCATCCTCTTATTAGGGGTGTATAAAATGTTGAATTAAAATTTTAAACATACTCCAACAAAATATTATGTTATAGATTCATGTCTTTTTAGGGAATATAAAACACAATATTTTATAGTATGAAAATTTGACAAAAGATTCCCTAAAAAAATAAATCCAGAAAATCATAAAAGAATTAATCCCAGATTAATGAATGGGATCATGGGTCCGAAAATTCAACCCATGTGAACTATTTTGTTTAAAACTATAGGATACCACATGATCACTCTATGCAAGGAAACATCCCAATCTAGAACTTGATGCGTCCATAATTTCCACAAAGACCTTCCTAGCCTATGTAAGTGTCTACAATGGAATAGAGTTAAAAAATATGGTTAATATCAAATAAATAACTCTGAAATTTCTCATCCCAAACCTACTTCAATCATTTTCTACTAAGAGAATCCATTATGTAAGCCAATATCAACAATTCTCTAAAAAAATGTCAATATCTCACATAGATCAATAAATTATATATCTCTAAAGCAATACATGGTTTCTCCCATGTCATAAAATCTTTCACCTACATAGGAAAAAATTAAAAAAACATGTTCTGAGACAATGTATCCCAATAACTTCACTTCTTAAATAATGGAACATCATTTTGATTACATTTCACACATTCAATGAATAATCCATATTTCTAGAACTCCTCCCAAATGGTGCAGATAATGCACCTCAATAAAAGAGTAAATGAGAATATCTTCCAAAAATACAACAATAAACAAGTCTAAATACATGATAAATGTATTAATCCAAAAAATCATAAAATATTTAGGTTTATTTTACTAAAAACTGTAATGATAAGATACATATAATAAAAATTCCATCTATAATTACATAATATTTTATAAGTAAAATTTCATTTTTAATTGAATAAAATTACATATTATATAATATGGTTATAAAATCACATGAAATTAATTAGTTATATCTTATTGGATATATAATTTGATTAGGAATCATGACCCATTATTATGTATCTTCTTAATGATGATCAAATGATTATTATATACTATGGGATATGATATAGTCAGAATGACACAGGAAAAACATTTGATTGCATAGCCTAGTAAAATCATACCCTATAATACCTATTTATATGAATATCCAAAGAATATAAAAGTATTCATATTTTCCAACAAAAAATCTTAAGTCAATATTCAAAAAATAATGTTTGATATACTACATACAATAGTTTTTCAATCTCATCAACCCACAAATCGTACCATGATCATATAAACATCTAATTAAAATCCCATTGATGGACACCATACTCTTATATAATTCTATAGTCTAATAAAGGGATATGTATAACAAACATAATAAAATTAATATATATATTGTCATTTGTATAAAATTATTATTATATCTATTCTTTATTTTTTATCATTATAAATTATTATGTAATGATTTTGAAAAACAATTAATAATAATATGAGTAAACATGGAATGTATTTTCGGGTAATATAGAAATTCAATTAATATATTACTTTTTATTTATTCATGATATAAATTATATGTCAATAAAGTATTATTTCTAAATATTATATATTAAATCTAACTTCCAAAATAATTTTATGATGTTAAAATGTATTTTTTATAATGGTAGAATATTGTAATTAAATACACTATTATTTCCCATTAAATGAGTGTTTTAATTTAAAATAATAATTTATTATATATAGATAATTATATTTCGAAAAATAAATATAACTTTATAAATAATATTCTCTATATTATCAAAAAATTCCATTAACTATATTTTTCTTGGACAATCGATGTTTCATGTAAATAATTAAATGCACTATAAATATAAATCTATATTATTCAACCATAAAGAAAAAAATGTTATGTAATATTATCCATAAAATTTATCCCTGACCAAATATATTTTTACTAATTAAAATAATTTGTTTTTATGTTATTTTATTACTTTCATTAACCCTCTATGAATCATTCAAAAACAATATTATATTTTATGGTTTTAAAATAAATTCATTGTAAACATGACTCACATCCAAATAACCAAGGATAAAATTTTAAAATGATATGATTATTTCCTTATAAATTAATAAAAATAACTCTTATTTAGTAGAAACCAAGGAAAACTCTGTGGTATTCTATGTGGTCTAGATTACATAATCTTATAGAGTCTAAAGCCTACATTTGGAATAATATAATGATATGTCATACATTACATATATATCACCTAAATAGATCCCTTTTTCATCACTTCAAAAAACTATATCTAGAATATAATATAACCTTTATTATTCATAGTCCTCATATGGTTACCCCAATTCCTCGGGAAGCTCCTTTTAAGCCCTTAGAAACAATGTCATAAGGTAAGGGATCACCCCATATTATTATCTATTCAGGAACATTATTTTTAATTATCCTCTTGAATATTTCTTTTTGTTTATAGGATTTTATAAAAAAATATTTACTATCCAATTTATGTTTTAAGAATTAGATATTATTTATCCTATCACATTATGACCTTTACATAAACTGTTACCATGCCAAACGTAAGGGATACTCTCTTTCTACTCATTCTTTAAGAACATGGTTTATATAATGTCTTTTTCATCCTATTACTATGAATGGGATATGATTTTACAAATAAATATTAGTTCCTTTATGATTTAAATGGGGTTATACAATCCTTACAACCTCTTTAATCATTCTCTTGATTCATTATATACCCCTGATATGCTTTCAAAATTTTCCTATGATTTTTTCATGCCATAGTTTTATTCAAGAAACATTTTGTCTTAGAACAATTTATTCCCAAATGTTCACAATGGATTATATTATTCAATATATCCCTCATACGTACCATATTATTTATAACATATGAAAATCATCTTTCACTCTCATTAATTTCTCCTATGTTTCATTATGTACTGCATTTAGGCTTCTGATATTTTCTTGTGATTTTTCCATGATAAGACTTTGTATTATGAATACCATCGCTATTTCTACTTTTTCATTCTATCATTGACCAACCTTTAATTATATTATTAATTACATACTTTTTGGTATCCCACACTCTTTAAACATGGAATTAATTTGACCAAACGTGATCCCATATAGAATAATATATGTTTCATATATATACATGTATATGACATGAATGAAATGGGTACACCCAAAATATTGTAGTACTCTAACAAATTGGTTAATGTTATAGTCCCATGATAATTCATATATGGGACAAAAGAAAAAAACTAAATTACTATTGGTCTTTTCCTCCATGTTATGATGTCTTCATGGATATACTTGAACTATGATTTTGATGTCATGTTTAATGTTGTTGGAACTTAACCATGTAGCCATTATGAAATAATGTTATACTTGCATCATTATTTATGAATAATAATATCACTATTTTATGTCCCACTCAAATGTTAATTGACTACCATGAAATATATTCATCATATTTCTCTTTTTGTATTAACATACTGGTCATTATATGCCAAATTTTTCTTGTAAATGTCCCTATGTGACCTCATTAAGATTCAAAAACTATTGAATATTATAAACATCTTAAGTTATTTTTTAATAAGAGTGTTTTTCCATGGAACATTATTTTATGTAACTAATTCCTAAATACAATATGCCTATCAATCTTATACGATGTAATGAGTGATATTATATGTAATAAATAAAATAATAATGTGTATTAATAAAAATAGCTTTCATAGTTGGATGCCATGTAACTTTTATTAATGATTAATTGGTATTATAAAACAATTGATAAATATGTTAGGATAAGACTAATCAAAATAAATCATGGAATTTTTTTGAAAATATATAGAGTACTTGGTTTCTAGGAAAATACATCAACGTAATGATACAACATCTGTATGTGGCTCTAGAACAAATATGGTGAGGGGTAACAACCCTAAAAATACCATATTAGTTTAGACTCAATGGATATATAGTGCATGACAATGGGAATTAATAAGATCATATTTTGAAAATCCTCATGGATATAATTTGGTAAATTCCCAAGATTATTATAACCATTATTATGGGAAAATATGAGAATATGATTTTATATCTTAAAATAGATAACTGATAACATTAATTGAATCCTATAAATCCATAGGATAAATGATATATTTTATTTATGTGTTATCCCATTAATGTACATGGTTTTATTTTTATTTACAGAGTTGTTTTAATATTATCATCACTATGTTTATTTTCGTGTATGTAATTGATTAGAAACAAAATCAAATACTGAACAGTATACTCATATTAAAAGGTTATACATATTATTTCATATCTCTTGATAATAGTAAAACTATTTGAAAACCCACCATAATAAATGGATGTAGTGAAATCAACGTGAACTGAAAATGGGGAATTTATTCCATGCAATGTAAATTACTCATCCTTTATCAAAAATTTTGGTTTGAACTATCTAAATAACATTGTAAAAATATATTTATCGGATTTTTATGAAATGTTAGGTACGAAATAACATTTTTTAAATATATCCAACATTAAATTTTAAGAGAAGTAAATTTCCCTCTATATCTCGAATCACCCTCTAATTCAATATAACTGACTTTTATAGGTTGAATCATCATTGGTAACAAAATCCAAATCCATATTAATATTCTCTTATAAGTAATAGTATATTTCCTAAAAGATTTATATGAAATAATATTTAATCCTTGATGAAATTCCCATTGTGAGGGAATATGTTGATGTGTTTCCAAAATAATATTATAATATTTTATTATCCAAGAGGTTTAATTTATTAATGACCTTATTCATGGGGAAATTCAAATATCCAAGACATCATATATAATGTTTGTTGTTGAAATTGGTGAGGTAATGAAGAAACTACAAGATATTAGGGATAAAGGGTTTATATACATATGTGATTCAACGTGGAGTGTAGTGATATTATCTATCGTGAATAATTACGGGTCAATGTACATTTATAATGATTATCACATGCTCAAAATGATCATGTAAAATAACAGGTATCATATTCCATGGAAATATGAATGTCCAATCAGCTACCTAGAGCCCATTATTTATCCATGAGAGATCATCAGTTGGGAAATTATCATGTAGTGGTGAATAAGGAGGATATACCCAATAAACAGTTTCATAAATTTTACAAGAATGATGAATTCATAGTGATGAAATTTGGACTGGATACTAATATAAGAATCTTCATTTATTTCATGAATACATTAATTAGGTATTACATTGAAATAAATTTTTTAGTCGATAATAATTATATTTTTAACTCAAAAATAGAGAAACATGATAATCATTTGAAAACTGTAATTTGGACCTTGATAAAAGAAAATATATGTGCAATCTATATTAAATATATATTCTATTTATGAAATTTTACATTCATACGGTGTTTCATTATAATAATTGGTATATCTCCAATCCCATAGAAAAATATAGGAAACTAAAAGATTCCATAGAGTAATATTTGTTATAAAAACCCATTATATACTTGTAAAACATTGGTAGATTCATCTATATTAATGGAAATTATCTTGATTTTAATTCCTAATTACTAATACAAATTATAAGGGAGTCACTTCTGTTTGGAATGATGAATTTTAGGACTGTTATATTGAGATGAAGATGTGGATTATCATTGAACCTATGGTCACGTTACCCACTAAGGGGGATAGATTGGTGATTAAATATGATGCATACAACGATATAATGGGTTATGAACTAATTAAAAATGATAAATTGATAGCCTATTCCTTCAACCATATAGTGATCTATGAGAAGATATATGCTACTCATGATCTATAATTGGAATCACTGATATTTTTGTTAATTATTTGTTCAGAATATCTTAATGGGTAGAAGTGTGATATATATATATTTCTATATTATATATTCACACAATAAGATCTTAATATGAGCCAATAGAGGTGGTTTGATCTTATCAGGGTTTTCAATTGTTCAATCCATTACAATTTGTGGAAAGAAAACAATGTGGTGGATGCACTTAGTAAAAAGGATCCTACAACACTTTATATGATTAAACATTAATGGTGTATAATATTATTGGACATTAAAAGGATATATATGGGAATAATAAAATTATATTAATCATTCAATTATAAAATATTCTTTGAACAATTATTTCATTGCAGATGAAAGAAGGCAAAGTAAAATGATGATATTCTGTAGAAAAAGGTAAAAAATATTCTAGAGTTCCATTTTTTAGAAAAATTAGATATAAGGGTTTTAACCCCAATATGTGTTCCCTAAAACCTTTATAAATTTTGTGATCTTCTGTAAGATTCATGTAGATTATCCTTATCAATTTACCTAGGAATCACTAAGATGTACATAAATGATAATGATAATTTCTAACATGCTATCATAAAAAGTGTGACTGAAGAGTTTCTTTCTAAATAATTGGTATTGTGGGAATTTGTGTCTTAATGAAATAAGTATAATAATAATATGATTAAAACATTGCATATAAAGGTATACATATTTTAAATAATATCCATGGATTTCATTATTGGTCTCCCTAGGACACCAAATGAAAATAAATAATTCTGAGGGTCGTCTATATCCTTAAAAATTTAGCGAATTTCATTTTTATCAAGGAATATTTCTATCTTGAACCACTATCTATGATACACATAAGGGATGTAGTACGACCACATGGAGTTTCACTCTATATTTTATTTGATTGAAATCCTTGTGTTACCTAATTGTTATGCAGCACTATTCTGCAAGAATTGAATAAAAATTGATCTTTAGTTCTTCTTATCTACCTCATATGTATTTACATATTAAAATCACCATTAAAAAATTAGAGAATATTCAAGCATCATTTTAAATAATTTAAAGTTATTTTGGGATCAAAACCTTCTCCTAGTAGAGTTCTCATATAATATAAAATTTCATTATATCATTGAAATAGATCTATATGAGTCTCTCTATGGGAATAGGTTTCAGAATATGATATGTTGGGATGAATATTGTGAGTGAATGTTTATGGGACCTGATATTATCCCTAATATAGAAAAAAAATTCAATTAATTCATCATCTCATGAAATATGTACAAAGTCAAGTGTAAAACTATATAGAATATCAGTGATGAGAAATTATTATTGAGGTCAAGGAAAAATTAACCCTTATTTATTTCAATTGAAAAAATAAATTAGGTTTGGGGAGATGGTATAGAATAGTGCAAAAAAGTATGGCCCACTGTGATCCTTGATCCCATAGGAGATGTATACCATCGACTGTCACTCCTACCTAGACTATATCAATCACATGATGTGTTACATGAACCCTCTTGAGAATATACATATCATACCTCAAATGTATAATGAATATAGTGGTAATATGATTTTAGAATCACCATTCATGTATGGGGATACCCATTAATATCTTAGAACATCGACATAATGTTCGACAAAAAAGGACAACTTACCAGCTCAGAGATCCATGGATGAACCGCATTTTTGAAGAAGAATCATATTAACCAGGAGTGGATGTTAAAAAAATTTACCCAAATATTTTTTAATATTCGATATGAATATACTAAGGGTGAAATATCTAAAGGATTTACTTATGTAACAACCCAGACATTAGTACATGAAATTCAAATTGTGATTGAATTAAATTTCATATTATTTAATGTGGTTATAGAAATCAAATGCACTAATTTGGTTATATCCCATATTATTTAAGATATTGTTATGAATCATGATTAATGAAAATTAATCCATTTAGTTGAGATCATAAGATTATTCTAAATTATGATTTATGATAATGTACCACTAAAAATGAGTGATGACCTCAATCAAAAGGATCATATTCTACATTGATCATTTTTAAGATCATATTAGAGTGATAGAATATCCAATATTTTCTATTGACCAAGCCTATGAATAAGTAAAATAGTTTATTTGATATGATCAAGTTCTTTAAGATCACTTCCCAAACCATGCTTGTGCAACTCCCTTAAGAAGATATCATCATCACACACAATACCCCTAGATCTTTTGTTGTTATAACCCAAGGATATGTAACTCAACCATAATAGTATGAATATATATATTTTTATTTCAATTATATAACGATTTTATTTATTAATTGCTTTTTATATTGTACAAATGATAATGTAAGGAGTTTGATAGAAAATATATTTTAATATGAAAAAACATGAATTGAATTCTTTGGTAATATAAAATTTCAATAAAGAGATTTCATTGATGAATTAATTAATTAAATTAAATTTTAATAAAATAACAATCTTAAATATTACATATTAAATATCAATGATAATTTAATATTACGGCGATAAATTGTAATTTTTATGAGTGTCATAAAAATGTTATTATCAATAATTTGTATTTTAATAGTAAAAATATATTAAATTTAATAAATTAATTTCTCATATATAAAGATATACATTAAAAAAACAAATATTATATTTTCAATATTAACATTGAAATTTAAAACCATATAATTGTTCATTATTTTTTGTGATAATATTATTTTTGGTATCAAATAAATACCTTTAAAATATATGGTTTGTATTATGACATAAATCTATCTGAAAGTGTTGTAAAATGTTTCATAAAATATATCCATGAACCAATATATGTTTTACCTATAAATAATTATTATCTTTAGGTTATTTTATTAATTTTATATACATTAAATGAATCATGGATAATCTATATAATATGTAAAGGGTTTACGATCAATTATATTTAAACATGTCTCACTTTCATATCACCAATGTGTTATTTAAATTATATTAGGTTCTGTAGTTGTTTTTTGAAAAAAACACTCATCTATGGTAGGAATCATGGGATTGTATGTGGTTATATTACATTATATTATAGAGTCTAAAACCAACATTTATGAATAATGATGAACTCCCTATTTTTCCAATATAAACATTCCTAATACCACCATTCACCTAACTAAAAATCATTAAAGAAAAAATCTACACATTTCTATCAAGAGTCCTCCCAAGGTTCCACAAGATCCCAATAATCAACTCTTGATCTTTTGAAACACCCACTAAAGGTTAGAGATCTCACACAATTATTATTCATTGAACAGATTTCGTTGTGATTATACGTTGTATTCTCAATTGGTTCATTTATCATGAACTTATAAGAATACCATTATAATAAAATTTATGTATAATTAATGAGAGAAAATTTAACCCCTTTTATTATGAAATTTACCTAACTGGTTACAATGCCAAAAGTAAAGGATCCTCTCTTTTTTATCTTTATTCATAATAATTATTTGTGTTATTCATTTTGACATCAAATTCATATTAATGTGATATTATTTCAAAAACTACTATTACTCCCATTATGAAATCCATATGATGATATACCCCTTTCACTGTCATTGATTTATCTCATGATTCATTATATACCATCTTTGTGTTTCCAAAATTACGCTCTAATTTTTCTATACCAAACATTAATTCAACCACCATGTATTCCTTATTCCATTTGATTCCCAATTTTCATGTTGTTTTATGTTATAAAATATTTGTCTTACTAACCATATGATGATAAACTAATGAGAAATCCCATTTACTCTCCTCAATACATCATAGGATTATTTATATACCCTCATTTTCCAACTGAAATTATACTTTGATTTTTGCATTCAAATTATTTGAATTGTGAATATCATCATCTTCTCCACTCAAGAGTACTCTCTTAGATATAATTATCATTAATTAATTATGTAATTATTTATATTTTCTCCACACTCCAAAATCATGGAATTATATATGGTTATTTGTGATCCTATGATTAATGATCTATGTGGGACACTTATGCCTGTTTATTATATGGAAAAAAATGTGCGCAAATATTTATATAGTGATCCAATATATTGGGAAATTTTTTAAATTCATGAGAGGTAATATATTTAATAAGGGAGTATACTTATTTAATTATAGGACTTTTTTACAATGTTATGATGTATTTCTATTTGTTCTACTAATATATTCATGATGTAATGTTTATTGTTTTTTTCCAAGTTTCAATGATTCCCTAATGTTATCAAGTTTTATCTAGCCTCATCGATCAAGAATAGAAATCTCAGAATATTTATATCCCATTGAAATTAGTATTAACTATCATTTAACACTTTTACAATTTTATCATTTTATTATTCATTTACTATGACATATAAATCCCCCTTTTCATTGGTATGTCTCCGATTTATCCCATATAATATTAAATACTATGGAATAATAGATTGATGTTATGTAATTGGTAAATAATGGGTTTTTATCTATAAAATAATTTGTTATTATATTTAACTAAATATAAAATACACTAGTTTTATCGATCTCTTGTGTTTCACTAAGTGACATTTTATGTAATTAATCATCAAATAATATATAAAAAACAATGGTGATGTTCTCCATCAAAATTATTTTCAAAGAGAAGATGCAATACCCAAGGTGACATGGTCAGGTATATGATACCATTTTTTTGAAAATAACTAATTTAGTCTCAAAATCATTCAATTAATTAGTTTTAATATCATAAAAGAGAATAGAAATTAATCCAGTATAAGTACCTAAACCAACAGAAAAAATCACATCTATTGTTGATGGAATACTAGGGAAAATATACAAAAAACATTTGGAAACTCAACAGTAACTATTGGGAGATAATTACTCAACTATTAATACTATAGGTTAATAGAAAACTCTGATATTATTCTACCCTACTCTAAAAGGTATATCCATCAAGTGTAGAAATATAGACTGGCCATTTATAACAATAAATTCTGTCATTAAACAAATCATAAATCCACCATGAAAATAGCACCAAAATGTTCCATATCATGGAATATAAAATTACAAGTAAGATCAATCTATAATTAAGAGAAAACACAAGAAGAAGAACTGAGAACCATATCACTCATTATTCCTAGGGTTGTACAAACATCCATCACATAAGAAAAAATCACTATATGAAAATTCCGAAAATTCCCTAACATGTGTCAATAAAAATGATTTAGATGGATTTTTATTCAATAATGAATTCAATAATAATGAAAAAATAGTCAGGATATCTCTCACATTCAATATTCTAGCATAATATTCTTATTTAGACTCTTCCATTGAATGAATAAGATTAATTTCAGTTTCATGTGGTTGGAACCAATTTTTTTCATGAATAATATGATTTCCCTTATAAAAAAATGGCGATGTTGATCTCATTTCACTAAATAAAACAAAGAATAATTATTATATCATAGATAGGAGTCTTGATCATTAGCACAAACTATAGATCATGTGTTCTTTAGTGTAAACCCATTTTTAATTTCCATTATTTATATACTAGAAACAATTCAAAGGGACTCTATCGGGAACTATATGAGTTCCAGATGTTTTCAGCTATCCAGAACTATAATGTCTCTCATCACATAACATGTTCCAAATAATTAAACCAAATGAAAATTATCTTTTATAAAAATGAACTCTATTCAACCATGAATTTATATCGAGGTCATGGTCAATAATCAATGATGTGTCTATTACATCATCTAATGAAGTGATATTCAGTGAGTTGATGTGAAATCTGATAATAGGTCAGAGATCAATTTCTCCCCCTTAATCCCTCTAATTTCCATTTTATACAACATTAGGTAAAAACCGATAAAGTCCCGTAAAATAGTTCACATACAACTTCACGATCCAATAATCCTTAAAAAAATTTGAAACATTATTTATTTTTTCATGTCCATTGACTCAAGATATAGAATATCAATGTAAGGATCCTGACCATAGTTTCCGAGATCTGGAGACTTATTTTTTTACATTGGTATATAAACAAGGAATACACATCCTAAATGGAAAAAATAGTTTATTATTTTTGAAAAACCATATACATACATAAGTTTTACATCACAACCTATAAAGAAGTACAATGTATAAATACCTTCAGAAACATCAGTAACTCCTGTATTATTGCTACGAGTCATTAATAATATAATTCTTCATAGATTGGGGGAAAATAAAACACAATAAAGGACTGAGCTCGGATAATTAGTAAGGTTATGTAATACAGGTTAATCCTAAATAATAAGGCAAGGTGAATAACTAAATATAGACATGTCATTAAAACATACTCATGAGAATAAAATGGTAGAAATAATAGATAATGAAATAATACCATAATAAAATATAACCATGGATATTGTACTAGTTGAATAATTATATGGACTATCAATTACTAGTTCCATAATGAGGGAATGCATAATTTGGTATGTCATAACCTTACTGTCAATGCCTCGTTCCAAGACCATACATGAACGTGTACAAACCAAAACTAGTTTGTCTAATTAGACCTACCAATGCACTGAAAGGATATTTCAGGACCCACCTGAAACATACTATGTCTATTGTGATCTTCATATGAATGGGGTGAACCATAATCAACATGTATATTCATATCAAAACTAACATATGAATTGTCAATGACTTTCCTCAATATGTAATCAGAGACACTAACCATTTGGAGTAAAATGATGAATGGTATCATGATAACACATCCACAGTAAAACTAAACATAAACCATTAAATATAATATGGTAGAAGATATAATAAAATATAAAACTCAATTAAACATAACAATAAACAATTTTATTGATGTATATGGAAATAAACTTATAATATTACTGAGTAATTTTTGATAGAAATACTATTTATCATTAGAAAGCATATTTTTTTTAGAAAAAAAACATTGTTTAAAACTTAAAATGAGATAATATATTTTTTCATGGGAGATTTGATTATTTTTGAAAAATAATTTTTTCTAAAACACTTTATAGTTTGTAATTTTAAATAAGTAATAAATCTAGATGTTCACTTTAATTGGGCATGTGTATCGGGAAGGATTGAGAAGGGGACATTGTAAAATATGGATTTTTTAAAAATGAGAGATGAAGTTATAAGAATACAATAATTTGTAACATATTATAATAATTTATAATATTTTTATATATTAAATGAATAATTTAATTTGTTTATAGAGGAAGAATGCTCAACCTGAATGAAAATGGCGGTTCCAGGAGAAACACTTACATTTTGTATGAATATGTTCTACACTTGAACATACGGTCCTGGAATGTAGAATTAAAGTCATAAATAATTTAATTCATAACTCATTATGAATACAATTTAATTATTATAATATTATTATTTTCATTAATGAAATTTATGATAATTTTTATGATTTAATTCTCTCATTCCATGGTGTTCATTTTATTGATTTCGTGATCGGTTTTCTTGTTTATATAAAACGTCGTTCTAGTAAAATGGGTATTATTATCCAGAATTGGAATTACATGATTATAGTGAAAAAAATATGTTTCAATAGAATAATTTATTATTTTTTCTATATGAATGTATTAATATTTGTATAACATGTTATTGATAATCATTAAGCTTAATTTTAGTGGTATTTCAATCATAATGAACTAGTTTGGTCCTATTATTTAATATAATGTATATAAATGGTACTATAACCTTATATAAGATATAATAAATATTTTATAAAAAAATTAAGCCATAAAAATGGTTTCATGACCATAATTTAATGATAATTAATGAAAAATGGTTTTTCATCCATGATGGGAGTAAATCCGCACATCCTGGATGATTATTTCATTTTTTAAATAAAAAAAGAGAGTCAAAATAGATTCATAATAGATATTACGTTATCATGATATCATTACAATATATAGATTAAAATGGAGTTATCATGATCATTTTGGAAGAGTACATGAGGATATGATATGAAAAGAAAATAAAATGGAATGAAATTAAAAGAAAAGGTAAAAGGGTTTAACTCTTGAAGTATCGTCCTTGAGAACCTCTTTAAGGGAATGGGTTTTAGTCTTTTAGAAAGAAAAAAAAGCTCTTGGATGTGGTGAAATTCTATGTAATATGATTTGGGAAGAATTTTTTCAACATTCAAGGCTTGGAGGAATGAGGGGTGACATGGAACACCATGCCCCTAACTCATTGGCTTGAGGTGGCGGTGAGGGTTACTTGGCCATAAGTGACGTTCCCAAGGCGCAAAGGCTAGAAATAAATGTTGAGGGCTCCATGAACAAATGGAGAACAATTCTCCCTAAAGACAAAATCAACCAAAAAATCACTATATGATGCATGTCAACAAAATCCAACCATTCATCTTCAAAAGGCAACCAAGTTGTTCCATAAAAAACCCAAATCCAATACAACCAAACATGTCCACACAACATCAGAGTACACTGCGGAAACTAATAACCAATACCACAATCCAAGACACCACACCAGCTCCACACCAAGCTCCAAACTCCAACATTGAATCACAAAGCTCCACCAAAGGAGGAGGATGCCTTACCTTTTCCCGCGTCACGATACAAGACATCTTCAAAGACACCAATGTGCCAAAGAAGGGGGTGAGTACTAAAACTAAGTAGGATTTACCCAAATGACATCCTTAAACACTCCAAGGATACAACCATTAGTATATTTATATAAAAAATTTATATAAAATAACCACAAGTGAAACCATCACCATATGCCAACCACAAACTTACCAAGCCATTTCAACCCAACCAAACCACCAAGAAAAAGCCAAACAAACATGCCATAAACCATTCTAATACTCATATATTAGCACAACAATTCCATCATGAAAAACAATGCACAACAAAAACGAAAACAACCAAACGGTGGCGCCTCCGTCCAACCCGTTCACCCATTCACAATTAGTGGCACTTCCCGTCCACTTATACTTTGATGCTGGACCTTCTGTCCACTATCCATACTCTTCATTATAGTGGTACATCCCTCCCACTTCCACACAACATTTAAAACAATCCAAAACATGGTCACAACATCATGCAATCAACCAATTCCATTTCACATCAATATCATTCAATAAATCAACCGTTTATTGAAAATAATTTTCCATGCCCAAGCCCCATTTCAATAAAGCAACCTATTTATTGAAACCCATTTTCCATAAACCACTTTCCCAAATCGATCTCATCAATCACATTTTAAAATCTCCATTTTAAAATGCACAATAAAAACATTTCTCCATGAAACACCCTTTTCACCAAAAACCCCCAAATGGATTACCAACCAAAATCACACATCATCGCACAATTAATTTCAATCACAACGAATTAATTATAACATGTAACTACTAGTTAAACCCAAGTGGAGTCGAGATAGATGCCACCATCATTTAGGGTTCCCAAGAAATCGATCCACATGCAATGGCACCTCCCAAAACCTGCGAACGCACCACCGTTACCTCTCTTGATCACTTCCCCTAACATCAATAAGCCTTAATATTAACATCCAAGTCAACCCCAAGCATATATCTAGACCAAAAAATTGTATATCTTGAAAGCCATGAATGAGGGAGAAGTGAAACTAGAGGAAAACACAAGAGAAATAAGAGGAGAGACTTACCCGGAAGCAATCACCTTCGAACCACCTTGAATCCTCTTCAAAACCCATCCTAAATGAGTGGGAGAGCACCCAAAACCCTTGAGAACCCAAAATCCCGAGTGAGTATCGAGTGGGAGGAAGAGAGGAGTGAAAGAGGTCAATCCCAAGCGAACCTGGATTTAAAAACCCTATTTTTAAGTGGCCACATGGTTCATCCTGTACGATTTAGCAAACTGTGCGCTAACCGTGCGCACTCCACTTCCTCAAGAGCCAGGGTCCACGTGGTTTACCCGCATGGTTTGGAAAACCGTGAGTAGGTCGTGCAGAGCATACTGTCTCCCCATTCATGGTTCCTAGACCATCCGCACGGTTTTCACTAACCGTGGTCAAACTGTGCACCCCTTTTAAAGCCTTCAAACTCTTTCAAAAACGTTCCAAACTTTCCCAACCTCTTCCCAACTGATCCCATGCACTTTAATCACATAAAAATTGTATAAAAAAGGATACATACATCAAAATCGTGGTTCTACATTCTCCCCACCATGGGACTTTCTGTCCTCGGAAAGTAATGAACCCACCCTTTGCCGAAGGAGCTCGGTACACTCCTTGACCATATCTTTCCCCCGCTCCAATGCCTCCTCTAGAATCTGACCATGTTGCCACAAAACATAGACTAAACCAATTCTCTTACCACGAAAGACATTCTATTGCCTATACACAGCCCACACTGGCACGTGAACCAATGAAGCGTCAGGTTCTAGCTCAACATGATCCCAACGAATCACATGGTAATGATCCGGTTGATACTTTTTCAATTGTGACACATGAACCACATTGTGAACTACACTGAAACATGGTGGAAAAGCCAAACGATAAGCCACCTCACCAACCCGCTCAATAATCCCAAAAGTCCCAATATACCTCGAAGATAACTTTCCCTATTTCCCAAACCGTTGATGTCCCAACCTTTGAGAGATCTTCAAGAACACATGATCACTCACCTATAATGACAACAATCTTCAATGATGATCCACATATGATTTATGAAGACTCTAACCCGTCTTCATTCGTTTCCTGATCATCTTGATCTTTTTTGTGGTCTCTTGGACAATACTCAGTAAAACCATGGAAGACTCACCTGTTTCCACCCAATATTGTGGAGAACGACATGGTCGTCCATACAACGCTTAAAACAGAGCCATTTGTATGGATGCCTGATAATTGTTATTATATGAGAACTCATCCAATTCCAAATTCTCTTCCCAAAAACCACCAAAATCCATAACACAAGCCCACAACATATCCTCCATGATTTGTATCGTCCTCTCCGATTGGCCATCTGACTGAGGGTGATACGCCATGCTCATCGTAAACATCGTCCCAAGGGCTTTCTGCAAGGATTTCCAGAAACGAGATGTAAATATCGGATCTCTATCGGATATGATCAAAACAGGAACACCATGCTACTTTACCACCTCTCGGATATATATTTTGTACATATCCTCCATCGTATGAGATTCACGAATCGAGATAAAATGGACCGACATTGTCAGCCGATCCACTATCACACAATTGGCATCATGCAATCCGACCGTTCTTGGGATACCTATGACAAAATCCATCGCTATGTACTCCCACTTCCAAACAGGGATTGATAAAGACTGCAACATTCCTGCTGGCCTCTGATGCTCTGCCTTGACCGGCTGACAAGTCAAGAAACTCGAAACAAACACAGCCACACCTCTTTTCATACCAACCCACCAGAAATATGCTTTGAACGCTTTATTCATTTTCTGAATTCCAGGGTGTACAACCCACCTGGAAGGATGATACTCCCTTAGAATATCCTCCTGAAAAGAGACTGGTACAACAATATGATTCCAAAAACACACAACTACATCTCCATTCAGTTTCCAACCCTCAATGTTCTCCCCACCATTGAGTCTCGACCCCATGGTCAAACACTCTGAATCGGTTATCTGTGCCTCTCTAACTAGGCCAAACAAGTCAATAATCAACATAACTAGAAAGAAGACCACTCGATCCCACTGGTCCTAACATTCCAACCGCATACCGGCTATAACCGAAATCTACTGCCACCGGTCTGATGCCTGTTTCACCACCTGAGCATATGATTTTATACATAATGCATCTGACACCAAATTTCCCTTACCTGGTGTGTACAGTAACTCAAAATAAAACATCTGGAGATATTACAACCATCTCCTTTGCCTCAAGTTCAAATCCCTTTGTGAGAAAATATGCTACAATCTCTTATGATTCGTATATACTATGAACTTCTCACCGAACAGATAATGACGCCACACTTTCAAAGCATGCACTACTGTTGCCAACTCCAAATCATGAGTTGGGTAGTTCTTATCATGCACCCTCAAATGTTATGAGCCATATGCAACCACATGATCCCCTTGCATGAGAACTTACCCTAACCCTGATCCCGATGTATCACAATACACCACATACCCTCTTCCTAGTTCTGGAAAAACCAAGATTGGTGTTGATGTAAGGAGACCCTTTAGCTCTTCAAAACACTGTTGACACTGTTAATAAAACAATAATAAAACATTCTTTCTTGTAAAAGATGTCATCGGCGAGGCTAATCATGAAAAATCACGAACAAAACGCCGATAATGCCCAGCTAGACCAAGGAAACTCTATATCTCAAAAACATTCTTTGGCGGTTGCCACAAGATAACAGCCTTTATCTTTTCTGGATCCACTGAAACGCCTCTTTCAGAAATCACATGGCCAAGAAAACAGATTTCATGTATCCAAAAGTCAATCTTTGTCAATTTGGCATACACCTGACGTTCTTTCAAGATCCCTAGCACTATCACCAAGTGCTGCTCATGCTCCTCCCTTGTCTTTGAATACACCAGAATATCATCCACTAACACCACCATAAAGGAATCCATATATCATTGAAATATCCAATTCATCAAATCCATGAACACCGTTGGTGAATTCGTTAGACCAAAGGGTATAACCACATATTCATAAGGGCCATATCTACTTCTGAAATCTGTTTTAGGAATATACTCCTTCCTCTCCCGCAATTGATGATATCATGACCTGAGGTCGATCTTGGAGAACCACTGAGCTCCCCTCAACCGGTCGAACAAATCATCAATTCGTGGAAGTGTATATCTGTTATTTATCATTACATGGTTATTTCTAGGATTATCAACACATCGCCTCAGGGTTCTATCTTCCTTTTTCACAAACAACAACGGCGCCACCCATAAAGATGTGCTAGGCTGGATAAACCCTTTGTTTTCTAACTCTTCCAACTGGAATTTCAATTCCCGCAATTCAGCTGGTGCCATCCGGTAAGACGAAAGTGAAATAGGACTGGTCCTTGTAAGGAGATCAATCTTAAACTCTACTTCTCTTACAGGAGGTAACCCAGAGAATTATTTAGGAAAAATATCGATGAACTGATCCACCACTGCCGAAATAACAGTCTTCTCAACACCCTCTTCCGATTCCAACGACAACACCGCCAACTGATACGATAATGTACCCACTGATGGTGCCAACAAACCCATTGGACCCTATCTTTCATGCCTCTCTCCTCTAAAGTGATGTCTAACACCATCGTGTGTCGTAAAAGCCACTGTCTATGCATCACAATCAACGTGAGCCATGAACGCCACTAGCCAATCCATTCATAGGATTACATCATACCCATACACCTCAAGCACTGCGAAGTTCCACACTATCTCAACCTTTCCCACAACGATACAAAATTCTCTACACAAGATGGATTGACACTCTCTTCGACCCAGAATAGTTTGAAGTTTCAAAACCGAGGGCATCATTTATACCCTTAAACCATGAAAATAAACCACAACTGCAACAATAAAATTGTGTGAAGCACCCATATCAAACAACACTAGCATCATGGTATAATTTAAAGGAATAGTACCTCGCATTGTGGATGGTCCTGACTGATCATCCACCACAACATGTTCAGCTCCAAACACATGTTTTCTTTCCACGCTCTTCTCATTATTCCTCTGTTGAGGCATCATGGCATTTCGAGAATCACCATAAAAAGCTTTACTCTGTTTTCAAGGGGTATGCTGCTACCCCCACCCCGTCGAAGCATACGACGTCTGCAACCCCTAAGGAGTTTCACGCGCACCTCACCTTGGGAATTCCGAAAATAATGCTGGAGATTCCCCATATGCTTATAATTATGACTTGATCGAGGTTGTGTTATACAATCTCGTTTAATGTGGCCTGTAGAACCATATTGAAAACATACCAACTTGCTCTGGGGATTCAGAGGAAGATTCACCGATCCTGTCTTCGGATTTTATGCCATATTCTCACCCTGGGAATAAGTGAACCTCTTCCGCTTGAACCCAGCATTAGTGTTCCCACTATTACCCATGGGTACCACCAAGCTTCCTCCGCCCGGAGCACCCAACAAATCTGGCTCATCCACCGAGGTGCTATTCACAATTTCCATGTAATCATCTATACACAGCACCACTATCTTTGAATGGATTTCTTGCCTTAACCCCACTTCAAAGATTCTTGCCTTCAAATATGTGCTACTAGTCAGCTCGGGTGCAACCCGCAATAAGTTCATTTACATGGCTGCATACTCTATCACTGACATAAGATCTTGCTTCAAACTGAAGAAATGAGTCGTACGATGAATTCTAAACGTATCTGGGTAGAATTGTTTGTTAAAAAAATTATTCAAATCCTTCCCACATCATACCCTGGTCTGTCCCCACTTGGACTACAAACTCCCACCACTGAAAGGAATGATCTTCCAACATATAAGTGTCCAACTTCACTGTTAGCTCTACCATTGTTCCCAAGAACTCAATGATCTTGTTAAAACTATTCAAACATGCTTCTGCCCTTTCTAGCTCTGAATCAGGCCTGAAAATGGGTGGATTTTGCTTTTGGAACTGAACTGTATGATCCACATGCCTTGGTACATCCGTTTTATTCCCACATCCCACAGCATGGAAAGCTTGCACTATGCTTTTCACTTGTTGTTGGTTCACCTGAGGCTTAGGTGCAACCACATTCTCAGCAGCCTCCTCCGGCTGGTCTCTATGACGCCTAACCTGTGCCATTTCTATAAACAGAAAACAACCAATGAGTCTCGCTTCTATAGACATCAGTAATTCCCATTTCAAATCACATTACATAGAACTATCACCACAAGTCTTTCCACATGGTCACATTTCCCATGGTTTACCCTTTTTGAAATCCAAACTATTTTCAAAATACCACCAGTTTCCATGTTTCAAATCCTTCCGTTTCGAAACTCAATTCATGTTTTTCAAAATCCACACAATCATATCATACCATAAATCATTATACCGCAAAGAAATATGCATCCTAGAGGGAAGTCATTTCTACCATGCATGTCATGCGCATCTCATTGAATATACCCACAACAATGAGACATCCAATGCCTATAAGTGTCTCCAAAAAACATATGTACCCAAATCACTGGTAACATTAATTTCAGAATAAAAGGATTAGCTACGTTCTTTTATACTATACATTACATATTCTAACAATCCTACGCCTTACTACCATCCCAACTCAAGTAAAATGCCACATTGAATGTCAACTCCAAAACCATTGATCAACACCAAGGATCAAACAATCTGATACCACTTGTAACACCCTACCCCTACCTCATTGGCTTGAGGAGGCGGTGAGGGTTACATGTCCTTAAGTGATGTTCCCAATGCACCAAAGGCTGGAAATAAATGCCGAGGGCTCCAAGAACAAATGGGGAACAAATTTCCCTAAAGACAAAATCAATGAACAAATAACTATATGATTCATGTCAACAAAATTCAAACATTCATTTTCAAAATACAACCAATCTGTTCCATAAAACAACCCAAAGCCAATACAACCAAACATTTCCACACAATATCAGAGTACATTGAGGAAACTACCAACCAACACCACCCCATCTCCACACCATGCCCCAAGCTCCAAGATCCAACAAGGAATCACAAAGCTCCACCAAAAGAAGATGATGTCTTACCTTAGCCACATCACAATACACGAAATATCCAAAGACACCAACGTTCCAAAGCTGTGGGTGAGTACTAAAACTTAGTAGGATTTTTCCAAATGACTTCCCTACACATTGCACTAGGATAAAACCATTATAATATTTATATAAAACAATTTATATAAAATAACCACAAGTGCAACCATCACCATAAGCCAACCACAACCTTACCAACCCATTTCACCACATCCAAACCACCAAGGGAAATCCAAAAAAACATTCCATAAACCATTCTAATACTCACATATTAGCACAACAATTCCATCTTACAAAACAATGCACAAAAACAACCAAAACAACCAAACCGTGGCGACTCCATCCAACCCGTTCACCCATTCATAGTTAGTGTCACTTCCTGTCCACTTATACTTTGATGTTGGCAATTCCGTCCACTATCCATCCCCTTCATTATATTGGTACTTCCCGCCCACATCCAGAAAACATTTCAAACAATCCAAAACAAGATCACAACATCAAGCAATCAACAAATTCCATTTCACATCAATCTCATTCAATAAATCAACCGTTTATTGAAAATCATTTTCCATGACCAAGACACATTTTAATAAAGCGACCTATTTATTGAAACCCATTTTCCATCAACCATTTTTCCAAATCAATCTCATCAATCCAATTTTAAAATATCCATTTTAAAATGCACAATAAAAACATTTCACCATGAAACCCCCTTTTTCCCAAAAAACCCCCAAATGGATTTCCAACCAAAATCACACATGATCGCACAATTAATTTCCATCATAGGGAATTAATTTTAACATGTAAATAATAGTTAAACACAAGTGGATTCGATAGAGAAGCCACCTACCTTTAGAGTTCCTGAGAAATCGATCCACAAGCAATCGCACCTCCAAAAACCGGCGAATGCACCACCGTTACCTCCCTAGATCACTCCCCATAACATAAATAATCCTTAATATTATCATAATAGGAAACCCTTAGCCTATATCTACACACAAAATGTGTATATATAGAAAACCAAGAAAGAGGGAGAAGTGAAACTTGAGGAAAACACAAGAGAAACAAGAGGAGAGACCTACCTATAAGCAATCACCTTCGAACCACCTTGAATCCTCTTCACAACCCTTCCAAAATGAGTGAGAGAGCACCCAAAACCCCTAAGAACACAGAATCCTGAGTGAGGCTCAAGTGGGAGGAAGAGAGGAGTGAAATAGGTCAATTCCCAGTGATTCCAGATTTAAAAACCCTATTTTTAAGTGGCCGCACGGTTTATCCCGCACGATTTAGCAATGCGTGCGCTAACCATAAGCACTCCACTTCCTCAAGAACCATGGTCTGCACGGTTTAACCGCATGGTTTGGAAAACAGTGCACAAGCCGTGAAGATCAAACTGTCTCCCCCTAAAGAGTTCCTGGAACATCCGCATGGTTGACACTTACCGTGCTCAAACCGTGCACCCCTTTAAAATCCTCCAAACTCTTCCAAAACCATACCAAACTCCCCCAACCTCTTCCCAACTCATCCCAAGCACTTTAAATGCATAAACATTCATAAAAAATGATACATACCTCAAAATGGGGGTCCTACATGACATGTGGTATTTATAGTGGTTGAGAGGGGGTTGTTCTTCAATGTTTTATTAATTACATTACTATTTGGATCCAGACTATGAATAGTTTTAAAATTATCAGAAATTATATAAAGATATTGAGTTAGAGTACTATATTATGGTCTTACCTCACCCCTATATCATCTATGACTCAAAAAAAATTTTATTCATCAATAATCATAAATTATTATATTTTACTATTCAACAAAAATACACATATTTTTGTTAAATCACATATAGTCACCCTAAACATTTTTTCATGTTTAGAATTAACAAAATTACTCCAATATATGAAAAATATAAATATACAAAAAAAATTAAATTAAAACCATCATATACTCGAAATGTACATATTTTAAATTTATATCTGATTTTATAACTCCTTCAAAAATTAACTGGGGTCTCATTAAATTGTCATAAAATAATAAGACAAATTAATATTGATTTATAAATAAATTTTATGAATATTAATTTTCTTTTAAATAATTTTATTAAGTATAAAATAATAATTAAATATCCATGACTCACAAAAATATCAACCATTAATAAATAATTCTATAATAAATCGTTTTCTTATACTATGATATAATTATATCATAATTTTATGTATGCGATGAATAAGTTTTATTTATACATTCATGAGTGAGGTTACTATTCATTTGGATGATTTATTATTCAAAAGGGTCATATTAGTATTTAAAAGGGTCACATTACCAATAGAAAGGGTCATGTTACTATACAACTAAAAAATTAAGTTGATCCTATTATAATGTATATATCTTACTGAATGCAACCATGTATGTCCATTTTTCATAATTCAATTTACGAAAGTGGAGAAATTACATTTACTGCTAATCCCATAGCGGTTGTGATAAAGAATGTAAATATAATGTTCAAAAGATCAATAAGTCATTATATCTAATTTCAATATAAAAATTATTACAATTATATTAATTAAATTAATATATTTTAAATTGATATATTTTTATTTTAATATTTAATTTAAAGTGAAATAATTATATAAATGAAAAAACATTGTTTTTAACATTAATATAGTATTTTTCAACACTAATAAAAAATTATAAACTTCTCAAAAAATACTATAAATTCACCCAATGTTAATCTTGAAAATAAAAAGAAAAATATTTTACCTAATTAAATTTATAACTGTCTAAAATAAATTTATTATTCTTTACATAATGACATAAAATGTTGTTCTTTTTTTGAAATAGAATTTCTAAACGTAAAAATATTTTACCAAAAATTATAAATTTATAATAAATATGTTTTATTTATATGAAACCATTTAATAGTGGCTATTACTATTAATATTAAATTGATTAATAGATAGATTATGACTATCTTTTTTAAATAATATGAATGTTTTCTTTATGGAAACACGCTTTTGTATGCATTTCATTAAATATAAAATTTATTTTTACATCCTTGAGGTGATACATTCTTCCCTCCATAAATAAATTGCATCATTAAAATTTGAAATAGAACATTGAAATATAAACGATGATACATTAAAATTCCCATGTAGGAAACCCACATAGGAAAGTGTGTTAGTAAATTATCCTCTTAAAAATAGGTTAATGTAAATGACATAGTGCCACAAAATCATGATTTAGTAGTTGGAAGTGAATGCATGGAAATGAAAGAGAAATAAAAGATTCATTTTCATATAGAGAATTATAGAGGACATGGTCATTATAATGTTAATTCTCACAAAACCATAAACTACGGTTATGAAAAATTCATAGATATCATAAAAAATTATAATAATAGTAAAAAAAAAAATTGGTTAAGCCTATTTTCATAGAGTTGAGAAATTATTCCAATATATCCGTGTATAAATATAAGGTTATAATTCATAAACATAATATTATCATTTTATTGATTCTTGAACTATCTGTACTTCATCTCTCAATATAGGTAGCGTCAAGTGGTGAAGTAATGCATTGACCTCTAAATTCTGATAAAATGAATAACTTAAATCATATCAAGGTTCAATAAAAGGATAATAAACCTATAGGTTTTAGAAATGATTAAACTTTTTAAAAATATCATGATCCAAAACTTCATAAATATGGACACTAAATTTCAAAAATGAACTTATTAATCAACATGAACTGGATCTTAATATTCACAAACCAACATGTGAGTGAATTCAAATAGCATTCTCCTAGTGCATGGTAATAACATGAAATGACATGGAACTTTATTGAATACATTTAGACATCCTTTTTCTATTTATAAAACATAAGAAATTGTATATATTTCTTATATGAAAATTTTGTCAACACTACCAATTATAGTATAAACAACTTCATCAACATTCCATTATTAGAATCCAAGATAGTATCTGATATCCAATTTATGTTTTCCAAATCTACCATTTCATTATTTCAATATATATACATTAGTATCAGGAATATATTCAGGTTTTTATTTCCCTCAACCATATAATTTCCCAAAATATTTAACTTCTACGAAGTCAATTTTCCATTACACCATCATACATTCTTAAATTATTAATGAATCAGAACTACAATACAATCCTTATATATCCAATTACTCATATAACAGAATAATTGTTGATTAAATAATAAAATAACATAATTAATGAATCCAAATAAAATCATATTAATCAATACTCTTCATCAATGGTTGTACTATAAGCATGACATTAATCCAATATTTTTTTTGTATTTTACTTTATCTCTGGAGACATTGATTTCCATAGTGTCAAATTTCCATGTAGTGGAATCCTTGTACATTGGAAAATATTTTGTTACCCTTTAAATCAAAATAACTTGGTAATTTCTATACACATTTGAAGAAAACTCTCATTCTATTTAAAATGTATAAGGGCGTTTAGTTCGACAATTATCACATTAGTGGAAATAATTCTTTCCCTTATTGTATTTTTCTATCACTCTCATAGTTATCATATTCTTCTATTTCTTCCTTCTGAATCTATAATTCCTTGATAAACCATTTACCTACTTTTTAGAACATGATAATATATCCTCATATTATGAAAACATTTGACATACTAGTTCTTTGTAAATATTGACTTAAATACCTCGAATGAATGATCATTATAACACAATGGATTATGTGCATTGATGAATTCCCCATTCATTTCTATAGGTAACATTAATAAACAATGGATTCCATTATATTAGATCACAAAATTATGAAAAATATTGTATACTCCCAATAATATTGAAATACATAATATATATTGTTAAATTAATTCCTAGATAATCTCATAATCATATACATGGTTTCATTAGGGACATATTTACTTTTAAATCCTTATTAATGGTCTATATAAAACTATGAATTATCCTAAACATATGCCCTAGGAGATTCAATCCATGTTCATAGTAAGTCCCTTTTCATTGTACTAGGATAACCAGAGTTACGCCTAGAAGAACTTGTCAGATTTGTTACTCTTATGTACAACTACGCTTGAACCATGTCCACTTGTATTATCTATACATGGATGTATTTTTAAGCAGATACAAAAATATACCTTACCAAAATTCAATGAAATTCATTTATGGGTATCCTAAATGTCTATCTTTGGGTTTTATTCCTAATCAATGTATTAAAAATATAGTTTTGATTTTTTTTACTAAACATATTTTGATAAACACTATAAGGACCATGACCCCAGTTTCCCAGATCCAGTGCCTTATTTTATTAAATTAGAATATAAACAAGGAATACACATCAAAATGGACCGAATTGTTTAGTAGTTTGGAAAAATTGATACATACATTGGTTTGACATTAATACATAAAAGGAAATAAAATATACTAATTCCTTTGAAAAAATCCACAACTCATATAATTTCTTGACAAGTCATTTATAATATACTTATTCGCATCATGGGGAAATTAAAACATAATAAAGGGATGCGATCAGATGCTTAGTAATGGTAAGAAATATAGTAGAAGCATAAATAATGAGTTTTTGTGAATAACTAAATGTGTTTGTTCCATTAAAACATAATATTGCGTATAAAATAGAAGGAATAAAAGATGATGAAATAATAAAATAATAATAAATAAACATGGATATTCTAATAGTTTATTAACCAAATTAACTATTAGTTACTAGATTCATAATGAGGGAATTCATAATGTGGACGTAATAACTATACTATCAAGGCCTCATGCCAAGACAATACATAAATGGGTAAACACCCAAAATAGTTTGTCTCATGAGACCAACTGATGAACCAAGGGGATATAGTGGGACCCACCTGAGAATTACCAAGTCCAATTCATTCCTCAAATCAAATGTGTGGAACATTATAATCATATACATTCATATTGAATCTAAATTATGAAATATAAATATATTTCCTAGATCAGTAAACATAATCACTAACCACTCAGATTAATATGGTGAATAGTATAAAGATAGAATATCCACTGTAAAATTTATAATAAAATTTTCCGTAAAATATGGTAGATATTATCATAATATATTAATCCCAATTAATCATAATAATCTACATGAGTGTTGAAATATATGAAAATACTCTTATAAAATCATTTACTAATTCTTGAGAGAATTACTCTTGTACTTTGCAAAGAATTGTTTTATTGAAAAAAAAATTAAATAACCCATAAATGAAATAAGGTATTTTTTCATGTCAAAATTAGTGATTTTAGAAAAATAGTGTATTCTTGAAACAAATTATATATGGTAATTGATAATGGGTTTGAAATTGATATTTTCCCATTACTCTGGATTGTCTATTAGGAATGATTGAGAAATGGGCCTTATAAAACATGCAATTTCCAAAAACAAAATATAAAATGATCAAAATACATGATTTAAAACATATAACAGGAATTTAGAAAAGATATAAAAATGAAATGAAGAATTATATTTCCTTATAATGGATGAAATCACAAGCATAATTAAAATGAAGTTTCTGTGAGAAACCCTTACCCTATGTATGAATGTGTTACTCACTTGACCATAAGGTCATGCAATATGAAATTAGAGTCATAAGTAATTTATTTAAGAACCTATTAGAGATTTATTTAATTTATAATTATTTTTATAGTTTATTTATGTATATTTTGATATGTTATAAATTGACTTTCATCATTCTAGGGTGTTGGTTTCCCGGATTTCATGATCAGTTCTCTGGATTATAAGTAATGAAGTTCATGGGAAATGTGTATAATTATCCATAATTGTAATTACATGTTATTGATGACAAGAAATATGTTTATTTGGTGTAATGTATTTTTATTAACAATATAAGAGGATAAACCATTGGATAACATGTTAATGATAATAGTTTAGCATTATTTTAGCAGTTTTCAATCACAATGAACTAGTTTGGTTCTATTATTTAATATAATTCATATATAAGTGTTATGAAACATTACATAATATATAATACATATTTTCTAAAATGGGTAAACAAAAAAATGGTTTCATAACCAGCCATTAAGGATAATTAAATAACGAAAGATCACCATCCATGAGGGTTGTAAAAAGCCACCTCCCCGTCAATGATTGGTTTTATAAAATAAAATTGCAAGTGTCTAAGAAGATTGGTAGTGGATATTCCATTAACATGATATAATTACAATATATGGATGATAATATAGTTATCATTATTATTATGAAATTATATTTGAGGATAGGATAAGAATATAAAATAAATAGAAATGAAATTATATGAAAAAAGTGGAGTGTTTACCTCTTGAATTACCCTCCTTGAAAACCACCTCAAGGGAAGATTTTTTGGTTTTTTCAAATGAACAATATCCCTTCTACGTGGGGAGATACTAAGAAATATGACTTTGGAAGACTTTTAAAACTCATAATGGGTTTGAGGTTTGGGGGTGAAAAGGGGATATATGTGATATTTATAGTGTTGGAGTTGGGGTTTCCTTGGATTATTATTAATTAGATTACAATTTGGTTCAAGACTATGAATAAATTGACAATTTTCAAAAAATATATAATGAAAATGATAGAGGGTTCAGGATTATGGGCTTAAACCATACCTACATAATCTATTACTAATAAATATTGTCTTCATCATTTATCATAATTTATAGTATTTTACTATTCCCCATAAATTCATGTATTTTTGAATAACCCAAAATATTCACCCTAACAATTTATTGATGTGTATAATTAAAAAGTAATTTCCAATTTTTTAAAAAAATTCTATGTATTAGAGATTAAATTATTATTTAATACGAACATTTACATGAAAATTAAAGATTTTAATTTTATTATTCGTTCTATAACACCATAAAAAATTAACTAAGGTCACTCTAAAATTATCCACAAATCACAAGACAAGAGAAATATTAAGCTATAAATACATTTTAAAAATTTATTTTGAAATCATTTTCTTTATTGTAATATTATAATTATATGTTCACCACTTAGATAAATAAAAAAATTAATTAATAATTTTTAAAATATTCATATAATTATACTCTGATATAATTATATCATTATTTCATTTATGATATGTCTATATTTTATTTATACATTCATGGGTGATGTTAATATTCATTTCGATGATTTACGAATCATAATGGTCATATTTCTATTCATAAGTGTAACATTACTTTTCCAAAAAGACAAGTTACTATTCACTAAAAAATTAGGTTGATCCTATTAGACTCTAAATATCATACTGATCACAAACGTGTATGTACATATTTTGAAATTATATTTATAGAATCATAAAATTTATGTTTAATTCTAATCTTGCAGGTGTGGCGAGAAGGTGGGTAAATAGATTATTCAAAAGATAAATAAATCTTTATGTCTAATTTAAATATAAAAAGCATTCCAATGATCATCATTGGATTAATATAATTATAATAGATATATTATTATTTTTAATATTAATTTACAATGAAATTATTATTTAAACAAAAAAACAATATTTATCTACAACGGAGTATTTTTCACAATTAATAAAAAACAAAATTTCTATGAAAAATACTAAAAATTAACCATACGTTAATTTTGGAAATGTGAACATTTTTTTATTTTACCAAATTAATTTACTAAGAGTGTATAAAATTAATTTTATTTTTGTACATAGAAGAAAATAAAAACTCATTTCCTTTAAAAATATATTATATCAATACCAATAAATATTTTCCTAGAAAAAACATTTCATTATAAATATGTTTTTTATGTTAAAATTTTTAATATTTGTTATTGATATTAATATTTCAATATTTAATATCTATGTTAAAACTATCTTGTTTAAATAATAATAGTGTGTTGTTTCATAGAGACTTAGTGTTTTGTTTATTAAATTCTATATTAAATTTATTTACAAATCCTTCATGTGTTACAATCAGTGAAAATAATACTAAACTCCTACTACTCCAAAACAACATTCTTATTTTCCATCACAATCGAATCCAACAATATCTAGTTGGTTCCCTCAATCTTAAAGTTATCACATTTCACCTTTATAGATTTTGGATTTTCGATAAACTATAAGAATAGTTAAATCTTTTTAACAAATCCTATTCATCATGAATATCATTCTAAAAACCATAAATATTATTTTTTATAATTAATAAACTCGTGAGAAAATTATCAAGACTCATCCATTTGAGGTTCCACCTCTAGAGTTTGAATGGGAATGGTTGTCGGTACTTGTCTTATGTCATAGATACTGAACACCGCTATCTAAAAATGATTCAAGTACAATGTAGGATTTCCGTGTTTTGGTTCACCATTAGCTTACTAATTCAAAATATTAATAGGTATTATATTATAAATGATGCTACAAAATATCAATAGACAACACCAAGAACATTAGAAAGTATACAAAACTCAACAAAAAAAAAATGTGATACATGAATATTATCTCAACCATGTAGATTTCATGATTTGGATTCAAACTTTACCACTTTAGAATTTAGGGAATATATTTCCATATGGTCAATAATATTTCTCATGATACAATTTCAAAACACAAATACTAATTAATGGTGTTTTATGATTAGATTTGGCTTGGCACTTACTTAAAACTAACTCTAAAGTCCCAATAATCCAACAACCTGTCTATTAGGACAACAAAAAATACATTCTGAAATCATAGAATTATGAAAACCCAAAATTATGATTCCGCATTATAATGAACAATCTAATATTACCTATTACTATAGTAAATAGTCTTTATATCACAAGGTCCAAAGGGAATTCCGAATCTACATGGGATATACATGAGAACCTATAAATATACAAGAAACACAAGAGAATAATATTTGGAAAAAGAATAGAATAATATTAATCATAGAAGTTTTTATACTCAACGCACAAAGGGATAAATTAACATAATCAAATTTGTAGAAAAGATATTAGATCTCTACAGGACATGATTTCCACTTATGTAAATACTCAGACATATCACATTCTAAAATTGCATCACATGTTCACCAATCGCCCCTATCACTCTATGACTCATGGATCAAGAACATACCCTAACTTTAACCAGTGCATTCCCTTTTACTAGACCTATCATAAGATAATATAAAAACATCATATGGTAAAGGTACTATGTGATCCACGTTTCATATTTTGGATTATTCATTTCTTCCATAAATCAATGACTTGTAATCATAAAATTAAACTACATAATAGAACCATGTAATAATGCATATGATATGTTAATTTTAGGTAACAGTACTATCACACTACACATTTGTGATCACTTCATAATGTGTAACCACATATTATGACTAAGGCTATCATGAATCAACTCCCCATTAAGGGAAAATTTATTCCATAGTATACTTATGTCGCTTGTTCATCATTATTCATATTCTATGTATCCATATCATAGATTTTTTTTGCTAATTACCAAATAACTTCCTATGGTCATTGAGAGGGTTGGGGGTCGTCACACTCCTCAAAACAATATTTAAAGTACTACACTACAACAGTGGTGTAGGTTCAAACCCAAATGAATGCATGTGATTGATTCTAAGTGTTTTCAAACAATAAACCCCACTGTGGTCAGGAGTGGGGGAATAAACTTTTTAATTATTTTAATTCTAAATTTTTTTAAATTTGTATTATGATGAACTGAAATGAAAATGATTCATTTTTTAAAATATATTTTTTCTTACTAAACATTACTTGAAACAATGAAATTTAATAGTGAAAACTAATGATGAAAACTATGAAATAAGAGTGGTGAGGTTGATAAAAATTATTTTTCAAGAGATTCAAATTCTACTAGTTTATAATTATGTTCATCATTAATTTGAACTCACATATAGAAATGATTAGTTAATTCTACCTTTCTAGAATATTTAACACCCTACTCTAAAAGTCTTGATGTTTTTCACTTCTGGAACCTTCAGTCACCAAATTGATAATGTAACACCCCAGGTAAATAAAGAATATGTCATATTTATATTTATCCATATTTGTGAATAAGATATTGATATGACTTTAAAGGGGACGCTATGCTCGATGGCGTACCCAACACGCAACAATGAGTTTCTTGGGAATCTTACATTGCACTCTAATAATAAAATAATATTATTTTAAATTGTAGTTAATATGTAGCCGTTGTATTGGAGGGAATGGATATAAATAACTAAAATATTATTATATATGTTTTTAAATATTTTTACATTTATCCAATAAAAGATAAAGGCTTAAAATACAGAAAGAATTCAATTTTAGGCGTATATGCCCTAGTTTTCACTAAAGGTTCACTTATCGCCTTTTGATGGAGTACTGTCATTAAATATAGTTTTGATCACTCTTATACATTCTTTTGGACCAAATAAAACTCTTCTTTAGAATCGGGACATTAAATTTTACTTTGTGTAAATTTTTGGTATTTTTCTGATAAAGTTCATTTTTTAATGAATAGTGTAAAATGTTGTATTTTAATTCAAAACCTCTTTTTAATATAATTTATTAATATGATTAGATTATCTTTTGAATTGGTTATAATGTGAAATTAGAATATATTTTTACCATTAAATCCAATTGTGGTCGTTGGAATTAATTTCACTTTGAAATCGGACTTAAACTAGTATCAATCTTTTGATACTTATTGTTTCATAAAAACACGCTATTTGCTCTGACAGCGGGAATTAATTATTAAATTAATTAATGTGACTTATATGTTTTTAATTTTGTAAAATAGACTTCATTTTTGAATTCGGAATATTAAATATAGCTTAGGGTGAATTTTTGGTAATTTTCTGAAAAACTTCAATTTTTGATGAATAGTGAAACCACTAAGTGGTACTTATAAAGACTGATTTTCCTTTTAAATGAAATTTTTCCATCATTGTGTTCTGAATTTCAAAAATCCGACATACATGGTTGTCATTAAAAAGTAAAATGTGGTTCAATGGGATAAAAATAATTTTTTGGTGAATAGTAACTTATTAAGTTCTTAATCGCGATTAGTGGTAATTAGGGTAGTTTAAGGTATAAATAATGCTTTAATAATATAAAATGACCTAGACACATGTCCCAACCTTATTGGTTGTGTCATGGCCGACCAAGACAAGCCATGGGTCAACTTGGGGTCCCCATGGAGACACTTTGGTTGGGAAATGACATAAATAACTTTTTATTTAATGTAAAAGTAAAAATGACACAAACATAATATGTTTTACGAAAACAATTTTTATATGGGGTTATAAAGATCACATTTTTGATTATAAATAGTAATTGGAAAGATAAAAATATTTCCTACATCATAGTATTTTTTTTATAATTTTTAGACAATAAATAAATTAAATTATTTATGACATAATAATGATGCAGCGATGACATCATTATTTGACGATTTAAATAAAATGGAAAGATAATGTAAAATCTATGAACTTCACATGTCCAAAACTTATTGGATGGGTGGATTTCGAACCCTTATCACCTTATCCACGAATTATATCAATGTGGGACCTTTTAAAACCGAAACAGATTTTCAAATAAAGTAATATTTCTTTACATTCCAAAAGTGCCCCTCATCTCCTCTTATAAAATGCCCCCTCCTCTACCTCATTTCACACACTCCTCAAGGCTTTTTCTCGGCCAACCCCTGACCAATTACTCTCTCCACATCCCTCTCCTCATCCTAGAGGATTCCCTTTGGGCATAATTCTTTAAAAAGAATCCTTTAGGCTCAAATCAAAAGGAGTTACACATTTAAAGGTAATTCATTCTCTCTTGTTCATTTGTTTTATTTTGTTTCTCCAACCCCCTAAACTCTTTTTATTTACTTATTTTGTAACCAAAACCAGTATCTTCAATATAATAGGATGTTGTTATAAGATTTATTTGAGCTACACTCTCACACTACTACATCAAATGGTTAAAGAACATACGGTTTCCGTGGATGGCGAAATTCTGCCTCCTGAAACTATGATTGGTCAATACTCATTTAACACCTTCAAAGGTGGCCATTATGATGTCACTATTTTTATATATGATATATAATATGTTTATATTTTTCTTTAAGCTTCTGTATTTTTCATTTTGGGAATACCTTTATGGTTTCCATTGTGGGTAAACACGATATCTTCATTTAAGGAAGTGCGGACTACCGCCCCCTCAAAGTGATGTGATTCGTTAATGCCATATGTGGGACGTGTAAAGGATGGATTTAAAGTTAGTATATATGATGTTATACTGGAATTATAATATACCTCTATATCATTATTATTTCTTTCCATTAAAGTATGATATAGAGATGAATGTAGCGTTAATGCGTACGCACGACTTACCGTCTCCATGAACGGTGCATTTCATTTCTTATCCCCAAATGTAATGTACTATTAAAAGTATATGTATATAATGGATATATATAATTAATGATACATCTAAATGATGAATATAATTTTGGAATTAAAATATACGTACCTCTCAATTAATTTTAATTCCATTAATATGAGAATGAAATGAAAGTAGCGTTCATGCGTACGTACGGCTTACCGTCTCCATGAACGGTGTATTTCATTTCTTACCTCTAAATGATTATGTAATATTATAAATACATTTATATTCTGGATATATATGATATATATGATATCCAAATCAGGAATTTCATTCTGGATATAAAGAACCTTTGACCACACGAACAACATGTAATTGTAAGAAGTCCACTTTTGACTTAAGAACCAAATATCGACAAAACAAACATTATTACCTTAAATGGTTACATAATGTTTATAACATGGCAATAAGTGATATAAAATGAATAATTTACTTTAAAGAGGTTCTTAATCAAGTAGAAATTAACTCAAGATTATTATTCAGGACGTTAAAGAACGATCGAGTCAAGTCGGACCCAAGGTAAGGGACTTCGTCTCAATCTCCTTTCATTGAGGCATATTTCGTTTTATACACAACTTTCTTTTATACGGTGTATAAACCCCTTTTGACTTTTACTTTTATACAAAAAGAATCTTTTTCTACAAAGCCTTTTACAAAATGACAAAAAGGAATGTTTCTTTTAACATATGCGGCGACAACGACCGTTTCCACCGCCGCGAGTATTATTTGGTCTTTGGCTTTCTCAACAAGCCGTAATGTTTTTAGAATAAAATAAATACCATATACTCTTTTATGTATTTTGGTATTGAAACTTGTTTTGAAAAAGGATTCTATTATGTCAATATATTTATGATATATTATGATTGAAATGTGGAAATGTTATCATGCCTTTATATTGGTTTTATGTTTTATGATTTTATATTGGTACTTGGACATTTTAACGGGTGGTTACGTTATAAACCATATGACAGGTGGTGCCGTGAATACCAGGACGGGTGGTTACGTTATAACCTCCAATTCATTGGTTATGGAAGTCGGCCGTATGGCTATTCCATTAAGTATGTATGGAAATTGGCCGTATGGCTATTCCATTATCTGATATGTGTGGGAGTCGACCGTATGGTTATTCCACTTAAGTATGTTTATGTCCCAAGTTACCTTTATATATGTTATGTGTTCTTTATATGGGGTTTATAGTAATAATTTGGTTACAAAAATGTAAGTAATGATTTTTTATTCAGTGAAGAGTTTTTACTACTTCATAAAGGTGAAAAGTATTACCTTGATAAAGTATACATGGTTTACTATTTGTTTTGATAAACTAACAGTTTTTATTCTTTGTGTATCCCTTACTGAGTTTTTATGCTCATCCCATGTTTTTGAAATGTTTTTCACAGGACTTAGCATGGAATAGGGTCAAGGATGGGATCAAGGGAAAGTCATGCTACCTAAAACATGAAACTAGACATGTTTCTATTTAAGAATTTTTATTTTATGGAAATTTAGTAGAAGAGACTACTTTGTAATCTGTTGAGATGTAATAGTTATGTCCTAATTCTCTAAAACTCTAAACCTGGAAAGATCCTCAATGTGAATTATTCATTTAATTCAATTTTAAATATGGTTTATGGCTGGGGCCTTATAGTTGGTATTAAAGGTCGGTTTAGATAACTTTAGAGGTTAGGGTATTCTTTAAGCATAAGTGACATTACCATAATGGTTAGGATTTCAGACAGATTACAAGTTTTAGATAAAGTGAATGAGTAATAATATCTTAGTGTTTATCTTCCTCATTAGTACATGATGGTTTTGTTGTTATACTCACACTGACCCTTTTTGGTTTTAGTAAATGGCTGGATCTAGCAGGCACCAAGGTAACAGTGGATGTGAAGGAAACTATGACAGTTTTCTGAGCGAGTAACTGAATGATATGGGAGATGTAATGCGAACTCTTGTGTTTATCCTCAACCAACTATCTGGAGTTATGATTGACCACCTAAACCTTGGTGATTTCTATAAGGCATCATGTATGCGAGAAACAAATCCCTACGTAACTACAGGTAATAATCATAAAGGTATGTGTGTTCAAAAACCTATATGTCAAAGATGTGGAAAGAAACACCTAGGAAAATGTTTCAAAGGGACATAAATATGCTATAGATGTGGAAATGAAGGTCATAAATAAAGAACCTGCCATGGAAAAAAGGAAGCATCCAGTTGACTCGAGGAAAGGGAAAGAAGATCATTCTGAGGGATCAATTGAATGTTTTAAATGTGGTGTGCATGGTCATTATGCAAACACATGTCCAATGAAGAAGTTTCGTGAATGGGGTCACCAAGAGCGTACAAATGTTTGTTTACCACTACCTAATGCCATTATGATTGAGGATGAAGAAACTGACAATGACCAATCAAAGGTATGTATTATTTCATGACTATTGTTTTCCTATTTTGGAATCTTAGGATGTGATTCATGATTTTGTTTGTAGGAAAGAGGTATTTCGGAATAAGTTGGAAAGGAATGGTTAATGGATCATGAAGAATGTTGAATAAGTAAGATATCAACATATAAGGGCTTCAAGAGTTATGGTGAAATTCTTAAGAGTATTAAGTCTCTTTTGATGATGGGGTTACATTAGAAGACTTTTTATATTATGTGTAACCCTGATGTTTAATATAGGCAAATTCTATTCATGGAATAGTTATCTCTTCTTTTGTGGACATAGTTATAAAGAACCATTTGGGTTTATATGATCCTATCTTTTGTAGTAATTATGGGTTAATATATATTATGATTGATGTGAAAGGCATGAGATAAAATTGAGGATAAATTATGTTATGGTTATTTATGATGATTTTATCCATTTTTGGGGAATTATTTAAGAATTATATACTGTTGAAAAAAGGACAACACGCAGACCATGTGACAACTCGTCGCGTCGGACAAAGCTACGGGAATCGAACCCACAACCAAAGTGCGACTGCTATTTATCGCCTACCACCGGACTACGTGAAGTCCCTGGTTAGTTTGACTGATTATTTCTGGTTATATGATTTTATGAATTAAGAGTAAGATGATTTTGGGTTATTTATGAAAATGATTAACCTATCATGGAGGATATGTGATTAAGTTAATTACTTTTCAATACGGGACTTTAGGAGCAACTGATGTTGTTTGGAGATAAATGTTACGATTTAACTTGGAAGACTATGTGACTAAATCCTTAAAATGTTTGGGTTTCAATCTTAGATTGGTTTACATTGAGGAATTTTTATGGACAAATTTGTTTATCGGATGGTCCTCGTTGAACTTTGGATTTTGATGGACAAATTTTGGAGATTAAGAATAGATTTTATTTTTATAAACGGTTATCCTTTTCTGGATTATCTGACCTTGTACTAACCTTTTTGGTTTTGGTTATGGTTAAGGTCTAATGATATGAGAAGTATGTAGTTATTTTTTTGGGTTAGGTGATTCTCTAGAAGTTGATTATTGTGCTCTTAATGCGAACAAGCCTTCCTAAATACTCACCTTTTGGAGAAAATATGAGTTTGTGTAAGGAATCTAATAAAAGTTGAGAGTCAACATGATAAATGATTATGTTTCCTTATGAATAAATTCCTCAATAAAAAGTAACATAAAAAAATGTTGTCTATTAACTTTTCATACTGGGGAATCGAATACCGTTTAACCCATCACAAGTTTGTGATTCTCTCATTGTTAACTTTCTCCTAAACATGTTTTCTATCACTCTCCATCAAAACATGACCCTATGTTTTCTCCTCCATGTCCATGTTTTCCTAAATGGAATCCTAGTATGGGTTAACTCGGTTGACCTCTATACTTATCTTCCTTTATTTTAAAGTGATTGTTTTACCGACTCTTGTTCCGATGTGGGACGCTCAAGGATGTTTCCAAGCTCAATTTTAAAAATTGCGAGGATGCAATTCCCAAAAGGGGGGAAGGATGTAACACCCCCAGTATATAAAGATTATGTCATCTTTATCTTTATCCATATTTGTGAATAAAATATTTATATGACTTTAAAGGGGACGCTATGCTCGATGCCGTACCCAACACGCAACAATGAGTTTCTTGGGAATCTTACAATGCACTCTAAAAAAATATTATTTTAAATGGTAGTTAACATGTAGCCGTTGTATTGGTGGGAATGGATATGAATAACTAAAATATTATTATATATGTTTTTAAATGTTTTTACATTTATCCAATAAAAGATAAAGGCTTAAAATACAGAAAGAATTCAATTTTAGGCGTATATGCCCTAGTTTTCACTAAAGGTTCACTTATCGCCTTTTGATGGCGTATTGTCATTAAATATAGTTTTGATCACTCATATACATTATTTTGGACCAAATAAAACTCTTCTTTAGAATCGAGACATTAAATTTTACTTTGTGTAATTTTTTGGTATTTTTCTAATAAAGTTCATTTTTTAATGAATAGTGTAAAATGTTGTATTTTAATTCAAAACCTATTTTTAATATAATTTATTTATATGATTAGATTATCTTTTTAATTGGTTTTAATGTGAAATTAGAATATATTTTTACCATTAAATCCAATAGTGGTCGTTGGAATTAATTTCACTTTGAAATCGGACTTAAACTAGTATCAATCTTTTGATACTTATTGTTTCATAAAAACATGCTATTTGCTCTGACAGCAGGAATTAATTATTAAATTAATTAATGTGACTTATATGTTTTTAATTTTTTAAAATAGACTTCATTTTTGAATTCGGAATATCAAATATAGCTTAGGGTGAATTATTGTTAATTTTCTGAAAAACTTCAATTTTTGATGAATAGTGAAACCACTAAGTGGTACTTATAAAGACTGATTTTCCGTTTAAATGAAATTTTGCCATCATTGTGTTTTGAGTATCAAAAATCCGACATACATGGTTGTCATTAAGAAGTAAAATGTGGTTCAATGGGATAAAAATAATTTTTTGGTAAATAGTAACTTATTAAGTTCTTAATCGCGATTAGTGGTAATTAGGATAGTTTAAGGTATAAATAATGCTTTAATAATATAAAATGACCTAGACACATGTCCCAACCTTATTGGTTGTGTCATGGCCGACCACGACAAGACATGGGTCAACTTGGGGACCCCATGGAGACACTTTGGTTGGGAAATGACATAAATAACGTTTTATTTAATGTAAAAGTAAAAATGACAGAAACATAATATGTTTTACGAAAACAATTTTTATATGGGGTTATAAAGATCAGATGTTTGATTATAAATAGTCATGGGAAAGCTAAAAATATTTCCTACTTCATAGTATTTAGTTTTATAATTTTTAGACATTGAATAAATTAAATTATTTATGACATAATAATGATCCAGCGATGACATCATTATTTGACGATTTAAATAAAATGGAAAGATAATGTAAAATATATGAACTACACATGTCCAAAACTTAATGGATGGGAGGATTTCGAACCCTTATCACCTTATCCACGAATTATATCAATGTGGGACCTTTTAAAACCGAAACACATTTTCAAATAAAGTAATATTTCTTTACTTTCCAAAAGTGCCCCTCCTCTCCTCTTATAAAAGGCCCCCACCTCTACCTCATTTCACACACCCCTCAAGCCTTTGTCTGGGCCAACCCCTGAAAAATTACTCTCTCCACATCCCTCTCCTCATCCTAGAGGATTCCATTTGGGCATAATCCTTTCAATGTAAGCCTTTAGGCTCAAATCAAAAGGAGTTACACTTTTAAAGGTAATTCATTCTCTCTTGTTCATTTGTTTTATTTTGTTTCTCCAACACCCTAAACACTTTTTATTTACTTCTTTTGTAACAACACAAGTATATTCAATATACTAGGATGTTGTTATAATATTTATTCGAGCTACACTCTCACACAACTACATCAAATGGTTAAAGAACATACGGTTTCCGTGGATGGCGAAATTCTGCCTCCTGAAACGATGATTGTTCAATACTCATTTAACACCTTCAAAGGTGGCCATTATGATGTCACTATTTTTATATATGATATATAATATGTTTATTGTTTTTTAAGCTTCTGTATTTTTCATTTTGGAAATACCTTTATGGTTTCCATTGTGGGTAAACACGATATCTTCATTTAAGGAAGTGCGGACTACCGCCCCCTCAAAGTGATGTGATTCGTTAATGCCATATGTGGGACGTGTAAAGGATGGATTTAAAGTTATTATATATGATGTTATAATGGAATAATAATATACCTCTATATCATTATTATTTCTTTCCATTAAAGTATGAGATAGAAATGAAATTAGCATTCATGCGTACGTACGGCTTACCGTCTCCATGAACGGTGCATTTCATTTCTTATCCCCAAATGTAATGTACTATTAAAAGTATATGTATATAATGGATATATATAATAAATGATACATATAAATTATGAATATAATTCTGGAATTAAAATATACATACCTCTCATTTAATTTTAATTCCATTAATATGAGAAAGAAATGAAAGTAGCGTTCATGCGTACGTACGGCTTACCGTCTCCATGAACGGTGTATTTCATTTCTTACCTATAAATGATTATGTAATATTATAAATACATTTATATGCTGGATATATATGATATATATGATATCCAAATCAGGAATGTCATTCTGCATATAAAGAACCTTTGACCACACGAACAACATGTAATTTTAAGAAGTCCACTTTCGACTTAAGAACCAAATATCGACAAAACAAACATTATTAACTTAAACGGTTACATAATGTTTATAACATGGCAATAAGTGATATAAAAGGAATAATGAACTTTAAAAAGTTTCTTAATCAAGTATAAATTAAATCAAGTTTATTATTCAGGATGTTAAAGAACGATCGAGTCAAGTCAGACCCAAGGTAAGGGACTTCGTCTCAATCTCCTTTCATTGAGGCATATTTCGTTTTATACAAAACATTCTTTTATACGGTGTATGAACCCCTTTTGAATTTTACTTTTATACAAAAGGAATCTTTTTATACGAAGCGTTTTACAAAACGACAAAAAGGAATGTTTCTTTTAACATACGCGACGACAACGACCTTTTCCGCCGCCGCGAGTATTATTTGGTCTTTGGCTTTCTCAACAAGCCGTACTGTTTTTAGAATAAAATAAATACCATATACTCTTTTATGTATTTTGGTATTGAAAATGGTTTTGAAAAAAGATTCTATTATGTCAATATATTTATGATATATTATGATTGAAATGTAGAAATGTTATCATTCCTTTATATTGGTTTTATGTTTTATGATTTTATATTGGTACTTGGACATTTTAACGGGGGGTTACGTTATAAACCATATGAAGGGTGGTGTCGTGAATACCAGGACGGGTGGTTACGTTATAACCTCCAATGCATTGGGTATGGAAGTCGGCCGTATGGCTACTCCATTAAGTATGTATGGAAATTGGCCGTATGGCTATTCCATTAAGTGATATGTGTGGGAGTCGACCGTATGGTTATTCCACTTAAGTATTTTTTTGTCCCAAGTTACCTTTATATATGTTATGTGTTTTTTATATGGGTTTTATGGTAATACATTGGTTACAAAAAGGTAAGTAATGATTTTTTATTCAGTGAAGATTTTTTACTACATCATAAAGGTGAAAAGTATTACCTTGATAAAGTATACATGGTTTACTATTTGTTTTGATAAACTAAAAGTTTTTATTCTTTATGTATCCCTTACTGAGTTTTTATGCTCATCCCAAGTTTTTGAAATGTTTTTCACAGGACTTAGCATGGAATAGGGTCAAGGATGGGATCAAGGGAAAGTCATGCTACCTAAAACATGAAACTAGACATGTTTCTTTTTAAGAATTTTTATTTTATGGAAATTTAGTAGAAGATACTACTTTGTAATCTGTTGAGATGTAATAGTTATGTCCTAATTCTCTAAAACTCTAAACCTAAAAAGATCCTCAATGTGAATTATTCATTTAATTCAATTTTAAGTATGGTTTAAGGCTGGGGCCTTATAGATAAAATGATATCAAAAGAGAAATATCTCGCTGAAAGTTTCTAAAGGTTTTGAAATGAATGAATGATAAATTAAAACAATGATTGGTCTCATTGAAATATCATTGATTTGAAATTAAAACTCATGAATGGTTAAAATTCAATTTAATAATTCTGATCTTGATTTAGTCTCATTGCAAGAATCCGATTGTAATAAAAAATAAATGATATGAAGAGAGAAACAAATATATACTAGTTTAATTTCAATTTACCTGGACAAAGAAACTAACCAAAGATAATAAGAATATTCTAGAGATAACAGTTACAAAATATGTGAATGAGCAAGATATTATCCATCAAATATGATGACTTCACACTACTTCTTTGCTCCCGCAACTCTAGTTCTCCAGCATCAAGAGGTCTTAAAGTCTCCTGAATCTAATTGTGGTTTTTCCTATGAGTATCCTCTCTCGAATAGATTGTGGTATGGAATTTCGAATGAAATTACTTTTAGATTCTAATGCTGGTATATTTTCATATCACATTTCATCTATTGCATGGTCACCCATTACACACACTGACATTCACATGTTCTTCCCTGTTGCACCGCACATGTTCACTTTTCACTACATCATATGTCGTTTTACTTTAAACCATGTAACGAACTGTACCGACTGTTAGTGAGACACATCTCAATGGAATTACAGATCTCCCATGTACCTGATAATTATGACAGAGAAATGTAATCAGTTCAATGCTAAAATAAAAAATATAAATTTTAATAAAGATTCATTTCGTTAATTTAATGTTAATTGTATTATTATGTCATAAAATTTAGTTTATTTTATTATTATTGTTTAAGTTGAAATTTATAAACTATTTTAGATATATAATTAATATTATTATAATATAAAAAAATTGTTATAGTCAATTAATTTAAAAAGTTAAATTATAATTGTTTAATTATTAATGAAATTAATATAATTAAGGTCATTGATATAATTTTTTTATTTAGATTATTATTTAAGCATTTAGTTTATTTTAATAATTATTATTATATTAATGTTATTTATAGTTTAGTTCAATTATTTTAGTTAATTCGTTTATTATTATAGTTATTATAATTTTTTAATATTTTAATATATAATTTTATTATTATTATTATTGTTTAATTTAACTAATATATTTTACATGTGTAATTTATAATTAAATTTGGTTTAGCTAATAATGTTAATTATAATAATTGTATTAATAAACTATTATTGTTAAATATTTTAGTTATAAAATATTTTATTTAGTTAAATTATTTCTATATTTTATTTTATTTTATTAATTGATTATCTATTATTATTATTATATAATATTTTTATTATTAGTTTTGTTTATTTTGTTTATTTACATTATTTTTATTGGGTTTTATTTAACTGTTTCTTTTTTAACTCCCCCCACCCATCGTCTCCAACGTGCATGGAGGGGGGAGGTTTGGTTCTTCTCTAGCAATCCTAGCAGTGTTGCTTTAACATGGAAGGTGGTCATGTGGCGCTCAGTGGGGGATGTGCATAGAAAGACGACTATATGGTAGGAGTAGTGGATGGTCCTCAATAATTTGGATATGTGGAGTGCGAATCCCGGTTCACATATAAAATCCATAAAACAAAAATATAATCATTAACAATCTAAAATAATTAAAACAATTTATGAAATAAAAAATAATAAAAAACTAAATTACATTGATGAAAAATAAAGTAAACAATTAATCACACTAAAATTAAAAAGTAACTATCGTTGGTATCTTGGACTACCGATAGTTGGTGCATGCTGGTCAGTCAAAACAACAGACTACTATTGGTGAGTCAAAAGCTAAAGTAAAACTTAGAAAAGTATGAAATGTGCCACCGATCTTTATTGGTGGCTTAAAAAATATAACGGCATATTAAATTTATACCATTAAATATTTTAATGATTTAAAATTATATATTAATTAATAAATTGTACTAGATGATGATTAAAATTAAAAACAAATTATTTTATTATGTGTAAAATTAAGTTATTAACTTATTTTAAAAAAAACTAAATAATATAATTACCAAATATTAAAAAAAATTATATGATTACATTTAATAGAAATAAACTAATACCAATATTAATAGTTGAATTGATAAATTAAAAACTAATTAAATTAAAAAATGAATAATTGATTAATTAATACATTAGTCATATTATAAAAATTCAAGAATATTGAAACAACACAACTAGTTGATAAATTACTAGTCTAGAAAAATAAATAAGACAAAATTAAATAGTTTAAAGACTGAAAAGTAATTAATTAATTATAAAAATGATAAATTAATATATTTATTTATCAAAATACAAATGTGTGAATATTTAGTAAAATGTGTAGTATTTGATAATTAAAACATTAAAATATTAAATAAAATTTTTGGAAAACTATGTAGAATTAAGGCCACATCATGTTCCCCCACACATAAATGTTGATTGTATTCAAATAAATCCACATTTTATGAACATTGAAAACAAATCTGTTTTTTTAATAACTCAAAATGTAACATGTTAAATAGTTTCAAAACAGATGATTGAAAAATGTTAACAGGCTCTTCACAGATAATGTTCCAATAAATCATTCACAACTACAAATACTTACTGGGTAATTAAAGAGAAAAGAATATTCCATTTTTTAGGATGTCTTTCCTCATTTATGAAACTGGATAATAAATTACTTCAAAGAAAATCTAGGTCATAAATACAAGAGTGAAAAAAAGTTAAAAATTAGTGTAATTAAAAACATAACCAAAAGATACTTGTATTTTGACTCAGTTCTAGGTTCAAATAATTAATTTTTTATAGTCACCTTATTTATAAATCATATATTATTTCCATTTAAACCAAATGTCCCCTTCTTCATTAGGTGCTCATCATTCTCCCCACCTTAATGAACTCATTTTAAACCCCAGACACATAATTTAATTTTTCCCTAGCCATGTAACATGTGCTGAGCACTGTGAAAATCACTTATTTATATAGTAAAAAGGAATGTTAGTACATCGAACACACCATGTATATGGGGTCTCAGAGATAAACCATGGGATTCCAAATTCCCATTTTAATTTAGTTTCAAATGATATATATATAAAAATTATCTTAGCTCATTAAGTAGATTAAATTTAATAATTTAAAATAAATTGAGTCCCATAAAATAAAATTCAATCTTTATGTTCCCCATGTTATGATCTCAAATCTACTAATATGTTTCTAATATCACTCTCAAATATTGTGCGTAAACCAAAAATTCATAATTTCACTAAGAATGTTCACTATAAAAATATCCATCCTCATAAGGATCAAATTCAAGGAAACTATACCACCAAAATGGTATATTTCATAGGTAATACTAACATAGAGTAATGAATGATGCCTAAAATTGTGTAATAATTTAGAAAAAAATAACCACATTATAATAAAAAGATTGAAGAGTTGTGGGAATTGATGGGATTTATTAATCACAGTTTAGCTCAGTTATGAAACATCCCCGTATACTTAAAACTAAATTTTTTTGCCAATGATTAATTCCAAGGTGGAGAAGAACAATTTAATAGTTAAGACTCCAAATAGATATCTCATTTCTGAAGAATAATGAAATGTTTAAATGGTCTCTTTAAAGTTCAAAGAAAATGTGTTTACACTAATAATATTACAATACAAAATGCTCACATTAATAATCATGTAATTTAGTGAAAATAATTTTCCATTAATCTCAAAATATTACATGTTTTAGATGTGGGTGCACTATGAATTCGTTATAGTAGTTTAAGAAATTATTCAATAAGATTTTTAGTTAAGAAACAATATTCATGCTAAATCACCCTAAAGAATCAAGGAGAACAACATAAACCCATTTTTCAGTCTGCATATACCCCCACAATTACTTTTCTACAGTGAAGTGGTTATAAAATCAATGAATTTCAATTTTTAGAAATAGGAACATGATGATTTTTTTCTTTAGCACCGTGACATGTAACATATTGTTTTTAAAAAAATAATGAAAAATATTTATAGAATATGCATCAGAATTTTTATAAAACCAAAAAATGCAATAAAATATTTTAGTAGAGAAAAATGTAGTATAATTTTCCACCATATCAAAATAGGAACTAATGATTTCCAAAAATTCTAATGTGTGTAAAATGTTTACCAACAACATAAAATTATCAACATACCGACACTTCCACCATTGAGTCACTGTCGAGATCACTCTCCAAAAAAAGTGTACTGGTGACTCAATTCTACCATTTATGTCTTATCAATGAATTTTTTAAAGTTAATGAGGAGAATATAATGAATTCATAGGTAAGTGAATTAACATCCTTGATAAATTTTTTTTTCCAAAATGACCCATTTTGTGAATTCCTCTCCTTTGTGACTCCAACAACATCATACTTATATTCTATAAATAAGATACAGAAAGTCTAAAGAGACATCTTAAATATACATAGATTACAAAAAATAGCATCAAGGAACATTTTAATCAAAAAAAACTATTAAAGTAATAAAGGAAAAAAGGAACCATGTGTTGACTCCCCAGAAAAAAAGAGTTTTTATCCTTCAAATAGACTTTATTTAATTGTAATTTTTTTATTATAGTAAAAACATAAAAATCATGGGATTCCTCCAATGCAGTGCACGATTTATAGTCCCCATCAATACTCACCTAGAACTAATTTAGTTCCTAGGTGGGTGAGGTTTGATCATTAGGAACCACGATATGTTCTGTTCCCAATTATTTTTAATTATGAATTTAGAATCAAGGGCACCAAAACATTGGAAAACAATGACCGAATTCTTATAGCCTGAAATAACCCTACGTAATATCAATAAATAGTTGAGGGTGTGGTGCTTTAAACATATATAATTGTATCATATTTTAAAAAATAAACATTTTTTGGAAGGGATATCAATGTAAAAGGTTCATATAAAGAGATGTCATTATTCTCACAACTATCTCTCTCAACATCAACACTATCAAATTATAATTCAAGGTTGCTTAAATTTATGTTTTGACTAATAGGTTCAAGATCGAAGACATTAGTATTTTGACCTGAACTAAAACAATGGGAACTCATGTATAATTACCCCTCTAAAAATCTACTTGCCACTATAAGATCTATTGCACCCAACTCAGTTAAGAATGGAAGTGAAAACTGAGAAGATTCAATGTTTTTTCATCCATTTATTCAGTTTTGAAAATATTGTAAATCGCATCCAAAAGATCCTTCTCAGTTAAATTTCACTCATCATATACTACATCTGAAAAATCAATTCTGTCTAAACCATGTTTTTGATAAAAATTAACTACAAGTTCACATTAAAAATATTCATTTTCATAATGTAGGACATTTGAGGGTTGCAATTCAGTAATAGGGAAATTATATCTCAACTCAACTTCATGAAATTAATATTCTAGATTTTTTATATTTAGAAAAAAATTTCATATGTATATACAAAATGCATTAAATTTTAGTATAAAGAGTTTTAGAAAAGTCATTAATCTTAAAAAAAGGTCATCTGTTAGCCTTATTCAAAAAATTTACCCTCATCAACTTCATATAATATCATTTCAATGGTTTTTGGGTTCAAGGTTTCAAAATAGGTAAGAGTGGTTTTAAGTTTAGATTCAAAAATTCAAGAATCAATTTAATCTGGTTTAATGATCCCTTCCAACCTAAATATAATTTCATGTTCAGGTTCATTATTCAAAAAAACAGAAAATATGGTTGAATTTGTTTTACATTCGACTTTTCCAATTCCAATATCTATTCAACCAGAGTTATTTTCATTTAAAAACTCCTAAAATAGTCATCCTTATCAATAGTTGGAACTATATAATGTACAAGGCATTTTTATCAATCAATTTCAATTCATTTTTCAAGTTTTCCAACTCAAAATCATAGGTGTTCTTAATAGAATATTCAATGTTGTTACATAGATTTAGTGAGTTTTTTATTATAAATTTGGGTTTATAGGAATCAAATTGTTCAAAGTAAATTGTTTTATTAGTTTAGACTGACTCTACTCTTCAACTTATTTTTTAAATATTATATAGAAATTTGATATTTATTTAATTAATTAATATTGTTTTTGTTCTTTAAACCTATTCTATAATTCCAAGAACATTTTTTTGTCCTATTGAGTGTTTGATCTTTCTCATTAGAATCTCTAACTTGAAATTCATGTTATTAAATTAACATGGTGTTCCTAACACGCACCATATAATCTTTATCTCAAATGTTATATTGGGGATCAATTTTTTGTTCATTCTCAATGTAATCATTCGGTTGTGGTTGGTTGTAGACTCACTACCAGGCTGTGTTCCCATAATAGACGAAAACATTCAGAATATGGTTTATTATCATAATCTAATATCTCAAATTCATTCATAATTATTTAAATGATCATTTTAAACACTCACAAACAAATTCAAATAACATATTGTTGATGTTCAACACAAGCAGTAGTGATGTTAATAGTTTTTTAGTAGTTTTTTTATTTATTTAGTTTTTGTATTGATTCAGTTTCTGCTTATTTGACCCTAGTACACTCATCATGTTCATTCCATAGAAACAGTAAAAATTTTGGATAGGGTAAGAGGTATCCACATCCCTTAAAATTATATTTAACGATGTACACAAGCACAGTAGTGCAGGGTCAATCAGAAATGAGTGTAGGTGTATAATTATAAGGTTTGTAAAATAACTAACCCCATTGTTTTTAGTAGTTGGGAAAACATCTTTTTATATTTTTTAAAATTTTTCATATTTGGTATGTGATTATGTGAACAGAATATAAACCATTTTTTTAAAATTATTTTCTTCATACTAAACATGATGAGAAACAAATAAAATTAATAGTGTAATCTAATGTGGAAATAATATGAAAGGGAATTACTAAGGGTTGATCAAAATTATTTCAAAAGAGATTTTAATTATAATAGTTTAAAATTATATTCATCATTTATTTGATTTCACACCTCCTAATTATTATCTAATTCTTCCTCTCTAGAATATTTTACACGATACTCTGAATGTCTTGATTTTCTCCACATCATGAACCTTTAGTTAACAAATTGATTGAAATGTATCAATAGATAGTTATCTCGACAAATGTTTATTAAGGTTATGAATTCAATTATAGATGAATTTCTACCACGATGGATCTTGATGAATGTTCATTAATTTGAAATTAAAACTCATGAATGGTTCAAATTCAATTTAGGAATTAAAAACCAGTTTCAGTCTCAATAATAGAATTTGACACCCCAAATATTATTCTTGTGTAATAACAATACTGTATGGATTTACTTTTCTTGATATTAATACTATCCAAACAATGCATTCAAAAAATAAAAAAATTACATGTTTTATTCAATTAAACTTTTGGAACAATTACATTCCAACAAGGTAAAAAAATCATGAATAACCTAGAATTACTATAAGTAGGCCTATCACAGTCACTGGAAGAGCTCAAAGCACCACGAGAAAGCAATTAAAATAGTGGTTTTTCTTTAGATCTGCCAAAAATAAGAACATTATAACCAGAACAACATCAATCATACTGAGCGTCAGGGGAATGAAGAGAACCATCGGCTTTGTGATGGTGTTTGAAGTTGGAACACCCTAATCGCGTTTTTATGAGGCCTTATTTAGACTGTTGCACCTTTAGGTGACCATTTAATCTCTAACAGCTACAATACAATATAGTCTTTGAGAATTTTAGTCGTTTTATTTCTAGTACTTAGGAAAACTAGGATTTTAGAGTGTTTTATGTTAAAGTAATATCTTATAAATATATTTGAAATCAAAGTCTTCTTTTTATTTTTAAAGAATAATGTATTAAGGTTTAATATGGATTTGAAATTTCATGTTTTTTATTTTAAAGAATCTTCCAATATAGCTATGCATTTTTTCATGGATTTTGAAATCATGTTTATGAATAATTTTATTATTCAAAAGTTATACTCTTGGTTAAGGAAAAATAAAATTTTATTTGTTACATTAATCATACAATGATTAAATTTAAAAAAAGTTTTATAAAATTAAAGATATTCATTTTATAATAAAATTGATTCTATTTATTTTATCTAATTTTATAGATTATTTTGAAAGATAATTTATAAAAAAATATACCCTAAGGTCCATCCCTCTAGCCAGGCAGAAGGAGGCAGGATGCACTAGGAGGCCATGCCTAAGCCTTCAGCCTCAGCATGAGCTAGCCCATGGGAATGATCTTGATCCTCAAGCACACACAGAGGAACTGGGTAGTGCGCCACCATGCGGGGGCAGCATGACGACAAGGGTGGGCGCAGTGCGCGTTTGTAGAACATAGGTATGGGGCGGTTCTAAGAGGGAGGTAATGATAATTCTGAGCTATGGCCGGGAGATCCTGGATTATAAAGGAGTGGTTAAACTCATTTTAATTTCAATGTGGGATATCATTTTTTATTTGAAATGTGATACACGCCGTCCGATCACGCTGCACGTGATCTAGACCATCCAGTTGATCTGACCTTCGAGTCTCAACAGCCATTGTTTCCCTTCACATTTTTCTTGGGTCATCCGATCTACCTATGATCTAATCATGACCATTCGTTCTATTTTAATTTGTTGCTTCACCCATGACATCCGATCAAATCGCACTTTATTAGATTCATCCATTTCTTACCCAGTTTTCTTATTTATGTTGTCTTCTCCTTCATGCCAAACTAGTGTACTCCCACTGTTCTTCCTTCTTCTTAATCTTTTTTTCTTCTTCCTTGATATTTCATCCACCTTTCTATTTGGATCAACCCTTGACTACTACTTTTAAGATCTCTTTTGACCTCTTTAATTTATTTTATTCTAAACTCGATCTATTCCACTGATGTTTTCCATAAAGATTATATATATGTATGTATTAAAATCACCGATTAAGTATGAGTTCTACCTTTAAGTAAAATATAGGATTTGTTTTCTTTTAGTTAGTTTGTGAGTCTTTTTTTTATAATTTAGGTATAATACATTATATATAATAAAATATATGTATACCGCTTATATATGAACCCTTTGTTCTCACTCGTAATTCCACCCGTTTCACTTCTCCTCAATGTGTGAATATCCCCTTTCCAACCCAGTTTCATTCTAGACGTCAGGTAGAGGATAAATTTTCTTCGTTTTCTTTTTTTTAAACTCTTATATCCTTGTGTATATATGGATATATATATATACATATATAATATCAAATTACTTTTAAACCATAAATCACGCTGGATTTTTTAATTATATTATTGAGTATATAAAACATGAAATGGATTTAATGCTTCAACATCTACATGAAAAGTATTATCATTAAAATTTAGGTTTCACGGATTATATAAGTTCTTTCTAACACATTTTTAAATTTAAAAATTATATGTATACTAATATATATATAATTCCTTTTTATAAAAAACCACTTTAGGTTTATGATCTTTGAATGGTGATCTTATGTTTTTAAGTTATGTTTCCTAAAATATGAAATACATGTAGGGGTTTAGTCCATCACGTTTTTAATATGAAAAACCTCTATTTAAAATTCATGCATGTAAGGTTATGCGTAAAATTATATATATATATATATGTATAAGTTTTATTACAAATATTATTTCATAAATCCTATCTTATTTTATTTAAATCATGTTTATGAAAAACACAATAGTTGTAATAATTTATTAAACCTTTATTTGGGTTATGGAAATACTAATAATACACTTTGAGTATATATAAGTATATATATAAGATTCTTCCATGATTTTCATACCCATATGAATACATATACGTATTTTGAGCATGATTACTCAAGTAGGTTGTATAATGGTTTTCATGTTTACGTATAAAAAATCATTCATGCATTAGTGAACATGTTTAAATTTTTCTTTTTTGCATGAACACCTCACCGGAAATCATCCATACCTTGTGTTCAAATTTGTCACAAGAAATGTCTCTGATTATCTATGGTTCTGTTTTAATATTTTATATAGTAATTAACAATCCTTGGATTAAATGATTATCCCAAAGTCAAAACATGTAAATATGGATTTTGGGAAATGTCACATTATTAATGGTTTAATGAAAGATTTGTTTTTTCATGTCAAAACCAATTATTTTATGTGTACTAGATCTTACTATATGTGAAAGAGTGTGTTGTTTTTGTTTATGAATGTCATTGTTAAATCTGAAGCCAACATGCCTACTTATTTTATTATTTATGGAATAATCATTTTTATTTATGAACATTTATACAAAAAGTATTATGGAATATGAATTTATGTATGGGACCCTATGAATATAAGATCATGCCAAACATGTGAGGAATATATTGGACATAAATAATGTTATGGGTGGGAATGGAATTATATAGCACTTTAATGCATTGGGTAACGTTGAGTCTCATGAGACATTATGTGTGATGGTATTGGCAGTTAGCCTTGGATTGTGATATTATAGGAAATTCGGTTGGTAGTTAGCCTTGACTTGTACTGTTGTGGAAACGAGATTGGTGGTTAGGCTTAACCTGTACTAATCCATGTTTTATTATAATGGAGAAGGGCCTTGAAAATATCTATCATGGTACATTACCTCATTATGTAATGTTAAACGATCAGCAAATGGATTTTTCAAATAAAAATATATCCACTTGATAAGTATCATCTATGATAATTGAAATAAAGGCATATGGCATAACCGTGTTTGCAAATGGAAAGTTATAGAAGGGAAGGGAATCTACTTTTATGTTCATATGAATTTCAATAAGGAGCTAATCAATCATGTTATGATTTATTATGTTTTAAACTATTTATTTAGAGTTGGATTGTTCAATTTATGAATTATGCACATTTCATGCATCTCTTATACACATATGCGAAATATTATTTATGTTTTACATAAGGTATTTTGAATATCATGTAAAAGGTATTTCTGGAAAAAAATCATGTAACCTTGGAAAATATCATTAACATTCCTCAAGAAATTATTGTTTTCCTCTTAATAAAATGTCTTATGAATATTTCAAAGTTGGTTGTTTTAAAAGGGAATTTCATCAATCGGTTTAAAACCCCTTACTGGGAATTTTTATTGTTACCCTAAGCTTTAATTTATTTTTTACAGTGTTTAATAGATTATTCAATGATTTGAGTACTCTTAGGTTACGACATCAAAAATAAGCTTAACCTCGGCATGTTGTCTTTGGAAGAAGTGCTTCTGTAACATCTAATTTTCCATAACCTAAAACAAATTTATCCTCTGTAAAGGATTGAGATGTGTAATTTTTGTATGCATGTATCAATGAAAACAATTATACAACATGCTTCAGGCACCGATTCCAGACTTCTGGGGTCGGGGTCGTGATTGTTGGTATCAGAGGATTGGTTTAGATAAACCTAGAATATTAGAACAATATTTAATGAAAATTGTAAATGTCTCACAAAGTATATGTTCTTTTTAATTTTAAAATGGAGGATGATTCGATCCTTCTGTCTCTTCCAATGTAAATATTAAAAACTATAGTGTCCAAGTCATGTTTAGTGGGCTATGGGAATTTTGGAAACTTTCATATGTCTTGTAAACACCTCTATCGTGTATCCAATTATCCTGATGTACTCCAACTTCACTGAGGCTCTGGCTTTGATTACTTCCTGCTAATGCATGCCTAACTTCCCTTTTATGTCTATAAGGGAAGGTATTATGAAAGTCTATTCTGATAGTTTACCTTGGAATACAAATTTTAGTCACTAATAAACATCCATGAGGTTGCACAAGAGTTTAACCTATAGGGAACATACCTTTTTAAAATCGTGACCTATGGTCTTTGAGGTCAGTTCCTAGACATAGAAATTCTAAAAAACGAGTCTACCTTTCTGTATTATAGATATCGAGTTCGTGCTAATGTCACCAAACTCCATAAACTGCACACTTTCCATTGTTGGAACATTAGATGTCCATATCGGATTGATCTGAGCTGCCTATAATGCTTCTGGACCAAGGATATTGAGGCGTTTAGAACCACCATACAGATCCATTTAAATGGGAATTTGGGAAATCCCCAAAATCTGTGAAGTTTTATCTTTGAGTATTTTATGAACTCTTTACTATTGAGTCTTGAGATAGAGGGGGTGGTTATATAACACCTTTGGTGTTATGATCTTTGTACAATTGGATAATGTTATACTTTTGGTTTTATTACTTTAACTTAATTTTACATATAATGTCTCTATTTTAATATGGTTATTACTTACTATGTAAAACATGCCTCTATAAAATATTCATATGGAAGAGGTGAATTCACCAACCGACAACTTATCACACCCTAACGAATTACCTGAAAAAATAATTGTTCAGTAATGTTTAGAAGACTATGACCCATTTGGAAACCTACGCCTATCTTGAAAATGACTTTATAAAGTGTCCCTTTATCCCAAATGTCCTTCAGGACAATCAGGGTGACTATCATGTTTAACACCATATAGAAACATCACAACTAGCAAAGTACCGGAAGAGAGGGAAGTACGATGAAGGACTTTTCGTTTGCTTCACCCTGTCTGAGAACTATAGACCCTTGGGAATGTTTCATGAAGCTGCTTTGGAGGGTGAAACTTGAGTGAACTATTTTTTATAGGTCTTGAGTTTTGGTATGTAATGGATTATTTACGACTTCGATGTTTTCAAGAACAATGTAGTTCGAGAGATTTATAGGGAGGTAGCGCCCTCCCAAATCTTCACCCTCCAAACCTCTCATGCCACTCTTTGGAAGACCGAATGTTGTATGCATGAGTTTGACCATAATTGATCATGTTGTATATGGGGAAAAGAGATCAAGGAAATTTAAATTAATCTGGGGATCCACCAAGAGTCATCAACTGATTATCTGCAGTGGTGGTTCTGAATGAGGGGACCTCGAGAGTGAAGGTGTGCGAGTGTTTTAGAATTGCGAGGGTGCAATTCTTTGACGGAGGGGCTAATGTGAAACCCTATATTTATTTCTTAAGTAATAACAAAATAGTATGGATTTAGTTTTATTGATTATCATACTATCCAAAAAATGCTGTCAAAAAAACAAGTAATGTTTTATTCAATTAATCTTTTCGAATGAATACATTACATCAAGTTCAAAAGACCTTGATTAACCCAGAATTCCTACAAGTAGACCAATCATAATCACCAGAAGACCCCAAAGCACCATGAACATGCCAAGAAAATTGTGTCTCTCCTTAGGATCTACCATAACTAAGAACATTATAACAAGAACTGTAACAGTCATACTGAGCATTCGAGGAATGAATAACACCATCTTCTTTGTCTTGGTGTTTGATGTTGGAAGACACTAATCAGATTTTTTATAAGGATTCATTTTGACTTTTTCCCCATTAGGTGACTGTTGAATCTCTAATGGCTATAAGACCTTATTGACATTCATAATTCTAGTAATTTTATTTCAATTATTTATGAAAATTATTATTTTAGAGTTTTCTAAGTTCTAGTAATAACTTTTAAATATAATTCAAATCAAAGTATTCTTTTGATTTAGAAAAATAATGTATTAATGGTTAATATGGATTTGAAATCATAGACCTTGTGTTTTAATGAAAATACCAAGAGAGGTATACTTTTCTTTGAATTTGAAAACATGTTTATGAATACATTTATTAACTAAATGTTACACTCTTGGATAAGACAAAATATAATTTGATTTTTTTACTTTCATCTTCCAAAATTTAAAATAAAAATAAATTTTATAAAATTAAATATATTCATTATATAATAAAATTTATTTTATTTCTTTTATATGATTTTAAATATTATTTTGAATTTAATTTTTTTTTTAAATACCATATGGGGCGTCCATATTGCTGGGTTGAAGGAGGAAACACACACTCGACGGTCGATCCTAAGCCTTCATCCTCAGCACGGGCCAACCCATGGACATGTGTGTACGCCTCAATCCTGCACAAAGAATCAAGGTTGTGTACCACCATGTGGGGTGGCACGACGGCAAGGATGGGAACAGAGCACGCCCATACAACACTAGTACGAGGCAGTACTGGGAGGGAGGGAAGGAGAATTCTGAGCTATGGCCAGGAGCTCTGAGCATATAAGGGAGCGAAGAAAGGAATTACCATTTCAATGTGGAATGGAGTTTTTTAGGAAAAACACAATCCAGGTCATTCGATCATTGCACGCATGATCTATACCATCTGATTGATCTGACATTCGAATATTCAAAATTGTGGTTTTCCTCCATGTTTTCTTGGATCGTCTGATCTACCATTATTCTAATAACGGTCATTCATTCTATTTTAAATCACTGCGTCACCTAGGCCATTCAATAAAATCCCAGTTAATTAGAGCCATCAATTTCTTCCCTAGTTTTATTCATCGCATTGTCTTCTTCATTGTGCCAAACCAGTGGTCTCCCACTATTCTTCCTTCTTCTTATTATTATTTTTATTCTTCCTTGTTATTTCCCCACCATTCTATTTGGATTGACCCTTTAATTCTACTAGTAAGATCCCCTTCGACATCCTTTATTTTATTTTATTACAAACCTGATCCATTCCCCTCATGTTTTCCACAATCTTTATATATATGTATGTGTTAAAATCACCGAATAATTTTGAGTTCTCCCTTTAAGTAAAATATTGAATTTTTTTTCTTTTAGTCATTTTGTGTGTCTCTGTTTATAATTTCTATATAAAATGTAATATATAAAAAATTATATGTATACCACTTATATATGAGCCCTATGTATGCACCTATAATTCCTCCCATTTCTCTTATCCTCAACGTGTGAATATCCCCTTCCCAACCAAGTTACACTCTTGATGTCAGGAAAGGGATAAATTTTCTATTTTTTCTTTTCGAAAAACACTGATATCCTTGTGTATATATGGATATATATATATATATATACATATACAGTTTCATATTACATCTAAACCGTAACTCATATTTGATTTTCTAATTGTATTTTTGAGTATATAACACATGCAAGGGATTTTATGATTCAACTTCTACATGAAAATCATTCTCATCTATATTCAAGTTTAATGGATTATATATGTTCTTCCTAACCCATTTTGAAATTTCAAAATTTTAAGTGTACTTATATATACACGATTTTGTTGTATAAAATGCCACATAGGGTTTATGATCTTTGAATGGTGATCTAATGTTTTTATGGTATGTTTCTTAAAACATTAAAAACATGAATGGGTTTAGTCCATCACATTTTTAATATGAAAAACCTCTATGTACAATTCATTCATGTATGTTTAAGCATAAAATTATATATATATATTTATATATAAATATATAAGTTTGATTACACCTATGTTTTCACAAAACCTATGTGTTTTTATTTAAATAATTTTTATTAAGAACACAATAGTTGTAAGAATTTATTAATCCGTGTTTTGGGTTATACAGATCCCAAACATACACTTTGATTATATATATGTATATATATAATATTTTTCCAGGATTTTAAAACCCATATAAATACATATACGTATTTCGAGCTTGATTCCTCCAGTAAGTTGTATGATGGTTTTCATTTTTAGTTATAAAAATTCATTCATGCAAGAGTAAACATGTTTAAATTTTTTTTCATGAACACATCATAGGAAATCATTCATACCTTCTGTTCCAATTTTTCACAAGAAAAGTCTCTAAATATCTATGGTTCTGTTTTAATATATTATATAAAAATTAACATTTCATGGATTAAATGAGTATCCCAAAGTCAAAACATGTAAACATGGATTTTGGAAAAGTTCACATTTAATTAATGAGATTTTATTTCAGGTGGAACCCCTTTATTATATTTGTACAAGATTTTACCACATGTGAAAGAGTGTGTTTTTTTAGTTCATGCACATCACTATTAAATCTGAACCTTACAAGTCTAGGTCAATTTATATTTATGGAATAATAAATTTCAATTATGAACATGTATATAAAAAGGATTATGGAATAAGAATTTAAATATGAGACCCTATGAATATAAGACCACACAAGACAAGTGAGGAATGTATTCGACTTAAATTATGTGATGGGTGCATCTGGAATTATATAGAGCTAAAATAGATTGATTAAAGTTGAGTCTAATGAGTTGTTATGTGCAATGGTTTGGGCATTTATCCTTGGCTTGTGGTACTATGGGAAAAGGGGTTGGAAGTTAGCCTTGACCCATACTATTAGGGAAACGGGATTGGAAGTTAACCATGACCTATACTAAGTCATGTTTTATGATCTTGGAGCAAGGCATTGACAAATTCTAGAATTATAAATTCCCACATTATGTAATTGTAATTGATCAACCAAGGGATAGTTCGACTAAAATAACATTCCTTGGATAAGAATCTTCTATGATAATGTTAATGAAGGCATAAGGCATAACCATGTATGAAAATGGAAAGTTATAAAAGGAAAGGGAATCAAATGTTAAGGTTATATGAGTTTAATTTATGAGTTAATGAATCATGATATGAATGCTTATATTTACAACTATGAATCTAGAGTTGTATTAATCAATTTATGAATTATTCACAATTCTTACATCTCTTATACATGTATGCGCATTTTTATTTATGTTTTACATAAAGTTTTATGATTTTCATTTAAAAGGTCGTTCTAAAAAATGTTCTCAAGTAACCTTTCAAAATATCATTGATTTGACTCAAGAAAGTAATGTTTTCCTCTTAAGAAAATGTCATATGATTATTTCAATGGTGTATGTTTTAAAAAGAAATTTCTTCAATAATTTTCAAACCCCATACTTTGAATTTTTATGCACACCTTATGCTTTAATTTTTTATAGGGTTTAGTAGATTATTCTAGGATTTGAGTACTCTTATGTGACTACATCAATAAGAATCTTAACCTTGTCATATTTGTTTTGGAAGAAGTGCTGAAGAAACATCTAAATTTCCATGTTTCATGCACATATTCTAAATGGGTGGGGTCGATGTCGTGAAATAGAATATGATTCTTATTGAAAGAAATTATATGAAGAGGGAAAAATATGTATACCAGTAGAAATTCAAAATTCCCAGAAAAATAAAATTAACCTATGATTGAAAAAATATTCTAGAGCTAATAGTTACAAAATATGAGAATGAGCTAGATATTCTCATTCAAATTTGATGCCATGTGAAATAACCCAATGTTTTATCAATGAAAATTCTTATATTATAATTATGTTTTATAAACACATGAAATAAATACACAATAAACTAATAAGTACTATGTGACCTTTAATCATAATGTTGTCACTTCTATGTCTCAAATTTTAAAAATATTACATACACAGTTGCGATTAATATGATGTTTGGAGTCTGATAAGAAAAACACAAATTTTGGTGTATTTTAAATGACCATTATGAATAGTAATGTTACCCTTATGAATAGTAATATGACCCTTATGAATAGTGAATCATACAAAAGAATATTAAACTCACCCATGAAGGTATTAATAAAATTGAGGCATCTTATATGTGATAATATGATCATAGTAAAAGTATTGCTATTTTTGTAAGTCATAAATAAGTGAATAATTTTAATTTATTAATTTAAAATAACTTTGATTATCCTAAACGTTTTTATAAATTAAAAAGATTATGTCTTCTGGTTTTATGGTAATTTTATAAGGCCTTATGTAATTTTTTGATTGCATTATAAAATCAGTCATAGTTTTAAAATCTATATTTTTCAAGTAAATGATGACTTTAATTAAAATTTAAATTAATTATGAATATAAAAATATAATTGAAAAATGGATCTAATTTTTTTATTCTACATATTTAAAATTGGTTATAGTGAATTTTGAGGATTTTTTAAAATACTTGAAATTTTGATGAATAGTAAAATACAGTAATTTAGCGTATATATACATTATAATCTAGATAGACTATTCCTAGAATCATGGTTTATATAAGATACCTTTGTTCAAATTCACATGCACTAATTACGATTTTTTTCATGGAATCGTCACTATTTCTTGTCTTATGGAATAATAATAAACTACTAATAAAAATATTATGAAAACCTGCATCCCCTCCACTATAAAAACCACCCACACTCCCATCTTCTCTTCACACATCTTAATCATTCTTAATTCCTTAAATTATATCTAAATATCACCCCATGATACTCACCCACGTCCAACATCACATGGTATCCTTCAAACACTAAATCCTATCCCCTTTGAGGCTTCAAGGAAGATTAAATCAGGAGTTAAATTCCAATTTTCTGTTTATTCATTTTAATTTCAGGTTCTTTTGTAATCTTTTCATTACTAAACATTTTTATTCAAAATGGTATGAATACTCTATTACCATACAAGTAATATAATGTTGTTATGATTATGGTATAATTCATTATCATATCTCGTTTCCCATCCTTTTGTACAAAATAAATTAAAACACATTCCAATATGCGTTAATTTATCACATTCAAGGATGAGTGTTTATCAATTTATTTTACTATATTCAATTATGGTCATTAATACATTTTTATGCTTCAACCATAAAATTAAATATGTATCTTATCTTTGGTGTTTTTCATGAATACTTTTTCAGACATGAGTGTGTAATAATACAAAACATGTTAATCATGACCAAAATAGCAAAATTAATCCATGTGTATATTGTTAATGATTTATATAATGATTAAAAATCACTCCAAGTAACCAAATTAAATTTATAACCATATAATATTTTTTATTTTCAATCATAAAATATAACTCCAATTCTTTACTTCCAACCTAATTTTACATTATTATTCGTTCATGTATATAAGTTAATTGAACATGATACAAACAGACTCGAACAATGAAATTGAACCTCACAACCAATCAAAAAGGTTATAAATGAAAATAAAAATGTTTTACTAAATCAATAATGTGTAAAAGTGGTTATGGACATATCAATTAATGAACCTAATTGTATTATTCAGGTCATCAATATCATGTGGAGAATACCATCAGACTTAAATTAAGGGATCCTCTCTATTTATATTTTTTTCAATAAAATCATCTATGTTATGCCCATTTATGTGTAATCCTTAACGATGGGGTATGATTTATCACCTACACCATAAATCCATAATGATTTATATGTGATTAGAAATCCCCTTCACTCTCATTAATCCCTCTCATGTACACATGATACCATACCAATAATCCATAAGGGATTCTACCTGAAACTCCTTTGTTCATTCGGTTTGCTTTATCATTATTTGACCAAAATGAATTTATCTTATCATTTTATTTGAGTCTTAAAATTTTTATTTACATGTACCAATTTAATTTATCAATACCATATCATCATTATCATTCGATATATACATGTATTTAAGTTATTCCCTCCACGATACTTATCGATAAGCAAACCTGGTTGAGGGAACATCCTGAATTATTAATCGATTTGAAATGCACTCTATCTTCTATTTTCAGCCACCAATTTAAATATTAAATCAAAAACTTTTATTATGAAAACTTACTTGGCTCACTTATTTTTTTAATAATGGAATTTCCCTTTTCTGTTTTAAAGGCTCTATAGTTTTTTCCTTAAAACCGAACAAAATGATTTGATGATAAAATTTCATATATACTTTTCATTCATGTTGTACCTTTTACATGACATAAATGCCATGAAATATTTATATTTTCTCATTTTAATTTACATGTATATTTTAGTTCATTTCTTTCATGGACACTTTTATGATACGCCAATTTGTTATCCATTATGACATGATTATGATATTAGATTCTTTATATGGGTAACACTTGTGTATATATATGATGGATTATGTATGATTAATTATGTTACAAACATATTAATTAAATGCTAATATTGGTGTTCCCGGATATCACTCCAATTCATTGGGTAATGTCGAGTATCAAGAGACATTTTTCACGACGGTCTTGGCAGTTAGCCTTCGCATGTGCTACCATATGTGACGGTCTTAGTGGTTATCATTGTCTTGTAAAACAATGTGAAATAGTCATGAAGGTTAGCATTGACTCATTCTAAATAATTTTTTTTATGTTTCTTCAACATTATTATGCCTCCATGTTTATATGATTTCATGTTTATTTGTTATGGCTCCATATGTTACATGCCTTTTTATATCATCATGTAATGACTTTTATCCCATGTGATTATGATTTGTTCTTATAGTTATTACTTTACTGGGATATTAATCTCATCCCTATGTTCATGTATTCCCCAGGGTACTCGATGCAAATGTATGAGCACAATGGAAGATAAAATCTCAATATGGATATTAAATAAAAATTTGTTTTTTATGATGTTTTATTAAGTACATAGTCTTACAGGACCCTAGACATTACGATCCTTGGTTTGTACACTTATATATAATAATGGTTAAATTAATTTAATGTTATATGTAAAATTCTAGGGTCATTATAGTTGGTATGAAAGGATGGTCTAGTTATTTTTTGAAATTAGGAATAGATAACTTTATTAGTAACCCTACAGATGAGACTAAGTATAAGGAAACACCCATAAATATTGGTAAGTATACAGTAAGTGGTTTATCTATAAAATAAATCCTTTTCAAGATAAAAATTAGTATAGGTGGCTCTGTTATAGATTTATCTCGGGGTAAAACCTGAAAACAACGCTTTGAGATAGACTCGAATGGGAATTGATGCACATCAATGGGCCTTGTTTCACTCTTGGTATGGAACGCCTATGGGATATGCTTTGATAAATTAATTATCTTAGTAAAAAAATTATTAAGGGAATAAAAAAAGGGACCTTATGAATAAATGTTATAAAATAGATTAAGGATAACCTAGATTAAAGCCTAGGGAATAACAAGTTAGGGTATTCTTATCCTTTACATGTTTATCCATTTATGTTCAAGGTATAATTTTTATGCAAAATAACAAAGTATTAAAGCCATATAATTGTTAATTATGATTATTATTTAATATAGACAAATAAAAGAACATGTGTCAACAATCAATTTTATGTGGAATATGAATAATGCCTTAATGATATGGCCAATATGATGGTAACAAGTGCTCAAAACATCATGACAGTACTTGCCCATATTATTCAAGTAATGAATAATAACATGAATCGTGTGAAACACCCTCTAGACCCAAGTAAAGAGGAATTTATCATTTAATACTTCATGCGGAAATGGACTCCTAGTATACCAACTAATCCCCTCCTTGTAGAATAGTAGATTTACTCAATTGAAAATATATTCTTCGTCCTCTAGTGCTTAGAAGAAGAGAAATTCATACAGGTGGTCTATTGTTTTGAGGCAGAAGCTGATCATAGTGGACACTGATCAATAATACAAATCCCCATGAAGAAATTGATTCCATGGATTGGTAAGAATTCAAGATAATGTTTTTCAATAAATATATTCACCAAAACCTCCATCTCAAGACAGAAATAGAGTTTCTCAGACTCAATAAGAAGGAAGATAAGTCAGTTGGGGAATATGAAGAAAACATTACAAGGACTTCATGGAAATCCTCTGTATTTGTCACAAGCCCTGAAATCACGGTGGATCTCTTTGTTAGAATACAAATTCTGAGTCTATGAAAAAATTTGGTGATTGGAGACTTTGAAAGCTATGAATAGATTTTCTATTGTGCCCTTAAGGTTGAAATAGAGATTAGAGACTCATAGTGGAATCATGGGTCCAATGAAAAAAAAATAAATCAAATGTGGGAGGTTCCGTAAATAAATTCCATGATGGAAAGAATCTCAATCATCCCATGTGTAAAAATTTTGGGAAGAACCATATTGGGAACTATCTAAAGGAAACCTTGAATCGCTTCTAATGTGGAATGTTGGGGCATCTAGATAAGAAATACCAATGGAATATGAAAAATATCACTAATGTGGATGAGGAAAGGAAGGTTCATTTCAACACTCGGCTATAGTGTAGTGTTACGACATCAAGGAGCATGGATATTCAGAGAAAAATTTCTCTAAGCCAATGGTTGTCAGAGTTAATCAACAAATACCTCCAAGGAATAAATGAAGGGATTTATCTATCACTACTGATGAGGTGGAGCTGAACATTGATGTGGTGATAGTTATTCTAGTTATTCATTTAATAATGGAGAACATATTATTTGATTTGGGTTCTACACATTCTTTCACAGCGTGCAAGTTTAGTATAACTATTTAAACACCACCTCAAAATTTAGAGAATATGTTATCTGTGATAACTACGAATGGATAAATTATTGAGTCCATGATTTATAACACCTTCTTGATACATATTTGTGGACTAAACCCCCCAGTTAATCTTGTCATACATCCTAAATTGGAGTTTGATGTTATTGTGGGAATTGATTGGATATCTTTATATAATTCCATGATTAGCTATTGGGAAAGGGAGATCACTCTTCACATATGAAGCATCCTCCAATTCTATAAGGTTGTAAGAAGGAAGAAGAAATACATTTAGATTCCTTGTCTCATGTGTGGATATTAATTCATTATGATCAATCATTTCTAGATAAAATGATAGAGACAAATGAGAGAATCACACTCTAAGATATGCCCATCGTGAGGGACTACACCGATGTATTTACTAAACAGAGTCTAGGTCTTCCGTCTAATCGAGAGGTTGTGTTCTAAATTGAACATATTTTTGGATATCAACATATATCAAATACACCTTATAAAATTGGTTCCGCAAAGCTAGAAGAGCTGAAGAAGAAGTTACAAGACCTGAAAATGGTTTTTATATGCCCGAGTGATTCACCATGGGGAGCGCTAGTCCTCTTTGTCAATAAAAATAATGCTTCAATTCACCTATTCGTTAATTATAAAAGGTTCAATAAAATATTGATAATGAAAAAGAATCCCCTTCCTCAGATAGATGACTTGTTTCATCAGCTTTGTGGGGATAGTTATTTCTCTAAGGCGGACATTTGATCAGGATATCACCAATTAATGGTGAGGATGGAAGTTATTTCCATGTTCACCATTTGAACTAGGTATGCACTCTATGATTTCATATTGATACCCTATGGAATCAATAATTCTACAAAAAAATAATTTATTTAATGAATATATTTTTTAGAGATTACCTTGAATGTTTTTTGGTAGTCTTTGTTGACAATATTCTAATATACTCTAACAGTAAAGAAGAATATGAGGAACATTTGAATATTGTGTTAATGAATTTTGTAAGGGAAAATTTATATTAAAAGAACAGAAAATGTGAGTTTGGGGTGGAGGAAGTATCATTATTGGGGCATATTATCACCATCAAAGGGATATATGTGGACCCTTCCAAGACAATGGTAATTGAAGAGTAGGAAAATACAACATCTATAATGGAGATCCGCAGATTTTTGGGTATGGATGGGTATTATTGATTATTTTTGATGAACATATCACAATTATAAAACCTAATGAAAAAGTTTACATGGAAGATAGTAATGTTTTTATAGGATCATAAATTTGAATACTGCTTTAAGGAGCTCAAAAAGAGGCTTATCACTGCACCATTACTCACACCCCCATCAAATGGAGAACTCTTTGTGGTGTAAAGTGATTCTTCAAAAAAAGGATTAGGTTTTGTGTTGATGCAAAATGATAAAGTGATATCCTATTCATTAAGGTAGTTGAAAATGAATGTGACAAACTTTCATATGCATCATCTAGAGTTGGTGGTGATGATCTTCGCATTAAAAACATAGAATCATTATCTCTATGAGGAGAAGTGTGAGATATATACTGATCAGAAGAGTAAAAAATTTATATTCACTCATAAATTGATTAATATGTTCCTTAGAATATGGATTGAGATCGTCATGGATTATGACTACCCAATCCACTACCATCCTGGTAAGGCAAACTTGGTGGTGTTTGATCTAAGAAGAAAGGATCATGCATCATTATCAATGATGAGAATTGAAAAGGATATAATATTATTATATTTTGATTGGATATACATTGGGATAATTAAGGGAGGAACATCATCATTCCTTTCTCAGATGATTTCTTAACAATCCCTCATGATAAAAATAAAGTATTTTTAAAGAAAAGAAGAGGAAATTCATAAAAGGGTGGAATCCATTAGAAATTATAAATCCTTTGAGATCAATATTTATGACGATGGAGTTGTAATATTTTGGTAATGATTATTTTTACCATTCAATATAGAGATATAGAAGGATCATTTGAATGAAACACCTAGAACGACCTTCTCTACCCACTCAGGGAGAAGAAAGATATATCGAGATCTCCGAGGGAATTTTTGGTGGGATAATACAATGAAAGATATTACTAAATATATATCAAAGTTCATGGTATGTCCACAAGTTAAGATTAAAGAGAGAAGTATACAGAGATGATAAAACCACTTCCCATACCAACAAGGAAGTTGGATAACATCACCATGTACATTGTCACTGGAATTTTAAGGACATTCAGAGGAAACAATGCTATATGGGTCATTATGGGTAATCTTACAAAGACATCTCACATTATTTCAATTCAAGAGGACTTATAATTTTATGAACATTCACATATATATATCAAAAAGGTGGTAAGGATTCATGGAGTACCAATATTTATTGTATCTGGTCAATATTGAAGATTCACCTTAATGTTCCAGAAAATACTCTAACATGCTTTATGCACTGAAATGAACTTCAGTACGACCTATCTTCCTCAAACTGATGTCCAATCTAAGAAGACTATTCAAAAACTAGAATATATGATTAGATCATGTTTTATGGATGTCAAAGTATTATGGGACCAAAATCTTATACTGTTGGAATTCACCAAAAACTATAGTTTCCACTCGAGCATCTGAATGGAACCATACGAAGACCTTTGTTGGAAAAAGGTGCAGAACAATGATGTTTTGGGGTAAAGTCAGTGAGCGTAAGCTACTGGGACCTGAAATGGTTGAAGACATGGTGGAGAAGGTGAAGACCATTACGTAGCATTTCATGGAATCCCAAACGTGGAAAAGAGTTATGCATACAATGATAAATGAGACATTGAGTTCAAAGATGGAGACATGGTATATCTAGGTATATCTCCATAGAAGAAGGTCATGAGGATTAGAAAGAATGGAAAACTAAGTCCCACGTACATCAGCCCCATTAATATTCTCCATCATATCGAGGTTGTGGCCTATCAACTAGCACTTCTACCTAACATGTCCAAAGCACATGATGTCCTCCATGTATCCCTCTTAAGGATGTACATTTCAGACCCTTCCCATGTAATCTCTCCAGAGGTGGTACATTTGGAGAAAAATCATTCTTACTAGGAGTATCATGTGGAGATCTTAGAATGTAGAGATAAAGTTCTGTGTAACCAAACTACTCACCTAGTCAATGTACAGTCGTAGAACTATAAGTATGAAAGACAATATGGGAGCTGGAGGAGGCAATGAAGGAAAAGTACGCTCACATGTTTATAGCTTAGAATATAAATCGAAATTTTAAGAGATAAATTTCATAAAAGAGAATAATTTAACAACCCAATGTTTTATCAATGGCAATTCCATTCATATAATTATGTTAGTTAATTCTGTGAAATCACAACACAATGAACTACTAAGTATTATGTGACCTTTAAACATAATTTTGACACTTCAATGTCTTGAATTTCAAAAAATTGACATACATGGTTGCGATTATTAAAATGTTTGGATTCTGATATGACAAACCAAACTTTTGGTGAATATTGACTGACCCTTATGAATAATAATTTTACCCTTATGAATAGTAATATGGCCCTTATGAATATTAAATTTTCCAAACGAATTGTAATATCACCCATGAATGTATAAATAAAATTTAGGCATATTATGAGTGATAATATGATCATAGTAAAAGTATTCAAATTTTTTTGTAAGTCATAAATAATTTATTAAAATTAATTAATAAATAAAAAAAATGTGTTTTCTTAAATGGTGGTCATAAATTAACAATTTTATGTCTTATGGTTTAAATAAAATTTTATAAGACCTTATCTGATTTCGAAAGAATTATAAAATCAGTCATAGTATTAAAATATATATATTTTTTAGTAAATTATGAGTTAAATTAAAATTTTAATTAATAATACTCAAAAAAATTACTTTTGAAAAATGGATATCATTTTTGGATTGTACACATCAAAAAATGGTAAGGTTGCATTTTTTGGAATTTTAAAAAACACTTGAAAATTGGATGAATTGTGAAATTCAGTAATTTAAAGTATATATACATTATAAGCTAAATGGACTATTCCTATCATCATGGATGGTTTATTCAACCTTATTTATAATTCACAGGAACTTATTAATTTTTTTAGGAATCAGCACTATTTTTTGTCTTATGAGAAAATAACAAACTATTGATTGACATTTTATGAAAACCCTCCTCCCCTCCACTATAAAAACCACTTACACTACCCTCTTCTCTTCACACAACCCAAGCCTTGTGATTTCCTTAACATATGCCAAAAATATTTCCCCATGATCATCCCCCATGTACAACATCGCCCGGTCCCCTCAAAAGGCCAAATCTTCTCCCCTTAAGAGGCTCTCATGGTACATTAAATCAAGAGGAAAATTCCTCTTTTATTTTCCTTAATTTTATTTTCTTGTTCCTTTTTTCACTTTTATTAACTAAAATCTCCTCATCCAAATGGTATGAAAATTCATGTACCATAAATATATTATAATTTTTTTATTCAAGTGGAATAATTCATTATCATATTTTTTCCCTTATTTTTATATGAAATAAATGAAAAAACCGTACAAGATGTGTTAATTTTTCACATTCTAGGATGACATATTATCAATTAATATTACCATATTTTGTTCTGGTAATGAAACCATTTTTCTGGTTGATCCATAATATTAAACATTTATTTAACCTTATTTTTTTATCTGGAATCCTTTTTCATACATGATGTAAAATAATAATACGAAACATGTAAATTGTGAGCTAAATATCCAAATTCATCCAAGTACTTATTATTAATGATATTATAATGATTAAACTTCACTCCAAGTATCCAAATTAAATTTAAAACCAAGTTACCATATATATTTTCAATAATAAAATATAACTCAAATTATAGAAAACCATCCTCATTTTACATGATTATCCATTCATTTATACAAGTAAACCGAACATGAAACAAAATAACATGAACAATTAAATTGAACCTCATATCCAATCAAAATGGTTTTGGATGAACTTAAATAGTTTATAATAAATAAATTACATGTAAAATAGGGTCTGGAATTATAAATTCATGAACCAAATTTTATTATTTGGTTCATTAATATCAAGTGGAGAACACCATTGAACTCAAGGTAATGGATCCTCTTATTTAACTTTTTTTCAGGAATGTCCTATATGTTATGACATTTTATGTATAATACCTAATGATGGGATATTATTTAAAACCATCCTAAAAATTTCTTCATGATGTATAAGTGATGATAACCCACCTTCTCTCTCATTAAGAACACTTAAGTACACCCAATACCATGCCGATAATATGTATGAAATTCTTCCCAAACCTCTTTTATTCCATCAAGTTACATTATTTTCCATTTATGAAAATGAAGTTATATTATATTTTTATTTTTATCTTCTAATTGAATTTTACATGTACCAAATTCATTTTTCAAGAACCTTTCATCGTTTAATTTAAGGGATATACATGTTTTTAATTGATTTTATCCTTAATACTTCCTGATTGACAAACCTGTTTGATTGAAATTCCTGGAGTTATACCGAATTTTAGATAAACTCTCTCTTCTATTTTAAGCCACCATTAACTTAATTAAATAATTATTTTTTATTATGAAAACCTTGTTGGTTCAAATATAGTTATATATAAAGGGTTCTACCTATCCTATTTTAATGGCTCTATAGTATTTTCCTTGAAACAACAAAAAAATGTTTTAATCCTAAGATTTTTTGTATACGCTTCTCACACATTGTCACTTTTACTTAGAATTAGTTACCATAAAACATGCCTATTTCCCATTATGAATTTCCATGTTAATTTTGTTCCTTTATTACACTTTTATGATACACTAATTTCTTATGCTTTATGACATGATTATAATTCCCATTTCATTTCATGGGTAACCATTATGTTTATATGTGATTGATTATGTCTGATTCTTTATAGGGATTACATATTCATGAAAGGTTATGATGAGTGAACCCATATAGAGATTCATTGAATTGGGTAATGTTGAGTCTCATGAGATGTTATATGCAATGGTCTTAGTGGTTAAGATGAGTGAACCTAGATAGAGATTCAATTTGTTACATGCCTTTTTATAACATCAAGTCACACCTTCTATCCCATGTGATAATGCATTGTTCTTATGGTTATTCCATTACTGGGATATTTAGAACATCAGTTTGTTCATGTGTTCCCTAGGCTACCCTATGCGTTTGTATGAGGAAAATGGAAGATAGAAGCTCATTATAGAGATTAAACAAAAAAAATAATTATAATGTTTGATTGTGTACCTAGTCTTTCAAGAAACTAGACATTAAGATCCATGGATTGTAATCTGAAATATAATTAACCTTAAAATAATTTAATGATATATGTAAAATTATAGGGTCATGACAACCTAAAATCAATGCTCTGCTCCCACAACTCCAGTTCTCCAGCTTTAAGAGGTCTCTAATTCTTCTAAATCTCCTCTCAGTATCTCCCAAGTGCATCTGCTCTGGAATAGATTTTGGTGAGGAATGATGAATGATAGACTTATTAAATTCATTGACTTCTCTGTTTTCAGGTCACCTATAATCTACTGCTTGGTCACCCACTACACACACTGACATTCAGCTGCTCTTCCATGTTTCATCGGACATGTGCACTTTTCACTACATCACTTGAACATTTTATTTTACCCTTGTATCTAATTTTCCCAAAAGTTAGTGAGAAGCATTTGGATGGGGTTACAGCTCCCACATGTACCAGGAAAATTATAATAGAAAAATGTAATTAGTATTATGTTAAAATATAAAGTCAATGATTAATAAATATTTATTCAGTTAATTTTATATTAATTGTATTGTTATGTTATAAAATGTTTTGAAATTATCTATTATTATTTGAGTTGAAATTTATTAACAATTATTTCTATATAATTATTATTATTATAATATAAGATTAAAAGTTATTATAGTTGTTTTATTTAAGAAGTAAAATTTTTATTATTAAATTATTAAAATCATTAATATAATTATGCTTATTGATTTGATTTAATTGATTAAATTATTATTTAATCATTTAGTTTATTTAATATTGATAATTTTGTTATTATTATTCATATTTTAGTTCAAGTATTTTTGTTATTTAGTATATTATTGCAGTTATTATAATTTATAAATATTTTTATTTATAAATTTTATTATTATTATTATTAAAGTTTATTTGAATTAATAAATTTTACATGATTAATTTATAATTAAATTTTTTGACATAATAATGTTAATTATCATAATTTTATTTACAAATTATTATTGTGAACTTTTTTAGTTGTAATATATATTATTCGGTTAATTTTTTTTAATATTTTTTTATCTTATTAATTGATTTACTATTATAATTATTATATATTAATATTGTTGTTACTTTTCGTTATTATATATAATTTTTACATTATATTAGTTAGGTTTATATTTATATATTAATTTTAAAAAAAATTATCCTCTCATCTTTCCTAATACGCATGGAGGGGGGAGGGGTCATGTTCTTCTTCAGCAAACCCAGAGGTGGAGATTCAACAGGGCAGGGGTTCACATGATGATCTCAGTGGGATGTGCACTGAATGATGGCTGGCTAGAAAGTATGATGGTTTGTTCTAGAGACTCCGGATATGTAACATGTGGCTCTTAGTTCACCCTCATCTCAAAGTAGGAATCTCGAACAGGTCCTCCTTCAATAATGGATTAGCAGAACAACTTTGATGGGGTCAATGAATCCTCTCCCTATGGTGGTGCTTCTTCCTTGACTTTTCAAACAATATTCACCTTCTAGCTTCCTATGAACAATGGTGTGGTGAATTTCATTTCTCGAGTGGTTTAGGGTACAATAGGTTTTGATTTTCTCATTTCATTGGAGTTTGTATTGCTCTAGTTTTTGACGATTCTGTTGAACTAGGTGTTTCAGTAGCATGATGTATCAATCAGTTGAGTAATTGAGGTAGGTGGTAGGAGTAGTGCATTGGTAGGACGAATAAATACTGTGTCGGTTTCAGTAGCATTAGGTGTTTCTACATTTCCGTATCAGGGAATTAAGGGTGTCGGTGAGATGGTGAGGAGAGGCTGTCAGTGAGGCAAAAAAGATTATAATTGAGTAACTTTTAGTCTCCCCGATAGAGGATAGAGGATTGTGTCGGTATAAGTAACACGGGAATAGAACTTTAGTGAGGCTGACAAAGGGTGGAGGGAATCATTATAATGAGTTTTGCATGTGGAATAGAATGATAGTTATGAATATGATATCGGTGACTCATAAATATATTCTAAAAAACTAAAATAGTTGAATTATCTAAACAAATAAATAAAGAAATTTATGAAATAAAAATGAAATGAAAACTAAATTAAATTGCTGAAATATGAACTAAATAGTTAATCGCACTAGAATTAAATACTAATTTTCATCAATAGATTGTGCTACAAACAGTTGGTGTGCACCTGTAGATGATATAAGAAGTCTACTATTGGTGATTAAAAAACTAAGGGAAAAAATTCCCAAGGTATGAAATGTTTCATCGACAGTTATTGGTGACTTAAAACTTTTATGTGCATAATAAATTTAAAAAATTAGGGAAATTAAAGATTTAAAATTCAAAATTATTTAATTTAGTTTTCATGATGATGATTTTAATTAATAAAAAAATATTTTATTAAGTTAAAACTTAAATTAAAAACATATATTAAAAAAACTATATAATTTAATTACCAAATATAAAAAGAATTATTATATTAAATTTGTAAGAAGTAAATCAATAAAAAGATTTAAATATGAATTGTTAAAAAAATTATTAAATAATAAAAAATTTATTAATTTATTAATTGATATAAAGTCATATTATTAAATAGTCAAGAAGATTAAAACAAAACAGCTTATTAAAGAATTATAAGTCTATAAAAATTAGTAATATAAAATTATCTTTTTTTAAAGATAAAAAATAATTAATTAATTATAAAAAATTGGATAATTAATAAATATAATTAAACAAATATAAAAGTGTGAATTTTTATTAAAAAAGTAAATTTAATTAAATAAAACATTAAAAACATAAATAAAATATCTGAAAAAATATGTAAAAATAAGGCCACATCAGTCATATATATTTCATTCAGTCAAATAATTACCCTTAAAAAATACATATTTTTAGTTCAGTTAAAAATTCTATTGCTGATGGATGATTTTAAAATGGACATTATCATTTAAAAACTAAATCATATTTTTTCTGAAATTCATAATTTGAAATTAAAATTCATTTTAATCCACATCATCTCATCTCATGAAATCAATTTATAAGTATATATTCCTATTTTCTAAAATCAACCAAAACAATCCAATTCCATTGAATCTAAGGGTTTTTATTAATTTTCTTATTCCCTTTTAAAAATAAAGTTCTATTCAACTCTAATCAATGGTTTTAAATCATTTAAAAAATAATTTCAAATATATAATGTAATATAATGTTTCAAATTTATGGAAAACCATATGGAGTCACCTACCATTAATCATGTGATCAAAACAACTCAACTACAAAAATGATATCCTTCAATGAAGAACGATGTCATTGAAGATGAATTATTCAGACCTTGAATAAATGGACATCAAAAATTAAAATAGGTCAATAATAAATATGATGATCTATCACACTATAATGAATATATATTAGGATATTAGAATAAACTTCATGAGAGGATATTTACTCACTAGATTGTAATGTGAAACAATTATCGTTGCTAGAATATGAGAAGAACATAGTTAATAGGAGTCAAAATGCATATTTCGATACCTCATAAGAAAAAAATTCTAATTAAATATAATTTATTCAAAAATTATAAAAACCTTGGATAGTTTTATTTAATTATATAAAAACATAAACCACGTCATAGTAAACCATTCCATAGTGAATAAAAAATAAAAAATACTTGACCATGATACATCCTCTATATACATTATCTTAGCCACCCTAAGTCAACTAACCTCATGAAAACATTTCGTAATCATTTCTGAACTATATATCACCTATGGTAAAACTATTATGTATTTTAAATACCACACTACAACCATTTCAATATTAAAAGCGGTAACCGAATGCACAATTCTGGACTTTATAGTGTTGTATTCCCTCCACTACGTATCTACGTCGACCTTCATTTTAGAAATTATACGATCCCAGGCATCATAGTGGAATGTAATTGAATAAATATTAGTTTAAGTCCAGTAATGTTGGTAAATTAAAAATTTATCTGATGTTTGAGGAGATTCAGGGTATTCCTAAGGATCGGTACATAATGAAAAAAATACTTAGGTTCATTCTGTGCATGATTCACAGTTAGCATACGATTACGGAAAATATTGTGCCCAAATCATGTAAACTATGAGGATGGGTGAATAGTTAAGAAAAAAATGCAAGGGAGAGAGTGAAAATGTTTTAATATGGAATAGGGAGTTCCATTAATTTGGTGTATAGTTTTTCAAATCGTACATCCTCACCATGTAACATTGCAACTTAGACCCATCGTAGATAGACGTTGTTATGTGGATGGCATTTAGTTGGGAAAATTGTGTGGCCAAACCATTAACTATTAAATAATAGAGAATTTCTACTTTCCCCCTCTATATTTTTAGATCCCCAATTCATTTCCCCTTGATTACATCCAATTTCAACCATTTGGATCAACCTAAATGACCCATGCTTCACAAGGGTGGTTCTCTATCGATTCTTGACCATTTAGAGCAATGTTGATTTCGAATTGCCAGTCCAAGTGAGTACAATCCATCTCATTCTTATATTTTCTTGATTAGGGATTGTAATAAGGGAAATATTATTCTAAATTATTAAAAACCTCTCCTTATAGTGGATTCAATTATGAGGCTTCAAGAGGTTCTTTAATATGGATATTAGGAAAATTTTAATGGTGTGTTCATCTCCAGATTCGAGGTTGGTGATATAAATGTTATCTCCCATAGCTTTATTACAGATATGTGCACGTATAGATGTTATATTTCTTCCCTTTTTGTTAATTGGTTACTATTTTACAGATTTGATAAAAAATGGTTTTAAAAATATATATTTTAACCCCTCACTATCCATGTGGGAGGCATTGAGGTCGACTACAAAAATTAAGTTCCAACCAAGGGGTGTTCTAATACCCCGACTCATAGAAAATTGAAATATTAAGTATGAAATTGAATTGTAATATGGTAGATCCCATGATAAAGATTTTAAAAAGATAAGTTGGGTTTTAAGTGGCACTAATGGTGTTTTTACATAGTTATTACCTTTGGAATAGGTATTTTTTTTCAAAAAACAAGGGAATGGGTAAATGGTGAAAACTCATTGAGTTAAATAACTTTTGTGTTGTAATTTGAATGAGAAAATTGGATAATTTCTCTGAACTGATGAATTATGTCAAATGGGATTAGGTGATGAAATTTTTTAATGTTCTAAATTATTAAAGGTTAGTAATGAGAAATGAGTTAAATGGGTTATGCTAGGTAAATGTTAATTTAGATAATGGGTTAATTCTTTATGATGATATATATGTGGAATGAATTTTCAATTCTAAATTTCATATGAATTTTTATTATTTTTGTGTGATATGGTATATGTGGTGAATAGATAAAATGGAATTTTAACATGGTGTGTTCATGTTGGTTAAGGAAATGAAGCTCCTCCCATGGGCCGGGTTGGAATAATGCTCTAAATCCACCCATTAAATTCATAGGATATGATGGTAGACTGATGATCTAGTCCATATGGGTTTTATTAGATTCAACTACCTATAATGACACTCTATGGTAATTATGATGTAAATTATTGAGAATTGGTTTTCCCTCATGAGATAGAGAACTTGACTTATCCCTTAATCGATTTAACAAAATGGATTTTTTTTGTGTAAATAATTTAAATGCCTAACCCATCAAACAAAAGATGAAATCTGATAATGATAATAATGCTAACTAACATCTCCAAATTTTTTTTAACTTTTCATAAATTTTATATTTTCATGAACTATAAGTTTATATAAAATATTTTGTAGACATCGTTGGTGGTGGACTACTAAGGTGTACTCACACCCTTCTCAGGCCTCAAATGGGTACCTGAGCAGATTTCACATATAAAGATCAGGATAAGGTAAAAGGCCTTATGCAAGGGAATTAAGGTGGGAATGGGATTTTCATGGATGTGAATCAAGACATAGAGTGAGGAACTTTTTTGGGGAGACAACTATTTTCCTTAATTTTGGGATTGCTTTCACATTTTTCACTATTAGCATGACCTGGCATGTTCACCTGTCAGTTATGTTTTGAACCCTATTTGTGGGTTTAGTTATTAATACAATTTCATGGTTATTATTTTCATTGTTTTTTATATTATATATTATGGATCAAACTAAAAGGATGGTATATTCACCCCATTTCACTTACCAGACACTCGCTTCTAGTTGGAATCCTCATTCTTACATGGATGTGTGCTTGAGGTTATGCGGTGATTCATCTTGGGGCACTGTTTAATGGATTCTCGGTTTAGGATGTTACAATGTAGTATCAGAGTAGGTATTTCTTGTGGAATTTCTATTTGGGATGGTATACATACTGTAGAGACCCGAAGCTTAACGTACATAGACATTACATTACTTTTGCGGAATACTTAGTACATAACAAAAACACACACACAAGGACCGTAATAGTTTAGTGTCTTTGGAAACTCGGAATATAATCTTCTAATCGTGGTGAAATATCATCAACATCTCCCATAAAGATATTATTTTTTTAATCCTAAATCCTCTCTTTCTATCCTGGGGAAAAGAAAACATAAAAGGGTTAGGTCAAATGCTCAGTAAGGGTAAACAAAAGAAGTATCAATCACGTCATATTCATAAGAACATATCTTTTGGAAATCTTAACCTGCAAAAGAGATCATAATTTCATAACATGGGATAAATCATAGTAGTGATATGTAATCCCAATAATCATAACATAAAACATGAAACTCTGTGGCATACACACATAATCATAGAGAATAATTTCTTATTAGTCAAGACTCATTGCCAAGAATATCTTAGTGGAAAAAGTCCCTTTCTGAACTGAGTTCACTCCTTGTTTCAGTCCTATTTCACTGAACCGGTATAACCTACCATTCCAGCCATGTCTATCTCATGAGATATAAATTCTTTAACCAATGCATTGGAGGGAGATATAGGTCCCACCCATCTCATAATGATATCATTCTGATGTGTGCCACAAAATCATAAACCATACATTATACAATAACCCATGTAATAAAAATGGGATTCTTAAACATAGTGACATCATAAAACAATTAATGTAAGAAAATGTAATTCATTAAAATAATTCCATCACAACATAATCAAATCAATTTAATAATATAGATAAAAACAGAACCCTTTTATTATCTGATAAGGAAAATAATTTTGATAAAACACTTGAACTCCATTCTTGAGGAAAATATCCTTTATACTTCAAAAACACTTTTCCTTTCTTAACCTGTCATAAAATTTTAAAAGAAGTTGATTTAAAATAAAATTGAAAACTTGTAAAATAAGCTTCTTGTAAATAATGTTTTAAAAATCCATTCATGTCGTATAAGTTAAAAAAACATTCTTCTCGTACTTTTTCGGAAATGTCAAAAAGTACCTCGTACGAAAAATGACAAAAGATTCCGTTAATATATTTTACTAAAAACTCACCAAAGGGTAAAATAGGATTTAAAAAATTGTAGTTGAATGGAAATAATATTACATATTGAGGAAACATGGATGTGGATGATAAAATACACCCCAGTAAATGCCAAAGTAAAAAAAATCTCGGATAAAAATGAGATTGTGATATTTCCCTTACCTTAGGTCTGATTTTCTTCGTAAGTGTACGAACCTCCTGTATAATAATTTAAATAATGTTATTGACTTATTCCAGAATCATAATTATTGTTATGATATCATATATGGTCATATTCTTTGCTTTTTATTAGTAATATTTCATTACTACTTGTTATTTGGGTGTTAATTACTTTTTTTTCTTATGTGTGTTTTGTCGAATAAATTCTAATTCTTCCATTTAGGTTATAGATACCTAATTTACAGAATGGTATTAGTGTAATATATATCATTTTTATTCATTCAATTCATTTATATAATCATTATGCAATGAAGATCATGTAGAATGAGTCGAATCACATCGTGGAGACGGTATTCCGTATGTTTGCACGAGTGATGATATCATTCCTATAATCGTGGAATTGTATTGGAATGAAGGTATACTATTTAAGAATCAATATAACTTTATAATCGTCATATATAGTAATTATTTACACCATTATACCCATCCAAGTATGGTGGTGGTGGAAAATAGATTACACCATGGCGTGGAGACGGTATTCCGTACGTACGCATGCGCGGTGATTTCTTTTTCCGTAGAATTGATAGATGGTGAAATAGGGTTATTTCATTCTTATAATAACATATCAGTATATTATTTATACTGATGTTATTACTTCATAATGAGACAACTAAAGAAGAAGAAGTGGAAGAAGAAATAATGATGAAAGAATCGGTAACGGAAATTACCTCTTCTTTGAAGCGCCTCTTTGAGACCTCCACTTCGGGCACTAAAATTGGTCTTTGAGGAATACCAGAACCTCTAGGATGTTTCTAGGGAAGTGGAGAAGAGACTTTGGCAGAGTTTTTCCGAGCTTGAAGGCTCAATGTGTTGTGAGGAAGAGATGGAGGGGGTTCCCTTTTATAAGGGAGGAGAGGGGCACCTTTGGAATAACAAAAAATATTATTTTATTATAAATCCAAATTCTTTTTTAAATAGCTCCAAATTGATTTATTTCTAAGCTAAGGTGGGTATGGGTCTAAATCCTCCCATACAATATAATTTATACAAGTTTAGGTACCTATTTTAACCTTATCATTTATATTTAACATTAAGTTTGATAATTTTACTTTTATCGTGTCTTCTTGTTTTCTTACAGTATAAGGTTAATAAACATACTATATCAAGCCAAACGAACCCCAAGGTGTTTATAATTAATATATATTACCTTAGCTAAGTAATTTTGTAGAAACTTAGATTTTTATGAATAAAATAGAAATTAATAATATAATATTTGATTAAAAAACTATTTTATGTCAATTTTGACACTATTTAGTAATTGTATTTTTTGAAACTCATAACAGATTGATTAGTTAGAAAAAAGTTAATTAAATAAATAAATACATGTCATATTAATAGATAAAATTATTTTAATTCATAAAAATTCTTAAATTACATTTATTTGGGTATTTATAAAATCAATTATGTCAATATTTCATTAATAAGACAATTACTGCATCATCATTGTGTCATAATCAATGATTATTATTTAATCCCTAAAAATTCTAAATAAATATCTATGATGTAGATAATTGTATTATATTTCTGTAGAATATTCATGTTTTAAGTTTCATGGAGTTTATCACCAAATGACAATTATTATACTTATAAGATTTAAGAAAATGACATGTTGTCACATTCTTTTGTTTTAATAATTATTAAATTATTTTCATGGAACAAAGTCCATTAAATGAATCTAATCCGACCCTTTGGTGATATGGGTCGACTTTGAGTCATATAATAGGATTTTGACATGTTCTATGGTAATTTTATAATATTATATTTACCCTTAATTACCTGATTTACCTTTTAATATGGTAAATAAAATTTACCGTAGTTACTATTCATAATTCCCAAAAATAAAAAGTAGCTTATTAACATAATTTGGATACACTGATTCCAAATATGGAATCCATTTTTCTAATTTCAATACACAAAAGTTGCATAAATTAAATTAAAATTAATCTCGTTGTCAAATGAAAACTGGTTTTTCTTTAAAACATTGCAAAAGATTGAATTGATTTATCCTATGAATTCAAGGTAGAATCAATGCTAATGACATAAATTATATAAAATGGTAAAAATATATTCTATTTATACTTAAAAACCATTCGATATTATAATTTAACCATATAAATTATTGCGATGAAAAAATCTGTTTGTAATTAAAATATAGCGTGTTTTTACTATTCATCAAAATATGAAAGTTACCAGAATAATATGAAAAATTTATCCAAAGTAAATTTTTATTTCATGATTTCAAATAAGAAATTTATTCCGTCAAATTGAACATATAAACATGTCAAAAACTATATTTAATGTGGGTGCACCATCAAAAGGAGGCAAAAATGCAATTTTTTTAAAAAATACTTATTTTACCCAAAAAAATTATTTTGTTCTTATACAATTTTTTAGAAAATTTGTGAGACGAATAATAATGTTATAAGATTCAATGTTCAGTTAATACAATTCATAACGGCTAGTTAATAATAATAATATAATAATATATCATTTTTTAGTAAAACCCGGAATTGCATACAACACACGCTATCGAGAAAGGTCGCGATTGTGTGTAATGCAAGCCAAGTCAGGGTTGCGTGCTCTGCAAGAATCCTTCGTTGTTTCATATAACATAATCCAACCATATTTCATTTATACATTGAATATATATATATATATATATACTCAATGTTGCGTAGAATAACTATTATCAAAATTGTGTGTAACACGATCCAAGAATAGTGTTGCGTATACTGCAAGCTAATACGGTGTTGCGTATAGCGCAAGGTAATCTTGGTGTAGCATACAATACAAGACATTAATGAAATTAAATGAATATTTTTCATAAAATCTCGGGGTGTTACACATACTATTAGTACTTTTAGGGCCATTGCAATGAGCTCATTTTTTAGAGTTAGTAACACATGTTGGAGGGGAAACCCTAGTGTCCGTTGTGGGAATTTATGTTTTTGAAATTTGATGTTACTGTTGAATGATATAAAAAATTGGGTGATTCACTTGTTTTGTGATGTAACTATTTCAATATATTCTACTCATGGATGGGATAACATGAGGTTGTTCAATTATTCATCATTTGGGAACCTATGATATAGGTTGCATACATTAATATAGGTGAACATGGGAGGGGGTTTTGAGGCATAAGGAATTTAGTGGATTTTATTTCCATAAAAATATAAAGAAAATGTTGTCTAATAAATATTAATCAAACTCTTTACCTAAAAATAATATCAAAAAATTTTACTTAATAAAGGTGTGCAAATTCTAAAAAATACTGGTTGTAATACATTATGGAATTGGAAATGTTCTTGATAGAAAAATATTTCTGTTGAAAAAGTGATAATGTATTTTAAAATGGTATCTATTGAATGTTGTAACGGACCAAAGTTATATCAATGGAATTACATTATTATAAGTATGTATTATAGTATAATTTTATAATATTATATAGATAACACAATATAAACCTTATAAATGAATATTGAGTGAAACAAAATGTATCTCTAGAAGTTAATGAATATATTCTGATTATATAGTAGCATGAGCATTAGAATTGTAATGTGACCCATGTGAATAGTAAAATAGAAAATAGAATAGTAACCTCACTAATGAAATTACAAATAAAATTTATCCACCATATAAGTGACAATATTATATAAATATATCAAACCATAAGTAATTAAATATTTTAAAACGTATAAATTAATTGTGGGTATTTTTGTATTCCATGTATATTTAATTACAATTTTCTAGATAATTTATTATGTTAAAATAAAAATTAGTTTATTAAAATGTATTCATATATAATTATATTTAGGAATTATTATTATAATATATTTTTAGGGGACCTTAATTTATTATTCATAGTGTTATAAAAGAAGTTTTAATTTTGATTTTTTTTCATGTAAATTATGATTTTAATTAAAAATTAAAATTATAAAAATTATTTTTATAAAATGGAGTTCATTTTGTTGAATATTATAATATGAAAATTTATGATAAATAATAAATAAATAAATTTCCACATAATGCTTCAGACATGGTTGAAGTAAATGGGAACTGGTTTGAACTAACATCCCCATTTTTTTTTGTCCCAAAAATAAAGATTAGTCATAGTGTTGAGATGAAATATTAAATTAATGATTAAAATAAAGGGTAAACCCTCCTATCCTACACTATAAATACCACCGCACATTACCTCCTCTCATCACAGATCTCAAGCATTGTGACTAGTCCAAATTCTTCTCAAATCACTCTCAAATACCATCTCCCACACCCATCCACCCATGGATTCATCAAAATTACAAATCCTTTACCCCAAATAGGTTCTCAAGTAATATATATTCAAGAGGTTAATTCCTCGTATCATTTCATTTATTTAATTCAAGTTCTATTATTTATTATTCTTTACATTACTATATTCATACTAATGTTATGATATATCCAGTACCTTACATGTACATTAATTTTTTCATGATAGTGTAATAATTCATCATCATCTCCCTTTTCTTCTCCTTTTATACTATAAATGAAAACACCATCTTACATGTGTTAACATATCACATTTAAGGATGATGAGTTTGCAATATCGAATAACAAATTCAATTCTAGTCATGAAAACATTTTGTTGTTTGAACTGGAATATAATATATGTATTATGTCTAATTTATTTTTATATATTCTTTTGTATAAATTATATTAATTGATAAATAAAAATGTGTTGTATGGGACAAAAAACCACCAATTAACTAAAACGACTATCATTAATGTTGTATATATTGATTCATATTCCCTCAAAATAAACAAATTAATTTTATAAACTTGTATTCATATATATTATCACTAATACCATAAAACTTCATTAGTGGACAATCATTCTCATCTTACGTGTTTTTACTTACATTTACAAAAGTAAACCAATCATGAATACCGTGGAAACAAACGCTCCCAAATATTGAAATTGAAGTAGTTAACCAATAAAATATGTCATGAATTAACATAATGAGGTTATAGTAAATAAATTCCATGAAGATTTGGTTATGTACATATTAATTAATGAATGTAATTTGGTTATCTAGGGCTTAATATCAAAATAAGGATACCATAATACTTTGAGAAAGTGATTCTACCAGAACATCCATTTTTCCTCCGGGTTGCCCTGTCTTTATTTTTACCCAAATGAAGTTTTTTGTTATTTATATTTACATATTATAAATGTTTTTTAAATGATCAAAAATTTAGTATCATGTTCCATTATTCAATTTATTTCTGGGATATACATGTTTATAAGTGTTTCCCTCCTCAATACTTCAGGATAAGAAAACCTGTTTAAGGGAACTTCCCAAAGTCTTAACCAATTTAATGTCCACTCTATATTATTCTAGAAGAAACAACTAATTTTATGAAACCATTATTTTTTTATGATGAACAAATTGGTCCACTTATTGTTTTATATATAATATTTTACCATTTTATTTTTTATGTAATCATTGATATTTTCCTTAAACTGCTCGAAAATGTTTTTATTTTAAGGTTTCAGAAATGATTATTTTTCATGATTGCACATAAAATTGAAACAAAATATCATGATATATTATTATAATACCATATTAATTCTCATTAATGATCTAATTTATTTCTTTCGTGTTCACTATTATGGTACAACAATTTGTTATGATTTATGGCATGAATAAGATACCCAATTCATTCCACGGGTAACCCTTATGTTTATATATTATTGACTATGTATTATTATTTATGTGGAAATAATATTCAAGAACATGTTATGATAGTTGTAACCAAATTTTTTTCCAATTAATTTGGTAAATTTTAGTCTCAAGATACATTATGTACAACGTTTTTGGCGGTTATCCTTGACTTGTGCAACCATGTTCAATGGTTAGGGTGGTTTACCTTGAAATGTTCTTTTCTATGTGCACCAAGACATGAATTGCAATAAAATCATGTTTTATTTTTCTTCTACATAACTATAAATCTATTTTTATATTATCCCATGTTTTTATGTCATGATTATATTTGTTCTATGACTTTTTAAATCATTATTTCATGCCTTATAACCTTTGTTCTAAAGATTTACTCTTATATTTATTACCTTCCTTCGGTTGTTATCTCATCCTTTTGTTCATATTATTCGAAGGGTATCCTATAAATATGTATGAGAAATATGGATGATAAGATATCTTTATGAATATTAAATAATTAAAATTTTAATTTTGTCTCATCTTAATAGTTTTATATACCATGCCTTCCAAAAAAATTTGACTTTATGTTATATGGCTTTTAATTTATGTTTTATTATGATTATAGTCATGTAATGATATGTGTAATATCCTGGGGTACCAATAGTTGGTATCAAGGGATGGTCTAGTTATTTTGGAGATTAGGAATAGATCACATTAGTAATACTCCTAGGTATAAGACTAATTATATGAAAACATCCCTAAATTTTGATATGTATAGAATAAGTTGTTTATCAAGAAAATGCATCCATGTCTAGATACCAACAATTAGATGTGGCTACATCATAACATTATTTAATTGAAAACCCTGAAAACACTGCTTTGAGCTAGACATGAATGGGGTCTAGATCATGAAAATAGGACTTGATTCACTCCTGGTTTGAATCCCCTAGGTGATATTCCTTGTTAAATTTGTAAGAATAGTACATACCATTGATAACCCAGATTAAAACCAAGGGAATCACAAGTTGGGATTTACTTTAATTTTACAATTTTATACTTTTATTTTTATTGTTTACTTTTTAATATTATTTTTTAAGAATTAAATCCCCATAATTTTAATTTCTTTTTCTTAGTTAATGGAGGGAAATGGAAGAGCACATGCCAAAAATCAATGTGATTAGAAATGTCACAATTTCCTTAATGATATGCCTAATTTTATGGGAACAGGTGCTCAAAACATGATTACAATACATTCTTAGCTGGATCATGTTGTGAATAATAACTTGAACCATATGGAATGACCTTCTCCTCCAAGGAAAGAGCATGTTTCCACTGGGATACTTCATGCGGAAAAGGCCTCCCATGTTTAGTGGATCATCTGATCCCCTGCTTGAGGAAAAATGGATTAACATCATTTAAAATATATTCTCTATGCTCTAGTTCTCAAAAGAATACATAATTTTTATGGGAAGCCTATTGTCTTAATGGGGAAGTTGATCAGTGGTGGACGATGATCAAGAATACGATGTTTTTGGAGGAAATTTGTTCCATGGATTTGGAGGAATTCTTGAAATGGTTGTTCAATAAATTTTTCCTTGAAACCAGCATCTCATGATGAAAGGAGATATCCTCATACATGAGAAGAAGGAAGATGAGTCCATCGGGGCATATGAAGTGAAGTTCACAAGGCTTTAAAGATATTCCTCATATTTTTTCATGAACACCCCAAGGTTGGTGGATCACTTCTTTAGTAGAATAAATATGAGTCTACAAAATGTGTTGGCAATTTGAGACATTCAATGCTATGAGGAGATTTTAAATTGTTCCCTCATGTTTGAAATATAGATCATATAATTTAAATGGTATCGAGGGGCTATTGATAAAAATTAAAAATAGAGTATAGTATGGGTGGATTGGAAAACAAATCCCATTATGAAACTAAGGTTAAACATACCACGTGTTAAAATATTTGTAAGAATCATAATTGGAACTATATCTAGGGAACAAGGAATTCCATCAAAAACATGAATAATGTGAAATAAAGATAAAAACTACCCAAAGGATATGTTTAATTATACTAATGTGGAAGAAGAAATAATGTTTTATATCAACCCTAAACTATAAGAGTAGTGTTTTAGTTTCAAGGAACATGTAAATTATGTGAAAAATTACCCTAAACCAAGGGTTGTTTGAGGAAATAAAAAAAATCCAAGGAAACAAGGAAGTTCTTATGCAATCACCATGGTTGAGGTGGATCCAAACAACTATGTGGTTATAGCTATGCTAGTTATTCATTCAATAATAACAAATGTATTATTTTATTCTGGTTTTACAAGTTCTTTCATATCATTATGTTAAGTATAAATATTCCAACACCACCTCAAAATTTGGAGGTTGAGTTATCTATGAGAACTGGGACTGTGGTAATTATTGTGTATAATGGTTATAAATTCTCCCCTATAATTTTTTTTGGGATTGAACCTCCCATAAAATATTTTCATACTTCCATTGGTTGAGTTCGATGCTATTTTGGGAATGGATTGTCTATCTTTATACAAATTGGTCATTAATTGTTAGGAAAGGGAGATAACTCTTCATATCTCAATGTATCTATAAATCCCATAAAATTTTAAAGATGAAGATGAATCTCCTTAAAAATCATCAAATCATGTTTGGATAATGTTGCCTTTTGAAAAAGAAAATATTTCTCAAAAGATTGAGGCAATGGTGATGATAATTCTCAAAGATATTCCCATTGTGAAGGAATACAATTATGAATTCCCTAATAAATTGTATGATAATATACTTGCTTGATAGGTTGAGATCTCAAATTGAACATATTATTGCATCCCAATCTATATTGAATAATCCTTAATTAATGTCCATCATTGAGATGGAAGAGGTGATGAAGCAGTTATAGGAGAATCTGGCGAAGGGTTTTATATTACTGAGGCCTTCACCATGGGGTGCACCAGTAAACTAGGTTAAGAATATTTATGGATCAATTCAACTCTTCTTTTATTATTGGGAGCTCAATAATATAATGATAATAAACAAGTACCCACTTCATTGGATAGATGACGCATTTGATCAGCTACATGGGGCCAGTTATTTCTCTATGGTGGTCCGTCAGTCGAGATATCACCAATTAATTTTGAGGAAAGATGATATTCTCAAAACATCCTTTAGAATAGAGTTTGAAAACTATGAGTTCATAGTTATGACCTTGGGACTCACTAATGATCCAAAAATATTCAGTTATTTAATTAATATATTCATTATATATTACCTCAATAAAATTGTTGGAGTGTTTATTTATAATATTCTGATTCAGTCCAATTGCAAGGAGGAATAATAGGAGTATTTGAATACTGTACTGATGACTTTGCTAATGGAGAATATTTATGAAAAGTATAGTAAAATTCCCTTCTATATGGAGGATGTTTCATTCTTGGGGAATGATATTAATAGAAAACAAAATATTTATAGGCCCTTACGTGAAAATTGAAATTGAGGAGTGGTATAGGACAATATCTGTAATGGGAATTCATAGCTACCATGTTATAGATAGGTATTAATGAAGATTTTTTATGAACATTTCACAAATTTAAAACCCAATGACCAAGATTACATGGAAGGTATTGAAGTTCAGTTGGAAACAAGAATGTGAGGAAATCTTTAAGGAGCTCAAAATGAGTCTTATCACTATGCTAGTACCCACACTCCCAACAAGTGTAGAACTCTTTGTCGTGTATGGTGATACATAAAATTATGGATTGGGATATGTTCTATCAAAATGATAATGTGATAGCCAAAACCTCAAGGTCTCTGAAAATCCATCAGATTAAGTATCCCACACATGATCTATAGTTCACAATTGTGATCATTGGGTTGAAAATCTGTCGGCATTATCTCTATGGGGAGAAGTGTGAGATATAAATATAGATCATCAAGGTCTCAAAAATATATTCATATATAAAGAGTCTAATATGAAACAGTGAATATTATTAGATCTTATTAATGATTATAACTTCTCAACCCACTACCATCCTGGTATGTAAATATGGTGGAAAATACTCTATGTAGAAAGAATCATGCTTCTTTAACACTGAGGAGAATTGAAAAGGATATAATCTTATTACCTTTTAGATGATGGACATGGGAATCATTAAAGAAGGAACCTCATAAATACAATCTCAAAATAATTTTCAATTATACTTCATTGATAAGTTATTTGATTCTCATACAAATTATGTGGAAATTTGGAAAAGGGTGGAAGCTTTCAGAAATAGGAAATACTTTGAGTTCAAGATTTACATGGATGGAGTCAGTTGATTTGGGTCACGATTATGTGTACCATCTGATCTAGATATAAATAAGGAGCTTATAAATGACGTACATAGCTCAACTAGCTCTATTCACCAAGGGATAACAGATATATATCAATATATCTAGAAGAATTATTGGTGGGACACTACAAATAAAGAATTGCTACGTGTATATCATAGTTCCTGGTATGTCAGTATATGATGGAAAAAAGGAAATAGTCTAAGGGGATTATGCCACCACTATCCGTACCAACAAGGAAGTGGGATAACATCACCATGGACTTTTTTAAATATACTTCCATGTACATCCAGAGGAAACAATTATATATGGGTCATTGTTGATCACCTTATAAATGTTGCTCTCTTTTTCGCAATTCGAGAGGACTTCCCACTGGATCAACTTACACAGATATATATCGAAGAGGGTGTAAGGCCGCATGGAGTACCACTATATATTTTATCTGATAAAGATCTGAGATTCAACTAGATGTTCTAGAAAAGTCTCATGTATGCTCTAAACAATTAACTCAACATCAGTATGTACTAACATCCTCAAACTAATGTCCAAAATGAGAATAAAAATATACATTTGAAGATATGCAGACGTAATGTTCTATGGAATTTTAGTAGGGTGGGAAAAATATGTATTTCTGGTTAAATTCTATTACAAAAATATTTTCCAATCCAATACCTGAATAGAACTACCTAAATACATTCACAAAAAAAGCTTTTGAACGATATCATGATTGAATGAAGTTGGTGAGTGTAAGCTTCTTGGACATGATGTGGTCAAAGAAATGTTGGAAAAGGTTAAAACAATTCAGTAGTACAACAAGGAATCTGAAAGTTGATATATGAGTTATGCATACTATCGTCATCATGACAGTGAGTTCAATGTTTCAAACATGGTATTCCACTACATATCTCCATGGAAGAATGTCATTTGGTTTGGGAAAAAGGAATGCTAAGTCACAGGTACATCACCCCCTTCATGATTCTTGACCATGTTGGAGTTGTGGCCTATCGACTAGCACTTCCACCTACCATGTATAATGTACATGATGTATTCCATGTATCTCCATAATGGAAGTACAGAAATGGCCCTTCAAATGTACTCTCTTTAGAGTTGTTACATTTAGAGAATTATCTTTATTATTAGGAGTAGGTAGTGAAGATATTAGACCATATAGATAAAGTTATTTGTAACATGACTACACACCTAGTCAAATTACTTTGGCAGAACCTTATATACGAAGAGGGAACATGGGAACCAGAGGGGGGAATGAGGGAAAAGTACCCAAACCTGTTTACATCATAGAGTGTAAAATGAAATTTTGATGGTGAAATTTCATAAGGGAGGAAGAATGTAACGACCCAATATTTTATCAATGGAATTCCATACTTTAAATTATGTATTATTCAATAATAATATAATATTACATATAGAACACAATACAAACCTTATAAATGAAAATTTATAAAATAAAAGGTATCTCAACATGTTAAGGTACATATAGAGCGGAAATTGTAGCTTGACCGTTGGAATAGTAATGTGACAATTATGAATTGTAAAATGGAAAATTGAATAGTACCCTCACCAATGATATTAAAAAAAATTTATCCATCATATAATTGAAAATATGATATAATTATATCATAGAATAAGTGAGTATAAATTTATAAATTTATAAATTATGTGTTGGAATTCCTATAAGTCATATATATTTAATTAAAATTTTATGATTGATTTAATAATTTTAAAAAAATTATTTTATCTAAATGCATTCTTACATAATTATTTTGAGGTCTTATTATTAAAAGATTATTTTAAGAGACCATAATTATTTTTTTAAAGTGTTTGAAAAGCTCTTTTAATTTTAAAATTTTTATTTTTCTAGTAAATTATGATTTTAATTTAAATTTAAATTTATTATATTGATAAAAATATTTCTGTAAAATGGAGTTCATTTTTTAAATATATACATCAAAAAATGGTTGAGGTGAAATTTTTGATTTTCTAAAATAATAGAATTTTTGGTGATTAGTGAAATGCGATAATTTAGGATAAATGATAAATAACTGAATTAATGCATAATGCTTTAGTCATGGATGTTGTAACATGAAATTTGTTCAAACTCACATTATTCATATACTATATTTGGTCTCAACAATCAGGACTATTAATTGTCTTGATCAAAATTATAAATCTAATGATTAAAATAATGGGAAACCCCACCTCTCCTCCACTATAATTACCAACCCAATTTACGTCCTCGTCTAACACATCTCAAGCCTTTTCCTAGTCCAATAATGAAAAAATCTCTCCATAAGACAATATACCACGCCCATTATCACTTTGACTCTAAAAAATACCAAATCCTATCACTTTACGTGGTTATCAAGGATGATATATTCAAGAGGTAAATTCCTCTTTTAATTTATTTTATTTTATTTCAAATTCCTTTAATTCGTTTTCTTTCCTCAACCCCTTTCATAGAAATGTTTTGAGATGTAAAATACAATAAATGTAATGGAATTTGGTTATTATAATGGAATAATTCCTCACAATCTCACCTTTCCCTTTATTTTATAGTAAAAATGAAAACACCATTCGAGATATGCTAATTTATCACATTCAAGGATGACAAGTTTTCAATTTATATTACCATAATCAATTCGGGTCATGAAACAGTTTTTATAGTTGAAAAAACTATAATATATGTAAAATGTCTAATTTATGGTTCTATAATATTTTTTACACTTGATATTAATTTATAAAGAAAATTTTGTTTGATGCGATCAAAACCCGCCAATTAACCAATGTGGTTATCACTATAGTTTTACATATTGATTCATCATCACAACAAATAAACCAATGAATTTTATAACCATTTAATGTTATATATGTTTTATAATAACATACAACTTGAATTATATACAACCATTCTCATCTTACATTTTTATCCATAGAAGTATATAAGTAAACCAATCAGGAAAACCAAGGATACAAATGCTCCCAAATGATTAAATTGAACCTCTAAACCCCTGAAATAGCTATTGAATGAACATAATAAGATTATAATAAATAAATAAAATTAAAAATAGGTTTTATAAGTACTATTTAATTAATTTTATTTGTTATCCATGATCTTAAGATCAAGATAAGGAAACAATCAAAAAAATGGTAAGGGATTTAACCAGAACCACCATTATTCCTTCAGGATTCTCTATATTTATTTTTGCCTGACTAAAGTTATATGTTCTTTTATATATTTATATATTTTCTAAATTATGTTTAAATAATAAAAACTCATGTATCATGGTCCATTAAATAATCTCTTTCAGGGATATACATGTTTTTATGTGGTTCCCTCCCCAATACTTCCCGACCAGAAAACCCGTTAAATGGAAATACCCGAATTCTTACCCCATTTCAATGTACATTATAATATATTTTAAGACAATGATATTTTTAATTAAACCAGTATTTTATTTATGAAATATTTATTAGTTTACCTATGGATTTTTATAATATATTATTCCCTATTGTGTTCTGTGAACTTTGTTATTTTCCTTAAACAACACTAAAATGTTTTAATTATAAAGTTTCTAAAATTATCTCTTTTCATGTTATCAATTATAATTTGATTAAATAATCATGATATATTCCCATTCTACCATATTAATGTATATAAATTGTCTAATTCATTTACTTCATCGACAATTTTACGATACACCCATTTGATATGCTTTTTGACATGAATATGATAACAATTTGTTCTTACATGTAACCCTTCTATTTATATATGACAGATTATGTATGATTATGTATGTTGAATGAATATTCATGAACATTTTATGATGGGTGCACCTAGATAATGATCCAATGAATTGGGTAAATATTAGTCTCCTGAGATCATATTTACAATGGTCTTTGCAGTTAGCCATGAATTGTGCTACCATGTGCAATGGTATTAGTGGTTAACCTTGACATGTGATCCTCTATGTGAAATGTGCCATGACATGTGATAAAGTAGTGTTTTATATATATTCCAAATTATTATTAATCCATTATTATATGATCCCATATATATATATGTCATCATTCAATGTTCTCAATGCCATTTTATATAATTACTTATTTCCTTCTAACCCATTTGCTAAAGATTTATTATTGTCTTTATTACCTTACAAGGCTTTTTAGCTAGTCCATTTGTTCATGTTGTCCCCATGTTATGCTATGAATATGTAGGAGCATAATAAAAGTTAGGAGTTATTTATGAATATTAAAGTATGAAATATATTTTTTGTCACATGTTTTGAATTTTATGTCCATATTCTTCCAGGAAACTAGAATTTACGATTCTTGGTTTTTAATATGATGTTTTATTAGGCTTAAAATCATGTTGTGATATATTTAAAAGGCATGGGTCACTATAAAAGTATTGTTACTATGGATGTTTTTTTACCCCAAGTTGTCCATGACCTACAGTACAGATGGTATGGGGTAGTTTTTTATGTGATGTGGTATAACGGGATAATGCATGTGATATGGGATGGTTAAGGATACTGAAGAAAATTATTTTAGATAAAATGTGGAAACATATTGTTATGTGTTCTATGACTCGTGATTTTATTAAAGATAAATTTTTCAATGGAAACATGTGTGGGTTAGGGGATAAGAGGAAATCATTGATAATGATCCACCTGATGTGGAGAAAGTTTCCCTATTGAACTACAGAAATAGACGATAAGATATGTTCTGGTAGAAATTAACTCATTTTTGTAGATGATAGAACATGACCCAGGGTAGTTTTTTCTGATTATGTTTGAGCAGACTCAAGAGTTTCAGCTATAACACCCTCTGATCATTAATGAATATGGTGGTCCATAGGTGGCATAGTTATGGATAGAGACTATCCAGATGATTCTTGGTCAGTAGGAAAACATATATAGATAATAGGTTACATATTGTAGCATAAATGTTCTAGGATAAGGAAAACCCTTAGTAGGACACCTTAGTTAAGATGAAGCTGGTAGAGAGGATATTGTGGAAGGGTTTTGATGAACTGCTTATATATAATAACTATTAGGATACTATAATATTAGACAAGGATATATGGTTAATGATTCTGGCCTAGGGAACCATGTTAGTGATAGATTATGTTGTTAATTTCATGGAATTGAAATGTATTATTCCCACATTGGTTGGAGATAATATAGTTATGGCCTGATGTTTCTTTGATGGAATATGACATGATATCATGGTCAATGTGAATATCTTTCATATGAAGATATTTACAAAAGTAATGGATCATGACCTTACCGTGTAGGGAAATTTAATGTAGGATTAAGGTAGTATACATGAAGTTTCACGTGGGTGATCTAATGGTGTGACTTCTGATGGTAATGAAATATAATTTGGAGAGAATCTACTAGGTAAAACATATATAAGGCAGTAAACAATTGGTACCAATGTCTCATGATAACGATCATGTCTTCTGTTATCATTTTAGTAAACTAGGACTTGTGAAGAGTTAGTTTTCTTGACCAGTAGTTGAGTTTCTAGCATGTGGCAAGATGGTCCATGTGCAGAGGATCGATAAGAACCCTAAGAATCCATGAATGGAGGGAGGAATGAGGAATATGTGGAGTGCATATAGGGGGAATGTTACCCCATATCAGGTTGGTAGGTGGATCTTGATTGTTAATAATAGTTTACATGTCATACATAATTCTATGGGATGAGATAGTCAATATCAACAAGGTTGAGTCGTGCCAGCATCTCATCCTCAATCCTAGGCTAGAGGGTCAGGCCAACATCATGTAATTTATTCTAAACTGGGATGTGGCGAAGCTGGACCATGGACTATTTATGGTATGATTCTTCTGTCTTCAACTCTTTCAAGAACATTATTCGACATGGTTTCCTCGAATTATTTTATTTATTTTTATTTTTAAGTTGTGATGGGTCTATAGGTAGACCATATGGGTGGAGTTATGTCGAAAAATACACTATTAAAGATGAGAGATGAAATCATTAGGGTGTGTAAGGGGTGTTCATTGAAGATTGGTGGATATAGCTTTCTGTGGGACTTGTTCATGAATGAATTTTCAGGGTTTTATATGATATTTATAATGAATTTTCTAGCATTAAACCCGGTCCATATTTATTTTTACAATTGTAGGAAAATTTCCAAGTGACTATATAGGAACACCTATTTCATTCGTTGTGAATGATATGTTTGGTCATTCCATTAAGGGCTAGTATTTCAGCTATTTGGAGAACTCACATCGTGAGTGGCTTGTCTTATTCTTGATGATGTTATAGAAGAGCATATTTTTCATTCCTCTAGTGGTGGATTTGTTATAGGATCTGTTTCTTGAGGATTTATTGACGTTATCGCCTGAGAGAGATGTTGAGTTGTAAAAAGAGTTATTGATGTGAGCTAAATCAATTTCCATTCAGCACTATAGGATGACACCAACTGAACTCCTAGAGCCTAAAAATCATTGGTTGTAATTGGAAAATATATATTATATTCATCCAACTACGTCACCTTGGGGATCTCCATTGTTGTTTTCTATGAAATATGATTGATTACTACAATAATTTTTCAATAATATGAATTTGAATCAGAAGATGGTTAAGAACTAATACCCTCTTACATGGATCAATGATCTTTTTATCTAGCTGAGGGGTGGTTTGGTGTTTTCATTTTCGGATCTATGACCATAGAATCACCAGTTGAGGGTTATACCTTTTATCATACCATGAACTACCTTCATAAGAGGGTATGGGATGCATGAGTTTATTGATATGCTATTTGAATTGACCAATTCGTCTGTAGTGATCATGGATTTGATGAATATAAATCTTTAACCCTTATCTAAATCATGTATTTTTTATATTAAAAAATGGTGTATATTATAACTCATGATGATCATTCCAAACATAATGGCATCATCCTATGTACACTAAGATAGAGCAGGATGCACGGAATGTTATCAATGTGTCATGATTGGATTGGTATATTGAATTTATTGGGTCACATCAAATATGGGGAAGGTGTGTGACTAGAAACATAAATTTTGTAGGTGGTGATATATTGGGAGTATCCTAGAAATGTTTCTGATGTTAGGAGTTTTCTAGGATTGGTCAGTTGTTATCAATAGATCATCGTTGATTTCTCTCACAAAGTGGTACCACATTTTAGTTTGAGCATGAAGATAATATAGTTTGATTGGTTAGGGGATAAGATAATTCTTTTCATTATTGGACGAATCAACTAACATCTACACCAATTCTGATTTTACCCAATCCATGTAAGTAGTATACCTTGTTTTTTAATTCATTCGATGTTGTACATTAGGTGGTATTAATGCAAGATAATCAGTTAGTGTCTTATACATCATGATAGTTGGGTCTTCATGAAAGTAACTATCCCATTCATGACCTTGAATTTGATGTAATAATTTATTCCTTGAATTACTGGTGACATTACTTGCTATTAAAATTATGTATAGTGTAGACCAATCATACAAGTCAGACAGACATCCTATCCCAATGTGATTTGAATCTTCATCAGGAATGATGGGATGAATACATATATTTCCTTATTTTGAGTTGTATTACACGTTTGGAAAAAGAAACTTGTTTCATATGCATACAGTGGGACAACTCAAAATCCATAGGTTTAGTAATCTAGTTATGAGTGGATAATTATGGTATTTTTTCCTCAGATGCATCTAGAGTAACAATATGGGCATGGGACGATTATCCTTTAATCCTTGAATGTTGATTCTATTATTTGGATATGTATCAAGGAAATATATCAAGAGGAATCAGAAGGTTTAGCCATCATGGGAAATATTAAAGGTGGGGAGTCACCTACTAGATGGACTGTTGAATATTATTGGATTGTTTATGTTAGTGGTCATGTTATTGTGAAAATATTCATATGAAAATATTTTGTGTGTGAGTTTTGTGAATTAATGTGGTTAGTGAACCCTGACATGGATAAAATGTATTGAGACCTTCATAGGAAGTATTAGTGGATATAGATGAACAAAGAGGATACAAGTTTCATTTCACGATGCCTTATCGATCATCATGTTAAGGCCAAACATCAATAGATGGGTTCTTTATTGCATCCATTAGCCATTCCTGAATGGAAATGGGTTGATGTGATGATGTATTTGATAGTTAGTCACCTGAGGATTCCCTAGAATTATGATTTAATACAGGTAGTTGTTGATTAATTGTTTATAGTAGCATATTTTATACCGATTCGAGAGACATACATTGTGAATGAGTAAGGAGAATTGTATGTTTGAGAGATATTATTATTTCACGGTGTTCCATTAACTATAGATTCAGATAATGACTGAAATTTTACATTAATAATCTTATATGTTTTATATTTTCCTGGTCATGAGAAATATTAACATTGCACAACTTTTGATGAACACATAAAACATTAAAAAAACTATTCACAAAGACCATTTTAGTCTACTGCCTTTGGAAACATGGATGCATAAACACGTGTACATAATAAATCTATATTATCTCAAACTAGGTGCTCCATGACTAGAACCCATCTTTGAAAAATAATACCTAATAAATATAATCATATCCTAATGAAGGAAACATAAAAAGGTGTTAAAAATATTTTTAGTAAGGGTAAAAAAGGCAGACATGTAAGTATAAACACGATCATCGGATTATGAAAACATGATCAACACATTTCAAGATCATACCCTGCAAGATAAATATTTTAGACAGCAATTATGACCTAATTATTGGAAGTTCATAAGACATGAATAATAAGAAAATAAATAACATAAGGCATGAGAAATTCATATAGGATTATTAAATGGAATTGTGGAAAGAATAATTTCATATGATATGATTTAAATAGAAGTGAAGGAATCACTACTGAGGCCATCTCAGTGGAAACGTTTCTTTACTGAATTAGTTCCACTCCTCGTTCTGTCCCTGTATCATTGATCCCAATTCATTCCTCATTCTAGCCCTGTAATACTAAACCTATTTCACTCTTCGTTTCATTTATTTCTATTTCATTAGGTATAAATCTGTAACAAATGTATTGGAAGTAGATATAGGTCACAACCATGTCATAATGAAATCATACATATATGTGACAAAAATTCATAAATCAATCATGTCATAACCCATGAAATGAAAAGGGTTTCATAAAAATGGATTCATAAATTAACCTATGAAAAAAATAGGTTTCATAATAATTTAATCAATGATTAACCAATGAAATGAAGCTGGTTTCATAAGCATATAACCCAGGAAATAGAAACTGATTTCATAAACATCATGACCTAATACATAAACCATTCAGAGAAATAATATGAATGAAAACATTTAATCCTTTCCCTATATGTCATGAGTAACACCAACAAATGTTATCATAAATATGAAAAAAATATTAAAACATATATTAAAAACACTTAATGACGATATAATCCTTTATTAATTGAAAAATTATTCTGAAAATATTAAAGCATTTGAAAATTATTTTCATGAAAATAAACATGAAAATTTATAATGAAATTTTTGAAAATATTTTTAAAGCATTTTTTCCAATTAAAATTTATAAATAAACTTGAATCCCTTTTAAAAATTGTATTTAATTGAAAACATATAATGTAAGGATGAATACCTTTTGGAAACCACTTTTTGTGAAAAAAAACATTGAAATTTCATAATGAAAACATGAAACTGATTTGAAAAAAATTTCATTGAAAATTTATTTGAAAATAATTTTCACACAAATTTAGATAATAAATATGAAAATGAAACATCAATGAAATTAGAGTGGTTAAATCTGTACATGTCATACGAGGTAAAAATAATATCTCTTTTTTCTCTTTAAAAATTTAGAAACTTCCTTGATTATAATGAATAAGAATATTCCTTTAAAAATAATTTTAGAAGTCAAAAGGGTAGGAATTCCCATTAATTTTCTAGGATCTTTATATATTATTCTTGGAATCCCTTTTTGGAAATCATGTTTTTTGAATAAAAACATATTCTTGACCGATGATAATCATAATGTCAGTTTTTCCTAAAAAAATTATTCATTATCATATGTATCAATGGGTAGAAAAATGACAACACATAAAGATTAAAAATTTTAGTATAAAAGTAACGAGTTTTCTAGAGTGACAGATCATACTATTTCATTAATAAAACTGTGATAAAAAATGCTCTTAATAAACGATGAAATCGTTTCAATAGACTCTTACGATAAGGTAATTTTGAATCAGAATCCCCATTTAGAAAAATGAAATTACATAGAGATTTAATATATCATTAAAATAAATATATTCATGTTATAACATGTTAATGGTTTTTTATAAACCTCTAACAAAAAATAGGTGCATAACATGGCATGTGTCTCATTGAAGTCAAATTTCCAAATCTTTTTTTTAAAATTTTTTATAATCCACTTTTGGAAAAGTGGTAACCTCACAACCTAAAAAACCATCATCAAACCACATTCAATTATTCAAAATTCAAATTTAATTATTCAAAATCAGGCATAGACTGGGTGAGCTAGCATGAAACGTCGATAGGCACTAGACCCCAATCCAAGTAGACCTCGATTTGAGCATCCATATATTTTCACTATCCCATGTCTGAACCTCCTCTCTCACACAAGATTAACTCTAGATACTTTACCTTCTTGATGAATGAATAACTCTGAATTCCATAACCTCCATCATTGAAAACCCCACTAAACAACATAACCATCAAAATCAAAACACCACAATTTCCTAAACATGAATAACATCCACCAGAGACAAGAACACATCCCATCACCGAATCAATCCACTATCATAGAAAATATCACTCAACATTATAGAAAATTCTGTCAGCTCATCACCGAATGAAAAAATGAACCAAACTAAAAACCCTCACAAGAGAAACCCAATGACAACGTCATGTGAACACCACCAGATCCAAAAGTCAGAAGCTGTCTTAAACCCCAACTGTCGCTCGAGTTCACATCCTATATATTCCTACAAACAACCCCTCCATAATGAATGGGGAGTAGATATTGAAATCTAATACCATGGAATATTTTAAGTGGTTGGGACATCAACAATGATCCCCAACCGCACCAAAAATCAAACCAAACCATAATTCAGGATACTCAAATGTGTGATTCTTCTTACCCAACAATCAACAAATGAAAACACCCATAGAAATAAATAAATTCAGAGAGTAATCTCGTTCCATGACGATGATGGCTGATTACCTAACATACAAGTACTTCCCTAAAACCACTATTGTGGACAACCTAGGAATGAAACCAAGGAGTCGGAAGCCAAGGTAGAATGAATAGGACATGGCCTCAACAGAGAATCATAGAAGTGTATCTACAATACATCCTTCATCCAAACTGATAAAGCCACCTCCAGGTGAATACCACACCTGAAACAACAATAAAGAAGATACTATGCTAGGAGGAAATTAGGACCTGACTAAAATGAAATAGGAAAAAGGGGAGATGAAGTCGAAGGAGTGGTGTGCTAGCCTCCCCCCACCGAGGCTGTAACATCCCAAGTAAGTAATGAATAAAATATTTTCATATCTATGTCTATTTATGAATTAGATAGTGTTTTAACGGCTTAATATGAGAACAAATCCAATCTAAAGCATTGAATTCTCTAATATTTTTAAAATATTGTTTTACCACTTTTTTATAGAGAACCATTTTAAAATATATCATTTGAAAATTTTATAAGCTCTATTTGTCAAAATAGACTTATTATTTATATTTGGGATATTGAAATTTACTTTGGATAAATTTATTGTATTTTTCTAACAATTTTCATTTTTTAAATGAATAGTGAAAAATACTGCATTTTAAATCAAAACTACTTTTTCATCTAATTTAATTATATAGTATGATTATCTTTTTAATTGATTTTAAAGTGTAGTTAGAATATATTTTTACCATTTAATCCAATGGTTTTCATTATAATTAATTTCACTTTGGAATTGGGCATAAAAAAGTACCAAACTATTCATAGATATTGTTTCAAAAAAATCCGCTATTTGTTTTGACAACGGGAATTATTTTTAAATTCATTATTGCAATTTTTATGTTTGGAATTTGGTAAAATGGATTCCATATTTGGAATCATAAGGTACAAATTATTTAATTAAGACTCTTTTGTTTTTGGACATTATGAATAGTAACACCGGTAATTATCTTTAATTATCTTGATTAATTAGTTATCAGGTAGTTAAGGATAATAAAATAATATCATAATAATAAAAAATGACTCCAACATGTGTCATAATTATACTGGTTGTGTCATGTACGACCATGGGATGCCTTGTTCCAAACTCAGGGACCCCATGGAATCACTTTTGGGTGAAAGTGACACTTTATCATTTTATTTTTAAAGAAAAAAGAATATCACTAAAGAATGTATCACCTGAGTAAAACATTTTTTATTTTTTCTAAATAAATTATCTCTTGGACTATAAATTTTAATTGGAAAGATAAAAATATTTCCTACATCATAGTAGTTTTCTTATAATTTTTAGACATTAAATAACTTAAATTATTTATTACATCATGATGATGCAGCGATTACCTCATTAATGAATGATTTAAAATAAAAAGAAAAGATAATGTAAACTCTAATAATTACCCTTGTCAAAATACGAATCACCTTTTAATATAAAGTAACATTTTATAACTTTCCAAGAGTGCCCCTCCTCTCCTCTTGTAAAAGGCTCCCAACTCTACCTCCTTACCCACACTTCACAAGCCATTGGCTCGGCCATGCTATGCTCATTTTATCTCTACAAATCCTTCTATTCAACCTAGAATCCTTACCCTAGGTAAAAATCTCTTCATGAAACTCTTTTCGTTCAAACCAAGAGGAGTTACTCGATTTAAAGTTGAAGTCTTCTCTAATGTTCTTTTGTTTTATTTTTCTTCTCCAACCCCATAAACTATTTTTATTAATTTATTTTGTATCAACACCAGTTTATTCATTATAATATAATGTTGTTATAAGAAGTATTTGAGCTACACTTACACACACCAACATCTAATGGTTAAAGAACATACTGTTTCTATGTATGGGGAATTTTTGCCTCACGAAACGATGATTGTTCAATATTCTTATAACACCTTCAAATGTGGTCATTAAGATGTCACTATATTTAAATATGATATATAATATATTTATTTTTTCCTTAATCTTATTTATTTTTACATTTATGGCATACCATTATGGTTTACATTATGGGTAAATGTGATATCTTAATTTTAGGAAGTGCGGACTACCGCCCCCTCAAAGTGATTTGATTCGTTAATGCCATGTGTGGGACGAATAAAGGATTGAGTTAATGATATTATATATGATATTATAATATAATTATAATATACTATTATATCATTATGATTAAATTCCATAAAATACTAAGTATAAATGGAAGTAGTGTTCATGCGTACGTACGGCTTACCGTCTCCATGAATGGTGCATTTCATTTATTACCTCTAAATGTTATGTAATATTATAAATTCATGTATATAGTAAATATTAATGATATATATGATATCTATATCATGAATATAATTCTGGATATAATGGATATTTTACCACATGAATAACTTGTAATTATAAAGAGTTTATTTTTTACTCAAGTACCAACGATCGACAAAACAACCATTATTAACTTAAATAATTGCATAGTGTCTATAACATGGTAATAAGTGATATAAAAATGAATAATGAACTTGAAAAATTTTCTTAAGCATGTAGATATTAACTCAAGTTTATTATTAAAGATGTTAAAGAATGATCGAGTCAAGTCGGACCCGAGGTAAGAGACTTCATCACATTCTCCTTTCATTGAGGCATATTTTGTTTCATACACAACATTATTTTATACAGTGTATAAACCACTTTGAATATTACGTTTATTCAAAAGGAATATTTTTTTTACGAATCATTTTACTAAATGACAAAAGATAATGTTTTTGTCGTATGTATACGGTGATAAAGACTTCTCCGCCGTTGTGACCATTATTTGAGTTTCAGATTCCTCTACAAGCCATACATTTTTTTAAATGAAAAATAAATACCATATTTTACTTTTCTTTTATTTTGGTATTGATATTTTTTTGATAATTTTTTTATATCAATGTTTTATTGATATCTTGTGATTGAAATGTGGAAATGTTATGTTTGTTTTATGCATGTTTTATGTGATACGATTATGTTATGGTTCTTGGGCATTGTTATGAAGTCGGGTGGTTCTGTGATAAAATAACGACAGGTGAGCCCGATATAGCTCCTCAATGCATTGGGTAACGCGAAGGGGTTAAACGTTAAGGTTTCTCCGAAGAAATTTAGTGAATATACTGTGATTAGTATTCCAAACGTAACCATGAGGGTTACTCCTTACATAATAATGTTAAGAATTCCTCAAGTTACCTTTATGTATTATGATTTCAATGAGTTATTCATAAATCATATTATTTCACGAGGTATGTTAACGTGCTTATTTTTTATGAGTAAAGTATTATTTCATTGATTCTTTCATATACATGTACTAGTGTTTCCTTTCCTTATTTTTATATCCCTTACTGAGATTTTTATGCTCATCCCATGTTTTTGAAATTTTTTTCATAGATTAAGGGAAAGGTACATGATGTGATGATAGTGTCAAGGAAGTGTAATGAAAGAAACCCTGTTTTTTTTAATATGTTTCATTTGATGGGAAAAAAATCAATACTATATTTTATGTAACCCTTTTGTTTAAATGTGGAATGTAATGCATGATTTATGAACTAATTCTCTAAAACTATAAACCTGAAAATATCCTCAACGTGTATTCTTGAAATAACTCATGATTAATAAATGTTTAAGGCTGGGGCCTTGTAGAGGCACTACTGAGAAACCCTAGCAGAGGGTAGAAGTAAAATGGAGACAAAATTACATTACAAATTTGGTAAAATTTGAAACATTATCCTCTTGATATAATGATCATAAAATTGTTATGTAAATATGAATATAATTATTTATAATATGAATAGAATACATTAATTGGTATTATATACACAACACAAAAAAGTGGGTCCTGAATATGGCATCTATCTCACGAAAATATGGGGGAGATGGAATTCTCTTAACAGGTGTCTTCACTATCATCTACTCATTTATAACACTTATATAATAAAAATAAATTTACCATACATCTATAATAAAACAATAATCTTACTTCAAATTCCATACATGTTTCTATTATGACTTTATATCACTTGTTTGTAACAATTCTATATTAATGTTTCATTTCGCATAATATACCCTTTGTTTTTCACATGAGTCTTAATTAAATATATATTTGGCCCTTATATTTATATCATGATTTAAATAATGAAAATAATTTTTTATATATAATTTATAGTTACGATACTTGATTTAAAATAATCCTTAGAATAAAGAAATATCAAATGGAATACATCGTTCTTAGGGATAGAATGTTATATGTACGCATGCACTCTATTTCCATTTAATTTTCCTAATGAAATAAATAAAGTAAAATAATTGTATTAATATTATTATTAAATTTGATATATTATATAATATATATAATATATATTCACAAAAAAATACTTAACAAATTAGATGTAGTGTACGAACAAATCACATAGCATTGAGGGGGAAGTAGTACATACTTCCTCTAACAAAATTATTGTATTTACACCAAATGGAATGTATAAAGAGATGTGTTGGAAATGATTTATTAAAGACTAAATACATAATAAATATTATATATAACATATATAAATACATTTCCCATCACAATTTCCACCATGAGATGTAATAAATGAAAAATGAAAAATTGTCATTTTGTGAGGTTGTATTTTTCCGTACACAAAAACAATATATTTATTACCCATTAGATGGGTGTGTGTATAATTTTAGGTGAAATAATTAACCTAAAAACATAAGAGTATATTTATGTTACTCGAGATTTTATACAATCATCAAATAATAATATTTGAGTTAGTATAGAAAGTAAATAAAATAAAGGAGTTTGAGGGAGAGTGTAACCGCTTAATCAGGTATCTCATTTTGTTTTGGACCAAAGGGGATCTGTGGAAGCCTTTATGATCAATATATGATTCAATGAGGAAGTTATGGATTCTAGGTAGCTATTCAGGAATAACATTTTGAAGATAATTATACTTTAGTGCTTTGATGAAGTGGGAGGAGGTGATTCCATTTATAATGGAGGAGGAGTGCCACTTGTGAAATATTTTGGAAAAGGAAAAACCACCAACATTTATTTATTGAAATTGGGTCCAATAATGGTCCAGAAAATATTTGAGAGAGGATAAAGTCCAAATATGGTCCTCCAATGGATTTTTGAAAAGTTGTTAGGTCATTTAGGCCCTTATGGTTAGGGTTTAGTCTCTTGTTAAGGATAATTCAACCTTAATCATTGTAATTAATTTTAATTATTTTCACTAATATTTGTTGTAAAAAAATAATTTGACCTTTTTAGCCATTAAAAATTATGAAGATTCCAAATATGGATTCCATTTATCAAAATTACAGTAATTAAATTGGCATAAATTAATTTAAATCTAATCATGCCATCAGGTCGACAATGTGGGTTTTTAAATAAAAAATGGATCAAAAGATTGCTATGTTTTTGGATCAAATTTCATTTTTAAATGGGTTAAAATGACCTAAATTTCATTAACTTATAAAAAAATTATATAATTAAAGTTTGAAACAAAATAAAAATTTATTTTTCCCTTATAAATATATTTGATGTAAAAACTATTTTGAGCTAAAATACTACATTTTAAACTATTTATTACACAATAAAACATCAAACAAATACCAAAAAAATAACCAATACTATTTTTTATTCTATATAAACTTTGAAAGTTATTTAGACCTATTTAATATATTAATGTTCCAAAATTGTTATTTAAAAAGGGTTCCCTATTAAATGGGGGGAAATTATATTAATTAAATTATATATTTTTTCCATTAACTTATGTTTATTAATATATAATGATTATAAGATATATTAAATGAATATATATCATATATATTACATTAAAATTACTTAAAAATTTTAATTCATTTAATTTGTTATGATTAACACAACATTGTGTGTACTTCCATAGATTTCTATAAAAATAATCCCATTATAATCAATTGGTTCTTATATTAATTTGTAAATGATATGTAATGAATTAATAAATTATAAATTTTGTGAAACCCATATATTTACCTATGATAGTTAAATATATTCAAAAAAGACAATTTAATTCATATGTTATATATTATTAAATATATTAAAAATAATATATTATTCTTTAATAACACTTGGAGTTGCATATTACACAGGCTATCGAGGACTTTCAGTTTTGAAAGAAATGTAATATTAACTCAATTTTTCATATATAGGAAACATAGAATTATATATCATGTAGTGCACGATTAAAATAGCATTGTGTATAATCCAAGCCATCTTAGTTCTTTAATATATATAAAATATCTGTTTTCAGTGTTGTGTGAAATGAATAATTTCAAAAAGAGTAAATTAATTCAAAAAAAATCACAAAATCTAAGGGTGTTACCTTATATCCCCCTTAAAATATATTTCACCCTTGAAATTAATCAGGATTATCAATGGTTTAATACATTAATGATTATTTCTTAGAAACCCACATCATCAAAATAAATACTAAATAATCCCTTAAAATGGGATAGTTTGAACTATAAAGGATACCCAAGGTATTTAATAATGATATTCCCATATATGAGAACATCTGTGGGATGTGAAAATATGGATATGTTAGATAAATCAAAAAGTCATGTTTCTATAGGGAGTGATAATGAACATGGTTAGGAGGAAGATAACAATCATGAAGCTATAAATCATGGATAAATAATGGGATCATTATATTAAACATAAACAAAGGTACTATGATTCAATTTTTGGATTGAAGATCATTTAATGAATATGATATATTTGTATGAATATAGATAATTGCATGATTTGAAGACAATATAACCCTTTTTTGTTTGTTTATCCACTTCACCTATTTCTCTAAGAAGTAAGTTGACTTCTTCATTACTAAAGTACTAACATATCCTTAGACTCAAGATATGTCATCCCATTTATTATTATAAACATAAAGTAGTTTTAATAGGCTATCCAATATGCATAAATCCAAATATGGAGAGATAACACATTAATCTTACTAAATTTATAATAATTTTAGCTTACATATTTAATAAATTATTATCCTTATAACCCTTACAATATTTGGAAATAAAAATCAATAAATTGAGTGTCATGAAATTTGTTTAACATTGATACCACATATATCAAAATATAGATCTTGGTTGTCATATTCCAAGCATATGAATACCCTCATCCTGTATTCTCTTGAAACAAGGTAATACCTTAATTTACCATAAATAATTTTTTGAACATTCATTCTCCATTCCAAAGGTCAATGGATAAATTCCATAAATCCAATAAGTTTTAAGCTTAATTAATGTTGACATATATCACTTTTTCATGAAATATATTATCTTATCCATAATAATTTGTAACATATAATTCACTAATTTGTATCCAACATGGAACGTATCCAAAAATCATTATCGTGACATTAAGAACACATTAAGGGTTATATTTACCTTAATCTTATGTTTCCCATGGATATCTCCTTATCATTAAATCACTTTTCTTATCCAATATAACTATTCAACATATTCTCTCAAATCCTTAGCGAAAAACATAAACTGAATAATCCTTATATAATTCTCCATTCATATTTCATCGATTGAAATATATAAATATTTCAATACTTCCTCATTAATGGTTCTCATGGAATAGGTACTTCCTTGTTTTATAAGTAGATACTTATTTTCGAGGCTTGAATTTGGTAATGAATATGTTTTTGCCTGATGATACATTGAACTATATTATAATTCATCACTCTATGATCCTTTTCCCACATAGATAACATCTCCCCCACCCCTAATTTTGGTATTCCTCAAGTTTCTCCTTCCGTTCTTCGTGAAAAGTTGGAATCTAAATCATCCTTCCTCTACGATTCTTATAATTTTAACATTTATAAAATTCAATCTTCCTCTTATACGATGTGTTAGGATTACCAAAAATGTTCACATTGTTAATCATATATAATGAATGGTGATTAAACATAATTAATTTCCCTTAATAACTATATTTTCCATTATAATAAATATTAACCTAGTTCATCTTTGTTTCCCCAATTAAGTAAGACCAAAAATATTTGGGGTGAGAAAAACATATCCTAAAATAAAATCATATAGTCATGATAAATTACATATAGGATGTCTAAATAATGAAAACAAACTTTTAATCAATGACACCATAGGTTTTTCCTTGGTTTCCCATATTAATATTATTTTTGAAATCCTTTTTAATGGTTTGTGATGTGTTTTTAAATTTCCAAATCATACCCTCAGTGTGTTTTAAACAAGGTGTGTAGTAATGCCAACTGTCATGTACCAGATTAACCTGAGTCATGTCCGAGACATCTTATCAGAGTTAAAAATTCTTGGTACATCAATTCCACGACCAAATTTACTTGTAGTAACTGGATGGGGATATATTTCTAGGAATCCACTCACTCTATCCATTACCAAAATTCTTGGACATTTTCCTTTCTATTTCCTTATCCTTGTACTTTTCCTTAGACATGTCATTCAGGATCTCATAAGGTTTTCCCATCCTAGTTTCCAAATGATAAATAAAAATTATCTTTGATACACACTATAACCACCATGTATGGATAAACATTAACATTACATCACTTTTTTGAAATACATAAAACATAGAAAAATAGATTCCCAAAGTCTGTAATAGTCTAGTTCATTTGGAAACATGGAAACATAAATATGGGTACACAAGAGAGCAACATTATCTCACACTAGGTACTTCATGAAATGAAATTTTTTTATAAATCATATATAATACATATCTTCATAACCAGGGGAAGGAAACATAAAAAGTGGTGAACTGATATGCTCAATAAGGGTAAATAAGGGAGACATTTATGCATAAACAATATCATATGAGTTTGAAAATGTGATAAAAACATATGAAGATCATACCATGCATGTAAAAGATAAGATAAATGAATCATGACATAAATATTGTCAGTTCATACGATGTGAATCAAATGAAAATGAATAACATAATCCATTAAAGAATATCATAGGAATACGACATGAAATTTTGAAAGAACAAAAGCATAGAATATTATTTCCATAGTATCCAAGTCATCACTTAGAAGGTCATTTAATGGAGAAATTCCTTTACATAACAAAGTTAACTCCCAAATGTAGCCATGTATTATTGAACCAAGTGCACTCCTTGTTCAAACCCTATAATACTAAACCATGTTTACTCCCCATTCGGGCCATGTCTATCTCATGATATATAAATCATTACCCAATGAATTTGAGGGAGATGTAAGTCACACAAATATTATAATGAAATCATACAAACATATCCCAAATATTTATAAAGATTAATATCATATCCCATGAAATTAAAAGGGTTTAATAAACATGTAATCATATATTTTTATGTAAATAAAATGAAAATTTTCAGATTCATTTCCTCAAATCATAACCTGTGAAAAATTATGGGTTTCATAAGAATGCAATCCATTAAAGAAAAATGGATTTATTAAACATCATGACATAATACATTAACCATTCATAAAAAGAATATGTGTAGAAACAGTAAATATTTTCCATATAAGTAATGAGTTAGACCAATAGATGTTATCTTATATGTGAAATAAGTTTTAAAGATCTTTCAAAAACACTTCATGAGTAAATTATCATTTCTCCTTTAAAAAGGATTCTTATAATATAAAACCATTTAAAAATTATTTTCCATAAAATAAAATTCAATAATTATGAAAAAATCATTTAAAATATTTTTAAATAATTTTTCCTTTTATGAAATTATAGAGGTGTATGAAAACATTTTTATTTTTTTCTTTGATAACATATAAAAGAATAATGAAATTTTTTTGAAAACTACTTTCCATGAAAAATACTTTCAAAACGGATAAATAAAGAATGAAAATGCTTTTAAAACTCCTTCATTGAAAATTGACCATAAAAATATTACAAATTGTTATTTAAAACATGAAAAGTAATTTTAAAAGAATTGAGGATGGGTAAAACTGTACAAGCCATACATGGTAAAAATAATATTTCTTTTTGAACAAAAAAAGTAATTAGAACTCTAATTTTGGAAAGAAATAAGAAGATTCTTTTAAAAACATTGTTAAAATACAAAAAGGGTAAAATGTAATTTAATTATCATAGAATATTCATTCAATATTTTTTTAATCCCTTTTTTTTTTTGAAAGCATAGTTTATAAAGAACACATATTTTTGACTTAAGAGAGTGGGAATACATATTTTCTTAAAACAAATTTATTATTAATATTATGTACCAAAGAGTGTCAAAATGGAACTAATATATTATGACACAATTAATAACCAGAGGTGAATAAATTTAATGACTTTTCTCTAAATATGTGTTATAATATTTTATCAATAATAACGTGATTATTAAAAATATTAATAATTAGTGAGATTGTTCCAATAAACTCTTACCACAAGGTGACTTTCTCTTATACTCCCTATGTAGTTAAATTAAATTACATGGAGCATAAAAATATAATTAAATGATAATTATTTATGTTATAACATTTCAATGTCACTTTATACATCTTGTATAAAAATATAAGTGCATAACATCTCACATGTCTCAATAAATTAAAATTGAGAAAATATTATATTATCGATTGGGTAACTTTGAATCATAAAGCCCATGATAGAATTATCAGAAAATGGTTAAGTAAATACCCATATAATTATTTATAAGAGTAATAAAATATATTAATGTTTTTTATATACACCATACAAAATATGTTCGTGGTGAACAAGGCATGTATCTCATGGAAATAAAGAGTGAGATGAAATTCTGTTACCTTGTGTTTTGACTGTAGTCATACTCATTCAAAACTATTATATAATTAAGATATATTTATTATAAATCTATCATTGAACCATATGATTACATTTAATTCTTTATATGGTTTTATATGGCTTTATATCACTCACATGTTAAATGTTATATATTAAGGTTTTAGTTTGGGTAATTATCGCTTTGTTTTTCGCATGTGTCTAAATTTTTTGTATCTTTGGTCCATAATTTTATATCATGATTTACAGTATTTAAACCAAGAATTAAATATAATTTTAATTCAGTATACTAGTATTATATATATACTTATAATATATAATTATAATATGAAATACACCATTCATGGAGATTTTAGGTCATATGTATAAATGAACACTATTTCCATTTAGTTGTCATATTGAAATACAGAAAGTTAAATACATATATATATATCATTATTATAATTGATTTATTATATTATATATATCATATACAATCTCTGAACCCATCCTCAATACATTCCATGTAGTGTATAAATGAGTCGCGTCACATTGAGGGGGTGGTAGTCCACACTTCCTCAAACGAAATTGTAATATTAACATTAAATGAAAAGTATAAATATATTTGTTGTAAAATAATTAAATAGGATTAAATAAAGAATAAATATTATATATATCATATATAAATGGAGTTTCCATCGTAATTTCCATTGTGAGAGGCAGTAAAGGAAAAATGGTAAATGATCAATTAGTGAGGCGGTAGTCCTCCGTACATGTAATGAGTATCTTTGCTACCCAATAGATGGAAGTGTGTGTATGTTTAGGTCTAATATATAGAATATTAATATCCTATTACATCTTGGATACTTATATTTTTATAAATTCATTGAATAATAATATTTTAGGGAGTGGAGAAATAATATACTAAAATGAGTTTGAGGGTGGGTGTTACCTCTTAATTGTGTAACTACTTATTGTTAAGACAAAAGGACTACATGGAAGGATTCAAAAAAAAACTAGGCTTCATGTTTTTATTGAGGGATATTGGGGTGATATTTGGGTAGGTCATTTGTAATTATCCAAAGATTCATTTATGGAAATCCCACTGGATCTAATTAAATGTCTCTTTATTTAAAATGTTTATATAAAATGTCAACTTCTTTGGTTTTACGTTACGAATTTTATTCGTTGCTAATATAGCCGTTGAACAGTGATCACATGATTAGTATAAATATAGGCCTTTAAAAAATCCAATTTACTCAGAAAAAAGAAGTGATGGACTCATCAAGTAGAATTTCCCTATACGAAGACCATTTTTCGGAGCTCGGAAAAGAGGTGGCGTCCTAGGGTTTCGCTCTTAACCAAGCCCAAGCTGAGATTCATCATGTCCAGCTCGAACAGGACCGTCTACGGGAAATGTGAAAGTTGATAGAAACTACCACTCGAGCGATGTTATCTAAGCCACCCAAGAGTCTATCACAATTGCACACCTTACCCATAGGTTTTATGTGGCTATTTTAAGGGGTTATGTAACAAATCGCTAGTACTATGTTCCTGTATATTATGTTTTTGTATATAATAATGAATATAACTTCTTGTCATTATTGAAACAGTGTAAATAGTTTTTTTTAAAGCACAAATAGTAATTTTTTAGTTAATATTATAATAAGAAATTTATTTTGATGAATTAATGGATTTTTTAATAAAATAATATTTTAATAAAATACTATTATGGTTATTAAATAAATTTTTATTAAATTTAAATGTTATTATAATTTTATTAATGCAATTGTAATTTTTATTAAGGATTTAAAGCCATTTTTTGTCAAAAACCCATGAATTTTCGATAAATATCGGTTTTTATATTAAAAGTGAAAATTAACATATTTATAAAAATTATTTAGATAAAATCAATGTTATTTCAGGAATCAGGACATCAAAATTATTTAACGGTGAATTTTTCATAATTTTCTGAGAGAGTCAAATTTTTGGGTAAAAATTAAATAACATTTAAATATATAATGTTTTTTATGACATCATAATGACTCAAAATTGATGTAATAAAATACAATAAGCTTTATGTTTGGCCAATATATGTTTTATCATTAAAATAATGCGATTTTGGGTTTTTTTACTTGTTTTACAAAGCATTAATGGACCCCTCAAAACTTACTAATCATCTTGTCTTTTTAAATTATTTTTCATGGCAGTGTGACTCACCTCCACATAAGAAACCAAATTATTTTAAAAATTTCATACTTTGGCCTTATAAAATAATTTTTCCCTCTTCCCTTTTCCAAAAAACATGGGAAAAACCCATGATCTAATTTTTGGTTTGGATTAGTTTAATGTAAGTGGTCCCAAACCTAAATAATAAAGAATTCACTCAACTTTCTTATATAAACCCACCCAAGCTCCCACTTCCTCCTCACTAAAATCCTTTGGAGTTCGACCAATTTCTACCCTACTCTCTCTATAATCCTAACAAGGTGCCCAAAGCTCCTAATAAGCCTCTCTCAAGCCTCTCTCAATCCTTTGGAAGCACACTTCCAAGTAAGGGTTTTTCTTCCTTTCACGTTTTGTCCAATTAACTTAATATTGTTATGCCCTTTTAATTTCAATTATAAATTCTGGGATATGATTACGTACCTCCCCCATACTACCCTATTATTGTTCTAGTGATGTTATACCCCTTTCTCTCTCATTAAATGCCTCCCAGTTACACCTGTTACTATGCTGAAATTCTGAAAAGAACTTCTCTCCCCTAATTTACATTCACACAATACTTTTGTATCATGAATATAAATTCCATTAAAATTGTTTGGAAATGTATCTATATGACCCCCTTAATTTCAATTTCATTTAGATATGATAGGACACTCGTTTCTCTATCATTAACCTTTTTTATGAAATCATATATCACGTCGTTACGCTGCCGAAATTGCACCAATTTTCTAAGCCAATGACATTGCGTAGTGAATACCAAACCCATTTCTCAATCAAGGGTTTTAAACTTCATGCACATTTACTTATTGATTATAAAGTTTCATTCTTAATTCCATTGTCGTGGAATAAATGATTATGTTATATGAATCCATGTTTTATGATCCATGTGGCACACTTATTCATGAAATGAAATGTTTAAGAAGGGTGCGCCCTTATAGAGCTCTAATGCATTAGGTAAAGTATAGTATCATGATACGTCATGTCCAATGAGTTTTGACTCATAATAATTCATGTGCAATGAGGATTTACTCATGATTCATGTGCAATGGGCCTTGGCTCATGTTAATTCTATGTTAATTGTTGTTGCCCAATTTCTATTGATATGCCTTTTGTCATACATGTATTGTACTCCTCATGTATTCCATGTTTATTTACTTATTGTGCTTTATAGATCACCCATTTTTTATACATTTCCTCAGGATATCCCATGCAACGGTAGGTATTAGGTAATGTAGTGGTCATGTAAAGGAAGTTTTCAATAAAGATGTTGTATTTCATGTTTTAAGTTGTTATGTAATGATCTTAAGCCCCAGAGACACAATACCTCTCGATCTTCCATGTTGTATCAAGTGAATATAATATGAAATAAATTATGTTTATGATTGTAATAAAAGAAGGGTTTTCATAGTTGGTATCAGAGGATAGGATTAGTTATATGTGGGATTAAGAATAGAAAGCACTAGTAAATCCTTAGATACAAGACTAAGAAGAATAAAAACTTCCCAAAGTTATGGTGAGTATTGATTATGTGGTTTATCAAGCAAATACATCCATGTCTGGATACGAGCTGGTAGAGGCGGCTCTGGAACAGATGAATCCTAGGGGTAAAACCCGAAAACACCACTTTGAGCTAGACTTGAACGGGAACTGGTGCACGACAATGGGCCTTCTCTACACTCTTGGTTACGAAACTCCTGGGGGATATGCTTTGGTAAATTCACAAGATTAGTATGAACCCTTATTAAGGGAATAAAAAATCCCTAAGAATATATGTTAGAAAGTAGATCATGAAAAGCCTAGATAGAAGCTAATAGATTCATATGTTAAGGAAATAAAATTTAATTTATAAGTCATCAGTTTTGTCTTTGGATTACCCTTTATGTGTTACCCCTAACATTCCTTTTATTCCTGCCAATGGCCCATAATAGGAGGACTCAGGATAACAATTGATGTGATGATCAGTGTGATGAATGTACTAATGAGATGCCCAATCCAATGGAAGTGGGAATCGTGAACTTTTTCACGCTTATCTGTCAGCTAACTCAAGAATTGAATAGAAACACGGGTCAAGAGGAACGTTCACCCCCCCCCCCCCCGGAGAAAGAACAAGTTGCTATTTAGAGCTTCATGAGACAAACGCCTCCTAATTTTAGTGGATAATATGATCCCACGATCACTGAACAGTGGATCAACTCCATTAAAACGATCTTTTCAATCCTTTAATGTTATGATCATGAGAAGGTTCTCCTGGCGGCTTATCGTATGGAGGGTGAAGCTGATCAATGGTGGACGTCGATCAAATATATGAATCCTGAGGAAGATATCGAGGCGTTGGAATGGAAGGATTTAAAGAAGATGTTTTTGTATATATATTTTCCGCGCACCCTCTGGATTACAATGGAAAGGGACTTCCTTCCCCTTAAGAAAAATGGAAAAGAATCTGTTGGAGCGTACGAGGAAAAAATCGCAAGGCTTGCATAATATGCTTCTGACTTTTTCATTACCCCCGAATGAAATTTTGACCGCTTCTTTGGTGGGCGGAAGCCTAGCCTACAGAAATCATTAGCGATCCGTGACTTCGATAGTTATGACTAAATTTTCCGATGTGCCCTCAAGGGTGAAATAGAGATCGGGGAATCACAAGGGTATCATGGGGACAAGAAGCGTAAGTTGGACTTCAATGCTGGCGGTCCGATGGATAAATCCAACGGTGTTAAGAAGATCCAACACCCCACATTCCAATAGTACGGAAAGAAGCACCCTGTAAATTGCCTCAAGGGGACGAGGAAATGATTTAGGTGTGGAAGAGAAGGGCACCTAGCTATTAACTTTCGGCAAGAAAGACCCGCGGCTGCAACAGAAGAGAGGAACGCTCCTTTAAAACCTCAATGCGTTGTTCATTGCAACAAGTTCAAATAACCGGGGAATTTTAAAAATCAGTGCCCTAATTCAAGGGTTTTCAGAGGCAGCCAACAACTTTCAAGGAAAAAAGGATGATCTTTTTCCATCACTTCTTCTGAAGTGAACCCCAACAACGAAGTGGGTACATGTACGCCAGTTATTCATTCACGAATAGCGAACATACTTTTTGATTCAGGTTCTACACATTCCTTTATATCTCGAAAGATTACTATACAAATCCCAGCATCACCACATATCATGGAAGTGAAGATATCAGTGAGTTCGGTAAATGGGGAAATCATTACATCCCATGAATATAACTCCTCCCCTGTAATAATCTGTGGATTTCATTTCATGTGGAACCTCGTCATACTCCCTCTGCTGGAATTCGATGCAATTCTTGCCATGGATTGGCATTCCTTATATAAATCCAACATGAATTGTTAGGAAAGTGAAATCACACATCATATGGACAATCTACCCCAAATTCGTTACAAATATAAGGAGGTAGATGAATATCTTTTAGCTCCTTCATTGTCACGAACCGAATCGGGTCGTCATCCGAACCGACACCCGACCCGGCCCGCAGCAAGGCCCGAAGGGCGTTCCCTATCCCCACAGGCTGGCACAAGTGCCCGGGTATCAAAATAAACCTTGGGAACGGTTTACCCGAGTGAACAAATGTAAAGCAGCCAACCAAAGTAAACCAAACAGAGATAAAGGTTATAGTCAAACATGTAGACAACCAAACAGGTTTTTGGTTCACAAGTACTCAAAACCCAAATAACACCAAAACAAGATAACCAAAGACCAACCTAAGGACTATCTCCCGGTGTAAGGACACCGCCTCTAGGCCACCAACAAAATTCCACGTAGATAGTCCTGCTAACAACCTGAACCACTGCTCCCAAAAGCTGGACCCCTACCTGTATCAGAAGTAAACAAGTCTACTTACACCCAAGGGTGTAAGTAGGGTGTGAGCAATCGCCCAGCAGGATATCACCAATAAAAGATTCCACGCACAACTATCAAAAGACAACCAATTTCAATGCTAAAATAAAGATAGAAAGAAGTGGAAAAGAAAATTGTTTTCATAAAATGATTTAAAAGAAAGGCAGTTCAAGATAAACACATTAGGATAGCAGTTCAAGTGACATATCACGTATCAGCATGCATGAAAGGTAACTGGTGGCACCAAGGGATGGGAAAGGCCCTATGGGTACTAGACTAGCGGGATCCTAGAACGTCGTGTCTCGGTGAAACAAGGCTTAGGCGGCCACGACCCTCAGATAACGTGGCTTAGAAGGCCATGACCCTTAGAAAACGTGGCTTAGAAGGCCACGACCCTCAGATATCATATGTTTAGTTAGTGTTGCAGTCGTCAAACCTGCCAGTGAAACCGGGTCGGGTCATCTCCGGAACACTAGCTCACTAGTCCCAGTCTCCCCACCTAATACCCCGGCTTCCCTCCTTTAGCTCACCTAGAGATCAAAATTCACATAACATGTCACAATATCACTTCGAGCCAAACGGGTCACCTGCACACTGATATCCTCTTTAAAAACCACACACGCACCAAAACTTTTCTTTTAAAAAAAAAACTTAAACCACACTGCATACGCTTTAAATTAAACTAGATGCATAACTTAACGAAATCACTTTGTTATTTAAGAAAACCACTATGAAAAATTATTTAACAGTTTTCAAACATATCGCAAAAAATTTTAAAGGTTAAAAAGTCACCCAAAACCCCCTTTCTATAATAAAACACATTCTGACATGCCAACACACAACCTGCATCATCCGAACTCCCTGACACACACTGCCCAGTTTACAAATAATAATAAACAGCCAAAGTGAGTTTCCGCAATAAAAGAAAAGGACTTGCACCACATAAATAGACCACTGGCAAAATTAGATGCACATTTTAAAAATGTAATTAAAAACTAATTGTCAATATGAGAACTAATCAGCAGGGTGATGAAAAATTAAACCAGCATGCCAAAGATCGCCAAAAGATAACTGAGTGCGGAATCACCTACCTCAAACAGGCGCGGAAAAAGACACGGCGCAAGACTCTAGTTGCGTCGTGGTCGCACCGTCTTGAGCCGTCAACCAGGTCCTAAAAACAGCGTAACGCTCAACGGGTTCAGCAAATTGTTAACATGATAATAATGATGATAATAATAATAGCAATAACATAATAATAATAATAATAATAATAATAATAATAATAGCAGTAATAATATAGTATAATAATAATAATAATAATAACATAATAGAATAATAATAAAAATATTAATATTAATAATAATAGTAGCATAATAATAATAATAATAATAACAAAAGTAGTATACTAATAATAGTATTATTAACATAATAATAATAATAATATGATAATAATAATAATAATAATAATAATACAATAATAATATTAATAATAATAATAATATAATAATAATAACAATAATAATAAAAATGATAATATAATAATAATAATAATAATAATAATATAATAATAATAATAATATTGTTATTGTTATTTACATAATTACAATATTAACATATTAATATTTATAATAATGATATAATAACTAACATATTAATAAGAATAACAAAAGAAAACATAATATATATTAGATAACTTAAAATAATAAACTAAAATAAATAAATAAAAAGAAAAAACAGACCTGCGCGGGAGGAGGCCGAACAGGGGCACCAGAACGGAGAAGATGAGGAAGAAAAAGAAAGGGAAGAAGAAGGAGAGAAGAGGAAGAGGAGAAAAAGAAGAAGAGAAGGAGGATAAGAGGAGAAGAAGAAGAAGAGAAGAAGAGAAATAGAAGAAGGAGAGAAGAAAAGCAGCAGGGGGTTGCGCCGGCTGGGGGTGCAAGGGGAGCAGCAGGTCGGCCGAGGTGGAGGCAGAGGAAGAAAAAGAAGCAGAAGAAGAGAAGAAGGAGAAAAGAAAGAAGAATAAGGGAAAGAAGAAGAAGAGAAGGAAGAAGAATCAGGGGCGCGCCGGCTGGACGGAGGGCTGCAGCAGGACAACGACAGGGGGTTTGCTGGTCTGCTGCGGGTGCAAGCGGATGAGGGAGGCAGCGGGCGGAGAGGTGGTCTGGGCTGGCGGAGCAGAGGGAGAGGCGACCCAGTTCTAGCGTCATCCTGGAGGTGTCAAAATAGGGGGCGAGCGGGAGCCAGCAGGTGCTGGACAGGGAGGCCGGCTGCTAGTGCGGCTACTGCAACGGGCTGCTCGGCGGTGCAGAGGCGCAGGGAGGAGGCGCTGCTGGAAGGCGGAGCAAGGAGGTGCGGCGTGAGGGTGAGGCCGAGCGGAGGTAGTAGGAGGAGAAAGGGGAGTGCGGATGAACCGGGGAAGGGGTGCGCCGTGGATGGAGGAGAGAACGACATGGGGAGAAGAAGAAAAAAGAAAAGAATAAAAAAGAAAGATGGGGGTGGCGGATAGGGTTTCCTAGGGGAAAAAAAGTTAAACAAATTAATATATTATAATAATATTAAATATAATAATAACATTAGAAATAATAATATTATTAATAATAATAATTATCAAAATCATAATAATAGTAACTGCATAACAATAATAATAATATATTAGCAATAATAATAATAATATCATAATTATTATAATGATAATAATAACAACAATAAAAACATAACATTAATAATAATAATAATAATAGTAGTATCAATAATAATAATAATAATAATATAAATGATAATAAAACTGCTGTTGACATCTGTCATTTGGTTCGTCCGTGCAACGGGCGCCGAACGTTGAAATGGCAAAGCTGCATGGCTTTGATCATCCCCTACTCGTGCGCCGAGCGGCGCAAGGCCCGCGTGCATGCACTGTTACCCCAACGGGCAACCCAAACCAGGTTCGGCTCATGATACAACCAAAAAATTTAAATAATCCGGCAATTAATTTATGAAATAAAAATTTAAAATTAAACGTATACCTCAAAAAAAGTCCAGGCGTGACAATTCTCCCCACCATGAAAACTTTCCGCCCTCGGAAAGTCAGCTCAAGGCCTGATCAGAGAATAGAAATGGGTACTCCTGCTCAACCCATGACTTTCTCTCCCAAGTCTCGTGTTCGTCATTCCTGTGCTGCCAAAGAACACGGACCAAAGGAATGGACTTTCCACGCAGCACCTTTTCCCGAGAATCCACTATACGCACTGGTCGCTCGACCACAGACAAGTCGGACTCTATCTCCAGCTCCTCCCAATTCAGCACATGCGACGGGTCGGGGTTTTACTTCATTAGTTGGGAGACATGAAATACTTCGTGAATCGACGTCATCTGCGAGGGCAAAGATAGCCTGTATGCCACCTTGTCATTCCGCTCAAGAATCTCGAATGGTCCGACATATCTCGGTGTCAGCTTCCGCTGTTTCCCCAAACGACGGTGACCCAAGCGAGGGGCCACATTCAGGAACACACTGTCCCCCACTGAAAACTCAAGGTCCTGCCGCCTCTGATCTGCATAAGACTTGTGGCGACTCTGAGCTGTCAACAACCGCTTCCTAATCAGCTTGACCTTCTCAGACGTCTCCTGAACAAGACTCGGTCCCAAGAGCGAGGCTTCTCCTACCTCAACCCAACACAGAAGAGACCGACAAGGCCAGCCGTAGAGCACCTCAAAGGGTTCCATTCTGATGGAAGACTGGTAACTGTTATTGTAAGAAAACTTGACCATCCCCAAATGTCTATCCCATGAGCCTCCAAAATCTAACACACAGGCACGGAGCATGTCTTCCAGAATCTGATTCGCCCGCTCCGTCTGGCCATCAGTCTGCGGAAGGTATGTCGTGCTCATCTTAATATGCGACCCAAAGCCTTCTGGAGGCCTCCCCAAAATCATGATGTAAAGCGGGGGTCCCTGGCAGAAACAATTGCCGACGGCACGCCATGAAGTCTGACCACCTCATGAACATACAAGCGGCCCAGTTCCTCTACCTTCGCTGTGTCTCTGATCGGAATGAAGTGAGCAGACTTGGTCAAACGGTCAATTACCACCCAGATAGCATTCCTCCCTCGAGGTGTATGAGGCATGCCAATGATGAAGTTCATGGCGACCTCATCCCACTTCTAGGTAGGAATTGGTAATGGCTGGAGTAGGCCAGATGGTCTCTGATGTTCTGCTTTCACTTACTGGCAAGTATAACATCGGGATACGAAGTCGGCTATGTCTCGTTTCATACCTTGCCACCAAAACTGGCGGCGAACATCGTAGTACATCTTGGTGGTACCAGGATGGACGACCCACTGAGATTGGTGGCTATCCTGCATCACCAACTTTCGCAGAGAAAACGGCACTACAGCACGACCCTTGAAGCATAAGACCCTCTGGGAAGACAAAGACCAATCAGAAGGAGTCTCCCCACCATGAAGAAACTGCATAGATCGCTGACAAAACTCATCACCAGGCTGCTCCTGATGAATCAACTCTAGAAGGGCCGGAGTCAACTGGATGCTAGCCAAGAAAGTACCTCCACTGTGCTCCCTGCTCTCCAAATGCAACTGGGCGAAGAGCCCCATCAAAGTCCACTCATCGCTGGACTTCTTCAACGCCTGCACTGGTACTTTTCTACTCAATGCGTCAGCTACCACATTCCCCTTTCCAGGGGTATAGAAAATATCAAAATCAAAACCCTGCAGGTACTCGACCCAGCGGCGCTGCCTCAAATTGAGATCCCTTTGAGAGAAAATATAGGCCATGCTCTTGTGGTCAGAATATACCACAAACTTCTCCCCCAAAAAGATAGTGGCGCCATGTCTTCAAATCATGCATCACTGCCGCCAACTCTAAGTCGTGAGTCGGATAGTTCTTCTCCTGCGGCCGGAGTTGGCGAGAACCATAAGCCACAACATGGTCATCCTGCATGAGCACACATCCGAGGCCCGTACCTGACGCATCACAGTACACCACATAGCCCTTTCCTGATTCCGGTAAGGTCAACACAGGTGCGGTGGTCAACCGCCGCTTCAGCTCCTCAAAAGATGTCTGGCTCTGTGGGCTCCACTCAAACTTCACCCCTTTCCGGGTGAGTGCAGCCATGGGGGAGGCAAGCCGCGAGATGTCCCGGACAAAGCGCCTGTAATAAACAGCCAAGCCCAGAAAACTCCTAATCTCAAAAACATTTCTCGGCTGCTCCCAAGACATAACTGCTCTGATCTTTTCGGGATCCACTGAAACCCCTTGTTCTAAGACGACATGCCCCAGAAACTTCACTTCCCTGATCCAGAAAGTGAACTTCGAGAGTTTGGCTTAGAGGCGGTGATCCCGCCAAGTGCCCAAAACAACGCGTAGGTGGTGCTCATGCTCCTCCTCAGATCCAGAGTAGACCAGGATGTCATCCACGAATACCACGACAAATGAGACGAGATATAGGTGGAACACCCTATTCATGAGTTCCATAAAAACTACAGGAGCATTCGTTAGTCTGAAAGGCATGACCAAGTACTCGAAGTGACCGTACCTGCTTCGGAAAGCCGTCTTCGGGATATCTGCTTCTCTCACCCTGAGCTGGTGGTATCCCGAACGCAAATCAATCTTGGGGAACCACTTTTCCCCCTTCAACTGGTCAAAAAAATCATCAATCCGGGGCAAAGGGTATTTATTCTTGATGGTTACCTTGTTCAACATCCTGTAATCAATGCACAACCGAAGGGTTCCATCGGCCTTCTTCGCGAATAAAACCGGTGCGGCCCAAGGAGAGACGCTCGGGCGAATGAATCCTTTGGATTCCAAATCGTCCAGCTGTATCTTTAATTCCCTCAATTCGGTGGGGGCCATGCGATATGAGGGAAGAGATATAGGCTATGTTCCTGGCGCCAACTCAATCGAGAACTCCACGTCTCGCTCTGGGGGTAAGACAGAAAAATCATCTGGGGAAACCTCTGGGAACTCATCCACTACATGAGGTAACCTGCCCTGTGAAATACCACCATCGTCCTCCAGCGCGAGCGATGACAACTGATAAGCAAGATTTCCATGCTCAGGGAGTGGAGGTCCCACACGTCCCGACCGAGGATCCCATTCTCCATGAAATAGCTGACGAGTCCCATCTGGTGCTGTAAAGCTGACTCGACGTTGATAGCAATCAATGTGTGCCTGGAAGCGCACCAGCCAGTCCATACCGAGGATCACATCAAATAGGTCCATGTCAAGGACCAGGAAATCCCATTCCATCTCGACTCCCGACACAGAGAGTGCACACGATCGGCACTTAAGGCCTTGCTCCCTCTAGAAGCCACTGATCCAGCCCCACTATGATAAGGGTGTGCAGTCCTGCAGAAGCGCTATTGATGTCCCACCACTCCACATCCATGGCATGGTCTGGGAGGGTATGGACAAACAGGTCGGATGTGCCCTACCCTTCCACACTGATGCCACACAACAGACCCTGCACCAGAAGCCCCAGATGAAAACTGCCTGGGAGGATGACCTGAGCTGCCATCACCCTTCTTCCATTGCTCATCACGCTTCCTTTTCTTCTCAGATGAACTGCCACTGCCAAGCCCTGACACTGATCCAGAAAACCCCGACTTTCTCTTCTGTTCAATCTCGGCCATACAAGCACGATCGACCACCTCAGCATAAGTCTTCAGCTTGAACAAGAAAACATGGGACTGAATTTCTGGTCGAAGGCCCTTCTCAAACTTCCGAGCTTTCAAGAATTCGCTCGAAACTATCTCAGGTGCATACCGTACCAGTTTAGCAAAGCGATTCGCATACTCCATCACTGTCCGATTCCCCTGTGAAAGCTCCATGAACTCCCGAGATCTGGAATAGGCTACAAACTCTGGACAATAATGCTCGTTGAAGATACCCTTGAAATCCTTCCAGCTCATGTGCTCATGCTTCCCAGCCTGGACCACTGATTCCCACCATTTGCGACTGGAACCCTCCAGCTGGAACGAGGCGCACTTCACCCTGACTTCCTCAGGCGTGTCAAGGAAATCGAACACGCATTCTATCTTCTCAAGCCACTCCTCTACCTCCTGAGGTTCTGAACCACCTCGGAAAGAAGGAGGTTTGCTCCTCAGAAACTCCTGAGCTCTATCCTTTCTGGAGCCAAACTCTTCCCCTCTAGCTGTAACAGGGGCGGGGGCAGGAGTCGCCCCTTGTCCTAAAGCCTGAACGGCTCGGACCATCGCCTCAACAAATCTCTGATCAAGCGGCACGGGAGAACACTCTCCGGCTTCCTCCCGTGGATGCATGGGAACTCTCCGGGGAGTCATCTTACTGAAAAAGAGCAGCAATCAAGTAAGAAACGCATCAATAAAAAGGGAATAAATTTTCCAACAAGATAATTATTCATCAATAAACCAAACATGAAAAAATGAATCCATATAAAATCTTTACATTCCTTACCTGGTGTCCACGTACAGTCTGCAACCTGCACGTCCCACCCAGAAAGAAAGTGAAACAAGCACCCTGACATCCCATGGTGACTCAGTATCTGTCACGAGGCGTGCTGGCTAGGCGCCCTACTCGCAACATAAATTCTGAGCCCCGACAGACCCAACTCATCCCAAATAACATAAACCACCAACAAAACCTGCCTCTGATACCATTTTGTCACGAACCGAATCGGGTCGTCATCCGAACCGATGCCCGACCCGGCCCGCAGCAAGGCCCGAAGGGAGTTCCCTATCCCCACGGGCGGGCACAAGTGCCCGGGTATCAAAATAAACCTTGGGAACGGTTTACCCGAGTGAACAAATGTAAAGCAGCCAACCAAAGTAAACCAAACAGAGATAAAGGTTACAGTAAAACATGTAGACAACCAAACAGGTTTTTGGTTGACAAGTACTCAAAACCCAAATAACACCAAAACAAGATATCCAAAGACCAACCTAAGGACTGTCGCCCGGTGTAAGGGCACCGCCTCTAGGCCACCACCAAAACGCCACGTAGATAGTCCTGCTAACAACCTGAACCACTGCTCCCAAAAGCGGGACCCCTACCTGTATCAGAAGTAAACAAGTCTACTTACACCCAAGGGTGTAAGTAGGGTGTGAGCAATCGCCCAGCAGGATATCACCAATAAAAGATTCCATGCACAACTATCAAAAGACAACCAATTGCAATGCTAAAATAAAGATAGAAAGAAGTGAAAAAGAAAATGGTTTTCATAAAATGATTTAAAAGAAAGGCAGTTCAAGATAAACACATTAGGATAGCAGTTCAAGTGACATATCACGTATCAGCATGCACGCAAGGTAACTGGTGGCACCAAGGGATTGGAAAGGCCCTATGGGTACTAGACTAGCGGGATCCTAGAACGTCGTGTCTCGGTGAAACGTGGCTTAGGTGGCCACGACCCTCAGATAACGTGGCTTAGAAGGCCACGACCCTCAGAACACAGGGCTTAGAAGGCCACGACCCTCAGATATCATATGTTTAGTTAGTGTTGCAGTCGTCAAACCTGCCAGTGAAACTGGGTCGGGTCATCTCCAGAACACTAGCTCACTAGTCCCAGTCTCCCCACCTAATACCCCGGCTTCCCTCCTTGTGCTCACCTAGAGATCAAAATTCACATAACATGTCACAATAGCACTTCGAGCCAAACGGGACACCTGCACACTGATATCCTCTTTAAAAACCACACACGCACCAAAACTTTTCTTTAAAAAAAACTTAAACCACACTGCATACACTTTAAATTAAACTAGATGCATAACTTAACTAAATCACTTTGTTATTTAAGAAAACCACTAAGAAAAATTATTTAACAGTTTTCAAACATGTCGCAAAATTTTTTAAAGGTTAAAAAGTCACCCAAAACCCCCTTTCTATAATAAAACACATTCTGACATGCCAACACACAACCTGCGTCATCCGAACTCCCTGACACACACTGCACAGTTTACAAATAATAATAAACAGCCAAAGTGACTTTCCGCAATAAAAGAAAAGGACTTGCACCACATAAATAGACCACTTGAAAAATTAGATGCACATTTAAAAAAAGTAATTAAAAACTAATTGTCAATATGAGAACTAATCAGCACGGTGATGAAAAATTAAACCAGCATGCAAAAGATCGCCAAAAGATAACTGAGTGCAGAATCACCTACCTCAAACGGGCGCGGAAAAAGACACGGAGCCAGACTCCAGTTGCGCCGCGGTCGCACCGTCTTGAGCCGTCAACCAGGTCCTAAAAACAGCATAACGCTCAACGGGTTCAACAAATTGTTAACATGATAATAATGATGATAATAATAATAGCAATAACATAATAATAATAATAATAATAATAACATAATAAAATGATAAAAATATAATAATAATAAGAATAGCAGTAATAATATAGTATAATAATAATAATAATAATAATAACATAATAGAATAATAATAATAATAATAATATTAATAATAATAGTAGCATAATAATAATAATAATAATAATAACAAAAGTAGTATAATAATAATAGTATTATTAACATAATAATAATAATAATATGATAATAATAATAAAAATAAAAATAAAATAATAGTAATATTAATAATAATAATAATATAATAATAATAACAATAATAATAATAATGATAATATAATAATAATAATAATAATAATAATAATAATAATAATATAATAATAATAATAATAATACTGTTATTGTTATTTACATAATTACAATATTAACATATTAATATTTAAAATAATGATATAATAACTAACATATTAATAATAATAACAAAAGAAAACATAATATTTAATTAGATAACTTAAAATAATAAACTAAAATAAAAAAAAAGAAAAAACAGACCTGCGCGGGAGGAGGCCGAACAGGGGCACCGGAACGGAGAAGAAGAGGAAGAAAAAGAAAGGGAAGAAGAAGGAGAGAAGAGGAAGGGGAGAAGAAGAAGAAGAGAAGGAGGAGAAGAGGAGAAGAAGAAGAAGAGAAGAAGAGAAATAGAAGAAGGAGAGAAGAAAAGCAGCAGGGGGTTGCGCCGGATGGGGGTGCAAGGGGAGCAGCAGGTCGGCCGAGGTGGAGGAGGAGGAAGAAAAAGAAGAAGAAGAAGAGAAGAAGGAGAAAAGAAAGAAGAAGAAGGGAATGAAGAAGAAGGGAAGGAAGAAGAAGTAGGGGCGCGCCGGCTGGATGGAGGGCTGCAGTAGGACAACGGCAGGGGGTTTGCTGGTCCGCTGCGGGTGCAAGCGGATGAGGGAGGCAGCGGGCGGAGAGGTGGTCTGGGCTGGCGGAGCTGAGGGAGAGGCGACCCGGTTCTAGAGGCATCCTGGAGGCGTCAAAACAGGGGGCGAGTGGGAGCCAGCAGGTGCTGGACAGGGAGGTCGGCTGCTAGTGTGGCTACTGCAACGGGCTGCTCGGCGGTGCAGAGGCATAGGGAGGAGGCGCTGCTGGAAGGCGGAGCAAGGAGGTGCGGCGTGAGGGTGAGGCCGAGCGGAGGTAGTAGGAGGAGAAAGGGGAGCACGGATGATCCGGGGAAGGGGTGCGCCGTGGATGGAGGAGAGAACGACGTGGGGAGGAGAAGAAAACAGAAAAGAATAAAAAGAAAGATGGGGGTGGCGGCTAGGGTTTCCTAGGGGAAAAAAAGTTAAACAAATTAATATATTATAATAATATTAAATATCATAATAACATTAGAAATAATAATATTATTAATAATAATAATTATCAAAATCTTAATAATAGTAACCGCATAACAATAATAATAATATATTAGAAATAATAATAATAATATCATAATTATTATAAAGATAATAATAACAACAATAAAAACATAACCTTAATAATAATAATAATAATAATAATAATAATTTCAATAATAATAATAATAATAATAATATAAATGATAATACAACTGAAGTTGACATCTGTCATTTGGTCCGTCCGCGCAACGGGCGCCGAACGTTGAAATGGAAAAGCTGCATGGCTTTTCCCATCCCCTACCCGTGCGCCGAGCGGCGCAAGGCCCACGCGCACGCACTGTTACCCCAACGGGCAACCCAAACCAGGTTCGGCTCATGATACAACAAAAAAATTTAAATAAACCGGCAATTAATTTATGAAATAAAAATTTAAAATTAAACGTATACCTCAAAAAAAGTCTGGGCGTGACATTCATCTCAAGCATGGATATTAATACCCTATGAGCACACGTATATGTCTTAGATGATTGAGTCAAAGGATGTAACCATCCTTGATGAAATTCCTATTGTGAGGGAATTCACAGAAGTGTTTACCGAGGAACTGCCTGGTCTTCCTTCGAGAAGAGATGTTGAATTCTCAGTTGAACTTATACCAGGGGCGCTTCCAATATCCAAGACTCCATATAGAATGGCTGTCGTGGAGCTACAAGAGCTTAAGAAACAACAACAGGAGAATCTGGATAACGGGTTTATACGCCAAAGTGATTCACCAGGGGGTGCACCAGTCCTCTTCGTCAAGAATAAGGATGGGTCAATGTAGCTTTTCATCGATTATTGCGAAATTAACAAAATCACGATAAAGAACAAATATCCTCTTCCATGGATCGATATCTTGTTTGATTAGCTGTGTGGAGCACAATAATTATCCAAGGTAGATTTGTCATTGGGATATTCACAAGTATGGGTGTAGAAGGAAGATGTTCCCAAGACTACTTTTCGTACAAGATACAGGCACTATGAAATCATATTAATGCCTTTAGGACTCACTAATGCTCCAGAAATATTTATGGAATTAATGAATATAGTCTTTAGAGATTACCTAGACAAATTTTTGGTAGTCATTATAGATGATATTCTAATATACACTAATACTAAAGAGGATCATGAGGAGCAATTAATAACTATACTAGAGACTTTACGCAAGGAGAATCTCTATTCAAAGTAAAAAAGTGTGAGTTCTGGTTAAAGGAGGCCTCATTCTTGGGCTATATCATCACAAGAAATAATATATCTATGGATACCTCCAAAACAGATGCAGTTGATGGATGGCTAAGGCCAACAACGGTAAATGATATCCTTAGCTTCTTGGGGTTAGCTGGATATTATCAAAGATTTGTGAGAAATTTCTCACAATTTTCCAACCCTCTTACTGAGATAAATCTAAAGGGAGTATGGTTTTCTTGGAGTTAGGAATGCGAAAAATATTCAAGGAGTTGAAAACGAGGCTTAGCACTATGCCAGTTCTCACTTTACCCACAAGTGGAGATCCTTTTGTGGTATTCAGTGATGCTTCGAAGAAGAGATTAAGATGTGTGTTGATGAAGAATGATAAAGTGATATCCTATGCATAAAGGAAGTTGAAAATCCATGAGTGAAACTATCCAACGCATGATCTGGAATTGGTGGCGGTGATCTTTGCCTTGAAAATTTGGTGGCATTTTCTCTATGGGGAGAAATGTGAGATATATACTGACCACAAGAGTCATAAATATATATTCACACAGAAATAGCTTAATATGCACCATAGAATATGGATGGAGCTCATCAAGTATTATGACTATTCAAAACATTACCACCTTGGGAAAGAGAACAGGGTGGAAGATGCCGTATGTAGAAAGGACCCAACAATTCTATCAATGATGAGAATTGAGAAAGATCCAATATTCTTAGACTTGATGAAGATGGACATGGGAATCATAAAGAAGGGAACATCATCAGTCCTTTTACAAATGATTGCTCAATCGTCCCTTCTGGAAAGGTTAATGGATGCTCAAAAGGATGATGTGGGAATTCAGAAAAAAGTAGAAGCTGTCTAAAAAGGAAAATCCTCGGTGTTTAATGTTAATGAATAAGGAATTGTGCGATTCGGGAAAAGACTATGTCTTCCATCATGTTCGGAGCTGAAGAAGGAACTTTTGGATGATGCAAATAGTTCAAATTTATCTATTCACCCAGGGATCACAAAGATGTATCGATATCTCCATGGAAACATTTGGTTGGATAACATGAAGAAGGAGATCGCTGTATATACATCAATGTGCCTGGTGTTCTAGCAAGTGAAGGCAGAGAGGCAGAAGTCTAAGGGGATGATGCATCCATTTCCCATACCAGAATGGAAATGGGATAACATCACCATGGACTTTGTCACTAGACTTCCAAGGAAATCCAAAGGCAATAATGCAATCTAGGTTGTAGTGGATCGTCTTACAAATACTGCACACTTCATTTCTATTTGGGAGGATTTCTCATTGGATCAAATAGAAGATATATATATCAGGGAAGTGGTAAGGCTGCATGGAGTACTACTATCTATTGTGTCTGAATGAGATCCACGATTCACCGCTATGTTTTGGAAGAGTCTTCAACATTATTTGGATACTGAACTGAACTTCAGTACAATCTATCATCCTCAAACCGATGGCCAATTCGAGCGGACTATCCAAACACATGAGGAAATGTTGAGAGCGTGCTCAGTGGACTTTAAAGGAGGATGGGATCAACATCTTCCTATGGTTGAGTTCTATTATGATAATAGTTTCCACTCTATCATCCAAATGGCACCATATGAAGCCCTTTATGGGAAAAGGTGCAGAACACCAGCATGTTAGGATGAAGTTGGTGATCGTATGCTTCTTGGACTGGAAATGGTCATGGAAATGGTGGAGAAGGAGAAAACCATTCAGCAGCATATCAAGGCATCCTAGAGTTGACATAAGTGTTATGCATATAATAGTTGATGAGACCTTGAGTTTAAAGTTGGATTTATGTGTTTTCTACATATATCTCCGTGAAAGAAGGTCATGAGTTTTGGAATGAAAAGTAAGTTAAGTCCACGTTACATTATCCCCTTCGAGATTCTTGATCGTTTCGGGGTTATGGACTATCGACTAGAACTTCCACTTACCATGTCCAAAGTAAACGATTTTTTTTTCATGTATACCTCTTAAGGAAGTAAATTCCAGACCCTTCACATGTACTATCATCGGTGGTGGTACAGTTGGAGGATGATCTTTCTTATGAGGAGCAACCAGTGAAGATCATAGATCGTAGAGAAAAAGTTCTACAAAATAAGACAATGCCCCTCGTCAAGGTGTTGTGGCGAAACCACAAATTTGAATAAGGGACATCGGAATCAAAGGAAATGATAAAGCTGAGTTACCCACATCTGTTTTAGTGTGGGAAAAGAAAATTTCGAGGGCGAAATTTCTTAAGGGGGAATATTGTAATGACCCATAGTTTCATTAATGGAAATACCACTTGATCTAATTAAATGTTTCTTTATGTAAATTGTTTATATAAAATGTCAAGTTATTTGGGTTTATGTTAAGAATTTTGACCATTTCTAATATAGATGTTGTACAGTGATCACATTATTAGTATAAATATAGGGCTTTAATAAATCCAATTTACTCAGACAAAAGAAACTATGGCCTCATCTAATTGAAATGCTCCATAGGAAGCCCATTTGTTGGAGCTCGGAAAAGAGGTGTCATCGTTGGGTTTCTCTTTTGACCAAGCCCATGCTGAGCTTCATAAAGTCAAGCTCGAACAGGACCGTCTACTGGAAAATTGCCTGTTGATAGATATTGCCACTCGAGTGATGTTATCCGAGCCACCCCAAGAGTGTATCGCCATCGCACACCTTACCCTTAGGACTTATGTGACTGTTTTAAGGGGTTATGTAACAAATATCTAGTACTATGTTTATGTATATTATATTTTATATATTATAATGAATATACCTACTTTTCAATATTGTCACTTTGTAAATAGTTTTTTTTAACGCAAAAATAATATTTTTTAGATAATATTCTGATAAGAAATCTATTTTGATGAATTAATGGATTTTTTAATTAAATAATATTTTAATAAAATAATATTATTATTATTAAATTAATTTTTAGTAAATATAAATGATCTTATAATTTTATGAATACAATTGTAATTTTTATTATGGTTTGAATGCCATTTTTGTCAAAACCCGTGAATTTTCGATATATGTCAGTTTTTATTTTAAAAGAGAAAATTAACATATTTAGAAAATTAATTATATAAATAAATTCTATTTATTGAATTAGGATGTATAAATTATACAACGGTGATTTTTTCATAGTTTTTTGAGACAGTCAAATTTTTGGGTAAAAATTAAATACCGTTTAAATATATAATGTGTTTTATGACATCATAATGACCCAAATGTGATGTAATAAAATACTATAATCCTTATAGTAGCCCAATATATGTTTTAATATTAAAATAATGTTATTTTGGGTTTTTTTGACTTGTTATAAAAAGCATTAATGGACCCCTCAAGACTTATTAAACATCTTGTCTTTTTAAATTATTTTCCATGGGAGTGTGACTCACATCCACATAAGCAACCCCATTATTTTAAGAAGTTAGGACACTTCCATTATAAAATATTATTTTCCTCTTCCCTTTTCCAAAAACCATGGGAAAAAACCATGAGCTTATTTGTGGTTTGGATTAGTTTAATGTAAGGGGTCCCAAACCTAAATAAAAAAGAATTCACTCAGCTTTCCTATATAAACCCACCCAAGCTCCCACTTCCTCCTCACTCAATGCCTTTAATGTTTGTAAAACCTCTTCCATACTCTTTCTATAATCCTTCCAAGGTGCCCTAAGCTCCCATGAATCCTCTCTCAAGTCTCTCTCAAGACTTTGGAAGCACACTTCCAAGTAAGGGTTTTTCTTCCTTTAACTTTTTTTCCACTTTTATTAATAATGTTATGCCCTTTTAATCTCAATTATAAATGTTTTGGTACGGTTTCTTACCTCCCCCATACATCCATATTATTGTTTGAATGATGGGAGACCCCTTTATCTCTCATTAAATTCCTCCCATTTACACCCATTACTATGCCAAAATTCCTAAAGGGACTTCTCTCTCCTCAGATACATTCAAGTAATTATTTTGTATCATGAATCTAAATTCCATTACAATTGTTGGGAAATGTATTATATGACCCCCGTACGGTCCATTTAATTTAGATATCATGAGACACCCCTTTCTCTCTCATCAACCATTTTTATGAATTCTTATATCACGTAGTTACGCTGCCGAAATTGGACCAATTTTCTAAGACAATGCCATTGTGTAGTAAATACCATGTCCATTTCTCCGTCAAGGGTATTCAACTTCATTAAAATTTACTTATTGATTATAAATTTTCATTCCAAATTCCATTGTCATATAATAAATGACTATGTTTTATGAATCCATGTTTTATAATCCATGTGGCACACTTATGCATGAAATGAAATATTTAAGAAGGGTGTGCTCTTATAGCGCTCCAATGAATTGGGTAATGTATAGTATCATGATACATCATGTGCAATGATTGTTGGCTCATAATAATTCAAGTGCAACAACGGTTTTCTCGTGCTCCATGTGAAATGATGATTTACTCATGCTTCATGTGCAATGGGCCTTGGCTCATGCTAATTCCATGTTACGTGTTGTTGCCACATTTCCATGTTATGATTATCATACCTTATCATGCCTTTATGTCCATGTTTCTCTTGTTATATATTGATATGCCTATTGTCTAACATGTATTGTAATCCTCTTGTATTCCATGTTTACTCCCTTGCTGGGCTTTATAGCTCACCCTTTTTTATGCATGTACTCAGGTTATCCAATGAAATACTAAGTATGAGGGAATGTAGTGGTCATGTAAAAGAAGTTTTCAATAAAGATGTTGTATTTCAAGTTTGAAGTTGTTATTTGATGATCCTTATCCCCAAATACACTATAAATCTCGATCATCCATGTTGTATAAAGTGAATAGTTTATGTAATAAATCATGTTTATGTTTGTAATAAAATAAGGGTTGTTATATTTTTTTGAGCCAATATGTCATTAGAGGTGTGAAGGAGTGGGATGAGATGAGATATTTTATAATGGAGGGGGAGTGTAAATCTTGTAATATTTTAAAAAAGGGAAACCCCACCCACATTTTTATTGAAAATGGATCAATTTTTTTTAAAAGTATTGAAAAAGGAATATATGGTCTAAATATGTCCATAAAATTTTTTTGGACAATTTAATATGTAATTTTGGGCCTTAAGGTTATGGTTTAGTCCTTTATTAATCTTATTTTATCTTTAATCATTTTAGTTAATTTTAGTTACATACAATAATATCTTTTTCAAAAAGATAAATTGATATTTTTAAATATTATAAAATATAATAATTTAAAATTTTTTATCAATTTATCCAAATTCTAATAACATAAGTGGGAGAAATTAATTTTAATTCAATCTTGGAGTCGGGTCGATAGTGCGAGTTTTTAATGTAAAAAATGTCAAAAGTTTTTTTTATTTTATAACCAAATTCAATGTGAAATTGGTTATAATTACATAAATTGGATTAAATAAAAACATTATTTATAAAACAATTTAAAAAGTAATTTATCCTTTTAAATAAATTTTATAAAAATGTACTTTTGATCTACAATACAGTATTTTTTATTTATTATCAAAAAAGAATCACATAAAATTACCAGAAAATCACAAAACACAAATTTTTATTATTCAGAATCAAATTTAAATTTATTGTTGACATATTAAACCTATAAAATTTTCAAAAATTCTATTTAAAATTGGTTTTCCATTATAATGCTATAAAATTTCCTTAATAAAAATATATGTTTTTTTAGGAAAAATTTGGTTTTATTTTTATCTTATTATTTTAAAATATATTTGATGAATATATAACATATATATTATATTAAAATTAACTATTAATTGTTTTTAATTTTATTTATTAGTATTGATATAATTTTTTTTGTATAATAATATATTTCCATTAAAATACTCTCTTTATATTCATTTGGTTTTTATATTCATTTCTAAATAATTTTGAAACTAATTAATTCATTTAATATTTTGGAAAAACAATATATATATAATTTTTTTTAATAATATTAATAAAGTAAAATTTAATGTCTAGGTTTTATATTATTATCTATTTTTAAAAAATAAATTATTTTTTGATAACACTCGGTCCTATCTGTTACGCAGGACATCTAAGAAATGTAGTCATTCGTGAAATGAAAGCTTACCCTAGTGTTCCGTATAGTGGAAACTAACCAATATATTGCATATAGTTCATGATTAACATGGTATTCCATATATCAAAATCCAAATAAGTTCTTTAATATATATATATATATAATACCTATTTTCATTGTTTAATGAAATGAAAAAAATCAACAATATTAAATTAATTCAAAACAAATCACATCATGGGGTTTTATAGGAATTTGAGAAGGAACTTAGTACCTTGGTGATTTTGATTATAGAATTCCACCCACAGATGGATGGACAATCAGATTATACCATTCAGGTAGTATAAGACATGTTGAGAGATTGTGTCCTTGATTTTGGGGGATCGTGTGAAAGCAATTTATAGGTTATTGGGTTTTCCTAAAAAAATATTTACAAGGATAAGATTCAGATAGAAAAATAAGAGTTTATCTATGGTAGACCATGTAGATATCTATTGTGTTGTATGAAGCCTAGGAAATTAATGTTTTCGGGAACCAGTCTTATTCATGAGACTTCGAATTAGATTTATTTTATTGAAAATTGCATGGTTATAATGCAGAGTAGGAATAAATCATATTCAGAATGATGTCATAGATCTCTTGATTTTCAATTTTTGATCATGTGTTTATTCGGGTGTTTTCATGATTCAGTATCTTATGAATTGAGAACCAGTGTATGCTGTCACCCATGTATGTTGGGTCATTTTAAATTTTGAATAGGATCACACCAATGTTGTGATTTTTGGATCACCCATAGTTGAATAGTGGCATGTAAGATTTTTTTCATGTCTCGTAGATTTTGAAGTTACACCATGATCAATATCATATAATTGAGGTTCAGGATGTATAAATTGAGTCTGATGTATCCTTTGAGGTGCATCTGGTTTATATTTTGTATTATAGTAATAAAGTAATATGGTGAATGAATGTTCCCTTGGATTAAGTCTTATAGAAGTGGGGAAATGTTCAGGAAAAATCATGTTAAGTGGATCCAGATGTTTAGGCATAGTAGTCTGATCTCTTTTTTTAGAAACTTAGTGATTCATGGGAGCATAACTCAAGGAATAGTTGTTATATGTATTGGAGGTTTTAAAATAATTTAATTTATATAGGTAAATTCAGGTTTAAATTTTTGTTAAAATCCATTAATGTTGCTTAATTAATTGTTTAGAAGATTTTTCAAGAGGTTTTGGGGTGTTCTAGGTGTTCATGATATAATGGAAAAAGTATTTTGTACATTATTGTCATGATTCACGGTGGGAGCATAGTTAGTGAAAACATTTCAATAATAACATGGTAGCTAAGAGGAGGAGTGCATGATTAAAAAAATCATGAAAGGGGGAGAGACAAAACATGAAAACATAGATAAAGTAATTTAACATGGTTGGTGCATTATTTTTCAAAACATGGGTCCTCCCTTGGTAACAGTGGGACTTGTCCCCTCTTGATAGAGGCTGGTGCACGGTGGGTACATGGTTTGGAAAAGTGTGTGTCCAAAATGTGAAAACATTAAAAGGTTGGAATTTATGATTTTACCCCTCTTTATTTTTATAACCCCAACTAATTTCCCACAATTTCTTCCCCTATCAATCCTATGGATGAAACAAATAGATTTGGGATTATGAATGGTGGTTCATCATAGATTCATGGCCATTTTGATTGTTGGTAGATGAAAATTAAGGATCTTTGTGACTCTAAAACGTAAATTTTTTTATTTTTTCCGAATTAGGGAATGTAACTTGGAAAATTTTCTTTTGAATCTAATAAAACCTATATTTTTTGTGCATTTTAGGTTGAGGATTCAAGGGATGCTGGAATCCAAATCTAAGGCAATGGTTTATGGTGACTTCATCTCTATATTTGAGCTTCTGGTCTATAAGTTATATAGCAATGGTTTATTGTAGATTTATTCATTTTTGGATGTGATATTGCATCCCATTTTTGTGAATTTATTGCCTTTAAAAATACTGGGTGATGTATTTTGTCTAAATTAGGATTTGAACCCCTCATGATCCCCATTGGATTTGTTGAAGTTGACTCCCTCAATTTAAGTCCACCCATAGGGTGTTCCAAAACCCCCAAACATGGGAATTTTAAATTTTAATTTCTAAAACTGGATTTTAATAAAATAGATCTCATTGTAAATTTTTTTTCACATTTTTATTTTTGTTCTAAGAGGCACTGATGGTATTGATAACTAGTCATTGAATTTGGCATAATGACTTAGTTTGAAAAAATGGAATGGGGTAAATGGAGAAACATGATTTTGTTAAATGACTTTAATGTTATAATTGGAACATTTAAATGGTTTAATGACTATTAATAGGTAAATTATTCTAAATGAGTCATGGTAAGGTCATGGTTGATTATTCAAAATGATCTACTATTTAAAAAGATAAATTGGTTAATTGTTCTATTACATGAAAAAGATAATTCAACTAATGGGTTATGGCATGATGATGATTTATATGTGGAATGACTTGTGAATTATAAATTTTATATTAATTTTTATTATTGGGTGTTGAAATGATATATGTTGTTAATGGATAAATAATCATGTTCACCTGGCTTAGTTGTTTGGAGTAAATGACTGAGTCTCATCTCATGGATCGGGTTGGACTGATGCTCTAAACCCACCCATAGAATGTGTGATGTATGATTCTAGACTAATACTTTAGGACGTAATTGTTACAATTATTTAAAATATTTGGATTGATTATTTTAGGTATGTGTGATTTAAATGAATTTGAATTTGTTTTACCTCAATATATATTCAACATTCTTTATCCATTATTCTAAGTAATTGATTGTCAGGGACAATTCTTTAAATAATGTAAATGCCCAACCCATGAAGCAAAAAATTAAATTATATAAATTGTATATCACTAACTAATTTCTATTTAATTTTATATTATTTACCTTTCATTTATTTCTTACATTAATGCACTATCTACTCAGACTATATAAATTTTAGACACCACTGATGGTGGCATACTAATTTGTACACACACCAACCTCATGACACCATTTGGTACTTGAGTAGATTTCATGGATGCAGTTGTTGATAAGGTAAACTTACCTATTCTAGGTAGTTTATTTGGTTATGGTACATGCTTGTATGGGCATCCATACATGGATTCTGGATCTATTTTGGGGATTCAGATGTTTGCATTGGTTTTGGGATTCCTTTCACATTTGGTAATGTTATCATGACATGGAATGATCACTTGTCATTTATTCATTGTTCCATGTTTGGGTTGTTGGTTCTTAATTCATGTTCATGGTTATTATTTACTTTATATTTTTTATTATCTTCTATGTATTACTCTGAAAAATGGTTATAGTCTCCCTAAGTGACATACCAGAACCTAGATGATTTTTGATAACATTTTGTGTACGGGAAGTTGTGTTTGAGGTCACATAGAGACTCATCTTATTGCACTGTTTAATGGCATCCAGGTTGGGGATGTTACAACAATGAAAACAAGAATTTATTTTTCCAGGGAATAGTCAACTTCTAATGAAGAATCTGAGTCCGATCTCAAGATCCCCTACACTATATCATATTGGTTCATGTCTTGTCTTGGACTCTCCATTTAACTAATTATGCACCATAATACATCACCCTACTGTAAAATTTATACCAAAAAACTATTAAATATAAACTAAAATACATCTCCCAACATTAGGATATTTTCACATTTTAATGAGATCAATCTTCAAAAGGGAAAAATATCCAAATAAAAAATGTAAATTAATGAGTGAGTCGTGTATTACCTAATATAAGGGAACCATATGTTATTAAACTAATGAATAGACATTTATAAAATGAGTTATTTTTGATGATTCACTGTGAATTTAGAAATAAAATTTGCCTCATCAGGGTTTTTGGTTTACAAAAAACAATAAAATTATATACATCACTATCTACACTATATTGGAAATTCTCAGTGATCAAAATCAATTGTTTAAAGGGAACATGTCTCACTATGAAATTCAACCCTCATTCATGTTGTCAAGGAGGAAATGAATATTTTTTATTTTATCTATGAATCATATTTTGAGAGTGATCAAAACCATATACATCTATATAAGAGTGATTTAGTGAGTTTGATGACCCCTATAATAATGTTAAAATAAGATTGATATACCGAGAGAAAATCTCCTAGGTACATTCAATGAAATATTAAAACCATCATGATGTAATATTTCCATTGGGTGATGAAATTATAACATCATACAAATTAATGATATTATATAAACTTAATCTATGTGATAGAGAATTGTTCCAAATAATGATAAAAAATACCAGTTATAGCATCATTGTAAGAGAAGACATTATACATGTTATTAGTGTCATGATTCACAAAAAACATTTCCTTTCGTAAATCCATAAGGGATGATTATTTTATAATTGAATCCATATACACCCTCAAATAATGATAATGTTTTAGTTAAAAACATTTACTATAAAAATGGTAGATTTAGTTGAGAAAGTGTTTTAATTTTATGGAATTATGTTCAGCATGTGATCTATTATCGATATCATGATCACATGACCCATATAATGAGTCATCAATATAAGATCCATTCAATGAATAACAAAATATTGAATATGGATGGTTATTCCAGTTAGTTATAGAGTTGTAGAACCATCTGTTGAAAAATAATGTCATATTAAGAATCCCCACAAACAAATACAATTGGAATTGATCAAGAAAAAATTCCATGAATTAAAAGTAATATAGTTACATGAGTTCAGGGGGAAATAATTTCATAAGATCACAAAAAGATATTACACTAAGCATTAACATGATTGAATCATAGAACAAGGTTACATTAATTGATAATACCAATAAATCCTGTGGAGTTATAGAATCTGAGAAATCTATATGTTTTTTTTAAATTGTGAAATATCTATAATTGTTTCCACTTATTTTCTGGGAATAACATGGAATATCAAAGATCTCTCAAAAGACCAATAGATTCAAAGAAGTTCGACCAAAATAATTCTAATGGACTCAGGTGGGGTTTTAATTTTATAGAAATGAATCATTATTCCTTCATCATAATATACATAGCTTTATAGGGTGGGATTGTTTTTTGAAACCCAAATAATAAAAATTGATAACTTTTTGGTAAATTAAACAACCATAGAAAATATATTACTATCCCAAAAAGGAAAAAATGATGAATATGGGATTCAAATTGAGTACTTGTATCATGACTATGTCACAAAATTCAATAAGTCTCTCGATCAAATAATGTTAGTAATTTATGTGTTCTGGTTACATGATTCATGTGATCTTCTCAAAGATCCCATATAGCCCAAATTGAGGAGTCATCCTAATAATTTAAACCCCTTGGATGACTCTTATTGATCATGAGAATTCTCATAAAAATCATTTTGATCAAGAAAGGTCTCAATTTTGATATTATATATAACCATCATGGCATTCATGAAATAAAATATGAAAATTTTGAGACCCTTAAATAATGAGATTTAAACATAACATCATTTGAAGGGATTATGTTCATTACATGACTAGTTCCTGGATCAAGTGAAGGCCCTCATACATGGATACCATATCTCAAAAAGGATCTCATAAATGTAAATATAATCTATAAAAGGCTATGAAATATGCCATAGTGACCACACATAATCCTAATGAAAATCATTGGATTCAAGAAAGATTGAAGTGGTTGATTAAGCTTGCAGTAAATGTTTTCTATGTCACAAATGGATGATATAATTTAGGAAATTGGTCTTAATCATATGAAGCACATGATATATTGTCTACTTATGTAAATTCATCCACTGTAATCTCTTATCCAGATATTAGACATAATCCCCATGAATAGTGGAATATATATAGTGTGGTGATGATTAAAAATCCCCCCCCCCTTTAACACATATATGTATATTGAAACATTAAATAATGATATAAAATTATATAAAATAGGGACATTAAATCATATTAGTCATCAGTCTGATAAAACAGTTGACTAATTTAATGTATTACAAGTAATGATAATGTGTTTCACTTGATGATCTTATTTATCAATCAAAGGCTCTCCAAAATTCAAAAAATTAATTACAAGGACCTTCGTTGTGCTAACATGATAATGTGATGTATCTATAAGAAATTTTCTAATGACAACCTTGGATTCCAAGTGGTGATGAATTAAAATTATGGAGGATTTGTGGGATGTAAGATATGAAGATTTTCATGTGAAAATGTTATCATGTCCACATAACTTATATATACATCTCAAAATGTACTTCAAAATATAATAGTCAAATTGTTCAAAGTTAGCTGAACATGTCATTAGAATCTTTTTATTGTCTGAATAAAGGATTCCTAGTTCGCATTATGAACCTATGATATGTCATCATGATCACATGATTCCCTTTGGAAACAAATGGTTCATCACATGATGACCTATGTAAATGTTATCCTAGCCAATTATAAACCTCTAAACATGTCATCTTGTTTCATTAAATACCTCAAGTTATGTCATATTAGTTCATGCAATAGCCCTAAAACCTTACAACATTCTCAGCTAGACATCCTAAAACAAATTATCCTTATCAGAAAGACATCCTATTACACATCTTCCTTATCATAATTATATCCACATATATGTCAAGAATTAATCCTCATACATGTAAACTATTTTAAAACAACATTCCAAGTCATGGTAGGATGACATCATCAAGCACATATAACATGCATGACAGATATCCCCAGACATGTTAGGTAGACAACATTAGTCATGGTAACCATGTCAGGCGGACAACCACAAATGTAACAACCATATCATGTTTTAATTTTTAGATATGTATACTCTTTCCAGGTAAACCTTGAACCATGAAAATTTGGGAGAGATTTCACACATTATGATGGGAGTAACCATAATGGAAATGTATTATAAAATCATATTACCACAATAGCAAAAAATGTGTCCACTTGTTACCCACACTTATTTTTTAGTCATATCATTGTCCCTCTCATTTTCCATCCATAGATAATGATATATATATATATATATATATATGTGAACCAAATAAAAATATGAGGTTTTTATTCTTATTCTAAAAAGTATACGTAAGATGCATTCCAATAACATGATATCTATATAAAGAATGAATATATTATCTTTACTTCTTTAGAAATTTCCCTCATACGATTTTCAATCATATCAACATTTTCCTTCATCAATTAATAATTCTATCATATATATGAAGAGTGTCTTATCTCTTTCTATATCGTTTCTTTATCACTAAGCATGAAACATGTGATCTTTGGGACATGAAACTATTATGGAATTACATTAATAAAAATACTCCAATGAGGGAAACCAGAATGTGTAATCTAAATTAGTATATATGAGTTTCTGTATTGGTAAATGTACCAAGATTTATGAAACTCTGTAGAAATACCCCTTACAAGGGCTTTTTAAACTTCCTTAACAATCATGGTGTTAAGAGATAAACTAATATATTAGGAATTTGATTCCAATTATAAGAAGGATATATAGTACACATTTTTAAGTCATGATATTCATATAAAATTCTTGAATTACTTCTTATAAATTTTTTTTCATGAAAATAAACATCATCTCATGGTCCCACATGAAATACAAGTGTTTTGAATTATGTTATCACATGATATACAAGAAGCATCTTGGAGGTTCAATTTCAATCCAAATAGGCAATAAACATACTATATGGAATTGATCTCTTGTGTAATTATTCATAGTACGAAAAAAGATAATTTTTCAATCATTATTATGAAATAATGAAAAATAGATAGAAAAAAATGATATAAACAAATGGTGTCACCACCTAATTAATTTATTGGGGTGAATTGTCTCATATTAGGAATTGGTAATAATTAACAAACATTTGATTAATAATTAAGATAAAATTAGAGATGGAAATAATTTATCTCAATGGTGTGTGATGATCTAGAAATCATACACTCTCAACTAATATGGCATAATATGTGTCATTGGGTTTAAATCCCAAAATGGCTTCCTTCCATTATAATATAGACCCATGGATCATTACATAGGTGGAAATCATTTGGAGTTTCCATGTGAGAAAAAATGGTGAAGATGATGTGAATAAAATTTAGGACTATATTAAACCCCAAAATCAAGAATTATTACCTATCATTCAATAAATAATGAGAATAGGTTTCAACATATTGGACTCATATCACATTTCTTTAGATAATAATAATTATGTTCATAAAATGGGATGTGGGGATAAAAAGAAGAAGGTGGTCAAATATTTGAAGGTCTAAGGGACTTTATTCATGCCTTGTGGAAATTCCTTTGGGGTTTCAGATTAAAATGATGTATTTATACATAAATTATAATGATTTATTTTTTTTGAATGTGGGGATTTTTATCATTTGATATTGTATGTCATGGTAATAGATTGAAGAAAATGGTGTTGTTTGATATGATAGACTTTCTCTGCATCCTTACACTATATCATTTTTCATGGATGGTAATGTAACTATTCTAGATCATGATAACTAGTGGGCCATGGTGTATTATGTGTGTTATCGTCACATTATTTTTTTTATATGGTGGCCTATGTACTGACCAATTTTAGGGATACCATTTCTTGTGGCCTAATGATTTAAAAAACACAACCATCAATGGACATGTGGGTTGCATGTATACATTCTATATTGTTTATAGGAATTTTATTAGGAATGATATATGAAGAATAGTGTGTAAGGATGTGTAGAGTAATTATAGAAATTATGGAAATGTGTTCCATATATGGACTACTTGTCACCTCGATGTTTATATGGTGAAGTTTTAGACTATTTTTCTTATATAAATATATGATCATCCAAACAATAGTCCAGTTTTTCAAATATATAACTGCATAGAAACATGTATACTATATAGTTTAAATTGTATGTTTATTTTGGGTTTTTATTGTTTTTGGTATGTGTTTCTTATGTTATTTTTTTTGTCTATAAAGTTATAATTATAATTATTATCAACACCTTATTTTATAGTCTCTCCACAAGCCCCAAATGTCCTTCATTTCTAGTTGGAAGCCTTTTGTATATAGGGAGGTGTGCATGAGGCCTAGTGACTCCTAGTATCCAAACACTAGTTACTAGATCGTAGGGTGGGGGTTCACATAAACGGAATAGTTAGTTTTTTATGAGTCTATAATATTTTTTTTGTATTTTAATTAGATAACATTTCTTGAATACCCTAGGTATACATCTAATGGACTATTCATAGTATAGGGAAATATCACACCGTCATTGAGATGTATATTTTCTGTACTTTTCCAAGTAATGATATCCCAATTTAGATACATAATGTGGATACAATCTATAGAAGGGATATATCTACGAGTAAGACATGAAAAAATGGTGCGTTCCATATTAGCACAATTTTCAACATATGTTGGAAAAAATTTCAAATTACATAACAATTTAAAACCCATAAATAATATTATTTATTAATTTATAGAATATTTAAAGGAATGAATAATGAAATTGTTAAAATAATAAACTAGGATATAAAATATGAAATAACCCAACCAAAGGAAACCTACATTAAACAAAAAAAATTAGGTTAAATAAAAAGATGATGTGGTAGTTTTAATTTGTAACAAATTTCATGGTTTTATTTTTCCCAAATTCACTTATAATGTTAGTTCTCATCACTGGATATTAAATATTTTTTTTGGAATGTATAGTAAAATGATAAAATTATATCGAAATACATGTGATGTGATATTTATTGATTATTCAAATGGGAAACATAATGGAATGGAAAATGCCATACAAATATTTTTGATAACATTATCTATGGTTATGATAAAAAAACAAAACATTTTTAATTATCTAATGAACCGAAGAAGATATAACATGATATCAATCCAATTATTTGTCGTTATTTAACATCCTATAGAAGATTTTTTAATCAACTTATATTTGAACAAGTGATCAATATGTAATTTAAATGTCATTATCTATTCTCCAATGCTTATGTTTGGAAAAATCCATCAATGAAAAATTGATGCATTTCTAGGATGGATTTATTTGCTGAAAAAGTGTGGTTCCATGATGCTTTTTCAAGTAACATAGATATTATTTAAATCCTATGTGGAAAAAGAACCAAGACCAATGAATTTATGATCTGGAGGTGGTACAAAAATAATAGATACAAGTTCGTTGCATGGAAAATGGAGAAAAATGATTTTGGAAATGGGAGTTATGTGTAAGTACCTTGGAAGATTGGAATGTTGAATGCCATATATTTTTCGAGATTATAATATCAAAATATGAAAAATTAAATAATGAAGTGCATGTATTGGAGTGGCATGAAAGTTGACTTGGGCGATAGAGGCTTCGAAGAATGGACTTGAGTGCTCGGGGGAGAAGTTGCAAACCTTGCGCTCTGGGTAGAGAAACATCATATAAATTGATGGATACCCCCACATTCTAGAGAAGTTATACAGTGAGAAAATTAGAGAATTGTTCATGCAAGTGGTTTTGTCATGCAAGAACATAGTTGTTTAAAAGTTTCTCGTCAAATGTCAGTTGTGCTCTAATACTGATTTGGGTGTAAAGGGTTATGTCTTATGCAAGTTTGGATTAGCACGAAATTTGGTTTTTCCATGAAAAATGTGACACATTCATTCCATGAATAATGTATCACATGTGTCGCCATATGATTACATGAAAAGTGGATGTTTCCCAGTATACTGGTGGTAAATCATTATTCATCAATATATGAAGGTGGAATTTGAATAGAGCAGGTATCCACTTTTGAGTATGTGAAATTAATGAAAATGCAGAAGACTACAAGTCCATAAGATATGTTTGGATCCCTTCCTTGACCAGTGAGAGAAGGAAGTGGAAGATAGTGATCCTTCCCACCATATGTAAGCCAGAGGAAGAGATATAGGGAGTGACCCTTAGGAATTTAGTGAGCAGACCCCAATCCTTTTTAAGACAATCATCCCGGGCACAGAATATCAAGCCCAATCATTGTAATTTGGTAATAACTCTTAGTGGAATTGGTATAATCGTCACATCATCATCGTATACTCCATGGATGTAGCCTGATAAGGGTGAAACAAGTAAAAATATTTGTGTCCATGGGTTTTCTATATTACATTACATACATTGTATTATCATCAGAGAAAATTGGGATGGAAATGATTAACATTAACATTATGGAGAATAATAAGTGACCTGTATAATAAATAAGTCAATATCTAGTGAGGAAGGAAAATTTTTGAAATAAATGTACATTACATGATTCAATCCCACCTCTTAGGGTTTCTTGACCCCTTTTGGAGAAAATAATTTGTATCATAGGGAATGATTCATTTATCATATTTTTTTTTCTCTTACATGGTTTAGTCGATTGATGATGTTAATGATTCAGTCTTCTCTTATCATGGCGTGCCATGGAAAATGGAATAAAATCTAATAAGAATAATAATTATTGTGGTATTACTCAGTATAGAAGTGTCTACAAAAAAATTGTGATTCATTTAAAGAAAAACAATAGTCTAATGAATAAAATATTGTATGAATTAGATAGTCAAAATATTGACTCACTCAATGAATATATAAGAATGATTGATGTATTTTACATTAAATGTGTTGTTCAATCTAATAATGATGAAGAAACTCTAATAAGAACAAAGGTGGGTGATTTCCATGAATTAATCAATTTTAATTCGAAATTGGATGAAAAAATTAACTCTAATAAAATTCGGATCCAAGTACTGGAAATTGAGGTCAACAAAAAAAGTTGCATAAATTAAAGGATTATTTATGTGGCTATTGACAAGTGGGAGAATTGTAATTGTAATGTTTATGAACTGAAAAATCTTTCTAGAAAGATAGAAAATCCAAAAGTTGATGAAAATGAAGAGAATCTTATGTAAGATGATATTCATAATGTATAAAAATGAAATAATGACCTGGATGAAAAACTATCCAAACTAGTTTAGTTCATTCAAAGGCTATAATAAAAGAATACATGATATAATGATTAAATAGCACTATTGAATTCTAAAATAATAATGAAACCTAACATTATGGATATCCTCTCTTGAGAACTAAAAATTGATATAAATAATGGAATGAAACTCGAGAGGAAACTGAATTCTCAACATGAATAAGGGATAAAAAGATCCAAAAATTGGGAGACGATAAAGAATCAATCAAGAAAGAAGTGGAGAAATCTAATGCCAAAGGAAGTCCCAAAATGAAATATGTTTCAAACATACTATTTGACTATCCTTCGGAAGGTGATAATGAAATGAATGGAAAATATTATATTTTTTTAGGAGAAACATGAAAGGATTGTCTCATCCAAAAGGTCATGAAATTTTGAAAAACATGTAATTTTATATGATGAACTATCTCCATTTCTTGATAAGAAGAGAGTTGTAAACAGTTCCAGAAATTGGAAAATTCCTATAGGAAATGAACAGATACCTGAAAATACTTTTACAAGATGTGATGACATCCTGGGCTATTAATGTGGGATTTATGGTTATATATCAAGTTATTTTTTAATCCTTGGACTATATTTCAAATTGTGAAGGGCAAAATATTCCCAAATATGAGAATAAGTAGAAGGAACCTGAAAAATCTAAAAGAACAGTCTCTTAGAAGAATGTAACCAACATATTACACTATTTTGAAATACTTGGTCACACCTTGAATATTTTACATGAATCCTTGGAGATCAATGTTAGAAGAAGAACTCATGTTGTGTCAACAACTCAACCAAGAACTAGTTATATGAGGCGTGTTTTTAATGAGATATGATTCATATATTATAATCATGGTAATTTAAAAATATATTGATGTTTGAAGTAATTAAGGAAGGAAAATGAACCTGAAAAGAGATCCTAGACTCTAGTTTTGTATAATGAGAAAACTTATATTGGAAGACAACATGATAAATTAAAAAATAGGTTTACAAATTCAGGTAAAACAAAATGATCTCATTGAAATGAGTGTCAATCACCACTTCTAATTCACTCATTACAAATTTATAAGAAATAATGTTAATAACCATGAAGAAAAAGGGAGGATCTTTACCCATTGGGATTAAGAAGAATGTACACTCAGTGAAGAACCCACAAGAAGAACGAAATGGTGTGGAGACATGAATAACATATGAAAGAAAAATGAATAAATATTTTATCCACAATCACAAATATGTTAAAAGTTGAGAAGTTAAATAAGAAGAAATATCCCTCCAATGGAAGAATAAGAAATAGTGAAAGGCCAATGCAGAGATTCCCACTCAGATGAAGAGTCATGAAAAATAGAATATCTGCATAGTCTCAAAGATAGAAGTTTATATATATGGATTTAAACTCAAATTTATGAAAAATGAATTTACTTGAGAATAAATATATCATAAAAAGACTGAGAATATGGGAAAATAATTTCTATTTATATGTCTAGAATAGTTGAGGTTGGATGGGAAGATGGAAAAAGAATAGAAATAGTAAAATGTTTATAATAATCTATCAAAGGGTTTATCCATCTGTACTGGTTGTATTCCTCTTTGTGAGGATTCTAGATATTCCATCATTCATATGTTTATAAATTAAATTAACTGATGTTCATGCTTTTTGGGATCAATGGGAGATATTTTCCAAGGGGAACTGGAATCGAAAAGATAAAAAATGGTGATGTGATGTACTCCAAAATTTCAACTAATTAGAATCAATCTCAAGTGATGATGAATTAATCTAGAAGATTTCCTTGAAAGGAGTTTATTGTTTGTGGTTAGAATTAATTAATAACAGTAAACATGGATTTTATTACTAACATTATCTTTTGTTTCCAACACATAGTTTTGAATTAGTAGTCTTAGTGGTTTTTTTGATGAATCATTAAAAATTTCCACTATAGAATAAATGGTGTAGGAGAAGAAGAGTGATTTTAGATCAAAACATTGGTCCCAACAATAGGAAGAGTTCACATCATTGTGGGAGAATTCAATATCCTACTCAAAAGAAAGATCTTAATAAGATATAAAGGATTAAATTTTATGTTTTCTGAAATCAATATGAGAATTTTGGGGAGAAGCATTAAAACAAGGGTGATTCATGATAATCTATTTTTCACTAAAATTATGGTATCAGCTTCCAATTTGAGGATACAAAGAAGTTGTGAGAAACTTTCATAAGTGATTCCATATGATGTTGAAAAGTAATTTGAATTCAATGATGGAAATATAGTAGTGAATGAACAAAATCTTAAACATAACACTGAATAGTTTTGTTATTTCAACAACAAGGAGGTAAGAAACACTGGAAAGTAGAAGGGTAAAATAATTTTCTAGATGATGATAACGATGATGATAATGAATTAGTCAAATATATATCTTCATGGAAACCAAATAGTGGATCAGATATTGATAGCCGGAGATGAAAACTAGGTTCAACCTATGAATTAAGAGCTTCACTATATTGATAATAATGAGACATGGGAGATTTTTTTGAGGCCAATATATAATTATATGATTGGGACTAAATTTTTATTTTCCAATAAGGTAAATGAAGATGGAGTAGTGATTTGAAAAAAAGAACCACTAGTGCGAAAATGGTACTCCCAGATAGATGGAATCAATGTTGATGAGAAATTGGAACCTCTTGCATGGCTAGAGATAATCAGAATATTCTTGGACATTGTAGTGTAAGTAATGTTCAATGTTATCTAGATGGATGTCAAGTCTATATTTCTATAATGGTTTCTAGACGAAGATTTTTATATCGTGAAACTAAATCGTTTTATCATTCATAAAAAGGATAAAAAAAATTTCTTAATGAAGAAGGATCTGTATGGGTTAAAGTAAACACCAAGATCCTAGTATCCAAGTCTATATTTGTTTCTAAAGAAGAATGGTTTTTAGTGTGGTGGAGTTGATTACAATATCTACGTAAATAATTACAGTAATAGAAGGATTATTATGCCGATTTTGGTTGATCATATAATATTTGGCGGATTATGCCACACAAGGAATGAATGGGTTATTCATTTATCAATACAAATATTACAAGAAGATTCTAAGAAGATTTGGAAAGGAAATATCTATGGAGATGGAAAATCTGGTTGCTACCCAAATGAAACTATCAAATGATGATTATGGAAAGGTAGTATAAATCACATAATATAAGCAAACAATTGGATGTTTACTGTACATGATAGTGAGGAGACCTGGAATTATTATTCCCACACGCCAAGTAATGATATATCAAAATAATCCCAAGGAAATACACATGTTTATAGTGAAAAAAATACTTTAGTACATCAAGGGATCTATGGATTTCAGTTTGATGTATACTTAAAAATATCATCCAGATTTATTGGGATATACATATGAAGATTAACCTGGATTGGTAGATGATAGATAATCATCATCAGGTGGCGAATTCAATTATGTAGTATTGTTTATTTCTTGGTTAAGAAGTAATCATGATTTCATTTCATTACGCACCACATAAGATGAATCTATTATGGTTACTCAAGATTGCAAGCAGATGGTGTGGGTGAAACATCCCCTTAATGATATGGGAGTTGAATTGAACTCTTTGATGAGAATCTATTATGATATTTCATGTTCTATAAATCATATAAAAAATCCAATCCATCAATGAAGGACAAGAACATTTAAATGAAGTATCATTTTATCAAATAGAATGTAGAGTTAGGGCTTGTGAATTTTGATTATGTGCCTACTGAACTACAAGTTGCAGACATTCCAACAAAATCCTTACCCAATAAAGCATTTTGGAGGCATCAAATAGCTCTGTGAGTTTAGTCAACACCATATACTTGAAAAAGTGAGAATGTGGACCCCCAAGGAATGGTGTGTTTTTTCCTACATGTATTGATATGTGTTCTTTAACCAATTACAAGCCTAAAAGGAGTGTTCATTGGTTTCCTTGACAAAGGGGGAGAAAGTGTTGCTATTCAAAGGGATAAAATGTATATGAGAAGACACAGGTATATGCTGATAGATGGAGCAGCGAGATAGGGGGATCCTTGAAATAGTGGGTGTATTAAATCTGTTTATGTTAGAAGTTATCGATCAAAGATGATATATCATGAAAATAGAGGTTTGTGATGAAGTATTTGTATGGTTTCAATAATTGGTTTCTGGAATGTATTTATTTATTAATAATATTTTTATTATATTGTTGTTTCTCATGTCGAGCATTGCTCATATGGTCTTAGATTATGTTTTGAGTAAATCTTTGATGTCTCTCTAAATCACAAAAGTGAATAATTGTAGTATATGGATGAATCTACAAAGAGGTATCCTTTTTTGAATTTTTTGTTAACAAACCCAATGGGGGGATATTGTTGGGAAAAATTCCTCAAAGAAATATAGAATAATTTTTTCTTCAATTGTGTTTGTTGATAATGATGGTTTCCATAATTAGTTATTGAGTTCCATAGATATTTTTGACCACCTATGTTAAAAATGGTCCTTGAAAATGAAAACAATGTCAAGTAAGTATTGGAGAAACATGCAAGGTGACTTGGCCGATATAGGCTTCAATGAATGGATGAGAGCACTCGTGGGTGAAGTTGTTCACTATTCACTTAGGGTGGCCAAAATTCCTTTAAATAGACAACTACCCATCATTCTAAAGAATCTCAAAACATAGAGAAATTTGGATCTATGGTCGAACAAGTTATGTGGGCTTTCAAGTCGAGAGTTATTCATATGTTATGGGCCAGATAAGAGTTGCACTCCAATAGTGATTTGGGTATAAATGGTTATGTGTCAGACTAGTTTGGAGTAGTGGGAATTGTGGTTTTCCCCTGACAATGTTGACACTTGTATGACATGATTAATATAGCACACAAGTTACCCTATGGCTGTGCGAATCTTGGATGTTTCCCAGTATACGTGTGGAAAAGAAATATTCATGAGTGGATGAGTGGAACATCAACGGAGAATCTATCTACAATAGTTGATGGGTAATTCATGAAAATTAATGGACATACATGTCTATAAAATTTTTTTGGATCCCTTACAAGATCATTGAGCAAAGTAAGGGGAAGGCAATGATCTATCCCACCGATAGTGAGACAGAGGAAGTGACAAATCGTGTGACCCTTAGGACTGCATTGAGATTATCCTATACCATGTAAAGGATTTGATCAATGGAAATGAAGATATATCCTGAACATTTTAACTTAGAAGTGACCCTTAGTGAATTAGGTATAATCATCACATTTTTTTATGCTCTTTAGTTATAGCCCCGTGGGGGTGAACCAAGAAAAAATCATTTTGTCCATGTGTTTACTTTATGGCCTTTATTTTAGGAAATTATCATCAGATAAAACTAGGAAGGACACGATCAACATTAACATCAAGAATCATAAAAACTTATCCTTGTAATAAAGAGGTCAATAATCAGTGGGGCGGGAGGATTTTTGAAAATAAAATCAATAACATGATTTACCACCCCACCCCCTCAAGTTATTTAGTTCCCTTTTAGACCTAACTGGTATAAATAAGGGATGTTGATTTTAGCTATCTGTAACATGGACGGTCAGATGTTCCAATGATCAACTCAAATTAGGATTACAAAAAAATATGATGATGTTAACCATATGTGTTGGGAATAATTCGTGACTATATTTTTATGTAAATTTTTTTCCCAAAATTCTTCATATCTAAATAGATGTATACTTATGTATGATGTAAAAAATTACAAAAAATAACTAATTTTCATTGATGAAATCCTCAAAAGAATCACAAGTTACACCTATAGTTTTATTAATGACCATGATGTTGAGATCAAACGGTTCTTAGTGGACTATAAACTTGTACTCAAAAGGAATTAGTTATAAGAGACTTTGCTAACTATGATAAGGATTTTTTATGTGAAAATATGATAGAAATAGAAAATAGATATTCTCATTATTCTCATTGTTTTGAGGATAATAAATGAAAAATAATTTTCAATTGGAATTCATGTGATATATAAAATTGAGGAACATACATCCATCATTCCCAAGAGAATCATGTTTTTAGAAGCATAGGGGGTACTATCTCTAATGAACATATATATAAATTAAGAGATGAAGAGATAAACCTTTACTGTTTTATTATTTATTATATATTAAGAGAAAAACTAATGAAATTAATAAACTGATTTATCTGATTATTAAGAAAACCCTCAGTATAATACATAATTTATAAGTAGTATGAATAATTTTATAAAAATATCACCAAACTAAGTGTAAATGTTGAAAACCAACAAAAATAACATACAAAACTAAAGTATAAAAATAATAATAACCATGACTAATATAGACTATGAAAACATTATGTATAATTAAAACTAAGGAATAATTATCCTCTACTATGAATTTTTGGACATCTTATTAGATATTAATTCTAGGAACACAATTATATCTCTAACGTTTTTAGAATAATATGATAACCAATATAATGACATTATATTGATGAATACATTGAGATTTAATTTTATTATATCCCATGTTTAAGATATATTATTCTTCCATAAGATAAATATCATTTGACTTGTCAAATTCATTATCAAAAAAAATTTCCACCATGGTAAATTCACATTTTTTATATCAATTAGACATGTGATCATTTATCACTATGAGTCAGACTATAAAATATATAGTTAAATTATTCCTGAAGGGTTATTTCTACATATTTTTATACGTATATTTTAATTTCTTAGTCATATCAAATCTATTAGGATTAATGAAACATTAGAAAAGTAATTTTTTATCCATGATTAATATATGTATAGAAAATTATATCATTAATTATTGGGTAATGATTAATAAAAATTATAAGGAAACAATTTATCTAATATGTGTATAAAAACATTCCTTAATACATCAATTTATATATTATTTTCAATAAATAATCTGTTTGATTGATATATCTACATGAACCACTATACTAAAATGAAACTAGGATTCTTTTTAATGTTAAATTTATCCCATAATATCTAATAACTAAATTTCCTAATTTTAATATAAATAAATATGATAATTAATATGCATAAAATTTAAATAAACACTACATTTAAAAGAAATGGTGCTCAATAATTATATCTAAAACACTAATAAAAATTAATATTATCCATAAAAATACATTTTACAAAAATGAAAGCTTTATTGCTGGAATATCAGAAAATTATTAATATATAAATATATAGAAAAAATGAATACTATATTACAAACAAAATTATTTATAATTGATATGAAATAAGAATAATGAAAAATTATCATTTTTTAAATCTATTTTTCATTTATGTATATTTTTCTACTATATTTTTGGATTTTATGTAAATATTGAATTATCAGATATTAGAAATATAATTTCCAAAATAAACATATTTTAATTAAAAATATCAATGATTTAGATTTACATTTTGGGTTTTTTCAAAAATAATTGGGTTTTAGTTGAATAATACAGAATATCATTTTAATAAACACTATGATTTTTATGATATGATTAGAATATAAGTGTCACATAGAAATATTTAAAAACTCTTATTTAAAAAATATATGATTTATCGTTAAAATTTTATTTAATAATATATAATATTAAATTTTCTGAATTATATTTGATATTTTCTAACATAATATTCTGTTTATTTTATAGTGATTGTAATACATTACACCAGTATTTTTTATAAATTTATTTTTATCACATTAATTATTAGAATAGACTAAAATGGTATTTAAATTATGAATTATTGGATCTAAATTTTATAATAACGATGATTTCATTTTTTTATGATTAATGTGTATGTTAAAATTTGTAAAATCAAGTTTCTACTTCAAAATCTAATATTTTAATATGAATAAAAATCGAAGGTTAATGAGTTTAAAAAAAGATTAAATTGTGATCTTAAAAAGGTTTATGAATGCTTTTTGGGCCATATAATATCCTATACCATTATTTAAAAATATCACATCCTCATCTAATCATATTGACATTTCATTCTTATTTTTTTAATTTAAAAATATGACATACCTTTTCACTTTCAAAATGGGATATACTATCATCACATCCACTCAAAATGCAACCAATTCAATTCAATGAAAATCCCACAAAATCATGTTCACAAACACTAATATCCTTTTTAATGATGATATGGTTCTCTTGTAATACCATCTCCAAAAATATTGATATCCTTCACAACAGAGATAATAAATGTTGTGTTAAATAAATTTCTATTTATTGATTACTCCTTTTTTTAAAAAAAATTGTCTGTACTTATTCGTCATAAACCCCATTACCCCATCAGAAAAAATTTAATAATTACTAATATTTTAGTGATATTAAATTATAATTATTCTAAATTCATTAAAAAAATTTCCCTATTATAGTAAAAAATATGAAAACATTAGATGTTTGTATGTGGGGACTTCGACCACCACAATGTAACCTGATCATTATCATTCATCGATTGACATGGTAGGATGAAAAATGGAATTGAAAACATAAATAATATATTTATACATATCTTATTTAATTATTTTAATTTAAAAATAATTGTATTCATCCATTTTTTAATATTTAAAAGGAAAAAATAATTCATGTGTATATGTCAACTACCACAACCATTGAAGAAGCAATTCACCTTTTAATTATAACTATTATTGGATGGTTTTATGAGTAGGCTTAAAGAATAAATTTGATTCTTATAAAGTCATTAATGTTTTTATGAAAAAATGAAGAACCTATAAAATATATTAACAATAATCATTGATCTTATATTAAACAATTAAAATTGATCTCATGAATAGGATAAAATCACTCCCTTTAATGAAATTGATTTTTAGTAATAATAAAATTCTTATGCTAATTTCAAATTATAATATTTAATAATAATGAAAAATATATAATAACATTATTTTTATGATATATTCATATGAAAAAAATTAGCTCATAATCACCCTTTAATCATGGTATGTTTATGATTAGATTGGTTTAACAACTTTTCTGGAAAATTCTATCAAAATATATCATGAATTATTATAGTAAAATAAATATTTTTAAACATAATATAAATATTTGAATCATTATTTTTTCCATTGAGTAAAGGTACCACCACCAAATAATTAACACGTAAAAGTCCAAATGATTCTATGTATGTTAAAAGGGTGAATACTTATTGATGATAACATATCTAATATGAAATCCATAGTTAATCCTACTTTTTCCTATAGTAGTGTTTGGATGGGAATGATCATTGAATATTTCATAGGTGAGTGTGTGTTTTGAAAATCACACTAAATGAACTTCAATTTTACACTAGGGACAATAATAAGATTTCCTAGAGACCCTAGTTGGTAAGATACAATGGTTTTCTAGAATGAAAACAAAGGTATTATGTGAGACTGATGGGTTAATACAACCAAATGTTATGGAATGAAGAATTCAGTCAACAAAGAATTTAATCAGATAAAATACCCATCCAAAAGATTATTGGAATTTGGTGAATGTGTAGAGTGGTTTCCAAAATAATAATGTTTATATTTAAAGGGATAAATAATGTGAAACCCTATAACAGTGATGCATAAAAGTCTAAATTTTAATACACATGTTAATATGTTGTAAAATATTTTATGGAAACTACACGTAACACCACAATATTTAAATGTAATACCCTGACCCTAGTTACATAGATTCGGTGCATTATTACATAAAATTAGCATGATCACAAGGAAATCATGTCTCAAATGACCGATCTGTTTAGTATTATTGGAAACAAGATTCATACATATCATCATCTTTATAACTTGAAGAGAAATACAACATGGATATATTTAATTAGAAACATCCAAGCCTCCTAGAATATGCCTGCAAGTCACTCATAACTAACTTGTTTATATACTGGTAAAATTAAACATAAGAAAGGTGTGAGATCAAACTCTTAGTAAGGGTAAGCAATACAACGAAAGATAAAATAAATATTAAGCATGGTGAATAATTGACCCCACATGCCATTACCAATAATAAACATGAATAATTTTATGGAAGGAATATGTGCTAAGTAAATAATGCCATAATAAAACATAATCATTTGTATTCTAATAGTCTAATGACCACATGAACCATCAATTTATTTTCATAATGAGGAAATGTATAATGCCGGATATTCTGAAACATTTTTTTAAGGCCTCGGCCAAGAAATATAAAATTATTAATGCCTCGGCCAAACCATATATCAAAATTGGGAAAGATCCGAGGCCAATTCCATATCTAGTTGTCTCATGAGACGTACTGATGCATCGATGAGTCATAGCGAGCTCCACCGATCACTTACTAAGTCCAATACATTCCTCATATGAATAGTTTTAAACATATCCTAAACAATCGTATTAAAAATAGAATATGAAATTTTAATTCCTTATCCATAAACCATGAATGGTATAAAAATATCACATCCATAGTAAAACATATAACAAAACCTTCAATACTATGTTGAAGTATTGTATCATAATAAATCAACTTTAAATAAACTTAAGATCCCTCAAAGGATGTTGACATAGATGAAATCAAAACCCTTTTTAGAGAAATACCTCTTTTTATTTTGAAATCATTTAAGAATCATATAATTATAAAGAAAATTTTTATTTTCAAAATATTCATATAATTTTGTAAGGGATGGTTTGATGATGTTATAATGGCAGAAAATAACCTCACCTGCTGTATAAGTTAAAAAACATTCTTGCCATAAATTTGTCGAAATGGTCGAAAAGTACCTTGTTTGGAAAAAGAAATAAAGATTCCTTTCAAAACACATAAGGGTATAAATGATTTTAACCAAGTTTCTAATAAATAGTAAAAATGTTTTGAAATTGTTTTTTAAGAAATATGGATGTGGATGATAAAGAGGTTCCTATAGATAATTATGTATAAACAACCTCAGATAAGGAAGAGATTGTAGAATTAACTCTTACCTGATACTTTTCCTTGGTTGAGCATAGTTTAACCTCCTATATAATTGTTAAAAATTGTTATTAAATTATAAAATTATCATCTACATTTATATGATATCATATATGATCTTTTAACAATGCATTGTTAAGAATATCTTAGTATTATTGTCGTTTTGGGTGTTAACTTACTCAATTTCTTTTATATGATTTGTTATTTAATCCATGTTTTTATGGTTAGTTTATATGTTATTCATATCCAAAATTATATAATGTCCTTAAAAATTATTTTTAATCATAAAATGAGAATTAGACTTGGATGGATATGACGGGGAATGAATCTCTTCACGTTCGTGGAGACTCTAGTCCGTACGTATGTACGAGCGACAATATAATTTTTTTTGATATTAAAATAATATATAATTGGATGGTATATCATATATAAAGAATCAATATAGTGTTATATTTATTATTTACTTCAATTACACATCATTATCATACCAATCCAAATACTAATGTTTTGAATAACAATTACAGTACGACGTGGAGATGATAAGTCTTATGTACGTAGTATGGTGACATGTCATTAAAAGGATGGATAAAATACTGAATATGGTTTTAACATATTTATAATAACACCATTGTATATATAATATACTGGAGTTATTATTTTATAATGGAAATAACAAATAAAGAAGTGGGAGAAAAAAGAAACTTGAAAGAGGGTGTTGAAAACATTACCTCTTCTTTGGGTTCTTCCTTTTGATTTGATCAAAAGGGCTCTTTAAGATGTCTTTATGATCAAAATAAGGCCTCTAAGATGAAGTGAGGAAAGTTTGGAGGATATTTGGGCAGGGTTTGGCCGAACCAAAAGGCTTTACGGTATGAATTTGAGATAAGGGTGAGTTCCATTTTATAATAGGGGTGAGGGGAACCATAGGAAAAAGTTAAAATATTATTTTATATTAAATTAATATTCGGTTTATAATGGATCAAAACTAAATTACATAATTCCAAGGTGGTGATGGGTCTAAAACCACTCAACCAATAGGTTTTAGACAGGTTTGGTTTAGTATATTAACCTGATTATTTAGATTTAACTCCTAGTTAATTAGTTTGACATTTACCATGTCTCTTTGTATTTTTATATTATTTAGTTAATAAACAGACTATAAAAATCCAAGAGAACCCCAAGTGGTTACTTAATGACATACCTATCATCATATAAGTTTTTTTTCTGAACCATAGATTTTTATAAATATTATATCACTTAATAATATAATATTTTAAAAAAAACTCATTTATGTCAATTTTTACACTATTTAATAATTTATTTTTTTAAATTGTTAATAACATTATTAATTCAAACCAAATTCATTTAATCAATCATAAAAAGTCATATTAACATATTAAATTTGTGTATGGAATCAGAACTTTCAAATTATATTTATTATAGAATTTATAATACCAATTATTTGATTCCTTCATTAATAATGAAAATAATGCGTTATCATTTTTAAATAAGTAAATTAAACTATTCAGTGTCTAAAAATTATAAATAAAAAAAATTATGTAGGAAATCGTTTTATATATCTAATTAATATTTATAGTTGAAAAGATAACATATATAACCCTATTTAAAATTTTTTTGTTAAAAGATATATTCTTATGTCATTTTTTGTATTTACTTTAACCTAATTAATATAAAGTGTCATTATCACATACAAGTGGTACCATTGGGTCCCCAAATGGACCAAAAGATTTCCATGTATGGAAATGTATCAACCAATAGGGTTAGAACACGTTTTAGGGTAAATTATTATTATTATAATGTTATTTTGCTTACCCTAATTTACCAGATTTACCCTTTAACCATCGCAAATAAAATATTTACCGAAGTAATTATTCAAATTGTTTACAAATAAAAGTTACCTATTTAAAAAATATGGACCTCCTGATTCTAAATATTGAATCCATTTTTATAAATTCAAAACACATATTTCGATGAAATTAATTAAAAATTAATTCTCGTTGTCAAAATAAAAAGCGTGTTTTTAACAAATAATAACTATCAAAACAGTGATATTTCTTATGTTCAGTATAAATGTAAAATTATGTCTAATGACCATCATTGAATTAAATGGTAAAAATATAATCTAATTATACTTTAAAATCACTCAAATTGATAATTTATCACTATTAATTGTTTCGATTAAAATGTTTTTTTAATTAAAATTTAGTAATTTTCACTAATCATCAAAATATGAAAGTTATCAGAAAAGTACCCAAATTTCACCCTAAGATAATTTCAATATTCCCAATCAAAAAATGAAGTCCATTTTGAGATATAAAATGTATAAAATTTCAGAAAGTGAGTATTACTATTCATAACGGCTAGTTGACTGGTTGTGGTGTTTTAGAACTCTAAGTTGCGTACAACACACACTATAGTATTATTCAAAGAGAAGCGTACTGTGGAAAAATGTGGTGTTACATTATATATATGAATTCCATTAATAAATTTAATGTTTTAAATAGCATACTCAACAAAAAAAACTTAACATCAATAAATCAATGAAATATTTTGATAAAATATTAATATTTAATAATTTCAATTAAGACATTTTACTTGAATTGGAGGGAATAAAAAGATGTAACATTATTATTATATATTTTTATATAGAAAGTATGTATACATTATTTATTAATGTAATTAAAATAGTTTTACTTAATCTAAAAATTTGAAAATTAATTATTTAATAAAACATCTAAAAATTAGTTTATGTCATATATATTTCAATTTCATGAAACATATGATTTATGTTGATATTGTTTTTAATATCAAGAATTATTTAGAATCTATATTTTAAATTTCCCAAATATGAACACATAGATCTAGTATTGAAAACATAAAAAATATATTTGGGGATTTATTAATGATAAATTTGACCCAATATTTTCTATCTAACCCTTAGAATGTTAAAAGTAAATACTAGATAAATTATATACCAAATAAAATTTTATATTAATTGTTTTAGGGAATTAAAAGAAATATTAAATAATAAGCATACATGAAATCAATATATTATATTTTCCACTCTATCCAGCTTTTAATTCTCAATATAAATCATCAACATACCTAATTACATTATACAAAAAATAAAAAATTCTATTCAAAATTAACTTATTACCATTCTTAATAACCTAGAGAAAAAGTAAAATTATAATGGTTTGTGGAAATGATAAGCTACGATAAAAAAGAAGAATATAAATTAAATGTCATTAGTGAGGGAAAAAAATAAAAATATTGTCTGATAAAGTAATTATATCATTTGATAATTATATAAGATAATTCATACTCATAAATTTATGGGTCAACAATCATAAAACATTGAATAATGCTTTAAAAAGTTTAGATATATTTTAATCAACATCCATGGTCCCAGTTATTTTAATATTGAGATCATGAATTATTAAAAACCCATAGTAATAAAATAAAATAGCTTTCATAAAATACACAACATCATATTCATATGTCATTTTAATCCTCTGTTAGAATAACTATATACTAGTAAAATCCATATATGAAACTTCATCGGTTAACTCCCTCTTCATGAATTTAATGATAAATAAAGCAACCCAACTCAATTAGGAAATATAATGCATCTGATGCTTCATATAATATATAACGAGATCAACTATTTTCCATGAGATATAATGGGGCTCAACCCATTGTATATGATTTAATGGGAAAACATATTTCATATATATTATTATCAAGTATCTCATCATTAATAAAATAACAGAATGCATTTTCAAAACTCATTCTATAAAATATGAAAATCACATTTGGATATCAAAATTCTTATAACATTTCATACCTAATTACTAATCATAAATCATGACCAACAAGAGAAATATTGTATTTTTTTATAAAAATTTTGAATTCTGATATGGGAATCCAATCATTAAATAAATGTTATAGTGGTATGTTAAATCATAATCAATGTAGATATTAAAATTGATAATTTATTTAATAACATGATTAAATCATGGAAAAGAAATTGGAATCATGAAAATATATTTTAAATAATAATAATTCAATCAAATAATGAATTGGGATATTATTATTAAAAAATATCCCCTATAATTAATATGTAAAAAATTGGGATTGTAGAGTTTATGATTGGATATACCCTGACATTATCATGAAAAACATTATTTAGTAAAATTACTTTTTAACTTGACAATTAAATTTTATAAAACTATTAATCAATAGGATATTTTGAAAATATTTTTCATTGAATGAAAACAAAGATAATTATAAGGTTATATTAATAGAAAATAATTGTAATTATGGTAGGAATTACATTTAATAAACTTAATTTTAAAAATATGTATCTTTTAATACATTTTGTAATGATATTCAAAAGAGACCGACAAAAAATGTTATGTAATTTATTTTCAAATACATTTCTAAGAAGGTAAAATATTAGTTAAAATTATTTTAAAAAAACATTTATGTCTATAAAATAACATTAGAGAATTTTTTTATAAAAATTTATTTGTGGAATGAGGATTCATTATTTGAATGACCATACAACATCATTGTCCCATAAAAACAACTTTCTCGATATTTCATTAACAAATATGGTATGAAATCGAAACTAAAAATCTAAAACCAATATATAAATATATGGTAAAAATTAAATGTTTTTTAGAAAAATAATAACATATGATTTCAACCAACAAAACCTTTAATATAAACCAACCCCAAAATAAAGGATATTGTAAAATAAGGAAATTTCCACATTAGTAACCTTTCAATCATAATACCCATGAATTAATAACATGAAATTAAATAATAAATAACAATATAACAAGGATATTAATGATATAATACCTCAATGAGGACATAGAATAACCATATAAAATAATATATGTGTATATCATATACATATATCCATTAGAAATGCAATTTGTGACGAATAACTCATCTAAAGGTAAAATAAATTAAAGGTGAATTAAATAATGGATAGATTATGTGTAATCTATATAAATCCTCAAAAAACAATTTCAAATAAGGATATATATATATATATATATATATATATATATCAATTCACACATAATCATAGGTTAAAAAGAAATTATGGCGAAGTTGTGGCCCAATGAATAGAAATTTTATTAGGGATCATTTAACCACATAGTATAATTCGTGTAAAATCACCTATGATTATGTAATTAAATTTTCAACAACAAGTAGAGTTATGTGTGCAAGATTCATGATATAACTTGTAAAATTGTATATATATAAAACTAATGTAATACTTTATGTTCACAATAATTATATATGCATTAATGAATGAAAACTGGAATGAAAAACCATAAATCAAATTTAGACATGATTTATATGTCCCATACAACTATATAATAAATTCATTTCAGGGTTTTATATTTACAATGAATTATTTTTAGATTTTTTCACTTATCATTATGACACATATTTTGTTTATTTTTATTGACATATTAAATTACATAGTCAATTAAATACATATCATATACTTTTAGAATGTTTGTTCATTCATTTAAAAATACTGTTGATGTGTTGATTGTGGTCAAAGGGCCATTATTCCATCATATCTTGAAAAATAGTCATGACATAGTTATAATTTTTCATATACTAATTATGCAATTAAATACCATCATTAATAAATTTTTTATGAAATGAACAACATTAATGTCATGGAGATGTTTGTTCATATGTAATCATCAATAAATGTGATATGCCTACAAAAAGATTCATGATATTCAACTTTACATATTCCCTCACATACCCATGATTAAATACTATTTTTTTTTTATAAATGTGATATTTGAACAAAAAGATAAGTAAGGGAAATAAAAATAATAAAACCATTGATCCAATGAAAAAACATGATGTCCAAAGAATTTTTTTACTAAAAACATATTATATTACCTATAAAGGAATTATTATTATTTTTCAAAGATCATATATATTAAATTTGGAAAAAAATCATGTAAAAGTAAATATAAATCAATGAAATTTAAAATATGTGTCTTTGGAAGTATTCTATCAGAAACCTTATGAAACATTACAGAACCCTTCCAAATTGAAATATTAATATTGATAATGTCAAAAATAATTCTCTAAAAAACATAATCATTACCCGATGCTTTTAATCCATATATAGTAACAACCAGCATATAATAAATAACACCCTCACCCATAACTATTTTGGTGAAATGATTATAATAAATATTCAAGGACCATATCATGAAATATACATTTAATGAATTAAATTTTTCATCATAACCCCTTTTGAAAAAATTATTGTACCCAAATGAAATAAATTATCGGATATCAAAATACCCAGTTGTTTTAAAAACCATTTCCAATAAAAACAAACAAACCCACAAAAAGGATATTGGATTCCTAATTTAATAAATCTTGAATGATTGAAATGGAATATATAAATCAATTAATAGTTATGGTTGTAGGTAAATCCATTGTTACCATACATGTTACAAATAGGTCAACCCTTTTTCTATTTCTAAAAATGATCCAAAGAAAACATAAAAAGATATATCTTTTCAAAATCATTTAAATAATGATAAAATAAAAGCAAACCTTAATTTATAGGTATTTTATTACAATGTAAAATAACTCTTAAAATAAGTTTAAAAACAAGGACATGGAAGAGAAATAGTTTCATGGAAAACATTAATACATATTTTTTAATCAAAAGTCAAGTATCACTCTAGTAATATTTGTGTCCTAAAACCCATGAAAGAATAACATTAATAAAACCGTAAATAAAATTATAATTAATAAATTTATGACATAAAATTTCTATGTGTATTTATATACACCTCATAAAATAATATAAGTGTATACCATCAAATTCTTCTTCAACAAACAGATATTGAGACCAAGTCCCTTACCTCATGTTCAGTTCATCATGTACATTCTTTATATTAAAAATAATAGAAAAATATTAACTCTTTAACATATAAAGAACCATTTCCATGTTTATTTTACCCTTAAATCACTTATTACCATGTTATATATGATTACTTGATCAATTAGAATTAGGTGAGATGTTTTGAGGACATTGGGCATATGTGTCAAAAAATAATTTTATTGGTTGTCTTTTGTCAACATGGTCATGATTTTAAAAAATAAAAATAATAAAGAGATAATAATAATATTTATACATAACCTAAAAATTTATGACTATTTATAGAATATGGTTTTGAGAAATTATGTAATGTATAATCATAGAGATGGGTTGTCGTACAAAAACATGTGTAACATTTCCAATTTTAAATGACTATTACGGAAAAGAGGTATATAATATATTATTGTTATATAATTATAATAATATGAAACATACCATATTAATTATTTAAATATACTTATATATATCACAATTTTTTGTGGTGATGAATTGAGACTTGCATTACTGCATAAAGGTTGTAGTCCACACATATACGAATGATGTTTCCCAATTTTATTTTAAGAAAGAAAGTGATATATTATATTTTTTGAATTATATTTATTTCACCAATTATATAATTATTTTATATATTACTTGTCATGATCTGAGCTGGGTCATCCCTAAACCGGTCACCCAAGCTGATCCACGAGAAGACCTTTGAGGAGTTCTCGATCCTCTCGGTCTGGAAGCAACCACTGAGGCATCGAAAGAGTGACAATCAGAATTATTTCACCTAGTATTAAGAAATAAAGGTTGTGGAAATAGTAAATAGTAGCTCAAAATAAATAAACTGAACAAAACAACTAATCAATAACTGGAGAAAATAAAACTTACTGAACAGGACAACCACAATCTATGTGTGACCTCACGGGTCACTATCCAACTCAATAATTGAACATCAACCAAGTTTAATGCACCCATGATAGAACCTAAACAAGGACTTAAAATAATAAAAACTACATGTTTGAATATTAAAACTTAGTAGGTCGGCCCGGTATACTATGTTGTATCTTGAATATACAGATTATACCCAAGAGGGGGTGAATTGTGTCATTCATATTTTTCGTTAACTCTTCAATTGAATGAGTTTTGTCCTATATACTTTATCAGATTTGATCATGCAGTGGAAATAAATAAAAGCAAGGACACAATGATGTATTGTGGTTCGGGGAATAGAAGGCCCTTTGTCCACTACACCAATGTTCAACTCTACAAGATTGGTGATTTTCACTATCTGGTCCTCGTATCAACAGACCGGTCCACAACTGAATACAGGATGTTGACACCTTTACAATCAAAGGAAAGACAAAGCCTTTTGGTTCAATCACGAACCTACACAGCTTAGTACGAGAAGCTGGTTACTCAAGAATAAAAATAATTTCATAAAAATGTTTTCCAGTTGATCTTCACAATTGCAACAGAATACAATTGACAGCACATGGATCATCGTCTCTAGAAATATAGATTTTCAAAACAAAGCAATTCGGAGTCGATCTGATTGCAGTAGATAGAGAGATATAGTTCACAACTTTAGCAGTAACAGATCCATAGTTGATATTCGATGCATAACAAGTGAATCTTCTATCGAGTTCCCTCTTCTTAAATGAACAAATCTTTGACGCTCATTTTTGAATCAGCAGATCAACATGATTTTATGCAGTCTCAGTTTTACACAATTTAAATTATAGATTGATCACCACACTCCCGTATATGCGTTTTTTTCATAGATAACATATATAATAAATCTGATCATATATCCTGCACATTTATATCCATTATAGTCGCCTTCTGATTCGCAATATTAAAAAATTTGAACTTACAGAGTAGTTGTATCTTCCCTGAAAACTCAGAATAAAGATCAATTTAATTCGATCTTTAATCCAATGATAAATTAGCTTTGTATAATTCAATGTCATATTTCAAAAACGACTTTAAATCCAGCTTGAAATCCGCCCAATAATCAGCTTGTTGACTGTTGAATAAAAATATCATCTTTCAATCATCTTGACGCCAAATGTATGGTTGATGATGTGGCCTCCAAACATAGGGTTTATGATATAGTCTTCAAACGTAAGGATGACAAAGTAAGGTTGAATCATAAACGTAGGGTTCATGTTACTTTCTTCAAACGTAAGGTTGATCTTAAATGTTGGGTTGATTATCCATACTTTTTCTTTAACTCTCAAATGTACGGTAAAAGACCTATACTTTTACTTGATCCATACTTTTCCAATAACGTATGGTTGTTTACAAAAGTAAGGTTGATGAACCATACATTTGAGAAAAAAACATAATGTTTAGTACATATGTACGGTTCTCCTACCATACATTTATGATAACCAAAACGTAAGATTCCTTCCTAATGTAAGGTTCTTATTCCATACTATCTGAAAATGTATGGTTGTTTATCCATACTTTTATCTTATCTCAAAAAGTATACACGCTTTTCATCCTTACACTACGTTTATCCACATAGGGTATAAATAGTGATTCCAGGACGCTCTTAAAGCAGATTCCAAACAAGTAAGGTATGAATAGTGATTCCAGGACGTGCTTAAAGCAGATTCCGAACACGTAATAAATTCTTGTTATTTCAAGAGTAAAATAAATTAATAAATTCCTGAAAAATACTAAATAAGATCATTAGAAAATAACTAAGGGTATTTGTGAGCATTAAAATTATTATAAAGAGACAGAGTATTATTTTCAATAATCTCCCCCTTTAAATAACATTATTATTTATTGTTGAAAGCAATACATTGCTCAACAATCCCCCCTTTTTGATGATCACAAAACCGATAATATAATAGAATTATTTAAATGAAATTAACTTTAAAAATTATTTACATAAATTTTTATAATTTTGAGAGAATGAAAGAATATTTAATTTTAGAGAAATTATTTCAATAATTAAAAATGTCTCCCCCTTCATAATAAAATTTTTCTTTAGAAATAAATGTTTTTAGTTTTATCCAAATTTCTCTTTCTGAATAAACTTTATAATAACCAATATGAATAAGTACCCAAAACATTAAATATACATAAAATCATTAAAATAAAGTTTTTAAAATAAAATGTTGTTTTTATCCAAATGTCTTCCCCTTTTGTGATATGAAAAAGAATTATAAAGCATGGATTTTAACACATTTAATGTTGCACTGAACTGTAGGTAAATGCTTATTATTAACTATTTATCATTAATTAAATCTGGAGTACTGGAATATCAAAAATAAAGTCAGTAAAACAAATAGAAAGATAGAGACATATTTTCATTAAAAATAAAAAAAAGATACAAGTATGATAAACACAGGAATAAAGTTTTGGGAATGATCAGGAATAGGTTCTATCTCCCCTAGATTGCAGACTTGATTTATGTGAACTGTTCCAATAATCTCTTCATCGTCCCATCTCCAAGTTTGATAATGATATCTCTATTCTATTAAGTCACAAGAATATCCTTGATTAAATTGACTCTGAAAAACTCATGCCTCCTTCCATATTTTTTGATAAACAGTGACAGCTTCTCTGACATCTAATTTAACAGTGTCCTAATTTGTGGCTCACTAGATATCAGTTGATTCACTAAAAATTTCTGATTGTCCAACAACACTGATAATGGAGCACTTTTACATTGAATATCATGAAACATGTCATTCATGTTGCTCATCATGGCTGTGATAGCTTGAAATCTTCGGATTAAATCATATGAAGTACCTGATTTACTAACAGCACTATTTGCAACTAATGAAAATCGGTTCTCTGTAAACAACATCATATCTGATAAATCTTTCTTCATTACCATTTCAGATTTAAAATTTGCAACTCCATTCATCATATTCTATTTAAACATTTCAACTTCTTTCTTTGAGATTGTACTCTATTTTATCTTTTGAAATATCAATTGATCAATGGTTAAGGAATTTCTCAGAGTGACATTCTCTGATTCTAACTGAGACACCGTTTTGTACAGTTTATCAACTACTTTCCTCCTTGAATCAGAAGCACCATGTTCTTGATTAACATTCTCTGGCTCTGGATGATACAGAAGTACCAAAGGTAAAGATTCAGCATCAGATTTCTCTTTTTCTTTGTCCTAAGTAGGTTGGTCCAGAGATTTTTTCTTAGATTCCACAGACTCCTCTATAGAAAAATCCTCTTGAATTACTTTTGTGTGAGCTTCAGAAGCATGCCCACCACAAACATCAGCATCTTGGCCTTCCACTGGATTTTCAAGAACAACATTATCAGGAGTTTCCTGAGGTCTGGCCACTTCCCCACCAGGCACTACCTCCTTATCTTGATTCTGTTGAAGTGTAACTTCAACATCAACTACAATATGTTCCTGATTCTCCCTTTGAGATTTTTCTTGAGATCATGATCCCTCTATTTTTGTTTTCCTTTCAATAACAACTTCCATGGTCTTATCAATAACATCTTCTTTTAAAAAAGAAAAAGAAAATAGAGCTTCTGTTGTTGTTTCCAATGAAGGGTAAGTAATTTCCTCATTAAAATAACTAGTTCTTCGAGATTGAAGTCCCTCCAATATTATTTATTCTTTGTAATCTTCCACTTCCAATCGGATACTTCTTGATACATTGATGATTCTGGATTCAGCCTATCCCTCCTTGAACATAGAAGGTTGAGCCTGATCACTCTCTGAATCATCCTCATCTTCTACTGGAAAGTGCTTTCCATTAATGGTTCTCTAGAAGTATCCATTCTTCCTTAAAGTTCGAGCATTAAACATATTACTATGATGACAGTGTACTCTGGCATCCACTAATCTCACCATGTCTTTCTTAAGCAACAGTTTATAAATAAATCGATCGAAAGGATAAAAGATCATTTGGGCATCACTTTGGCAACAGTAATTGAGGTACATGACCATGTACCATGGGAAGTTTAACTTGATATCACTTAGTAAAATATAAATTATGTACATATCAGGGTAAAAAATCTTTTCCATTTCTATGATTCATGAATCTATTCATTTCTGAACAAATTTAACCAGGATCTTCTGATCTGGTTATAAATCTTTCACTATCATTTTCTTAATAGTAGATGTTCTAAACAAAAATGACATAATATCCACGGATTTATGCACAACATCTCCAATATTCTTCAAATCAAAATGAAAAACTCCCTCATGAGGGCAGTTGAGAATCTGACCAATTTTGACTGACGAGACTGAGAAATCCCTATCCTCTATTTTAGCCATCATACTATCCTCAGTATCCCCAAGACTAAACTATACAGATTTGAAGAAGTATCTAAGTTCTAGATCATACAGAATTACGTATTTTCACTATTTAATGTATGTTCATGGTTATGAAATGACATAACTTGTTTCAACAGTAGATTTGTCTGGAATAACCAGTCGAGATCGATTACCTTGCCGTGTAAGATTTTTCTTCCATCTGAGCATTGTCTCTTGACATTTATTGGCTCGGCTTCACTGGTTCTTTTATTCCTTACAATCTATTCAAGAATATCTAATGGTTTGAAGGTTAGGGTGTCAGAGGTTTGAAGATTAGGGTTCACGAGCCGAGGTCCGGTTTTCATATTCGAAAAGGATTCGATGGAAATGAAGCAGTTTAGAAGTCGAAAGGGCTTCTGACAACCTTGATTCTGGTGTTTTTAATAATCATTACATATATTTGAAAATAAATAAAATAGATTATGTGGATAAAAAACTTATTCTGTTTTAAAAAAATAATCAAAAAATTATTTTTAAGCTGAAAAATACATTGTCAAATAAAATTTTATTTAATATCAAATAAACCTAACTCCCCATTAATAATATTAAACCCTGCAGTGGGAAGTGGTTTAGAAAAAATATCTGATAATTAAATTTCTATATTTATTATTTATTAAAATATATCCCTTTTAATAACATGATCTCTTAAAAAGTGATGCCTTATATCAATGTTCTTAGTTCTAGAAGGACTAATAGAATTTTTTGAAATATTAATTGAACTTGAATTATCACATAAAATAGGTGTGTTATTAAAATAAAATCCAAAGTCTATAAGGGTGTTTTTCATCGACAACATTTGTGCACAGGAACTACCAGCAGAAACATATTCTGCCTCAGCTGTTGATAATGCGACTGAATGTTGTTTCTTAGTAGAACATGACACCAATGACATTCCCAAAAAGTGACATGTTCTTGATGTGCTTTTTCTGTCTAATCTACAACTTCCAAAGTCAGCATACGAATATTAAATTAAATTAAAATCAGAATATTTAGGATAAAGAGGAGGTTGAAAAATAGTTCCTTTTAAATATCTAAAAAATCTTTTAACAGCAGTTAGATGAGATTATTTAGGATTTGATTAAAATCTAGAACAAAGACATACTGAATACATTAAATATGGCCTGCTAGCAGAAAGATATAATAAACTATGAATCATACATCTATATGACTTTTTGTCAAATTATTTTCTAGTTTCATCAAAATCAAGTTTTATAGTAGTACACATAAGAGTTGTCAATTTCTTGTTGTTTTCAAGTCCAAATATCTTATGTAAATCAGTAATGTATTTTCTTTAATTCAAAACATTTCCAAAATCTTTTAGATAAATTTGAAGTCCTAAGAAGAAATTTAGTTCTCCCATCATACTCATTTCAAATTCATTTTTCATTAACTTTGAAAACTCATGACAAAGGGTTTTATTAGTTGATCCAAAAAATTACATCATCAACATAAATTTGAACCAATAAAACATTATTTTTTACAGTTTTCTTAAAGAGTGTTCGGTATTCCATTCCAACAATAAAATCATTTTTCAAACGAAAAGAACATAATCATTCATACCAAGCTCTAGGTTCTTCTTTAAGGCCATAAAGTGATTTAGTATGTTTAAAAACAAAATCTGGTTTTTGAAAATTTTCAAAACCAGGAGGTTTCTCAACATAAAATGCCTCTATTAATTAACCATTTAAAAAGGAAGATTTAACATCCATCTGAAATAATTTTAAATTCTTATAAGATGCATAGGCTAAAAATAATCTAATGGATTATAACCTAGATACAGGTGTGAAAGTCTCATCATAATCTATTCCTTCTTCTTTATTGTATCCTTTAGATACTAATCTTTCTTTATTTCTAGTTATTGTGCCTTGGTCAAACTTTTTATTTCTAAAGACCCATTTGGTTCCTATTACTAGATAATTCATAGGTCTTTCCACTAGTTCCCAAACTTCATTTCATTTAAATTGGTTTAATTCATCTTTCATTGCTATTACCCAGCTTTCATCTTCTAAACCATCTTCTATAATCTTGGGTTCTTATTGAGATATGAAGGCATAGAATTCCACTAGGATTCCTAAGTTTCTTCTAGTTTGATTCCTATATCTAAGTCACCTATCACAGTTTTGAAAGGGTGATTCTTTAGGGTTATAGACTATCTAGGTAAAAAATTTAAAGGTTATTCAGTATCATGTTCCTCTGAACTGGACTGAATTTCTTTTATATAATTTTCAGAATCATTCATTAAGTTCTCAAGCATCATGTTATCTTTAGAGTCAAGTTCATCCATTTGATCTATCCTTTTCTCAAAGGGATCAGATTCACAAAATCTCAGAGGAACTGATTCTTCAACAATCCTTGACTTCTTATTATAGACTCTATAAGCTTTGGAGGTAGCAGAATATCCTATGACAATACCTTCATCAGATTTTAGATCAAACTTACCAAGATTATCTTTGGTGTTCAAGATGAAAACCTTGCATCCAAAAAAATTAAAGTAATTTACTTTAGGTTTTCTATTATTCCATAGTTCATAGGTTGTCTTTTTCAGAATAGGTCTAATTAAAACTCTATTAATTATATAGCAAGCTATATTCACTGCTTCTTCCCAAAAATATATAGGTAGGCTATATTCATTTAACATAGTTATAGCCATTTCTTGAATTGTAATATTTCTTCTTTCTAAAATTCCATTCTGTTGAGGTGTTCATGGTGCATAAAAGCAATGTTTAATACCCATGTTTGAGAAATATGAATTAAATTCATGATTCTCATATTCTCCACCATGATCACTTCTCAATGAGATTATATTAAAACCTTTTTCATTTTTAAAAGATTTGCAGAAACATTAAAATAAATTAAAAGCTTCATTTTTAAATTTCAAAAAGAAAATACATGTAAATATTGAATATTCGTCAATTGAAACATATACATATAATTTACTAGCGGAGCTTGCTACTCTGGAGGGTCCAAACAAATCCATTTTAACAAGTTATAGAGGGTTTGATGTAGGGATGTTATTAACAGATATGAAGGATGATTTGTGTTGCTTGCCAAGTTGACATGCATCAAAAAATATGTCACTGTCAAATTTGAGACTAGGTATATCAGAAACTAAATGTTTCTTAGATAACATATTTAAAACATATATATTGCAATGTACAAGTATCCTATGCTAGATCTAAGATTCACTTACTTTAGCAGTCAAGAAGTTTATTTGTTGTTTACAAAAGTAATTTAAATCCAAAGTATAGATATTTTCAGTTCTTGGTGCTTTAAATTTAAACAGTTTATCTTTAGAAACAGTACAACAATTGTTATTAAAATCAACAGTATATCCTTCATCACAAAGTTGAGAGATACTTATCATATTGTGGTTTAATCCTTGTACACAAAGTACTTTGTTGATTGAGACTGTTTTTTGGATCTCCAATAGTTCCAATGCCAATGATTTTTCATTTGGCATTGTCAAAAAATGTGACAAGTCCTCCTTCGTTTTGAGTGACTGAAGAAAAATTTCAATGAGTTTACACTCATATGTCTTGATAAGCCATTGTCCATGTACCATATATCTTTTCTTCTATGGTGGCCTGCTACAAGAAAATACATTCAAACAAATTGCTTTGGTACCCATATTTTGTTGGGTCCAGGGGTGTTATCTAGCAATGATCTGGGTATTCAGATTTGCTTTGTTATTTTAAAATGAGATGAATCATATAATTATTTTGAAACATAGGCTTTCTTAATACCAAAAATTTGAGGCTGTCTTAAGAAATTTTTTTTAGCTATATGTCCCTTTGTTCCACAAATGGTACAATTAACCTTTTTAGAGCTATGAACAAAATAATTTTTATATAGCTTAGGTTTTTCTCCTTTACTACCAATTCCAAATCTATCTTTTTTAATGGTAGTATTTCCCAGAATTCCATTTAATGAGTAATCTAATTTTCTAAAAACCAATGCTGCCTGTTGGTAAGATTCTACTTCATCCTGCAGTGTTTTTATTCTTGATTCAAAATTAATATAGTTAGTGTCAATCAAATTTTATTTATCAGTTAATTCCTTATGTTGTTTTAGAATTTTATCTCATTCATCTGAAATAGCATTATTTATGATTTTAGTGACTTATGTTTCTTAAATAGTGAGTCATGACTTTTTTCAAGAATATTGCAGCAAGATGCATGTTTTTCATTTGTGTATCTTGATTCAGAATCTGATTTAGAGGAGTAATATGAGTGTACCTCATCAGTTTCTTCCATAAAACACATGTTTGCTTTTACATTGACTTCTTCTTTCTCGGATCATGATTTAGGAGAGCTACTAGAGTCTTCATATACACTCCAAATGTCCTTCGTAGCTTTCTTGTCTTTCTTCTCATAGTCGTTTCTTTTGAATAATTTCTTCTTCGTTGCATCCTTCAATTGTGGGAAACCTGGTCTGATATGCCCCATATTATTGCATTCATAGCATCTTACATCATTATCATCTATCTTAAATGATTTTTTGAATCCTCTTTTCATGCTGTAGAACTTTCTGAATTTCATGTCTAGCTGAGCCAGCTCTTCATCTGAGTTTGATGAGTCAGAGCTCTCATATTTAGCTTTGACTTCTCTATTCCTCATCTTTCTATTCTTTTGTTGTGAAGTTACATTCAAGGTGGTATCTTCTCTTTTGATAAGCACTTTATGTTCATTAGCCTCATCTTTCATTTCATCTTCATACATCATTAGTGTACCAATCAGCTCTCTCAAGGTTAGATTTTTGACAGGTGTTGATTGTCTGATTGCAGCAGAGATACCATTCCATCGAGTAAGAAGTACCCTCATTACTTTTAATACATTATCAACCAGTTTGATAGGTTCTCCAAGAGCTATTATATTATTGACAATTTCTGTCAATCTCCCATTCATTTGGGTAAAGCTTTCCCCTTCAATCATTTTGAAAGTATCAAATTTTAGTTTTTCAGTTGCATATCTCATTTTTATCACATTGTTTGTTCCTTCATATGCCACAACTATTGTTTTCCACATCTCATATGCTGTCGGGCACTTAGATACTCTGTTAAATTCATTTGGTCCTAGACCGTAGATGAATGAATTCATATCTTTTGAATTCATATCATACTCTGCCTTTGTAGTATCACTCCATGTCTCAGGATTTTCCGGAATTTCATAAGCAGTCAGAATCTTTGAATAGACTATATATCCGAGGTTTTTCAGATATATTATCATGTGCGATTTCAAGCATCTATAATGGTCTCTATTGAAATATGGTGCTCTGACCATTGAAATCCCATCTATTATATCAGTCATGATGCTCTGTTATATATTTTTTTTAAAAGCTTCTAGCATTCTAAGGCTATATCAGAAGCTCCTCCTCTGATAACAATTTTTTGATCTTGAATATAAAGGTTATACACAACAAGGGGTTCATTGTGTCTTTCAGATTTTTCGTTAACTCTTCAATTGAACGAGTTCTTTCCTCTATGATTTATCATATTTTGTCATGCAGCAAAAATAAATAAAATTAGGGACTCAAAAATGTATAGTGGTTCGGGGAACAGGAGGCCCCTAGTCCACTCCACCAACACTCAACTCCACAAGCTTGGTGATTTTCACTATCTGGTCCTCATTTCAACAGACCGGTCCACAACTGAATACAGGCAGTTGAAACCTTTACAATCCAAGGAAAAAAAGCCTTCTAGTTCAAACACGAACCTACACAGCATAGTATGAGAAGCTAGTTACTTGAGAATAAAAAGAATTTTAGAAAGATGTTTTCCATTTGATCTTCACAATAGCAACAGATTGCAATTGACACCAGATGGATTGTTATCTCTGGAAATATTGATTTTCAAAACAAAGAAATTCTGAGTCGATCCGGTTGAAGTAGATATAGAGATATAGTTCACAACATCAGCAGTAGTAGATCCACAGTAGATATTCGATGTAGAACAACTGAATCTTATATCGAGTTCCTTATTCTCAAATGAATTGAGCATTGACGCTCCTTTCTGAATCAGCAGATCAACGTGATTTTCTCCAGTCTCTATTTTCCACCTTTTTAATAATATATTGATCACCACTCTCCCATATATTGTGTTTTTTCAGAGAGAACATATATAATAAATCTGATCATATCTACTACACATTTAGAACCATAAAAGTCGCTTTCTGATTCGCAATATTCAAAAATTTGAACTTACAGAGTAGTCGTAACTTCCCTGAAAACATTGCAAAAAATGATCCTTTTAATTCGATCTTTAATCCAATGATAAATCAGCTTTGCATCTGTCAAAGTCGTACTTTAAAAATGACTCTAAATATGGCTTGAAATCCTCCCAATAATCAACATTCTAACCATTGCATAAAAATATCGTCTTTCAAACTTTACGACGCCAAATGTAAGGTTGATGATGTGGCCTCGAAACGTAGGGTTGATGACATAGTCTTCAAACGTAAGGTTTACAACGTAAGGTTGAATCATAAACATAGGGTTCATGTTACTTTCTTCAAATGTAAGGTTGATCTTAAATATAGGTTTGATCATCCATACTTTTTCTTCAACTCTAAAACATACGTTAAAGGATCCATAATTTTACTTGATCCATACTTTTCCAAGAACGTATGGTTGTTTATAAAAGTAATTTTTATGAACCATACTTTTGAGAAACAAACGTAACGTTTAGTACTTACGTACAGTTCTCCTTCTATAATTTGATGATAACCAAAATGTAAGGTTCCTTCTTAAAGTAAGGTTCTTCTTCCATACATTTCTGAAAACGTATCGTTGTTTAACCATACTTTTCTCTTATATAAAAAATTATACATGATTTTCATCCTTACGCTATGTTTATCCCTGTAGGGTATGAATAGTGATTCTAGGACGTGCTTAAAGATGATTCCGAACAAGTAAGGTATGAACAGTGATTTCAGGACACGCTTAAAGAATATTCCGAACAAGTAATAAGTTCTCGTTATTTCAAGAGTAAAATAAATTAATAAGTTCCTGAAAAATACTAAATAAAATCATTAGAAAATAACTAACGGTATTTGTGAGCATAAAAATTATCATAATGAGATAGAGTATTATTTTCAATAATCTCCCCCTTTCAATAACATTATTATGTATTGTTGAAAAAAATAATTTGCTCTACATACTATTCCCCAATGCACTACTATTAAAATTTAAAGAAACAGAAATTCTATATTTAAACTACAATATATAAATGTTTTCATTCCTACATTTTTCTCTTAAATCAATGTACAATCTATTTACCTTAATCATTTGAAAACACATATTCTATCCTTAAGTGTCACCATGCTATATCAAGGGTAAATTGGTGATTTCATTTTAAACAATAACTAATGAGTTTGAAAAACAAAATCATTTGAAAAACAATTTCAAAAGAGTTTGGAAAACAAGACATCACATTCCATAAAAACCCTCCCAAGAGTACCAAGGTAGCCACATATCAAGGGAATGTAAATAGGTATACATAAATCTCAACAATAGTTCAAACAGCTAAAAGCCACTTGACATAGGAAAACTCAAGAGAATAATAAAAATCTAGACTACACTAATTCATGCACACCCATATATAGTAGCATGCTGCAGACAATGAAATCTAATTCCCTAAACGGTCATCCACCCTTTCTCAGGACAAAATGAGGGAAAATCCCATAGCAATGAACCCAAACATATCTACCTACTATGGGCCACTAGTCAGTACCATAACCTATCAGCACAACACTCATCTCATAAAATTCTCTCAATATTCCAGGTTCCTATGTCACAATTATAAAAGGGGAGGAGTCGTTAGAAGTGGTCGAGTATCAAATAACCACCTACATGTATAGTTATAATCATAGCAGGTCTCACCCCGAATCTCCCCAAGGAATACCATCATTCATTAAATTCAATATGTTATTGAGGGTTCCCAACCAAGTGGCCCATATAATGGAACCCAGATATTATATATCTAGTACATCCTAACCATTCCATGTCAACAAGGCATGAGGAACAACTAATGGGAGATTTTTTTACAAAAACATTTCATCATTTTTCCAATGTTTCCAAATGGGACTTTAATCACTATTTATAAAACCCACTATTTTCAAAGGTAAAATTTCCACATTTTAAAAAGAGGTGTATACACCTCATTTATCACATCAAGAAATTGATAAAATCTATTTAATATACTCATGTTACACACACAAGACCAAACCATTTTAAAAAAAATCCAAACAAGCTAAAAAATGACACACTTTTTGTAAAATCCAAACCACTTGGAAAACCACATAAAGAACCCAATTTTTTTTCCTCATGCTACTGATACATTTGTAAACCCCAAAAATTCATTTTACATCACATTTTCTCCTAAATCTAATCTGCCATTTTATAAAGGCCATAAGGAATCTAATGTTTAATAAAACAATTTCAATTTAAAATTCAACAAATTTTAAACACCAATTTTCATTCCATAATGATATTTAAATTGCTAAACCTTGTTTTAAACTTTACAAATCATCTTTATAAAAACCTATTGTTCACAACATGAAAAAACACACTACAAATTCAAAATCTATTTTTAAAATAAAATGAACCCCAGTGACACTACATTTCATATTTCTAACTACCAAAATAATTTAAAATATATTTGAGAAATTTATAAAACACCAACAAGAGGAAAAATAATGTTTTACACCCAAACACGCTGAATTTTACACAAAATGCTACTTTAAAATTAATTTCACAATAAGACCATATCAAACCATATTGTAAACATTGACCGCATACAAAGAATCTAACCATATGGTTTCAAAAACTATTTATCATGTATACGATGTGAAAAAAAACAGTGAATTAGAGTTTCTTAAATTAAGATGTAAAGTGAGTGGGGAGATCTTACCACAGATACATGGTGTGACGATAATTCCCACTCAGAATCACCCCTTGAGGGTTCAAAAACATCATTTTTATCAAGAAAAACAATTAATAAACTAAAACCCTAATAAAAAAATGATAAAAAACAAGAATAAAATAGAAGGATGTAGAATGATATACCGATGTGGAGAAAATGCATCACCAGAGTGCGACGCCGGGAAGGCGCTTACTGTTCGGGAGAGGGTGAGGCACTAGAAGAAGGGATAGAGATTAGAGGGAGGTCTGGTCAGCCTATGCACACTGAACAAGAGGGACCTGAATTTGGGGGCACTGGAACTGGGGGAGGGCCGGAATAAGAGGGTGATGTCGGGGAGGTCGTGCACCATACTGATGGATTGCTGTGATCGGAGAAGGACGATATGGGTTGCAAGGTGGGATGGACGGGAGGAGGTCGTCAAGTAGAGGTCACATAGAGGGGGGTCATTGGTAATGGGGATGGCACATGGTTGTGTTGGGTCATGCTCAAAAAAGGGGGTGGTGTAGAATATTTGGGTTCCATCAATTTTATTTTACTTTATTTTAATTTCATCATATATTTAAGACCCTAAAATAATTAATAATAATAATTATAATAATAATAATTAAAGTAATCATATCATTCTAATAATTATAAAATTCATCAATTAATAAAAAATATAAATGACATAACAAATTAAAAAATTTACACATTATAATTATTCGAAGACGAATAAACCATGAAGTTGTTTGGGAAAAGTCGCGTGGTATCACACTCTGCATGTGCGCCCGACGATGTCAAACCAAAAACACACACATTTTTACATAAACTCAAACATTTCATCTATAAATTTTCTTGAAAAAAAAATTAAAATGTAAGAAAATAATTAAATAAACTAAATATACAGGTCAGGGCATTACAATTCTCCCCACCATAACACATTACGCCCCCAGAAATCCATAACACATTCCAATCAATTGATCAACACCAAAGGATTCCACATTAACATGATCACACATCTCCATATATGAAAATTTAATCATCCACAAATGGGACTAATCCTCATTTCCTAAAATAGATCACCACTAGAGGGGGTGGCCCAAATGGACTCCCCATCATAAGAATTCTTCCATCATCTGATATAGTCTTAAGAGAAAACCCAAAGTGACTCAAGGTGGGTCCCCCCACCATAAAGTAAAAACCAATTAGTGGCCAAACTATATTCAACTAGAACCCAAATCTAGGCCTTTAAATAGATAAAGGAACACAACATGAACATTTTATCCACTCACTCCCAGAAGTAGAGGACATAGGCTGAACTAAAACTTCCCACACGGTCCCAAATCTCTCACCACTTTTTACCAATGGAGTTGTAAAATTCAAGACCACACCAGATTCACATGGGCGGTCCAAACAAGGACACTTCCCCGAAACTCACATACTATAAAGAATATCTAGAGACACTACATGCGAGGTAAGTCCACCATGCTTTTTTCGAAAAGAAGAAATTTATAATGATAGGGAAACCACAACAAGAATGCTAGAAATATCTCACTACAACGATAGAGTCACAACCCTAACCAATCTTCTTAACCCTCTATGGTTCCTGACTATGTGTCGACTTGATTCTAATTCTTTTTGGTTTGAGCTTTTATGTATCAAGCATCTCCTTCCTCCTAGTCAAGATTCGATAATCCCAATAAGAATCATACATCTTTTGATTAGTCAAAAGAATTGACAAAAATTTGAAATGAACCCCACACTGAAATTGAAAACCCTAGTTCTTTGAAACACCCACAACATTACCAAACATTTGAAAACTCAAAAACATTATCATTACTACTAACATATTTAGAGATCCCTTATTGTGGAAGGACACATAAAAATATAAACTTTAAACAAAAACCCAAAAACACATCACTTCTGAGAACTTCCTCCATGAATCTTTCTAGAGACACCTCGACAGAATCAACAAAAGTGACTCGATCATCCACAATACTAGCGGGGATTCGGAAAATTTATAAAAGACAGTTTTTTGTAACCCGTCTTTCCAAACTGATAACACATGAGGATCTCTCGCTCCAAAGTGGTTCATGAAATATAACGAGCCTTTTTACTCAATAACTTTATCATTCAACATTTAGTCTCTTCCTCATCTCTATTCCAAAATCGTCACCATTACTCCTATTAATTTAATGTGGGAGGACTAACTCTTGAATTTCCACCATCGTGGATTTGATATGAATAGAATATATCACCACCACGGAAAACAAATTCAGGTTGGACTCTGACACCTTCGACTGAAAATTGGGAAGGATACCTTCCTCAAAACACAGTGCCTTCATGGAGTCATATGTGGCATACCCTGAATCATAAGTGACTATATTCACATATCACTATAAATACTTCAACACAAATCCATCACCATGTTGCAGAAATCACATCTCCACACCATTTATCACCCTTTCTTTTTTCAGATAAATACTAAAAAATGAATATAACCTTGAAAAAATCACATGTCTGCTCTTGATGTGGATTTTTTGGAGACACTGAATTCCACATCAATCTCCGAGAACCTTCAAGAATAAAGGTTGAAAACATTACCTTCAATGATTCAAGATACTCAACAAAGTTAAAGTACCTTTCGATATTTCACAATTACTCCATCGCTATAGATGTTTCTACTTGATAGTAAAATAGAGGTGGATCTAGCTTCCAAAACTCAAGAAAGAAAATCCTTATGTTCATCAACCTCACTATGATCATCCATTGAAGCTTCAAGGGGAAAACCGCTATATAATAATAAATCAAGAACCCAATCATGGGTAACTCAACAATAAAAACAATCAAGATTAAACAAAAAATTAAGAGACTAACATTAAACCTATGAAATAAAACCACCATTAACAACAAACATATATTTTTTGAAAACATTATGATTGCAAGAATTAACATTGTGGTTTTTCACCCAGACCAATGGTGTTTCATCAAGCCTCACTCACCTACATATTTCTGTGCTACCCTAGGCACCCATCCACCAAGGCATACTGGGAATCCATCCACATTTCCATATCAAACCATGTATGCGATAACCCATGAAAACACCCAAGTCTAAAAAAAATCACCATCATTTTCCAAAAACAAATCATTCAACCCAGTTAAAAAATCATGTACCTTCCAAAGGCACAATAACCACGAAGTAAAAAATTCTTTTCTTTAAAAACTCATCCAATTTCATTTAAAATAATCCCCAAATTAATCATTACATTTCAAACAACAAATTTTTCTATAACCAATATTTATGATTCTAACACCTTTTTGATGTTAGAGGAGACACAAAACAACTAAAAATGGGGAGTAATGTTGGTTGGTGACTTTACTATATGGCTAACTGCCATATTTCGAACACACCACTGATATAGAGTGCCTTCTAAGAAAATGCACCTTACTCCACATGTCATTCCATGTCGTGCAGGCTCACATGGACTATTAGCACAACTCCCCTTGTCATATCCCAATAACAAAACATTCCCTAAAGAACCATAAAACATAACTAAATTAGACTTCCCATGGTAACCTGATGGATAGAATGATAAAGATTTTGTGATGATCTTTCCACATGTACCCCTCGAGTCCCGAAAACCCTACTACATCTACCTTGATTTTCATAAATATCAAAGGGTGATCTAAAAGGAGAGTTCTTCTAAGAGAAGAACTTCTATGACAACATTTTTTCATGAACCAAACCCAGGTCGAACCTGAACCAGTCACCCAAGTCTATTCTTAGAAAGAACCATGAGGCATTCCAAATCCTCTCGGTATAGAGGCATGCTTCGGGGCATTGAGAGAGTGATGATGGGAACAATTTCTCCCAATATAAATAAATAAAATTATTGGAAATAATAATTACAAGATCAAAATAAATAAACCAAACAAAATAACTAAATAATAAGTGAATAAAATAAATAAACTGATTTGGACAACCACTATCTCTATGTTACCTCTCATGTCACTCTTAAACTCAATGATCGAATGACACCCAATGAGAACACACCCAATCTAAAACATGCAATGGGACTAAAAATTGTAAATAATTCTAGGAAGGAGTATTAAAATTTAGTAGGATGTCCTGATATACTATTCCCCAATGCAGTACCTTTAAAATTAATGAAATGTCAATTCTATGATTGAACTATAATATATTAAAGAATGAATTTATATAATTTTTTCTTGAAATCAATGTACAATCAATTTCCCTTAATCATTTCAAAAAACATATTCTAACATTAAGAATTACCATGCTATTTTTATGTGAATGTGATGATTTCAATTAAAATCAACACTAAAGAGTTTGAAAAACATTTTCTTTTAAAAAACATTATCATAGGATTTAGGAAACCAAAGCTTAACTTTCCACGAAAAATATAACACAAGAGTTCCAGGGATGTAATATAGCAAGGGAAATGTAAATAGTTATACATGTGTCTCGACACTAGTAAAAAACAACTACAAGCCAGATGACATGGGTGAACCTGGGAGATCAAGAACAATCCAGAAAACCGAAATTCCTAAAACCCCATCTATAGTAGAATTTCACAGATGATGAAATCTAATGCTATAAACATTCTACCACCCTTTCTTAGGATAAGATTATAGAAGATCCCATAGAAATGAACCCAAACATATCCACCTAAAATGGGGTACTTTTCAATACCATAACCTACTAATGCAGCACTCACCTCAAAAATTTCACTTAATTATCTAGGTTCATTTATCGCATGTCTAAAAGTAGGCGAGCCATCAGATATCGTTGAGCATCAAATCAAAATTTATATTTATAATAATAATAATCATAGTAGTTCTCACCTCGAATATTTTGAAGGATTAACCTCATACCTTAATGTTAATAGATTACCAAAGGATCCAAACTAAGGGGCCCATATAATAGAACATGGGAATTTCATACCGAATACATCCCAACCATTCCATGTCAATGAGGCATGAGGAACACCCATTGTGGGTTTTATGACAAACACTTTTCATCATTTTTCTAAAGATTCCAAACAGTCCCTTAAAAACTATTTACAAAACCAACTTTATTCAATTGTACAGATTCAAAATTTCCAAAGAAAATGTAAACACACCATTTATAACTTCTAAACATAGATAAAACCCTTTTAATATACAAATATTACACACTCAAGACCCAACAATTTTTAATAAAAATATCAACACATGCTAAAACATAACATATAGTTTTTGTAAAATCCAAACCACTTGGAAGACTGCATATATAACATAAAACATTATTCCACACACTGATGATACGTTTGTAAACCCCAAAAATTCATTCTACATCACATTTTAATCATGAAATCCAATCAGTCATTTTATAAACAACAGAAGGCATGAAATGTTTAATAAAAAAATTTCAATTTAATGCTTAAAAAATATTTAATCCCAATTTTAATGGAATAATTTTATTTAAATTTCAAAACCATGTTTTAAACATTACAAAACCATTTTTGTAAAACACCTAGTGTTCAAAACTCAACAAAACACACCACATGTTAAAAATCTATTTTTGAAATAAAACCCACCCCAGAGACACTACATTTCATATTTCGCACTACACATCTAATTTAATAAGTGTTAGAAAAATTTATATAACATAAAAAAGAGGAACCATAACGTTTTACACTAATACACACCCAATTTTACACAAAATTACTACTTTAAAATTAACTTCAAAATAAGGCCATATTAAAAAAACACCAAACATCTATGTCATACCATTAAACTAACCAAAATCTCACAAAAAATTGTTTTTCATTTATAAAATGTGATAAAAACATAGAATAAAAGTTTCATAAATATAAAGGGAGTGGGCATGGGGAGATCCTACCTCGAATACATTGTGTGATGATAATGCTGACTTGGAATCTGCCCGCACATTTTCTAAAATGTCAATTATATCAAGAAAAACAATTCGTAAATAACTCATAACAAAACTAAGTTAAAAACATAAATAAAATAGAATGAGATAGAATGTTATACTGACAGGGAGAAAGGAACTCGGTGAAAGGAATCATTGGGAAGGCATGTGCTAGTCAAAAGAGGCCGAGGCACAATAATAAGAAGTCGCAACCGAAGGAATATCATGTCAGGATGTGCACGCTAAACAGGAGAGATCCAAACATGGGGGAATCAGAACTTGGGGAGCTCATGAAGAGGAGGGTGAAATCAGGGAGGTTGCGAACTGGGCTAGGGGGGGCACCACTATTGGAGCAGTTCAGCTGGGGTTGTGAGGTTGTCATGACAAGAGGATGGCATTGGGTAGAGGCTGCACATGGGGGGGGGGTGCAATGAGGAGGGCTCATGGGTGTGTTGGGCCGCGCGATGAAAATGGTAAGGTGGGAATCTATTATTAGGGTTCTGCCACTTGTTATTTTATTTTATTTTCTTCATTCAATTAAAAGCATAAAATAACTAATGAAAATAAGAATCATAATAACTAAAACAAAAATAATAAAAGCATTCATAACATTTTAATAATTATAAAATTCATAACAACAATAAAAATTTTAAGTGATAAAAAAATTAAAAAAATTACTCATTTTACTTAATCAAATAATAATAGGCCACAAATTATTTTGTATGAATCTGTATGGTATCGTGATCTACCCATGTTCCCAAAGACGTCGAACTCGAAACTCTAACATTTTAATATAAATTCAAATATTATCACACGGGACTGAGCCCAAACCGAAAACAAATATTCATAGGCAATAAAATAATTAAATAAACTAAATAAAAAGATCGAGGAGTGAAATAAAACATATATTAATTAAATTTATCATTATTACCTTTTATTTATGGAGTTAGTGAAAAATGAATAACATAACTTTGAATGGTGGTAGTCTGACATACACCTGAGAAATGTTGTACTATCCGCTTTGAAATGGAACATAAAGATGGAATATATTTTCTAATAAAAATATTTATATAATTATGTAATTAATATCATGTATAGATATATATATGTGTGTCATAATACCGAACTGTGAGATGTATTTATGGAAAAAATGTCACATTCTTTCGTGAGGTGGTTGTATGTTGTACAGAAGAGTGACATTAAAATTTCCCATTTTAGGGAAGCGATGTTAGGAACAAGTCATTAAAACAACTTAACAATATATTTATATATTGGAGATACAAATTTTACTATATATGAATAGGTTATTTATAACTTATCGTGTTTAAATTATAAATAAAATTAAAATACATAGTTGTTAATTTTACAACATCTTCAACCACCCCTTTGGATTTTTGAAATAGTATTCCAATAATGGAGTTATAATGAAACATAAGATTTTTGGAAAAGGGTGTGGATGTTAGTAATTGATTTAATAGTTTTAGTTGATGATTCGATTGTTTTTTATAGTGTGAATATTATAGGGAAATGGGTGTCCTTTAATTTGTGATGTGAGTCGAACACATGTAATTTATAAAATAAAACATTGTTCTCATGTTTTTAAAATTCCAAAAGGGTCCAAAATGGGGTATTATTGACAAAAATACAATATGAGGTCAACATATGTAATTAAAATAGACATTTTAGATGATTTTAGGTTCAATCGACCAATTTATTTTTAGTTTACACCCCAACCAATTTTTACCTTAACAAGAGTTAATAATATTTACTTTTATCACTATTAATTAGGGTAAAAAATTATGTTAACATTAATATATTAAACAAATATAATATTTGAAAATATATATCCTATTTTACAAAATTCAATTAATATCATTGGAAGAATTTTACTTAATTTAAATCTCACAAATGTGATGCAAATGTTGGTTATCAAATAGTGTATTTTTTGAGCAAAAGATTATTTTATATTATCTCTAGGAATAATATTAGTCATTTTATAAAAATAAAGTACTATTTATTGATATATAATATAAATATATCATTAAAATTACACCTAATTATTTGTTATTTGATTTGTTTTTAAATCATGAAGCATTGTTCATTTTAAAACAGTTTAAAAAAATTCTTTCTCAAAACTAAAAATCAAACTTATAGAAACATTCAACATGAATTTGATTAAAAATTAATTATGTGGATTCTATAAAAATAATTATTTATTATGTTACAAGATATCATATTCAATAAGCATTTGTACTTTTAAATTACTTAATTTATTGAAAAAAATGACTTTGTTATTACAAAAATAGTAATTTCCACTATTCACTAAAAACTGTATTTTATAAAAAAAAAACTAAAAATTAATATCCCAATGTAAATTTTGTGATTCCTAATTAAAAAATAAAATTAATTTATATGAATTGAAATAATAATATTTAAAAATAAAATGATAAATAAAACATTATTATAAAAGTGATTAATGAAAACTATTTTTTTATACATAAAAATTACATAATACCATGGTATTGAATATAACTATATTGATTGAAAAAAATGTTCTATATTATATATTTACCTTGGATTTTTCATTATCTACCCATATTTGAAATTTTTTCTTTACAATTTTATTCATTTATGTAACACAAGGGGTTAACATTTCCTAGTATCATTTTCTGCTTCCCATGTTGTATCTTAGACTATATGGGTTTTACATAAAAATACATCATGTTGAATTAAATTATTCTAAAACAATTCTCTCTATGGTCAATAAATTTATTTATATTTTAATAAACAAACGTTATGTTCCATCTGAACCACATTATGGCTTAAAATATGATATGAATCCATCATATATTTCCTTAAGATTGAAACATGAAATATATTGTGTACTTGAGATAAACATTGAGGAATATCCACTCAGTAGAAAACTAAAACATATTTATCTGGGATTTAATACATACTAATGAACTATATATATATATTTATCTTTTCACCAAAATTTATAGAACTTTTCTGTGTAGATAATTTTCAGAAAAATGATCACAAACATAGAAAGAAAGATCATTCCTATGATTATACATTTAACTTTTCTTCCTACAATGAGCCTTTCATGTGTATTTTATAATCAACTGATCCTCCTCATGAATTTCCTAAAAAAATTTGGTTCCATCAACTTTCTTATACATACTTCATTCCAAATATAAATTTTCAAACACTGCTTTCCATATCATTCCTCAAATATTCTATCATTATAATGAAATTAAAAATATTTTTATAGGAAAACATAACCAAATAAATATGATGACACCAATAAACCTCTTGAATTGTTGAATTAGAATGGATCATTTAATTCATTTTTAAAATTTTTCATTAATTATTTCTATTATATTTATTATGGAACGTCACACTGAAATATAAATTTCTACCCAACAAATTTGAAGTCCCTTCCAAAATCTAGATGTGATACTATGGTCATTGTATGATTAAATGGATAAATTAACTCCATAAATAGATAGTATCCTTCTAATATAGTCAATAATGAATATCTATTGAAATCGTGTCATGAACTTTATGGAAATTTAATGATTTGGTTAATTTATTAGAAATATCAAAAACCTAATTATTCAATCAAGATGTCATTGGCAGTATCACAATGGAATACATTGACATATTATTGCACTTCCACACTGGAAATAAAAATGGATAAATAGTTACATTATAAATTTTTCATAATTATGAAAACTACTAAAAAATCAATCACTTCATCGAAATGTCATCAATGACTCTTTTCATTACATCCCAAGAACACTAATATATAAGGACTCTATACATCATAATGATGATTAGATTAAAAAAAATTCAATAATTATGATATTAACTCAATAAACACATTCAATAACTTTTAATTGTAATTAACACATAATAATTTTCAAAATATTAACACACTATCTTGAAAAAATATTAAAAAATGGAAACTTACCCATTTTAACGTATTCATCCATTTTAGGCAATGAATAACACTCATTTTAATCATGTATCATTCATTCATTAAAATACGACACCAAAAAACCCAAAAATAAAATAGAGTATATAGCTCTACCCCGAATATCTAGAAAATAAATATATCAAATAATGAACAAAAGGTTCGTTTTCCAAACATATCATTATCAATGTAGAATCAATTTTTTACTCTAATTATTGGATTATTTATTTTCATTTCCAAGATACTAATAAATTTTAAAGTTATAATCATTGATATGTTCCATATATATTCCATATTTCATGTTCAATTCATTCAGATTAAATAATTTATCCATTCATTTTTTATTTTTAATATATTTCACACGTTATAATAAAAAGATGATGCTTCCTAATTTTTTAATTAGAAACTACATTAGATAATTCTAGATCATGTGTATGATAATTTAACTTGTGATATTTCAACTGTCACGATTTATAATCAATTATTTGGTCATTCAATAATAGGACCCAACTAATTCATATAAATGAACAATATATGTAGATAAGAAATACTTTATTTTCAAATGTAGGTCTAAAACTAGAGAATTCACCAATCGTATTTTTAGTTCATTTTAACAATTATCTTATAATTTTGTATAGATGAATTTAACTCATTTCTTTAGTTATGTTATCCAATGGTGTATGAATTTTCGAAATGTTTTCAAAAAATTGATATTAGTAACCCACTAATCCATGAAATATATGAATCTTTATAATATTTATGGGCCTTGGAAATTCAAAAAAAAATAATTTTTAGCTGGTTCTTGAGTTATTAAATCATTAGATACCTTATTTATATGTAGTGAATTTTTTTACAACCAAAATTAATAATAACTAAATTTATAATTTTTTTTAAATTATTAATTTAAAAGAAATCTTAGTTACCTGTCTTGTTCATTTAGAAATTTAGAGTACCCAAAACATTCATCAATAAACATTACAACAAACATGACCTAGGACACAAGAAAAATATATATTCCTATGATCCATAAATAAAACATTTTCATTGTATAACCCAAATGAAATAATAAAAAATTCATAGTTCCCATATATAGAATGAAATTTATTCCTCAAAATTTCATCCACCTTCATGTTCAGCAGATGGAATCTTGTCCTTAGGTAAACCATAAAAATGTAATTTTCTCCAGGGATCTGAACAAACAAATCATCAATATTTGGAAATAAATAATTGTTCATAGTATTTATATTAACAAAAATACTATAATAAATGAAAAGTCTCATTGAAACATATATTTTTTTTAAATAGGGGAACCTTATGCTGAATTTCATGTTCAAATGAAGCCTTTATCTAATATCTCAATTTTTTTATATCCTAATTGTTCCATATGAGACATTTGATAAAGGGGATTATAAATAGGAAAAGAATTATGAACTAATTTAATAGTAAACATAACCTCAAAATTAGTCATAAAACATGGAAAATCACAAAGATATATATCCATGTTTTTATTTTCTACTAGAACATCACTAATTTTAATAATTTCTTTATATTAAATAGAATGATCTTAAAAACATTCACTTCTATAAATTATTAATATATCAGCTTCTTAGTATGTTATCAAAGCATTAAATTAATGAATAAAACATTATTGGCTTTGAAATCTATCGTAGCATGATAACATGTTACCCAATCCATAGAAAAAATTATTTCAAACTCTACTATGTCTATCTCAAAATGATTTACAAGAAATACCAATATGCTATAAATAACATGAACATTATAACAAATATTTGTTTCTTTAATACATCCACCCATATTTTTGACATAATTTCTATCTTACATTCATGAGATGATATTCCCAATTTACATTTAAATTTAATATAAATGAATGATTCTGAAGATCCATAATCTAATTTTATATTGGAATAATTTGAATAAATGAATATCATATATGTAAGAACTTCAATTGATGGAAAAGGATCAATCATTGTAGTAGAAAAATATATATTTCCACTCCCTCATTTTTATGTTCAGGAAGATTTCCAATAAGGGTTACTATAATTATAAACATGTTATCATATTGTCCAAAATAATTGAAAATAAATCACCTCACTGGTTGGTGGATATCGGTTACCCCATTCATTGATTCTTCAAGATTCATTTTTGTTCCACTACATGACATATGAAAAACATTCCATATTGGTAACACTTCCCATAGTTCATATGAAATTCTCTATGGATCTTTTTATCACTCTTACTAAATGTTTTGATCATAATCATTATTCACCAATATTTTATTGTCTTATGTTTCACCATCATCTTCATTCCTAACCACTTCATACATTCATAATCACATGTCACTTATATGGAAAATAACTATATATCAATTTTAAAACAATGATGAATTTATTATATAATTTATATTCTCAATCATCCAATTCTCATTGTGCACATGGATTAAATCTTTTGTATAATCTATTAATTTTATTATCAATCTCTTAAAAAATCAATCAAATTCCTGGATAGTATTTTAAAATTGTATTCATACATGGAAACATAGTATTCATCTAGCATCCTAAAATAAAATATTTTTTCCATCATGAGTCAAATAACCTTAAGAAAATATTTATCATTGAAAATATCCATAATTATTTCCAAATACATTGAATCAATACCATGTATCTATTTTTTATTCTCAACTAAACACCACCATCATTCAATTTTACCTCCTAAAGAAGAAATAGAAAAAGTTAACTTTTGACCTTTGGAATATCCCATAAATTCGAAAATATAATCCAAATCATCAAACCATCCTCATTATACAATACGTTTAGATGATATATATGAAAAATTAAGGGGTTTGTTCATAAAAGTATCACCTATAGACATGTTCCTTCACGGTAGATAAGGTTCCTTTATAGCATCTATACCACCACATTTTATGTCTTGTTTTAATATACCCATCAATAAAACGATATTCTTAGTGAACATTCAAACCATATATAGATACTAATGTGGAAGGATGTTTTCCACTCGGTGTCTTCTCTCAATAGATTCTGTTTTCCTCCATGGAATTCCATTATAAAAAAAATAGTTTGGATTATGCAAAAATCTAATTGTATTATTATTTATAATATATAACCTTAATGAAAAATTGAAATTGTTAAAGGGTTTGATATTATCGTTATCATAAACTATAATGTAATATAAATTCACATATGATACCAAATATATGGGTTTTTCCATAATTATTAAATAATATATATTTTTAGAAAACAATTCAACATCTTATATTTTAGGATCATCTCAATTTTATAGTTTTCTAAAATTATGTCATAAAATATAAATTAAAAAACCATAAAATACAATGTGGACACTTTATAGTAGTATCCATTTATCAAAACATATAAAAATGGTAAAACAAATAATGATTTCATTTTATGATGTACAAAGAGGTTTACCCAATGGACAACATCCCGCAACACCATTATTTGTTTCATGGAGCTATGATGAGCCACCAGAAACTTACTCATAAATATTGCATTAACATCAATCACGGACCTTTTAGTCCATGGGATAATGTAATTATTTCAAAACATACCATCACTATGGTTCTAGAGAGAAGGAATCCCCCATTAAGGATTCTCTATCTGCCCAAGTGGGTATAAGTGTTCCCCCAGAATCAGTAGGCTTGGATGGACCATCTTCTGCCACATATCACCCAACCACAAACAATGAGGGAAATCTGGAGGATAATACTCATGAATTTGAAGAGGGTGTATCCACCCCAATCAATGAGCTAGTTCGTGTGAATCTCAAAACTATGATAGATCTGAGGAAATCACTGATCATTTCAACCAATCTGTAATAGGAACAATAGAAGTATGAAGATTTACATAAGCAACATCATGATAATTTCACCGAGTGATATGATGAGTTGTATATACTAGACTCATAAGACTATATCCATAGTTTTGGACTTACATTGAATCATCAACAGTTGAAACACCCTCCAAAAAAATCCACCATACCCATGGTTCCATGGTTGAGATCAATGTTTATAAACTCATCAATTATAACTTTGATACGAAGGATCAGTACCCTTGTTGGTTGGAAATAAATTTCCTTCAAGAAGATGAATGAGAAGATCATAGGGTATATTGAACTCTAGGATCTCAATATCCTATGCCCATAGGATGATTTTCCACTTCTAGTTACAAAGATATTGATTGGTGTCATAGCTGGGTTTCATGCTCTCTCCTTCATGGATGGTTATTAGTGATACAATCAAATCTATATGGGCCCCATAGATGAGAAGTATACCACCTTCAAATCACCACATAATTATTTCTTATATCAAATAAATCCATTTTTATTGAAGAATAAAGGGGAAAATTATCATTTATCTATGCAATGCATAATCATACCATTACATAGGATGTTAGTGGAATGCAATGTGGATTTTTTAGTGATAAAATACCTCCCCCACCCAGACCATCCCAGGGATCTTCAGAGTGTGTTTACATTCCTCCAATCCCAACATATCAAGATGAAACCTTTGAAGTTATCATTCAGGGTAGCCTTTTTGAGGTTTCTTAGCTTCATCGTCAGGTATAGGTGCATTGATATTGACTATGAGAATATGAATTCCATTAGTCAGATTCCTCCCATGAGAAATATACAAGTGTTTCCTGGACTTCAAGGACACTTAACCTACATTCTCTAGTTAATTGTGAATCTGGCTATCATGATTAAGATATTTTCAAGGATAATGAAGAATTGTGTTGTCTATAATTGGGATGAAGAGTTACATATATATTTTGAGTAGATCTAGTAATGCGTGCTATAACCTATGGTTCAAATGCCACCCATCTCAAGGAAGTCATTGGTCCTTCACCTGACGACCCTTGAATGATCTCTCAGCACCCTTATCACACATAGGAACAAAATATTAATAGATATTAGTTTATACTTACTCCATATCATGCGTCACTGCATAGATTCGAGATATTCTTTTATTGATAAGAGCTTACTCGTGCGTTTTTTCACACATCATATGTTTCATCACTACCAATAGCATCATGAGATACAGCTGGTGCCATGTGTGGATTCTCTAATGTATATCCGGAATCATTCCATGTTTACATGAATATTATCACACTAGGGAGTTATCATTCATTAAATCTATATAAATTTCACTCTATAGAAGTCTATCAAGGTTCAAGCATTGGAATATTTTCTATATTTCCATCAAAAATTGGAAGAGAAGCCCCTAGATCACCACTTCTCTGATAAGGCCATCCTCATAGTAGATTGGGCTACACCATGTTAGAAGATACCTTTTAATGGTGCCTCTGAGAGTCCAAACCATATATGTATCAATGATCCCACACTCAACTGAGGTGTCCTAGGGGTTTTCTCCATCACCCCATCATAGATTTTCTGGACATATTCATTATTGTTATCATAAGAATTCACTAAAAAATAATTAGAGTATCTAGACCTCATTACAGATCACAAGATGGCTCTTGAGATATATTTCCCCAACATGAACATCATATGAGTCTCTGAGTTATCCATCAAGTAGATCAATGATGACCAAGTCATCAGGAAGCCATAATGCATTCCATTTCTAAAGCATACTTTACCAGCTGATAGCCTAATTTCCTTATTATCCTGAGTTAACTAATGTTTCTTGGTAACTTAATGGTAAATTGTATTCCATGTCTTGTCTAACTACCTCCCATGTAGAGCCATTCCATGGTGATATATTCATATATGTCGCACACTAATGGTTTATCACTACCATTATCCGAGATGATGATTAAAACTATTAATTAAACAACTTGGTCATCGATGCCTCCACAACGGTACCACTAGATCATCTAAAAGATAAGTAAAACTATTATTGGTTGTCCATCTTCATCTATTATGTCCTTCATAGTGTTATTAAGATAGAAAGAGTCAAACATGAGTTAATCTGTCATTGGGTAGCATAATTCACACTCTAGAGTGGGCCCAACCTTGAGCAGACTCTCTAAAAGTGTGGGTTTGATGGAATATTCCTCTATTATATTCAAGGATATTATATTCCCAAGATTGTGTAGAAAGTTCATTTTTTGTCTCTTGGTGCTCATTGTACAGGTTTGAATCTCTCCCATCATATTCAAAGGTTGGGAAAATTCAAGCACACTATTGTCTAGGAATATATTTATTTTTCTAATAGTTTTCAGGTATATAACATTATTTAATACTTTTTTCATAGACCACGAAATCCATTATATAATAAAAATTATTATTGTCCCTTCGATGTCTGGGGAATCGATTTCATGTGACTATATCCACAAACAATAGTTCAGTAGTGTATGTCCATTCTAACCACATAAAACTTCTTCTTTATGAGGGATAAAACAGTTCAACTCAAGGAATAAAAATCCCAATTAGTTGTTGAATTGATGGTATCCCGTATGATTTATCGATTTAGAGTCCCTCACACAATTCTCAGTAAGAATGACACCAACATTTGGGATGCTTAGTTAAAGAAGTTGTATTCCAAGTACAATATCTAGACCAACTACATATCCTCCTATCATGTGATAGATAATTTAATGATCGAGGAGTTTAACAATTCCCACGTCAAAATTCTACATAAGATGGTTGGATAGAACAAGAGAAGTGGGGTGGAAAATATCTAAAATTCCCATTGGGGTTATTAGACAATGACTCAAAATTCCACCCACGTGATGCCAAATTCCCCAGTGTATGAAACAGTGGTTGTCCGATCTATTGAGATTCATCTACCTTCTCTCTGAACACAAGACTATGATCACCAGACATTAGACAAGATAGATGACATAAGTATATATGAACTTCAATCCATCAATGAGAATTGGTTTTAGGTCTTGTACAATCTTGACAGACAAAAAAAAGATATCCATAGATTAGAACACAAAGGTTCACCTTCTCTATTTATTCTAAGTTGATAGAGTTTTGGATATCCCAAGGCCAATGATTCCAAACAGTAAGACAACAATGTTGGAACCCACATGGGAAGGACCATACATCTTATATACGTTCAGTCCCAATGGTGCATACACTTTTTTCATCCAAGATAGATAGAATGTCTCTCCTTCAACTAATGAAATGTTCCTTAAGAATTAATTTTTTTCAATAACGAACCAATAGGTTTGAATTATTTAAAAAAACTAAGAACCAATGGTCTATAATCTGCAACCCTAATCTAATAACCATGTTTTTTCATTTGTATGACATTAAACTATGTATCATTGATTCTCTATTATACTAAAACCTAAAAATAATGTTTCAAATGTCCCATTTATTCAACGTTAAACTAGGATCAGAAGTCCAATCAACATTTCTATAAACTATGTGTGGGGTTTCCTTGGGAGTGTGCAGTGTAGAATTATCCATAGTGGTCCTTATTCATATTGTGTTTGGTTTGTCACTATACACATCTACTTTGGAAAAATATTCCCCTAAAATCATTGTAACATTATGATAAATTGCATTATAATCATCTTTCATACCTGCCGCCATTAAACTACATTGAATAGTATTATCATATGACCTTAAACCAGTACATTGCCATCCTAAATGCATGGTGATAAATGAAGTAACCGTGTCTTATTCTCTCTTGAGATGAAATCCCATTTTGGCACTGATAATCTACCATTTCACCTAAAAATAACTACATATGTCATGACATACATCCATATGGGTTATGTAGAGACGCTTGGGTTTTCTATCATTGTCCAGCTGGAGTAAAAAAGAACATTAATAAAAAAAATAAAAAAATGCCTCCTTTGCTGTGTACAGGTTATACCTATGTAGAGAGATCCTCTGTCAAAAAATATGTGTGTCTTCATTCACATCTTCACAGGATCCCTAGAGAAGCTTCAATCAACAAAATTGTGTCCATTTGTAACATTCTTCCCCTTTCATGTTGGGTCACCTTTGTCATTACCGTTTGAAATTCAAATGCACTGAATTTCTATAACTAGTTGTCTCTTTATTCCCATCATGATGGGATATATAGCTATTCCCAAACACATCTTATTTGGGCCCAACCAAAACTTGACATCTCCTTATATTTTTCTCACTTAGGCCTCATTTATTTCACACAATCATCCCTGGATCATTCACGTCATATTTTCCATAAATCAACCCCATATTGATTACATTATGGTTCATCTCAAAATCACCACCTATGTTAAAATTAGGTGTCCTATCAGGTCTCTCGGGACTTCATTCATGTCATATTCAATTTGTTACCATTCCACACATACCCACATAAAGGAGTCTATTCTATAAGGTTTGAAATCTATTGACTTAAAATAAAAAACTATAGTCTGTTAATTACGACATCAAACAATATTAAAGACTACTTTAGGTTGTGTTGTCTGGTGTTGGGAATCTTTGGTCCCCATTCACATTAGCTCTATCACAACACCGCACTATACATAACCATTTGATATACCATCCTTATGGGTATAAAATATATGACATTAAAATAAGAGATAACGTCCTCATTGCATGATGTTATACATCAACCCTACCTTGAACAAGTTTAGGATTCTCCATGACAAACTATGGAATTTCTCAGTTCTCTTTTCGAAGAGAGTTTCCCCTACTAGTGTGTGTGTTCCACACCATTTTGTTCAAAAACTATGTGTGTATTTATTCATTCTTTATTAACATATGTATTAGTGAATGGATCTTTAATATCAAATCCAACAATGATTTTTTCCTTCTATAACTTAAGTTAATTTCATCCTTACTACATGTTATTGAACTACCTATAATATCCCGAACTACATGTGGCATGATACTTATTCTAAATGGATATATAGCAACACCCATACATTTTATCATTGGCCTATGCATGAACTCCTCTAAAACAATTATCCCATTGATCAAAATTATGGTCCAATATCTATGACACTAAATTTTATACAGTTCATCATAAGGTATATATGTGGTACATGGGAATATATTTCCCTCATGTAGGTCGGGGCTCATCTCTTTCATGTCACATATTTACCATTCTAATGAACATTACACTTTTAGTCCATGAAACCCAACATTAAACTATCTTCCATGGACCACAAAAAATGTCCATAAACCTTTCGCAGAGCATGGGTTTGATTCCAAATTCATTAGACTCCAAGTCCACAGTTATAGTATTCTTGGGTTCAGATCTTCTCTATCATTCACATAAACGTAGACCCCATAATGGTCATGGTCTCATGACATATTGTGATCATCCCCCATCATGGGCCAATGACCTAATTTATTCTCAATAAGAAAATAAAGTATCATGTGTTTTGAATTTTTGAAAACATTATCTATAATTTCCTCACCCCACACTTGATTAGTATGGTAGTTGTCTCTGTGTTTCGAAGATAATCAATAGTCGGACCTTACCTACATGATACCTCTTAATTTTGAACATTAAATTCTTGACTTAGCTCCCTCCAAGTTCAATTATCCTTGTGGTCTTATAGTGTTGGTTTCACCCCTGATGTGAACTCCCACATGTTAGGTCATCCTCCATTTACAATTCATTATTTCCGAAACTAAGCACAAATCATGTGGGATTGGGAGTTCTTGTATGATGGGTACCAATGTGGTCTATACAGACAAGGTATTCCCCATCCAATCTCTATGATCATAAACATAGACCACTACTAAGATATGTACTGTGGTGTTGAACATAATTGGATCATATTCATATTAGGCATGTCCCTCACCACATTACATATGTTTTCATACCATATATTTTCTTATACTTCTATGTTTCTCAAGACTCTTTTGTTTTGTTTTTGTTAGGTTTATTTCTTCAATGTTGCAAAAATATTCTAGGAATTGACACTCTAAATCGATGAAACATGACTTCAAAAAATATCCCAGGGTTTATAATGTATTACCTTAAACTATATACAATTTCCTAGTCACCTGAAATTAAATTACAGTGGGAATATTGATTATGTGATGTTAAACTGTACCATGTATCATCCTCACCATATGATTTTAAACTATGTGTTCATCTTACACATTTGTATGACATAAAATTGCATGTAATATGGGGGGCCACACCTGGGAGGTCCTCTCCATCAGTTTTGGAAATATACTACATTTTTTCATATATTGTTGTTACTCACCATCTAAGATGGCGGTCCCCTAGAAGATAGGATGGATCTTCGATCAATACAACGCACATAAATGACTATTTTATAATCTAGGGTTGTGTAATTTTGATTGTGTTAGAATTTATTTGAGCATTCCATCACTCTATTTTAGTTCTTCACATTACCCTTTGTGGTATCCTCATCATCTTTAACTTATTAAGAGACCCCCTAATATAATGATGCATGTCCAAGGCCTGCCTATGGTCCTGGGACAATGTTCCCAAAGACTTTGGTTTAAAATTCATGACATGCCTCATATTTCAAACATGGTCAATGATCAACCCTCTTTTATTGATCCAATTTCTGGCAAATAAATATGGATATTTTGATGAAAAAACAGTCAAAATTTGTCTAATATCATGATTCCACCCCCATTGTGTTCTGAATTTTGGGCATCGTGATTAACACTTCCCATTCCCATATGATCAAATAGATTCAAACTCCCCTGGCATTACCCTATTCATGAGTAGAAAATGTCCGAATATAGTAAGTTGGATGCCCAGAGAGCTATATTCTTTGGGCACAACATCCCTTAGCATTTATAGTATTGAAGTTAAGTCAACCATAGTATATATTGAGCGTTTTACGGTTATCCGACACTGTCATACAGAGTGAATACTTATGTGGTCATCAATTGTTTCTCACTTTGGGAATGACCCACATGAGTTAGGGATTGATCAAGTTTTTTTCCTCACAATTATGATTGATGTGTGACAATTAACTAAAGTAACAAATGTTTCCTTTAATGTCGTATGTTTCAAATACACAAGTAAAATTCATGAGTTTAGAAAACAACCCTTAAGGTTCCACTCAAATGATAGAGTATTTCAGTTCGTCCAACCTTTTGCTTGTGCCCTCTATATATGTTACCTCCCCCAAAGATCATCATCTGTATCATTGTACATTAGATGAAGATCATCGAATCTTGTCTATTACATCAACCACTCAACATAAAGGATGGAAGTATGAATAGTCAACTTCTTCATTTGGTCATTGGCCTCCTCTAGTTCCACCCTCAAAATGTTTATGATTTCCAATTGGGTGATGAGGAATGCAATATGTTCTCTTTATTACTCATACAGTTGTTGGATATACTAACTTAATTATTTTAACATGAACACACTATTAAATTTAACATGAATCAAGGAAAATTTTTGTTGCTGGTTCCCCATCCGCATCATTTCATCAAGATAGTCTCAGTCTAGCAAGTGGATATTTTGAGTGTCTACTCCTCCAACATTCATGGTGTGTAGCCAATGGTGATGGGAACCCATTTGGACCCCTAACTAATAATATATAGTTTAATCAAAAAATATTTAATGAAAATCCATGCCCTATGATAGAAGATGCAATTCTCTTCATCTTTTCCAAGGTTTGAGTCATCCAAATCATCAATATCACTATACTCCTCTTTTAGGAAGGCATCCATGAGTTCATCAACTTGAAAATTTTCTGGTGTACCTGTCGAAGAACTAGGATCCTTGTCATGGGTTGGACAAATTATCGTGAATCTTCTACCTCCACATCATCACTCCTTCCACCCATGCATTCTTATCCAATAGTGGCATTTGATGTGGCTACAATTCCATGCTCATCTGAAGCCAAGGATGAATCAACCAGAAAAACCAGCTCCTCACGAATGGGAACAACCATCAAAAGATACCCCATAGATACCCTAGAACCTCTTCATTTATAGATTCTAATCATCCTATAAATGCATGAAATAGAGAAACTCATCCAATTATTTAATCCAATTATATGTATGTATTTGTAAAATATGAACCTTACACGTTCTAATCTCCATTGGATCATGTTATTAAGACACCATTAGGACATCCACCCCAAGAGATCCATCATTACTTTGTTTTTCAATGATTGCAACTAGTCTTACACGCATCATTTTAGGGGGAGCAACATAATACATGTACACATTCATTCCAAATCTTAGTGGAAACTCATTATGTCTTTAATGATTAGGGATTTCACATACCCCGAAGAGAAATTTCAATGATGATCCATCACATTCATTCCACTTAAGTAGGATCTACCATTGGAACACCAGGACCTAGACCACTATATACAGAGGTAAGGTCTCTGGGTTTTATTCCTGCCAATCTGACTTCCTCGGTTGGTCCACCCCTATCTTCTTAGGCTATGACCGAGTCATTACGTGTGTCATCCCCATGTGAATGTCCAAGATCACATCCCACACACCCAATGGTTCATTTTCTTTCTCTAATATTTGAATCCCTTTCTCTTCACCACATTTCTCCTTGTAATGTATTATACCTATCATGTTCATTTGTTTGTGAAAATATAGTGTTTGATGTGTTTTGGGAGGTCGCAGTGGCTCATTTCAAATGTTTTTCAAAAAAATCCAATTCTTCCAGTTGTGAGATAGGAATGGTAGGTGATGTTGGTAGACCACGATGGCGAGTCACTGATGGTGAGTTTCTGTTTAAGAATCCTAATGGTTAGTCTTGGATAGTAACTCATGAAGGTCACTCTTCTAGTGGTGAGTCACTAATTGTAGGTCACCAGAAGTGACCAATGGTGGTCACTCTTCTAACGGTGAGTCGCTGACGGTAGGTCGCAAGCGGTGACTCGTGATGGTGAATTTTCCATTGGTGCATTTCTAATGGAAGATCACCATTAGTGAATCAGTATTTTGACTCCTCCAGTGTCTATTCATCTAATGGTGAGTCATCCAATAGTAAGTCATCCAATGGTGGGTCATTTATGACAGGTTTTCAAAATTCTAGTTTTCGTCTAGTTTTTTCAATTTCACCCCTTTAAAATTAACTATGACATTAAATGTGTTTAAGTGAATATTTGAATTGTTTTGAATCCATTTTAAGTGATATGGATCATATCATTACATTCTTAAAAATCATGGAGTCTTATAAATGGAAAAACCGCATGGTCTTGGTCAGGATCCGAATTTAATGAATTTTATAATTGTTCTTCCAGTTGATATAGGTAGTGGCCTTTTTAATTCTGAGAATCCTTATTATCTATATGTTCCCCTTTTATCTCTATATGGGATGTTACACATAATATTATTTCTCTATTAATCAAGTGTTTGTTCTTTGGGACTGGATCATGTTTTCCCGAGAGTTTTTCCGCTACATGTGCACCCCCTATCTTGTGGCAATATTGAGGTGTTAATCATCTATTATTCTAGGTAGGGATATCATAATCATTCTTTAATTTATTTATCATCTGGGTTTGGTATATTAAATTTTCCTTGTGATGTTATAATAATCCTAAATTATCAAAGGTAATTTAATTAGATCAATTATCAATAAAATGGGGATGGGGATAACGACACATGCTTATGATTTCATTTGTTGTTTGATAAAATTTGGATATGTTTGGGCTATATGGATACTACAATTTTTGGTTACTGGAAGTCTTTTTTTCTGTAAATATTTTTGTTTACACTCCCTATATTTGATCTTCTATTGAATTATTGTATATGTTAAATTCATTAACAACAGATATTAGGTTAAATTAATTGATTCTCTAGGATTAAAAAAGTTCTATGATGACCCCTGAATTAATGATCATATCCAAATAAGGTATGACTCATTAAATCTATAATTTTATGCATTTTGTGGTTATGTGGTGATGAGGTTGGTAGTGTGTCTATGTGTGGGGTGTTTTGGGTGGTGTGATGGAATCTAAGGTTGAGATATTGTTTGTTAGATTTATTTTGGAATGGCTGGGTGGTGTTGTGCATTGTGGCTTCCAAGTATGGTTGTGATGAGGAGTTTATTGTTGTGGTTGTATTCTATGTTTTTTTGTTGAGATGATGGATTGGGTGGAATTAATTTGATGAATAGTGATGGTGATGGTTAGTATGGGTAATTTACCTAGAGTTTCTCCATGAGTAGCATGTCCAAATCTTCACTTGTAATCATAGGATTGGGTTTTTATGACGTGAATGGGTGTTAAATTGTGTGGAAATATAAAGTTGGTAAATTTATCATGTTTCTTCTCTCTATTTGTGAATTTTTATGTGTGTTTGGACAAATACGGTTCTTAGTAGTTTCTAAAGTAGGGATGTAATAAATTAACAAATTATTTATGAATGAATGAGAACTGGATAAATTAATTAGATGGGGGTATGAAATGAGTTTTTTCATGCTGTGTGGTTGTTCATTTAGAGGTTTTAGAAAAGATGGTAGTGTTTTTATAAGGTTTTTGTTTGAGAACCCATAGGTTTGACTGAGTGTGTGGAATCTATATGTATTACTTGTATTTTCTATATAATTTCTATACACACCCAACCCTAGATGACCATTATGTGATGAAATCCCCCATCATCATAGGGGGTGCCTTTTCCCACTACCTTAGTTGGAGGATGGATGGTTTGTTACTTTCTCTTACATTCTCTCTTTTATAGGCATTGATATCCAATGATTCATCATGAAGGTTTTGGTGCGGTATATGAGGCTCTGGTGTCTTCAGGCAGGTTGTGCTTTTCTGAGAGTTTCTGAAACGAGTTGTGTTGTTTTTCCTAGGTGTATTCAGGATGAGGTGTGGTTTTGAAGACCAGGTGTGTATGGGAGGGATGTGATGTGGTTATGGACCAGGTTTCTATCGTTAGGTTGTGATGTGGTTACCGTTTTGGTTTGCATAGGTGATATGTGAAGTGGTTATACCCCATGTGTCTGCTGGTGGGATATGACGTGGTTATGGCCTAGGTTTCTACAGGTGGAATGTAATGTGTTTGCTCCACCTATGTGTTTGTGGGAAGGTAATGAAATGGGGGTTCTAGATGAGGTAGGGGCACTTGGACATTTTTCATTTTGGTTTCAGTAGATTTCTGGTGGGATGTATTGTGGGTTACCCAAGTCATCGATGTGCTTACTATATTAAATTAAATGACATTTTTTATTTGGAGAGCATTCCTTAGAGAGAATGGGCGGCTGTTATACCTTTTAGGTGTTGATGTTTTATGTTGATTTATCATAGGACAATTAATATGATTCTTCCAATTGTTTATGAGATAATATGGGTTTTTGCTGATTATACCTATATGATCACCCTACATATTTTAAACTACATTCATGTCTCAAAAGAGGATTATGTAGACTACTCTGGGAATTACCAGATCAAAATATTTTATTTTTAATGTGTCACTGAATAGCTTTACTTTTGGTATATACCTTTGTGTTTATTTTTGTTTTGAAAATATTTTTTAATCATTCATGTGTAATTTTTTTGGATTTAGTTTATATTTATATAAAATGGAATTTTCATGATGTTGATAAATCTTGTCTCCCAATCATGGTTATTGTAAAAAGGGTAATGCCTTTAATTTTATGAGATTTGTATAACATTTTTTTTGGTCATCACCTCGGGGCCTATTAGAGGTCGGATTCATGGTTCATTATCTATCTTTCTCCATTTCTAGTTTATGAGGGTCATATTTCAAAGGAGGGGTTTGTGACAGGATGGTATCACATGTGATGGTTGATAGATAGGATGGATTTTGGAGTTAGAAACTGCGTGGATTTCATGGTTTGGTAGATAACCAATGTTAGGTGATCATGGTGTGTGACATATGATATGGTAGACTGGCTATGACATAGGATTTAGGTCCCCCAATGATCTGATGAAATGCATTTGAGCCTACTAAATGACTAGGTTAGGGTACACCGTTTGCATGGTAGAGACCCTAGGAAAGGTACACGATTCGTATTTACTTGTGATCCTATTTGAATTGGGTTTTTGGTAATTTAAATTAGTAATGAGTTAAAATGAATCTTAAATGAAATTCCATACTACTCAGGATTACGAGTTACTTGGTCACTTTTCAGTTATAGAACCTAGTATTTGACCACATGTGGATCCAGGAGTTGAGGCTCACTAGGCCATCTCGATTAATCAGTGGAGGGTTGGTCCAGTGGGGTAGGATGACTAGTGTAAAGGAACAATACACGATTTCCAATAGAAAACCTTGGTAAATTACAAGGGAAGGGTTTCATAGAAAAAGACTGAGAGCTAGCTCGGGGTACTTGATATCACCTTCATATAGATTCAGGCTCTAATGAAGTATTGGGATCCCTTGTTAGTGAGTCAGATGAAGGGAGTTGGGATTTAGTGGTGGATGATGTACCTGGGAGAGATGATGGAGGTCGATTTTATATGGGTCAATTTTAAGAAAGAGTTATAAGAATAATTCCATTCATCGACCATGATGTCTAAGAAGAGGAAAGATCTCATATCCCTCTAGTAAGAGAATATTTCATTATGGGATCTTGGGATCATATTCAAGGATCTCCATCATATTCCCCAAATTTCATTCCAGATGAGGATTCTCATGAAATATTCTTAGAGGAATCTCTTTGTCTTTTTATATAGAACATGTTTACTCCCTTTACCCTGTCAACGTAATTAGAGGTCCAGATGAAGGAAAAGGTGATAGTGAGGATGAGCTTGTGAGAAGGTATACCATTAGAAGGGATCTAACATGGCTTATCTAGAGGTAATGTTATCAGTATCATGTTTCAAGTTCTAAGGCCATCAAGGTTTTGACTGAAGTGGAATCGACCTCTGTAGTTAACTTTTTGTCATACTGACCCTCATATATATTTTGTGAACTTCGGATCAAGGTGTTTCACCTCGAGAGTCAATTTACATCTTCATATTCAGTGCTCGAAAACTATTTGAGATCGGTTGGGTAGAGGGGGTAGTTTTAGTCCCTGGCTCAGTAGCAGTTAATGTCAAGGAAGTTCCATTATTAGAGATATCAATATCATCCTCCAATGAGGGGAGATAGAGAAGGTATATGATTAACATAGGTTGTTCCTGTGAAACCTAAACCTAGGTTTGGTCGAGGAGGTGGTCATTATTAGAGGGTAATATGATTTGGGCATGGTAAGCTTCATGCGGAAGAGGAAAAAATCTTATAAGGGCCCATGATCATTCAATGTATGATTAGTTCATTCAGTAATCTTATATATTCATTGTTTGATTCAAGTGATTCACATGCCTTTGTTTCACCCAATATATCCAATGTTATTTTATTATATGTAGAGTGGCGTCTAGTTCCCCTAGTTTTGAGTAAGCAATTATTAGGTATGAAAAACTTTTTTGATTTATGTTGAGGATATAGAAAGATAATGGGACCACATTAGTCCTATAGTGATCTTTTAATTGTAAAAATGTATCCATAAAATGTTATTCCTAGAATCAACTGGTTTTATTATACTAATGTAAAGTTAGACTAATTCGGGAGGAGAGTTGAGTTTGTAGACATGGATGGTCGGTGTGTGGATTATTGATGGTGAGAGGAGTTTCTAGGTGGGTAGTTAGTGTATAAGATGTCTGCTATCCTTGTTGTCCAAAATCTCTGTAGGATCAGTGGATACAGAGATAGTGGAGGTTCCAAAAGTTATTGAGGAATTTATGGACGATATCCCTTGGGAAGTTGTGACACTACCCCCTGATGTGACATTAAGATTGGGAAAACATATAACTTAGTTCTTGTCCGATTTTGATGAATCCTTATCAGATGGAACCTTCTATGTTGTGGAAGCTATGTATTCAGATTGATGCCCTGATAAAGAAGGTATTTATTTGGCCCAAACTATCATTGTGAGGATCTCCAGTTTTGTTTCCGAAAAAGCTAGATGGTGGTGTGATATTATTTGTAAACAACTTATGGTTTAATCTGATGGTGGTCAAGAACCATTACCCTCTCCCAAGGATAGATTATCAAATCATCTATATGAAAGGAGAAAGATCATTTCCTAACACTGAACTATGGTCTGGATACCACCAGTTGAGGGTGAAAGAGGGTGATACTACAAAGACTACCTTTATTTGTAGGTATGGGCACTTCCACTTCATTGTTATACAATTCAGTGCTAAGAATTCACCAACCATGTTCATGGGGATTATGAACTCTGTCTTCCATGAGATCCTAGACTGGTTCATCCTCATATTCATCATTGAAATTGTGATATAATTGAAGTTAGATGAGGATCATAACAATCATATTAGGACTATCATGTTGGTTCATCAATGCCCCCAGGTCTATGGAAGGCTATCCAAGTGCATGTTATAGATGTGAGAGGTGAATTTACATGGGCATGTGGTGTATGAGTAGGGTGTAGCATTGAACCCTTCAATGTTCGAGGAAATTGTTTATTAGTAAGAACCTAAGAGTGTTGTAGAGGTGTGTAGTTTTTTCATTCTAGTAGTCTATTAATATAGATTTGAACATGATTTCTCTCGATTTGAAGCATCATTGATAGCTCTAACCAAAAAGGCCCATGGTTTTTTATGGAGTGAGTAGTTCCAAAACGTGTTTGTCTATATGAAAGTGATGTTGGTTTGTTCTCCATATCACTGATTTTTAGAGGAAGGGGTGATATTTGAGGTGTTTTATGAAGGTTTTCATTTGGGTTTGGGATGCATATAAATGAAATTTATTGGAGTGATATTTTATGATTCTAGGTAGTTATGTACCCACGAATTTAAATATTCCACCCATGATCTTGTGTTTGTACTGGTTGTGTTTGCGCTGAAGTTGTGGAGACATTACCTCATTAGGGAGTTCTTTGTGGTCTTCACAGATCATAAGTTCTTGAGGTATATCATTTCATAGTGATATCTGAACATGTGATAGCAAATGTGGTTGGTTTTTCTCTAGTAATACAAAATTTATATCTCTTACATCATATGGAGGAGGAAGTTCATGGCTGATGCCTGGAGCCAAAAGTCATATAAGGATGTAGTTATAGAATCTACAGTTACTTGTAAGGCAATGATGGAGATGGCTTCATTTAACTTATATTCAATGGATGATGGAAGTATAAGATGATAGTTTAAGATGATAGATTATTCTTATATTATGCAGTAAGTAGAAGAGTATCAGTCGGGAGACTCAAAGGATGAGGTTATGTGTGATAGCATTGACCATGTTGATGTTCTAGTAGTATAGTTGGAGAATTGTTAGAATATGATGTTTTTTTGTGTGAGGATTTTTTTATAGTAATGAGGGACAAAGGACTCCTCTGTGAGTTTCACAACATTCCTTTAGCAGTGTACCATGAAGTTTCCCAGATGTATTGTGACATGAGGGAGTAGTTTTGGGGGCCCGTGATGAAATGGAATGTAACGAGGTTTGTGATGAAGTGTCTAGTGTTATAGTAGGTGAAGGTTGAGAATCATTCTACCAGTGGTTTGTTTCAACATTTATATATCCCTGAGTGGATATGGAATGAAATCTTGATGGATTTCATCATAGGGTTACCCAGAGCTCAGGTAGGCTATGATTCCATATGGGTAATAGTGGATTTGTTGATGAAATGGGCACACTTTTTAGTGATTATGGAGTCAATCATAGTGGATTCCTTATCAGGGAGGCATTTGAATGTTGTGGTTCATTTGTACGGAGTTATGAGATCCATTATCTATGATCGTGAAATATGATTTAGGTGACAACTCTATATGGGATTTCATCATGATTTTGGAACTATGTTAGACCACTATACTACCTTCCACCCCCGGACAGATGGGTAGACATAGCGGACTATCTAGACAATATAAGATATTTTGTGATAATGCATCTTGGACTTTAGTGGATCATGGGTGCAACACCTACCCTTAGATAATTTTTCTTATAATTAAAGTTACCACTCTTCTATTGGCATGGATCCAATTGATTCTTTGTATGGGAAATCATGTTGTTCAACTTTGTGTTATACAGAGGTTGGCAATATTGTTGTTATTGGCCCATAGGTAGTGTAGAGTGTGACATATGATGTTCAGATAGTTCTTGATAGGGTGAATTCATTGAAGGACTTGAAGAATTAGTATGTAGATCATTGGATGAGGGACTTGGAGTTCGAGGTTGGGGACAATTTATTATTGAAAATTTCCCATCAGTGTAGGAAGAATGGGTTTGGATGAGGGTTAATGATTTCTCATAGGTTCATCGGACCATTCTAGGTGTTGGGACGAGTCGGTATGATAGAATACGAGTTAGAAACACCACTGTAGTTGGATATGATCCATGATGTGTTTCAATTATCTCAGTTTCTCCAGTTTCTTCAAAATAACTCCCATATCATCGACTTCGACGATTTGGACATCGAAAATGACACGACAATAATAGAGCAGCCAATTGATATCCATGATCATTGGGATGAGTTGCTTCGTGGGTGGACCAATCCTTTGGTTCAAATGTTGTGGATGCATGGTGGCCTAGAAGCGAGTAATCTAGACTGAGAAGTGAAGATGTGTTCCCATTACCTAGAGTTATTCTGTGTTTTTTTGTTCTGTTCTTCCTTGTGATGTAATTATTGAATATTGTTTGTTAAGAGATGATTTGATTACCTATTCAGTGACATGAAATGATGTACTAAAACATGAAGATGAAAGGATCTAATTCTTAATAAACACTCATTAATTTTGATTCAATTAATCATGTGTGGGAAATTCAGTGCCACCCACAGTGGATAGCATCTTGACATGGAGGATGTGATTATATGATTCGTGTGTTTGGGTAATGTGGAAATTGTTCTTGTGTGGTGTTTCTTATGGTTAGTTGGTTTAGACGATTTTAGAAAAGTCATTCATGTATATTTTTGTTTCACTCTATCTTCCAAATAAGACATGGTGGTTTATCATTGAGCATTGATACTAGTAGTCATGTTTTGAGTGTAGCAAGATCCTCGAGAGGTATCTCACAGGTTGGTTTTTTAGACCCCTCATTTCATTCTAATTTTTTTTTGAATTATTAAGGGAGATAATAGTTCGAGAGGTACCATAAGTAATTTCTCAGACCTCTCTATTCCATTAATTTTTGAAAATGTAGGGTTTGGAGTGTTATGTGTGGTCATAGTGACTCATTTCAAAAGTTTTTCAGAAAAAACAGTTTTATAAATGGTGATTGAGTAATGGTATATAGTGACATTAGGTCATGACGGTGAGTAAATAACGGTGAGCCAGTGATGGTGAATCATGAATATGAGTCACTAATGGTGACTCTTTCAACAGTGAATCAACAATGGCAGGCACTAGCGGTGACTCGTAATGGTGACTCATCCAATGGTGAGTCGCTGACAGTAGTTTTCCAGTGGTGACTCATGATGGTGACTTGTCCAATGATGAGTCACTGATGGTAGGTCGGTATATCTGAATCACAATTATGTCTACTCTAATGGTTACGCATCTAATAGTGATTCATATAATGATATGTCATCCAACATTGGTTTATTTTTTATTGTTTTTCAAAATTCCATTTATCTTCTATTTTTTCAGTTGCTCACCTTTAATATTTCCTTTAATGTAAAGTTATTTTAAGACCATATTTAAATGGTTTTGAAGCTTTTTTAATGGATATTGATCATATATTTATTTTATTAAAAGTCCCATATAATTCTAAATGGCTGAAATGTGTGGTCTTGGTCATGATATGACATTAATAGATTTCAAAAACCATTCCTCTCGTTGATATAGGATATGGCCTTTCGAAATATGAGACTCATTCTTCTATGTTCATTTAAATTTATTCTTGATATGGGCCATTACACATAACTATTACTCTTGAGGAGTTTCACGTTTGTGTTGTGGACTTGGATCAAGTTTTCCTTGGAGTTTTTCTTTTATGTGAGCTCCCCCTTTCATGGTGCAATAATGATGTGTTGATATTCTATTCATCGAGGTATGGATCCTTTCGTCTGTATTTTATATGTGTGTCATGAGGGTATGTATATTATTTATTCCTTTTAAAGATATGAAATCCTCAGTTAACAAAGATAATTGAATTAGAACATAGATTAATAAATAGGTGTTGGGTAAGGTGATGCATGCTTATGTTAGGATTTTTTGTTTGTTTTAATTGGGATGTGTATCAGCTATATTCCTACTGAAAATCATTGAAATTGGTGGAATTTGTTTGAATTCATCTTTTGGGTGTGAATTAATTTCATTGTTCTTCAATGGAATGACTCTATATGTGAAATTTAATAACCATGTATATGTGGTTAAATACATATATTCCCCAGGTTCAAACTTTTTCTATGATAAACCCGGAGTTAAAAATCAGAACCAAATAAGGGACTCCATATTAAATATAGAAATTTTTACCTTGTGAGGTTTTGAGGTGTGGCATTTTTTTCAAAAATTATCTGTGGGATGGTTTGGTTTATGTAATGGAATCCCATGTTGAGAATTTTTTTATTTGTTTGATTGTGGAATGGATGTGATACATTGTGCATTGGGGGTGCTAAGTATTGTTTTGGTGAGGTGTTCCTTGGTGTGGATGTCACTATTGGGTTTGTTCTATTGAGATTATGGATTGGGAGAAATGAAATTGAATAATGATGATGTAGATGGATATTATGGGTGATTTTAATGTAGTTTCTCCACGAGTAGAATGACCAATGATTAACTCCATGCATTGAGATCATTTTTTATGTCATGAATTCATGATAAAAGGAGAGGAAATATGATGTGGGTTATTTTACCATGATTCTTTCCCAATTGTGTGAATTTTTTTTATGTGTTTTGACATCTTTTTTTCCTGGTAGTGGCCCATGTTGGGATGGAATAAATAATTTTTTTCAATAAATAATTATAACTTGTTAAATTATTTTTTTGGGGGTATGAAATGAGTTCGTGGCATGTTGTGTGGTTGGGCATTTAGAGGTTATATAAAAGTTGGAAGTATTGTTGGATGATTTTTGTTTAAAAACTCCTATCATTGGATATGTGTTTTCTATAAATATTTATTACATTTATTTTCTTTGGGAATTCTATACAAACCACAATATTTTTGAGTGATATGTATCAAACTCCCCCATCATCACAGGGGAGGGTATCATTTCCCAATATCATAATGAGAGGATGGATGAATGGTTACTTCATCTTCCCTAATCACACTTCTAGGAATTAACACGCCAAGATTATTCAGTTAGGTTATCATGTGGTTTACAAGGACCAGGTGTCTATAGTAAGGTTTCACTTTCACGTGTGTTTTAAAGATGAGATGTGTTGTGATTCCTAGGTATCATTTGGGTGAGGTGTGGTTGTGAGGCTCAAGTGTCTATGGGAATGATTTTATGTGGTTATATTCCATGTGTATATGGGTGGGATGGGATGTGGTTATGGGATATGTGTCTTTGGGAAGGATGTGATGTGGTTATGGACAAGGTTTCTATAAGAGGGATGTGATGTTTTTATGACCCATTTTTTTGCAGGTAGGATTTGATGTGGTTTGTACAGTCGAGGTGTGTTCGAGAAGGTTATGACCTAAGGCATGTGGAAGAGGAAGGAGATCAAAGATTTTTTCCAATAGGGTATGAGTAGCTAACTAGTGATATGTGTTTTGGGGTACCCAAATCATCAATTTTGTTACTATATTACTTCACATGACATGAATGGTTTGGAGAGAGTTCCTTAGTGAGATTAGGGTGGCTATTATACCTTGTGAAGTGTTGTTGGATTCTAATGTTTTATCATAGGGTCATTAGTATGCTTCCTTTATTTGTTCATGAGAGACAGTTTTTTTCTACAGAGTATACATGTATGATCACCATACCTATATAAAACTACTTTCAAATCTACAGGAGGACTACCTGGACCATGTTGGGCATTACTAGCTCAGACATTATGACAGATTCTGTGTCACTAATTAGCTTTACTTTTAGTACCCACCTTGGAGTTTATTTATATTTGTATCAGTTTTTTGTAAACATTAATGTCTGATTGTTTTGGAATTATTTTATATATAAATTATAGATTTTCTTTGAGTTTTATACTTCTTATATTTTGGTCAAGGTAAATATAAAATGCAATGCCTTCCATTTTGTGAGATTTGTGTACCCGTGGGGTTGGTCACCATGCCATGGCCTACAGGAGGTAGGACTTAGGTGTCATTATCTCGATTTCTCCATTTCCAAAAAATTAGAAGAATAATTTGAGTGAGGGTGTCATAACACTATTGTTTAGGGAGAGTTATGTTATGAATATATTGGGGAAGAAAAGAGAAATAAATAATAAAATATGAGTCTGTTGAGCTTTCCAATATAAATTAGAAGAACTCTTCTTTAGAGAATGAAATATCACCACTCTCTTGGGGTCACTCTTTATCAAAATCCATCCCTTAAGGTTCATGATATTCTCATTATTTCTCTTCTCCTTCTTCTTCATATTATTCTTTATTATCTCTCTGTTATTTATATGGTTGTTTTTCCTAGATTTTTTCACACCCAATTATATATTTTCATTGATTTTAATATAAAAATAATGTATTATTTAAAATAATAGAAAATTATTGTGTTTTTATAACATGAAAAATATCCATTATTCTGTTTAAATATGGTATTCAATTTATTATTTTATTCTTTTTAAATATATCAAAATTTAAATAATTATTTTTTTCAGAATGATTTGTTTAATTATTTTTAATTAAATAAAATATTGTTTTACATTATTTTTATCACTTCATCATTGATATTAATTTATATTAAAATAATATGGATAGAAATTATTTAATTTAAATAATAATTTTATAAAAAACATTGACATTATTAATTGATTGGTTATGAAATTAAATTAATTTTAACAATCTAATTCAGTTCCTCAAATATTGTAATACTTAGTGATGATTAATTTCAGATTTAATTCATTTATTTCGTTAATTATTTACTAAATTAATTTTTAATTAACTCAAAAAACTGTTTTTTTATTTTTATTTTTCATTTTAAATTTAGTGTTAATGAATTTTGATATGCTACTGAGTTAATTTCAATTGATAGGATTTTGATTTATCATAATTCAAATTGAAGATATTTAATTTATTCATTTCTAAATTATTTGTTTAATTTCTTTTAGATTAATTAATTTTATTATTTCTTTTTTTCGGTGTAGTTACCAACCCACTACAAGCTCCACCTTCATCCAATACTCTATGAAATGGTGAATCAATTCACCATTTCCCCCTCTGTTACCACCCACTATTTTATTAACAGTGACTCATCAATTCACCGCATGTTATCCCTCTCTCAATGGTGACTCAAGTTACCATTCCACAATCCTTTTCTATTTTCTCTTCCTATATGGTTTCACCATTCCAATATTTTCTCCTTCTGCGACACCTGAAATAGTGAATCAAATTACCATTCCACTTTCATCCAACTGTCACACCATTCTTCTTCCCCTGACACCATCCTCCACCACCAGATACTCCACTATCACCACCTTACCCATTTTATGTAATTCTATCCCATCCCACCATCACCTCTTTATCTCACTGGTGGCACCGTGATCCACCACCAGCGAACACAACCAGGAGAAGCATGAATTTTGAACTGGCATTAGAAAAATAAATGTTTTAGTTGCATAATGAAAATTGACCAAAAATAAATTTAATTATTTGACGAATATAAAACCACACCAAATAAAATCTATACACCTTGAAACTCAAAAACCTCCAGATTTAAAACCATATGTAGACCTTATATGTGAATCTTCTCGCTCGTGGAGATTCCATGAACCCCCTTCACTACTGACCTGTGCTTCTGAAGGCCCTCCCAAAACCCACAGCATTACGCGCGTCACCTTATATCACCACCATTACTGACCCCCTGGCCACTACTGAAGACATGTCTTGCACCACTCATATCCTTCACCATCTAGGTCCAGTTGAACAAGCTCCCAGATCTGAATCACCCATCTGTGTTACCGCATCCATCCATTCCCCTTATGCATCCAAGCCAACGACTACCCATCTTCTTTCCCTCCACTTTGAGCTTTTTGTGAGCTGATCCCAACTCACTTCTTGTCACCTTCTCTTTTTTACTCTGTCCTAACCTACCGTAGCCCACTTCTTCTTCTTCAGTGTCACCTATCCCCCTCCCTTAGTCCCTTCTTATTTTTTTCTATTTTCATTATTTTTATATAATGAAACAGTTTAATGAATAATAATAATATTAATTAATATAGTCTATATAAAAAAAATATATATATAATATATATATAAATTCAATAACTAATTTAGGTGTTATAAATTTTTTTATATTATTTTACATATTGAATAATTTAATTGTTTTATTTTTAATAAATATTAAATACTTATATGGTGAATTATTTATTATATTATAATATTTATTTAATTTAATTTTTAGTCTTTTTTATGTTAACGGGGGAGTACATGTCTCATTGCAGGCCTTGGCTGAGACTTTTCGTTTGGTGAAGGGATTTCAAACTATGATGATGGTTGAAGAGGAAGAAACATCGTGAAGGTGACACGTGGAGGCCATCAGATTGATATAGGAGTAGTGGCGGGAGATTATTTTGTAATTTTTTTTATTTGATAGATATTCGAGAGTGTTCAATAGGCAGAAGCCGGAGATCATCACTCTTACCAGGGACCAAGACACTATTCCACCATTAGACAACCCATCCAGAATTCCACATGAAGATTCCAGAATCAATTCCCGTGAGCAGTGGATCATATTAGAACATCACACATCTCGATTCCTAGGGTAGGAGATCGAGAACCCCTCATTAACACCATCAACAGAAGTAGAGAACAATATATAACACTATTATAGATTTCTAGAGATCATGCAGGGAGGAAAAATACTTTTCTCTTTGCTCTGTTATTGTCTAATTTTCATCTATATGAACATTTTCATGATAAATATTATTGATCTATGGATATTAATCATGATTTTTGGATAATATACATTAAATGAATTGTCAAAACTATTTTTTTCTAGGATTCCCTTGATCATGTAAAAATATTATACAAGAGTTCCCCTCTCACTCTTCACATTCAAAATAATCGATTTTAAGAAACATCATGTTTTAGTGAAACCAAATCTAGATCGATTCTAATTTATATTTTTATTCAATATAAATATTTGTTGAAAAATTAATCAAGATCATTAAAGATAAGAACATTGTGATCAACTAACAATTTGACATCAATGTTTAATTGTCTTCATCACTTATTGATGGACTGATTTCTTCTAACGCCCAAACATTTATTAACGAAAATTCATCTTGATCTGATTAGATGTATTATTATGTAAGATAGTTATATAATACATATGTACTTCTTTGGTTTTATGTATTTGGATTTTAAAGTACCATTATTAATTTTTACCATTTTTAATATAGTCGTTGAACAAGGATCACATTATTAGTATATATACATGGCTTTAAAAAATTCAATTTACTCAGAAAATGGAAGTGATGGCCTCACCTAGTAGAATTGCTCTATACGAAGCCCATTTTTCATATCAATGAAAGGAGGTAGCATCACTTGGATTCTATCTTCACTAATGCCATGATAAGATTCAACACATTAATCTTGAACGGAGATGCCTATTAGGGAAGTGGATGTTAATAGAGATTACCATGTAAGCGATGTAATCTGATCCACCCAATGATTTTGTCACCATCGCACACCATACCCTTAGGTCTTATGTGGGTTTTAGAAGGGTTTATGTTACAATACCCTATAACTATTATTATGTGTATTAGTTTTTTATAGAATAATGAATATATATTCATTTTATTATTGATTCTTTGTAAATAGTTTAAAATCACAAATAATATTTTTACTCAATATTCGATTAAGAAATCTATTTTGATGAAATAATGGATTTTTTGAATTAAATATTATTTTAATAAAATTTTATTAATAAATTACGTTTTATTAAATATAAATGATCATATGATTTTTTTATGAATACAATTGAAATTTTTATTATGGTTTGAAAACAATTCTTGTCAAACCCCATGAATTTACACTAAATGTCGGTTTTTATATTAAAATTGAAAATTAAGATATTTAAAAAATTATTTATCTAAAATGAATAATTTTTTTTGGATTTTGAACGTTAAAATTATCTAACAGTGAATTTTTCATAATTTTCTGAGAAAGATAAATTTTTGGGATAAAATTAAATACCATTTAAATATATCATGTTTTTTATGACATGATAATGACCCAGTAGTGATATAATAAAATACTATAAAAGTTTTTTCTGGAAATATATGATTTAACAAAAAAATAATTTGATTTTAGGTATGTTTGATTTTTTTAGATGCCTTAGTGGACCCTCCAAGACTTGTAAAATATTTTAACCTTTTAAAAAGATTTCCTTGAGAGTGCGACTCACCTCCCCATAAGGATGAATAATATTTTAATATTTTCATCCATTGGCCTTATAAAAAAAATTTTTCCATTCCAATTTGTAAAAAATCATGGTCAAAAACCATGGGATGGTTTGTGGTTCTAATTATTTTAATATGTATTGTCCAGAACCTAAATAAAAACTAATTCCCCCTCCATTCCTATATAAACTCACTCAATATCCTATTCCACTTCACTAAAAACCTTTAGATCTCACCCAATATCTTCCTTAATCTCTCTAGAATTCTTCCAATGTGTTCTAATCTTCCTATAATCCTCTCTCAGGCCTCTTCCAAGCCATTGGGATCACACTTCCATGTAAGGTATTTCTTATGTTTCATTTTTTTCTAAATTTCATTATGTTGTTATATCCATTTATTTTCAATTACAAATGTTGGGGTATGATTTCAAACATCCCCCATTATTCCCACCTAATTTTATAATTATTATATACCTATCTCTATTTCATTAATGCCTCTAGTGTACACTCATTACCATGCCGAAATTCTATAAGGAATTTCGATCTTCCATTTACATTCAATCAATTATTTTATATTATGCATCTAAATTCCATTACATTTTTTGGGATATTATGTTCCATGAACCACTTAATTTACATTTTATCCATAAATTATGAGATACCCCTTTCTCTCTAATCAGCTAATTTTATGATTTCTATTTGATGTCGTTATGCATCCAAATTTACACCAAAACTTCCACACCAAAATCATAGTGTAAGTGAATACAATATTCATTTCTCTATCAAGGGTTTTCACCTTTATGTTCATGTACATGTTGATTGATTACATATATTTATGTATTCCACTAATCATTTTTCTTGAATAAATTATGATGTTTAATGAATCCATTTTGTATGATCTACGTAGAACACTTGCGCATCAAATGAAAGGATTAAGGAGGGTCCGCCCTAATAGCGCTCTAGTTCATTGGGAATAGATTAGTATCATAATAATTCAAGTGAAATTAAGGATTACTAATGATAATTCAAGTGCAATTAGGTTTTAATCAAGCTAATTCATGTTCAATTAGGTTTTACTCATGATCTATGTGCAACGAGCCTTGGCTCGTACTAATATCATGTAAAATATTGTTTCCTCATTTCCATGTGAAGATAATAATGCAATATCATGCATTTATGTTCATGTTTCTCTTCTTCTCTATTGATATGCCTATTGCCTAATATGTACTATATTCTTCATGTTATGACTTGTTTACTTCCTTACTTGGTTTTATAGCATACCCTTTTCTTATTCATGTCCTTAGGTTATCCCATGCGATCACTACTGGAAAGGGTGGTTTTCCCAATGCCTATATACCAAGCGTTTTCTTAACCATTGCTATAGAGTACTTTTACCAACGGTTTATGGAAATCGTTGGTGAAGGTTTGTTAAAATCATCTATTCCAAATGGTTTTTCAAAACCGTTGGGAAGAGTATACTCAATACCAACAGGTTTCATAAACCATTGGTATAGAGAGGTTTAAATCATCATATACCAATGGTTTTTAAAAACCATTGGTAAAGTATTTCTTTCCCAACAGTTTTTACAAACCGTTGGGAAAGTTTTTCCCCAAATGAACAGAAGCTCGGCCTCCCCCATTCCACGTGACTACAGCCATAAACAGAGGGAGAATTGGGATTTTCATTCCCCTATGGTTGAAATCCTTCCATAATTATGATTTATCAGTTCTTCACTTGTAATATATAAGTGATACTGCATATAATATTTTGGTTTTATGTTTTCATTTTGGTGAAGTGGAGAAGCGGGATTCTGTTTATCCTAATACAAAAATCCTTTGTTCCGATCCATCTTCAAATTTTCTTAGTATTAGACTTCTAATTTGTTTGTGATACTTTAATTTTAATGTTTTACATCAACTATTTTGGTTTTCTGTTTTTATTTGGGTGTGTATGAATTTTTTTTTCTGTTTGATTTGGGTGTGTGTGTTGGGCTTTGACAGTGCATCAAATTTGATTCAAAATGAATTATGTGTTTATATCATCCATAAATTTTCAGTTCTTAGAAGGCTTGGTATTGGAGGTAATTTTGTGTTAATATCATCTTTATTCCACATTATTCACATCTTGGTATGAATGTGTGATGATGTTATTGAGATTAGATAGAAAACTCATACACTCCAGGTTGTTTATAGTGTCATGGTTAATCATGAGTGATAATTGGATTCCTAAGATGACTATACTAATACAAATTTAGGGTCAATTAAATATGATTCTCAATGTACTTTGTATATTATGTCTCTTTCATTTTCAATACTCACTTTTATGATGGTGGGGTGCTTTTCACTAGCCATGATGGCATGTGTATACATTCATAAAAATGTTATATAAGTCACAAGTGTAATTCTGTAATCTTATTATCATTGACTTTCATTATTATTTATCTATAATTTAAAAATGAATTTTTTTGTCTATACTTTATGAAATTAAACCTTTTTACAATCCATGAACAACCTATTAGTGTATAATCCTAAACATTATCCACTCATGGGGTGTGCTGGACTTGGGGAACTAATTGGGTAATGAAAGGTATGACCATAGAGGTGCTAATAATAATTTTTTGAACATGAGTGAATGATTTGGGATGCCTATAACACATAATGGGACCTGGGGCATGTGCCTTTATTGAGGATGCATATAAAGGGGCCTCGAAGTCCTCTTTTACCGACGGTTGTGTGAAACCATTGGTAAAAATATTCCTATTACCAATGGTTTGATTCGATGATGGGGCAAGGAATCTTTATTGATGATTGTAGATTTTGAGTTATTGACATGACTCGCACTCTTTCCACTGATGAACTAGATTATTGGGTTTTATCTCAAGAAGCTAGGTAAAATTTTAGAATTTATTGATTCTCTTGTATAGTTCATCTTCCTACTAGTTGTAACTATGTTTTTCTTATTGATACATTGAAAACATTACCATCATTTGTTTTATGATTCTGTAATTAATTGGTATTGATTATTTAGTTATTTTCATCCATTTCTAATATTTTCCCATTGTTATCATTCACCCAATTTTAACTAAAAATATTAATATTGTGCAACTTAGGTAATGAGTTAATAATCTCCCCAAACATAGAAAAGGCTGTCATTATTAGTCAAAAACATTTGGAATTTTGGTAGATGTTCTTGAGGCCATGTGGAAATCTGGGTTTGGGTCACTAATGAGTAGAATCCTGGTTTGGGATTTCATAATTCTTGGATATCCTTTTTATAGGTGTTTCAAATAAAATCCATACCTATAACTATTGAAGGTCCCTCTCCAAAATCGATTGGGACATGATTCAATGAATACAACCTAACAACCAATGATCTATGCACAAAAACATAGGATCCTTTAATCCATGGTTAAGGTGAAACCTGACGAGGACATAACTACTTTTGATGTGATCCGCATCCTACTCTTCATCTTGATCTCCCTGAAGAAGTTAAAGTATAAAACTCATGTACTCCCAACAAGTCCCTTAAGGATTATGTATTCCATGATCCACTTCCAATATCTTACTTAGAAATCCTTGAATATAGGCATTAGAAATTATGTATCTTATTTTCTTATATACACTGTATTTTTTTGTGTTTTATAATATGATTCTCATATTGAGTAATGTGTCAGTTATGATTTTATATAAAGTAAACAATTTCCATTTACATAAATATTTTTTTGATTGAAATTCAATATTATTGAATTGCTTTGAAATTACTTATTAAAATTTTTTAACAGAGTTGATAGAATTTGTATGTACCAAACTGTTCATATTTCAACCGATTTTCAAAATAATTTGAAAATATATTTAGATTTTTCATTTGACAAGGCTTCTGATAGTGGTCGTATACACTGCTAAAGTTTTTATTATGTTGGAAGACCTTTGTGGAGTCGTGAAGCAGTTAGCTATCATATAACCAAATATGGTTTCCAAAAACCTATTATGTGTGGTATCACAATGGAGTGAAAATTGAATCTGAAAATGTTGATGGTCCAAATGATAGGACTGATTTGGAGAGTTTGATATATGATCGGTTTCCATTTATTCAGCATCCTAAAAAGGAATGGATGTCCAACCAACAATATTTCGATACAAGCACACATGATGTGTCAAATTAAAATGATGATGTTGATTGGGTAAAAATTTTAATTATGATGAGATGACTCCAGTATATCAGCAATGTGGTAAAATTAAAAAGTTGGAATTTTTAATCTGATTGTTTCATGGGAAAATTATGTATGGGATTTCAAATACTGCAATCAGTGACATTCTTACCTTCTTGAATGAATTACTTCCAAATGATCCAGATAATCCCTCAAACCACTATATGGCATGGATGTTTGTTAATGAAGATGGATTCTCAAAAAAATCATGATTTCCCGAATGATTCCACCATATTTTGGGAGTAAACTACTAAAAGAAATGATTACATCAAATGAGAAACCTCCTAATGGAAGCCATAATATGATTGAATACTAACTCGTGTGCCACAAAATGTAATGTGGAACATTCCATTGATCCCCAAATTACATAACCTTCTCATGTCTAATGAAATATCAGTAAAAATGTGATGGCATGATATCGAGAGAAAAAATAATAATGAAGAGTTGGATCACCCAAAAGATGGATTTTCATCAAAGAGATTTGATGCTCGATACCCTGAATTTACAACTAATGTGCTTAATGTGATACTCGGACTTTATTTAACGATTTTAATCCATTTGGGTAGATTCTTACTTCTGACAACACTTGGCTAGTTTTCATACATATTTCTAACCTTCCCCCATGGTTGTGTTTGAAAAAACCTTTTCCTTTCTTGAGTATACTGATATCTGGCCCTTCTGATCCTGTAAATGATATAGATGTATACATGGAAACATTAATAAATGATTTGAAAGACATATTCCATATGCGTGTTGCGCTTATGTGGATGATCAATGATTTTACTGATTATGAAATGATGTCTGGATAGAACACAAAATGAAAATTGTCATTTTCTGTTTGTATTAAGAATACTCGATCGACAAGACTAAAATATCATGGTTGTTTTTATGGGACATCGATGATTCATGCCAATGAACCATCCATATAGAAACAATTTTCGAAGATTTGACAATACCATGGAGACTGACGATCCACCTCAGCATAAGTTTGGAACTAATGTGTTTAATGAATTGAAATATTTCATTTACTTATTTGGTATGGGTGTAAGGAAATCTATAAAAAGGAAAAATGTTTCCAATGATACCTGTTACAATTGGAAGATGAAGAATATATTATTTGAGTTTTCGTATTGGTCAACCAACATGTTACGTCATTGCTTAGACATAATGAACAGTGAAAAGAATATATGTAAAATGTTTCTTTCAATTATTCTAAATTTCAAGGTGAAGACAAAAGATGATTTACGATCTCGGCGTGACATGGTAGATTGGGGGATCAGACCAGATTTTCATCCTGTCTGTATCAGTGAAAATAAATGGAAAGTTCCATGTGCTTCTTATTTGATGACACCTATTGAGAAAAATCAATTTCTGGAAATGCTAGAGACTATTAAAGTTCTTGATGGCTATTCAAGAAATAAATCAAAATTGGTCAACAGAAAAGAGTTGAAGCTAAAATCATTAAAGACTCATGATTATCACATCCTTTTGCATGAGTTCATTCCAATAGCAATCCATCGTCTATTTTACAATAATGTATGATTCTCATTTATTTTTTTGTGCTATTTGTTTAGAGATCATTGTGCTAAGAATGTGTCTAAATACTTCTTTAAATAATATTTGGAAGTGACACCATTAATTTTGTGTGATATAGAGAAAATATTCCCTCCGTCATTTTTTACATGCGCGTTGCATCTGAATGTCCATATTACGACCGAAATAAGTCATGGAGGACCATTACTTTCTTTTGGATTTATCCAACTAAAACAAACATGTACACACTAAAATCATATGTTCAGAACATGAATTATCCCGAATGTTCTATTGTGAATGGTTACATAGCTCAAGAATGTATGGATTTATGCTCAATTTATTTGTATTTTCTTAATTCAAGAATAAACAGAACAATGAAAAATGAAGAAGAATAGTATGAGAAAATTGAACCCAGTTTTCCATCACTTCCTCAGATTGGTGGAATTCCGAGATCATATACATTGATGACATTAATCCTTGAAGAGAAAGATATGGCACATCAAACAGTGTTGTTTAATTATGATTTGATCGATGGGTATATCAAGTAACTATATCGTACATGTATATTTGATATTATCTCTTGTAATTATAAATATTTGTTAACCTGTTATTATTTTTATCTACAGTGAACATAAAAAATTGATATATAGAAATCATCGTTCTTTATCATTGAGAAGGAAGGATACTTTTCATAGCAAAGGGTTTTCTACTTGATTGAAATTGAAGGTAAAAATATTTCTGTAATAACTAAATAAAAATAATAATTAATTTATTTCACTATGGGTTTATATTTCAGGGATCAAGTTTTTATGCACACTCTATTTCTGAGGAAATAAAATATTTGGCTTTTGGTGTAAATACCATGTTTCTTTCTTGTAAATCAAATTTGATCAGTGGATACAAATGTATTATCATTAAATGAGAAAGAAACACGAGAACACAACAAGATGGTGTTATGTTAACTTCCACAACAGACGGTTCTGCTAGTTCATCTGATAATAGACCTCATTTTGAAAATTTAGCTTATTATGGAGTCATGATGAAAATGATAATTTTGGGTTATTACTCGCATGGTCGATTCACGATGATGAAATTTTAATGGGTTGATTCAATGATGAGGCAAGGTACCTTTATTGATGATTATGGATTTTGATTTATTGATATGAATCGCACTCTTTCCACTGATGATCCATATGTATTTGCATCAATGGTGAAACAAGATTTTTATGTCAAAGATCATCATCATCCAAAATTCAGTGTAATTATTGAAGGAAAGCCCAAACATTTTTTTATCATGGTTAAGATGAAGTTGACACTATCCCTACTGTAATTGGAAGCAATCCATTTATTACTTATGATGACTCGAACAGATCAATTGTCAGAGTTGATTATGAACTCGAAGTTGTGGTTGGAAAAATATAGAATCATACAGTCGTGTTCTCACCTACATGATTCAACTACATCATTCAAAGTGTGTATCGAAGTACTTACCTTCAAACCACCATAAATATCTAGTTTATTTATGTGTTTTTTTATCAGAAAGGTTTTTCTATATTTTTTTTTTGGGAAACACATTAGTTATTTGTTTCTAAGTACTTCCATATTTATTTTCATTGCAGGAAATGACACCCATTGAAGAGATGCGGTGGAAAAAGATGACAGACTATAGTCGTCGCATGACATAGATGTGAATTCCACCACTCATCCCTATTGTGGGTATTTTATTTCAAATATATATATTTCAATAACATATAATTTCATCTGTTAACATTTTTGGTAAAAAAAAATTCAGGATCCACTCCCTAGATGAGAGATATCAGATGAGGAGCCTGATATGGCTCCTAGTACAGAGTCTTGTTGTAAGACGGGGTGGTGTTAGAGTTAGATGATCATCTGGTGGTCCCGGTACTAAGGCCAGTGGTACGAGGGCTCGTTGTGTGAGGGTTATATGATCCACTGGTCATACCTAATTAGACTATGATCCTATCACAGACGTATCTTCTACAACCCATTTTGATCATGGTGTGTCTTTAGGGACACATGAGATAATTAGGCCTCCAATGTTTACACTACCAGTTGGCCGGACATCTGTTCCATCATCTTCTACGTCTGGTTCATTATCTCTGAGCTATTATAATCCACCATCTTCGACTCCTGCTCCGACACAGTATGCGGCTGAGGAGCGCACACTGAGGGATACTCCACCTATACAAGATATTCAATCAGCGTAGGCACATCCAGTGACGCACATTGATCTGACTACCACAGGTATATTTATATAACTCAAACAAATTTTTATACCAAAATTGTTCTTTATTATAACTTGTATTGATATTTGTTTTCATTAATAATAGATTCATCTACTTATAGGAGGCGGGGGAGGCGGTGTACTCACATGCGTGTGGTATGGAACTGCCAGAAATAGTTTATGGTTGAATACAATGATGATAGAAAAATGATTGATACATGTGGGAAAGAATGTCATGATTTTTTGGAGATGCTAGCCAAAAACACTGACATCATTCCGATCATCCCACTCTCATGGAGACATCTTCCACTCGATGTCAAGGATAATGCATGTGCAAAAATATGGGAAAAAAACTATCGGATTTAATTTAGTATTTTTTAGTATTTATATCAATTAATCTATTGGGAGTCAGCTTCTATTTAACTTCTCTAATGGCGAAGGTCCATGACCAGAACGCTTAAAGGAGATAGGAGAGCTTTGGAGAGCATATAATCATGATATGTATGTTGGCTGGTGTGATATTGTGGGCACGGATATGGATATAGTTCCTATCAAGGACGACTTTCCGATAGAGCAATTTCTCTGAATGATTACCCATTGGGTGACTGCCAAATTTAAGGTATTAATCCCATTTGATGAATTTAAATGACTATTATCATATTTTTCATTAGTACTATCTTATTTATTATTAAACATTATTTAGGAATCTTCTGAAAAAACAAAAAAAAAATTGATTCAAAGCAATACCTCCACACTTTGGGGTGCACTACTATGTCATATCATGTGAGGCATCTGGTATGATATAGTTGTTTATAATTTTTCTTTAGGGCATGCCCCTTTTATTGTTTCCTACGATAATTGTGTGATTTATTGAATATTTAGTATATTATTATACTTTCACTTTATATTGTTTCAATGTTATTACAGAAGCACAAATAAAATATTGAAGGACGTCTCCCTCAAGAAAAATTGTTTTTCTCAAGTAGAAGGAAAAAAGATGGAACTGCGGTTAATGAACCGAAAAAATAAAAGATTGTAAGTTTTCATATTTTTATATCAAAGATTAATATCTATTTTGAAATATAATAAACTATTGATATTTTTAACATGCTACATTGGAGGCCCTTGATGCCCATGAGCTTGACAATGTAGGGCACACGATCATTTATATCAGTTTTTGGGAGATAAGCACTCTGGTCGAGTATGCTGCTGACCTGGAAAGAATATAGTCTCGATAAGGTATTGGTCCTCTCCAGGTATCAATTATAGTACCACCGAGTTGGAACACGTCAAGGAGATGTAAGACAGTCTGATAAAAGGGTCACAGAGTTGCAAGAACAGGTTCAAACGAGGGAGAAATAATTTAATAAATTGATCGAAGAATTATCTTCATCACTTTCACGAGAGGCCTACACTGCTTTTCAGACATATATGTCATTGATGGGTGCATTATCCAATGAACCAGACAACAGTATTAGAGGTGGTCGAGATGATGATGTTTCAAGAGATGATGAGGATGCTGAAGTAGACGAGGGAAAGGAAGAGGATGAGGACAAGTGCGAGGATGGGGCCGAGGGAGACGATGGGGACGAGGATGAGCATGGGGATGATTACATGGATGAAAAAGAGTATATAGATGGTAGAGAGGATGAGTTTGATGATGAAAGTGGTGATGGTGATGGTGATTAGGGGTAGAATGATCCTTTAAATTTTTGAATTTTATATAACTCTTTATTTCTGAACCTGGTTTTTCACTCTGGTATGGATATTTTTTAATTCAGTTTAACTCTTTATTTTTTCCAATTATGGAAGTTTAATTATGTTATATAGGTTTATGGGGCATCTGGGGCATGTTAATGATCTGATTTAGTGGGGTTTATCAAACATAGTGTGTCTTTATATGGTTCCCATTTTTTCCTGATAAGTAAGACAATACATATACCAGAAAAGTCTGAACCAGGCGAAAGCCCGATCCCGGAAATTTATTAAGAAAAAAGTGCATGTAAAGATACTAGAAAATAAAAATGCTACATTATAACAAACCCATACTCATCCCTCTCCCTATCATCAGATAACTCATCACCAGGATCAGCTGACTCCCATTCTGAAGATTCATACCTCCGCATCATCTCAAGATACATGGTTTTCTTCCTAAGCATCTCCTCAGACATCTTCTCCTTGATTGTCCGTTTCCCACTATGTCCATTATCCATCTTAGAGGACCCTCCCCTTCGCTTGCCATTGTTCCCATTTGCATGAACAATTTCTTGTGACCCTTCCTTCTTGTAAGTAGTCCTCGTCACCATTGGTTTGGGTAGGTCCGTATAGTCCCTCTGTGTCTTCCTCCTACTTTTGGTTTTCCCCTCCACTTCCTTGCTTAGGGTCTCATGAATTCCATGCTTGACAATATCAGTGTAGGATGCTTTGTGGTAATGGAGTTCTTCTTCTTGCATGGGGTAACCATGTGACTCCACAACACATCCATGGTCAACCTTTTTGCTCTTACTCAAGTCATTCACAGCCTTCTGCCACCACAGAACCGTGCTGCTGTTCAGCCACACCATTAATGACTAACCTACCTTGAGAAACCTGCCCGTGGGAAGCTTCTAATACCCCATTCACCTTCTTTGAGATCTCCTTGATCTGCTCATCAGAACCCCCTAAACGTTTACCATTTTTTACCTGCTCCATCCTAGGTGAGACATGAGGCTGTCCACCAGAATCACCCACGGTCAGAACAGCTGAGCTCGCTATCACCTGTAAAATTATGGCATCTTCATGAGATGGGAGACACTGAAATGCCTCCTCTTCCATTGGTTCATCCTCCGCCTGATCATTATCCATCAAAACAGCAAACCGATTTTCTGAACAATTTATCAATCCATCATCACTCACATGTACCATGACAGGAGAGCTCTGCCCTATAGATTTACTCCCACTATATGTCTGATTTTTCTCCAGTCCCCCGCCCATATACTGTACATCAGGCTCACCATCCTTCATCCCCTCTTTATCAGAGAGTTCCATTACTTCTTTCCCCTTTCTGTTATCCATATGCATTGAACTCTAATTATCCTGCATTGAAACTTCCATACCTCTCTTACAACCATTTGGCAGTTCTCCTGATTGAGTCTCCTGCCGCACACACATTCCTGAAGAAATCTCAACATGACCCTAATTATTTACCAGATCATCTACCATTGGGGCTAGTCCAATTTCAGATACCCCTTGATCTAGACCTGTTTTGTGCTGAACCATATCATCAACCGCTGGGAACAATCCAGTTTCCAGATGATGAATTAGGTAACACTCTAGAATCAATACCCTTCTCTAAGGATCAATGATTTTTTTAAATAGAAATGCGTATCAGAAGGGTATTCAATAGTCAAATTTTGATATGTATATCAATAAATTATTATGAAAGATGATGATATCTCGAACATAACGTTCATGTTAAGAAATGGTGTATTTGAATTTTTTATGGTAATGAATTCACCATTTCTATAGGGGATAATTGAATCAAACATCCCGGAATTCTTTGATTGGTTTTTTATTTTGTTTATTGATGAAATCATGTTATACTTGAGGTTCGATGAGGTTCATTCAGATAAATATATATTTCTCTAAAAGGTCTATTAAAACTACCACCACTAGGTAAATATTTCTAGTTGAGTATTCTAGATCCATGAGCATGATTTATAATGGCAGACGGTGACTTAGATGTGTTTGGTAGTATACCCATCAAAGGTCAATTTCTTTTTCTCTTAGATTTTTTTAATGAACATGGAAGAGGATCTTTGTTTTCTTAGTCTATACAACTATTATCACGGTTTTGTACTGATTTATTATAGAGTTACTAGCCCAAAAAAATAATTTAATATGAAGGTTTAGGAACCTATATTGAATAATTAGTTTCAATAATTGATAGATTACATGAAGGAGAGGATGGTTAGAGGTCTAGTGATCCAATTTCTCGAGGTGGGTGTGAAGCATAAGGAATTTTATGATGGTTCTGATTTGGGAATGGGATAAATCTTGATGAATCATTGTTTGGAGATCTCTTATAGAACTATGAATTAATATCACCATGTTCATAATAATTCCCCCAATGATCGATAGTTGTAGGAAATTGTTTTTGTGTTGATGCAGTGATAGGGTAACTACATCTGTGAGTGCTTTATGACTATTGGTGACCATAAGAGACTGAATATGTGTTTGTAGTTGTTTTGCACGCGTGAAAAGCATGTGTGGGGTGGTCGAAACCTGCAGAAAGACCACATAATTCCATGAAATTGGATGAAAACAAAGGTTGGGTGAACTGTGAAATGGTCGTCCGGACGACACGTCAATTAGAGGTGTCGTGTGACCGCGGTGGCCGAAAACGCACTCTGCATGTCGTAAATGTAAAAAACATGCAGTTAACGATTAAATACATACCGAACGACATCATAATGACTTGAAATCAAACAAAACACCCTTATTTTTATTCTTGAGGTGTACGAGGAGACGTCACGTCATTCGGATGTGCAGTTTGCATGGCATGACTGAATATTGGTTTTTTAGGTGTTTGGCGTGCCTAAAAAGCATTCGTGGGGTGACTAAAACCAGCCAACTGACCTCAGAATTCCATGAAATAAGACGAAAAAAAGGGTGGGTGAATTGTGAAATGGTCGGCTATACGACACGTCAATCGGAGGTGTCGTGTTACTGTGGTGGCCGAAAATGCACTATGCATGTCGTAAATGGACAAAACATGTTTTTTACATTCAAATGCATACCCAACAACTTCGGAATGACTTTAAATCATATGAAGAACCCCTAATTATTATTTCTATGGTCTACGAAAAGATAACATATTTTTTGGATGTGCAGGTTTCATGACACGACTGAATATGTGTTTTTTAGGTGTTTGACGCATTTGAAAAGCATGATTGGGGTGGTCAAACCAGCCGAACGACCTCAGAATGCCATGAAATCAGACGAAAACAAAGGGTGGGTGAACTATGAAATCGTTGTCCAAACGGCACGTCAATAAGAGATGTCGTGTAAACACGATGGCCGAAAACGCACTCCACATGTCGTAAATGGCAAAAACACGCATTTAATGGTAAACTGCATACCTAAAGACATCAGAATGACATGAAATCACATAAAAATACTATAATTATTATTAGAGAGGTGTAAGAGGAGATGTCACGTCATTCAGATGTGTGGTTTGCACGGCACAACTGAATATGTGTCTTTTAGGTGTTTAGCACGCTTGAAAAGCATGTGTGGTGTGGCCGAAACTGGCCGAACGTCCTCGGAATGCCATGAAATCTGACGATAATAAAGGTTGGGTAAACATTGAAATGGTCAGCCATACGAAATGTCAATTGGAGGTGTCGTTTGACAGAGGTGGCGGAAAAATCATGATGCATGTCATAAATGTCCAAAACATGCATTTAACAGTCAAATGCATACCGAACGACATTGAAATGACTTGAAATGACACGAAAACACCCTAATTATTATTCTTTAGGTGTGTGAGGAGGTAACTCATCCTTCAAATGCGCAGTTTGTGCGACATGACTGAATATGAGTTTTTAAGGTGTTTGGTACGCTTGAAAAACGTGCGTGGGGTGGTCAAAATCGGCCAAACGACCTCTGAATTCCATGAAATCGGACGACAAAAAAGGGTGGGTGAATTGTGAAATGGTCGGGCAGACAACATGTCAATCAAAGATGTTGTGTGACCATGATGGCCAAAAACACACTCCACCTGTCATAAATGACCAAAACATGCATTTTATGGCCAAATACATACCGAATGATATCAGAATGACTTTAAATCACACAAAAACACCCTAATTATTATTCGTGTGGTGTACGAAAAGAAGACACATCATTTAGATGTGCGGTTTGTGCGACATGGTAGATTATGTGGTTTTTAGCTGTTTGGTGCGCTTGAAAAGCATCTGTGGGGTGGTCAAAACCAGACAAATGACCTCGGAATACCATGAAATCAGATGACAATAAAGAGTGTGTTAATTGTGAAATGGTCGAACAGATGACACATCAATCGGAGGAGTCGTGTTATCATGGTGGCTTAAAATGCACAATGGACTGCCCCCCGCCCCCTGGACAGCCCCCTCACCCCCGGAGAGCCCTCTGCACCCCTCTGGACACCCCCACCCCCATCCTGAATAGTCCACCCACCGGACAGCCCCCCTCGCCCCAGCAGATAGAACCCCCTCACCCCTCCCCCCCCCGAACGTCCCCCACCCCTGGTATCCCCCTGACCCTCCGAACACCCCCCCATACCCCTACGCAACCCCCCCAGACAATCCCCCCCCCCCCCCCGAACAGCCCCCCACTCACCCGGGACAGCCCCTACCCCCCCCAACAGCCCTCGACACCACTCAGACAGCCATCTCACCCCCCAAACATCCCCACACACCACCCAGACCGCCCCCACCCCCGGACAACCCCCACTCAATTATTTAGTTCTAATATAAGTCCTAATTATATTTATCTATTTTTTAATTTTTTGTTTTGAATTGTTCTAAACTAGATATGTCCTTCTTTACCCAGGTTGGGATCTCCTTCCTTCCGATAGATCCATCTGAAGTCAATCAATTTTATAGTTCTACACATAAAATAAGTAATTCTTAACATAGTTTTAATATTTTTCATCTATTATTGTTTGTTTCTCTTTTGATATGACTTAAACCACGTGGCGTCGTCTATGGCATGACATAACCAATAATTGTATTTGGATTTGTTTTCTATTATCATTCTACAAATCAAGTGTCATGATTATATGAATCAACTTTATTGGAATTCATCATAGCCACTCCTTTTATAATGTTAGTGAATCATATAGAAGCATGGTGTGGCTGGTACCACTCAAAATGTCTCACTTTTATTTGAAATGGGTGTGATTTTAAGTGAAAACAATAACATTCATACGGAAAACTGACCAAAAATTTTCGAATTGTGTTTACACGTTAACACAACGATCCATGGGTCTTTTGTGATGTGTAAAAGTCAACCCCACCTCAATCTGAGGAATAGTGTGACTGATATTACTCAATGTGTCTCTCGTTTATTTGAAATGGATAGCATTTTAAGTGAAATCAACAACTGGAATATGGAAAACTTATCAAGAACATTTGGACTATGTTGATACATTAGGACAAAGATCAATGGGTCATTTGTGATGTGGATGAGTCAACGCTGCCTCAATCCAAGGCATGGTGTGATGGGTACCACACAAAGTGTCTCACTTTTTTTGAAATGGATAGGATTTTACGTGAAAAGAACAATTGGCATACAGAAAAACAACCAAATGAATTTTAATTGTGTTGATACATTATCACAACGATTCATGGATCATTTTTGATGGGTACGAGTCAACCCCACCTCAATCCGAGGGATGGTGTGACTGGTATCACTCAGAGTGTCTCCATTTTTTTTTAAAATGGACAACATTTTAAGTGAAAACATCAACTGGAATACGAAAAATCTTTACAAGGATACACATAGATTCATAAAATTAAGGGATAAAAAATAAAATATGGTCTATTGGTCATACTTTATTAGAAGAAAATATTTACAATGCATAGATTGAAACACAATGGGTCATAGTATATATATATAAACAAGAATTATATTAGGAATGAGTCTCGACATCCCATCATGAACATGCACCAACACTCATGTTATAACTCTCAATCATGGGTCATTCATTCTATAAAATAACATACAACAAATAAATATCAAATAGTGATTTCATATGAGACCTATGAACACTCAAGCATACCATATAACAAATTAGTCAACAAGGCTATTCATAGATTCTTGATAAATAAGATTCATAGTCTCATAAAAATACCCTAATGGTGAGGAATACATATGGTGAAACGATATCCCCATGGATCACCTCTATGTTGACCCATATCCCCATGGATCACCTCAATCCCATCATCAAATAGTGTGTTTTAGGGCCAAACCAAAGCCCATTTGGGAACCCTATACCAAAGTCTTAATTGAATATTCATACCCACTACCCAAGATGTGGATTCATCTAACATCACACCCATGATAGAAAATTAAAATTAGCCACATACCCACTTATTCTAATTGAAATGTCTATGAAAAACATGTAGGCTATTCTGGTAACCCATATCATATGTTGATATTGGCCAATGATTCCAACTAACTCATCAGGAACCATTTATACATGGATACATAATCATTAGAGGAATATAAACATCCCATGTGCTTCCTATAACACTTCTGTGGTCCAATTAATTGACAAATACCATTGTCTATCTTATGGGTATAGTGATACTTTTCCACTCTACCCATGGTTTTTGTTAGTTTTAAGATACTCAACCCAAGACCATGACTAAACATCCTATGTGCTTCCTAGAACATGACGGGGTTTTTACTTGTGTGTATTGGTTTTGTGGTTTGAGTAAGGAATGAATTCTAAATATTGAATACTATTATGTTTATTGATGTTGTCGTTTGAGTGAGGAATGAATTATAAATTTGGAATACTGTTATGGGTGTTATTGCATTTCCTATAACATGTAGGTTATTTCTCATATGGGTGTTATTGCATTTGAATTTATAAATTTCTAAATTTCTAAATTATGGAATGAATTCTATATTTTGAATACTTTGGATGGGGATTTTGTATTGTTGTTGTTGTAGGTTTGGAGAGGTGGAGGTGTGTTGATGTGTTGCTGTGGAGCTGTATTGTTGTAGTTTTGGAGAGGGGAGAGGGGACTTCTACTATGGAGTTGAGAAAATGTATACCAATGGTTTTTAAAACCATTGTTATAGATTCGTTAATATAACTATACCAACTATTCTGTTATAACGGTTGTTACCGGTTTATACCAATAGTTATAAAAAAACCATTGGTATAGCCTTATGGATTTCCATATCCCCTCTATACTAATGGTTTCACAAACCGTTGGTATATGTTATACTTTAATACACATATACCAACGGTTTGTATAAAACCATTAGTATACCTTCTATTTTGACACCAATACCAACGGTACTCACAAAACCCTTTGTATAGGACTAATTTCGTGGCGTACATGGCCATGGTTGAGGGAACCATTCATATACTATATACCTATGGTTTCCAAGCCGTTACCAACAATTCATAACCATTTATAATGTGTAAAACTCTAGTAGTGAATGCTAGGTACAAAGTAATGTTGAGGTCATGTTAGAGAAGTTTTCAATACAGATGTTGAGTTTTATTTTCTAAGTTGTTATGTAGTGTTCCAAATTTTCCAAAACAATATACATCTCTATCCTTAGAGAATTTTAAAGTGTAATTTTGTGTAATAAATCACATTTATGTGTGTAATAAACAATAGGGTTGTTATTTTTGGTATTAGAGGATAGGTTTAGTTATTTTTGGAATTAGGATTAGAAAACCCTAGTGAAATTCATAAGTATAAGACTTGGCATACTAAAAACATATCTATATTTCTGAGTGTATAGATTAATTGGTTTATCAAGAAAATACATTTATGTCTTGATATGAACAAGTAGATGAGGCTCTAGCATAGATGTATCTAGGAGTAAAAACCAAAAGCACTACTTTGATCTAGAATCGTACGGGAACTAGTGCATGAAATTGAGCCTTGCTTCAACCTTCATTATGAAACTCCTGGGGATATGCTTTGGTAAATTCATAGTCTTGGTATGAACCATTGTTAAGGGAAAAAAAATATCTATAAGAATATATGTTCGGAAGTAGATCATGGATAACATATATTGAAGACTATTAATTCGTAAGTTAATGACTTAAATGAAAGTTATAAGATATTCATTTTTTTAATTGTATTCTTCTTTATGTATTACCCCTAACATTACTTTTATTATAGCCAATGGCTATTAATAGAAGGACTCAGGCTAACAACTGATGAAAAGATCAATGTGATGATTGTTCTAATGAGATACCCAATCTGATGGGAGTGGGAATCACAAACTTTATGATGATACAATTTCAGTTAACTCATGTTTTGAATAAAAACATGGGTCACGAAGAACGTTACCCCCCCCCCCTCAATGAAAGAAAAAAGACCCAATCGAGAGATTCATGAGACAAAGGCCTCCAACTTTTAAAGGATCTTATGATCCTTCAATCGTCGAACTATGGATCAACTCCATTGAGAATATGTTCTCCATCTTTCAATGTTTTGAACAAGAGAATGTACTTATGACTTCCTATCGTATGGAGGGTGAAGCTGATCAATGGTGGAAATTGATCAATAAATATAAAGCCTAATTAGGACATCGAAGCATTGGAAAATAAGGGTTTATTGAAAATGTTTTTGATAAATATTTTCCATGCACTCCCGACATAAGATGGAAAGGAACTTCCTTGACATAAATAAAAAATGATGATGAATCCATCGGAGCATATGAGGAAAACATCACAATTCTTTCACGATATGCCTCTGGCTCTGTCTGTTCCCCCAAATGCATGGTTGACAGCTTCCTTAGTGGGATAAAACCTAGCCTATAAAAATACCTAGTGATCCATGAATTTGAGAGCTATGAATAAATTGGTCCATGTGTCCTAAAAGTTGAAATGGTATAATGAAAATCTCAGGGGTATCATGGGGATAAGAAGCATAAGGTGAAATTTAATTCTAGCAGTCCTATGGATAAATTCAATGGTGCTTAAAATTCAAGAACCACACTTGACAAAGGTGCAGAAAGAAGAACCCCACAAATTTGTTGAAGGGTATGAGGAAATGGTTTACGTTTGGAAGAGAAGGTCCCTTACCATTAATTGTTGGCAACCAAACCCACTGCTACAATAGAGGAGAGGAACACTCTTTTCCACCCTCAACGAATTATTCATTGCTTCAACTACAAAGAACTAGGTCACTTTGCAAACATGTTCCCTAAGCCAAGTGTTTTTAGAGGAAACAAACAACCTCCAAGGCAGAAAGGGTGAGATTTTTCTATCAGTACCACTGAAGCAAACCCTGATAAAGAAGTGGTGATAGGTACACATGTTATTTATTAAATAATAGTTATTGTACTTTATTATTCTGGTTCTACGCATTCTTTTATATCTCCAAAGATTAGTGGAACAATCCCAACACCACCACAAATAATGAAAGTAAAGATATCAGTGAGAACAAAAAATCGGGATATCATTGTAACCCATTAATATAACTCCTACACTATCATAATTTGTGGTTTGAACTTCCCAAAGAACCTCTTCACACTCACTCTAGTGGAATTTGATGTAATTTTTTGCACGGAATGGATTTCCCTATATAGAGCCAACATAAATTGTTGTGAGAGGGAAATCACTCTAAATATGGAGAATCGACCCCAGATTATATACAAGTGCAAGGAGGAGGACGAATATTATTTAGCAACATCATCTCAAGAATGGATATTTCTGCCCTATGAGCATGTTTATCTTGCTATAATGATTGAGACTAAGGAATAAATCTTACTTAAGGACATGCCTATTGTGAGAGAATTCACTGATGTGTTTCATAGGTAATTTTCTAGTCTTCCACCTATAAGTGATGTTGAATACCCAATTGATCTTGTACCTAGGGCATTTCCAATATCCAAGACTCTATATAGAGTGGTTCTAGAAGGGCTTCCTGATTTAAAGACACAACTGTAGGAGAATACAGATACATGGTTTACACGCCCAAGTGCTTCACCATGTTATGAACTAGTCCTCTTCATCAAGAAGAATGATGGTTCAATTCACCTTTTCATTGATTATCATGAGCTCAAAAAATATCGATATAGAAAAATTATCCTCTACCCTGAATTCATGACTTCTTCAATCAGCTTTGTGGAGAGAAATACTTCTCCAAGGTGGATCTGCGGTCATGATATTTCCAAGTATGTTTGAAGATGGTGGATATCCCCAAGAATGATCTTCGTACAAGGTATGGGCACTATGATTACATAGTAATTACTTTCGTACTCAATAATGCTCCATCAATCATCATAGACATAAAGAATAGAGTATTTAGAGATTAACTAGACATATTTGGGATAGTCTTTATAATTGATATTCTAATATACCCCAAAAACAAGGAGGAGCATCTAAGTACTATACTATACACCTTAAGAAAGGAGAAGATCAATGAAATGAACATAAAGTGTGATTTCTAGTTGAAGGCGGTCTCATTATTGGGTTATATCATCATAAGAAATGGGATATATATGAATCCATAAAATACATATGCAATTGAGGGATGGTCGAGGCCATTATCGGTGATGGATATCTATAGCTTATTTTGGATTCCTAGATATTATAGCTGATTTATGAAAAATTTCTCATGATTTTCAAACCCTCTTACCAAGTTAACTCGGAAGGGGGTCATGTTTTCTTGGATTAATAAATGCAAAGTGATATTCAATGAGATGAAAAGGAGGTTTATCACTATGCCCATGCTCACACTACTAACAAGTGGAGATGTTTTGTGGTATTCATTGATGCTTCGAAGAAGGGAATGGGATTTTTTATGATGGAAAATGATAAATTCATTGGATATGCTTCAAGGAAATTGAAATTTCATTAGAAAAACTATCCAACACATGATTTGTCATTTAGTGCTGTAGTATCCCCAAAAACTTTTGACAGCATTACCTCATTGGGGAGAAGTGTGAAATATATACTGATCACAAAAGCCTCAAATATATATTCACACAAAATAGTTGAACATGAAACAACGAAGATGGTTATATATGATCAATGAATATATCTTCTCAATCCATTAACACCCGGGGAAAGTGAACCAGGTGGTAGATGCTCTAACTAGAAAGGACATAGCAATTCTATCCCTAAAAAGAATTGAAAAGGATCCAATATTTTATGATTTGATGAATATGGACATGGGAATCATAATGAATATAAAATCATAAATCCTTTAATTTTTTTTTCTAAACTATCTCTTTTGGAAAGGTTAAATGATTCTCAAATGAATGATGTGGGAATTTATAAAAAAATTGGAATCTATCAGAAAGGGGAAGTCTTCAAATTTCAATGTTAATGAAGAAGGAACTGTGAGATTTGGATCACGACTATTCATTTCATCAAATCCCGAGTTAAAGAAAAAACTTTTGGATAATTCCCATTGTTATAATTTCTCCATCTCCCCATGAAACAAAAATATGTATCATGATATATGAGAGAATTATTGGTGGGATAACATGAAGAAGGAGATCACTGAGTATACATCAAATAGGATGGTATGTCAGAAAGTGAAGGCTTATATGGAGAAGAACAAGGGGATGATGCACCAATTACCCATACCAACATGGAGATGGGAGAACATGACCATGTAATTTGTCACCGGACTTCATAATACATCCAAAGTAAACAATGCGATCTAGGTTGTTGTGGATCATCATACAAATATTGCACACTTCATTGAAATTTGAGAGAATTTCTCATTGGATCAACAATCACTGATATAGATCAGAGAAGTGGTATGGATTTATGGAGTACCACTATCTATTTTATCCGATCAATAAAAAATATTCACCTCTATGTTATGGATGAGTATCCAACACGCTCTGAATACTGAACTGATCATTAGTACGAATTATCATCCTTAAACTGATGGAAAATCTATGGAGACTATCAAAACACATGAGGACATGTTGAGAGCATGCAAAATGGACTTCAAAGGAGAATGGGATCAACATATTCCTCTGGTTGAGATCTCATACAAACACATTTTCTACTCATGTATCCAAATGGATCCATATAAAGCCCTTTACTGGAAGATGTGTAGAATAAAGACATTTTAAAATGATGTAGGGGAGTGAAAACTCATAGGTCCCAAAAATGGTGAAGAAATAGAGGAGAAGGTTAAGACTATCCACCAACACATTAAATATGCTCATAGTTGACAAAAGTGTTATGAAAATAATCATATATGGGACCTATAGTATGATGTTGGAGATATTTTATTCCTCTACATATCACAATGGAAGAGAGTTATGAGATTTATGAATAATGGAAATATTAATTCAAGGAACATCGACCCTTTTGATATCCTTGATCGCATTGGATCAGTGGCCTATAAAGGGTGAAATTTATTAAGGGAGAAAGATTTTAACGACCCAAACTTTTAATAATGAAGATAACTCTTGATCTGATTAAATTTCTTATTTTATAAAATTGTTATATAAGACATATTCTCTTCCTTGGTATTATGTTTTTGGATTTTAAAATATTTTTATGAATCTTTAATGTTGCTAATATAGTCATTGAACATTGATCACATTATTAGTATAAACATATGTCTTTAGAAAATCTAATATACTCAAACAGAGGAAGCGATGGAATCATCTTGTTTAATTGGACCATAAAAAGCCCATTTTTCAGATCTTGGAAATGAGTTAGTGTCATTGGGCTACACTATTGATCAATCCCAAGCTGACTTTCAAAAAATTAAGCATCAATGGAACCACCTATGAGTGAAGTGGACGTTAATAGAGATTAAAACCAGAGTGATGTTATCAGAGCCACCCCAAGAGTATGTCACCATCGCAGACCTTAACCATATGTATTATATGGGTGTTATAAAGTGTTATGTAACAAGAACATTGAACTATTATGATGTGAATTATTTTTGTATAGAATAAATAATATACATTCATTTTATAATTGTTAAATTGTAAATGCTCTTTAAATCACAAATAGTATTTTATATTAACATTCAATTAAGAAATCTATTTTGATGAATTAAATGAATTTCTGAAATAAATAAATTTTAAATAAAATATTACTACTAAATTTATTTTTAATAAATATAAATTACTGTATAATATTTTTATGAATAAAATTAAATTTTTTTAAGGTTTGAAAACTATTTTGTTAAAACCCAAGAATTTTCAATAAATGTCAGTTATTATTTTAAAATTAAATATTCAAATATTTGGAAAATTATTTAGATAAAATGAATATTATTTTATGATTCAGGACATCGACATTATCTAACAGTGGTTTTTTATAAGTTTATGAGACAACCGATTTTTTCTGCAAAAATTAAATATCATTTAAATATATAATGTTTTTATGCCATCACAATGAAACAATAGTGATGTAATAAAATACAATAAATATTATATTTTTCTAATATATGTTTTTCCCTTAGAATAATGTAATTTTTTATTTGTCTGATTAATTTCATGATGCCATAATGGACCCTATGATGCATATAAAATGTTTTAACCTTTTAAAATGATTATTTTGAGAGTGTGACTCATCTCCACATAAAAAAGCCTAATATTTTAATAAGTTATTCCATTGGCCTTATAAAATAATTGTTTTTACTCCCCTTTGTAAAAAACCATGGGTTCATTTTTGGTTTTGATTATTTTAATATTTAGTGTCCAAAACCTAATTTATAAATAATTCCCTCTCATTTCCTATACAAACCCACTCAATATACCATTCCACTTCACTGAAAACCATTGGTTCTCGACCAACCTCTACCTTCATCTCTCTATAATACTTTGAAGGTTCCCCAAGCTTCAAATAATCCTCTCTGAATCCTCTACCAATCCTTTGGGATCACATTTCCAAGTAAGGTATTTCTTCTTTTCTTATTTTTGTCAAAATGTATTTCTATTGTTATACCCTTTTATTTTCAATTAAAAATGTTTGGGTATGATTTGACACCTACCCCATTCTGACCTCATTGTGTTTCAATGTTTAGATACCTTTCTCTCTCCCTCATTCATGTCTTCCATGTTAAACTGTTACCATGTAGACATTCTATAACATATTAAACTCTTCTCATATACATTCAAGAATTTTTTTTATATATAACATCTAAATTCCATTATATATTTATGGATATTATGTACCATGACCCCCTTACTATACATTTCATGTATAAATTATTAATAACCCCTTTCTCTCTCATCAACATATTTTATGATTTCTATTTGACATCGTTATGTTGCCGAAGTTACACCAAAATTTCCCTTCCAAAAGCATCATGTAAGTGAATACCAAACCCATTTATCTATCAAGGGTATTCACCTTAATAAACTTGTATATGTTGATTGGGGTCTTTCAATTTTGTATTCCAAATCTCTTGTTCTTGGAATCAATTTTGATTTTTAATTAATCTTTATTGTATGATCTATCCAGCACACTTATACATGAAATGAAATGATTAAGAAGGGTGCACCCTAATAGCACTATAATGCATTGGGTAAATATTAGTATCATGATACATCAAGTGTAATGAATGTTACTGATGCTAATTCATGTGAAATGAAGTTTTACTCATTCTAATTCATGTTCAATGAGGGTTTACTCATGCTCCATGTGCAATGAGCCTTGAATCTTGCTAATATCATGTTAAATGTTATTTCCACATTCCTAAGTTATGATAATCATGCTATATCATGACTTTATGTTCATGTTTCTCTTTTTCTCAATTGATAAGACTATTTCCTAACATGTACTATATTCTTCCTTTTATGCCTTTTTCAATCCCTTGGTGGGATTTATAGCCCACCCTTTTCTTATTAATGTCCTCGAGTTATCCCATGAAATTGTAGGTACGAAGTAATGTTGTGGTATTTTAAATGATGTTTTCAAAAAAGATATTGTGTTTTATGTTCTATGGTTTTAGGTAATATTCCTAATTTCCCAAGACACTTAGCCTATCGATCCCCAGAGTTGTCTTAATTGAATTTTTATGTAATAAATAATATTTATGTGTATAATAAAGAGTAGGGTTGTTAAATTTTTATAGTTAAAAACCATAGGAGTAAATCAATCACATGTTGACCAGAAAAAAAATCATTCCATCTACATTGAATTAGTTTCTGAATTTCTAATTGTATGTTCATGAATAAGTGGAAACTATTATTGAAGTTGCCCAGTCAATTTCCACATCCCATCTTGTCTCTTCTTGTTGTCTACCTTCCTTTATATTCTATATACTCACACATTTACATCCTCAGACAAAAACCTTCATTCACATCACATTTTCACCACTATCATCTGTTATTTGTTACTTTTTTTGGTTGTTACAATTATATTATTGCTTTGTTTTATATTTTGGTCCTAAACACAAAATCAATCACTCCCTAGGGTTGTCTTTGACTTACCATTGTACTAGGTAATAAGTAGGTTTATAGATTTTATATTCTCATGTGCTCAACGATGTATGACATGAATATTTTGGTCTATTTTTGGGTAAGTTGTGTGTATTCAATATAAAAAAAATTACAAAAAATAAAATTTAAAAAAACAAAAAACAAAAAAATAATATTAAAAGCAGAAAAAATATTTAAAAAAGAAAAAAATTGTAAAACAATTTCCCTGAATATTAAAAAAATCTATGATACTTCTGATGCATGGAATCTAGGTCTATGATTTAAACCATATTTCCTACTATTCATGAGATAGAAAAATATATAAAAATTGAATAAAAACAATTAAAATGTCAAAATAAAAGATAACAGAGAACATGAGATTCAATACATTAACAATACACCACCTATTAATGTCATCCAACATGGTAATAAAATAATAGAGAGGCACAATTTAAGAGAGTTCCTAATTCCATTTGTGTATAGTAACACATTGTTCTTTAGGTTCTCACCTATGACTCAAAATTATGAAATCAAGCAATCCTTGAATTCCCAGTCATCAACTATCAATGGGATGCATAGTGAATACTCTCTTGACATCATTTGGGATTTATATTGTAGTGTCCTTCATATTCCATTGAGAGTTATATGTGAGGAAGAACATGAGTTGAGAGTGTTTTCCATATTCCTCAATGTCAATGCTAGATCCTAGTTCTAACGACAAGAAGAATGAAACTTTTTCACCCAGGATCAAGTCTTAAATTAAATTACCAGGAAATTATATCTTAGTAGGATGACATTTGATATTATTCATAAGATCACTAGATCCCTATTAGATGAGGTTTAGCTATTTGATGAATCCTATGATAGGTTTAGTGGATCTCATAGGTTTCTTCCAAAAAATATGTGTACCACCCCAAATTCTCATAGACTCATTCCATAATTACCTCAACCCATAAGAGTAAACATTGGTGGATCAATATACTAGAGGGGATATTAGTGATAAGATAGCTGAGGAGCCCAAGAAAATTTTCAACACCTTGGCACAAAACTCCCAACACAAGTTATCTTGAAGATAAAAAGTTTTTAGTAAGGAGAACACCCCTGCCCCTCAAGATGAAGCCCATGTTGTTGAGTTCATTAAGGAAAACACTCACACCCTTAGGGATCAATTTAACTGTTGTGTCATGAATGAGAACTCATAGAATTGTTTTCTGAACTCTAATATTCCCACAAGAGCTGTTAAAAGTGTCATTTTTTCTGGATATGGTCCTACGATGCATCCTAGGGAAGACCAATTTTCAAATACTCACAATCAAGGGTATATGAACTATCTAAACCTATATTTGATAGAGCAGGGAGTCCTTTGACCTACTGCCCCTCCTGCATTTTATCATCCTTCTAAGCATTAGTTCCATCACCAGCCCCAACCCAAGGTTGTGTAAGACAATTAAATATATGAGTTAAAGGATAAGTTTCATCCGTGGAACTGGATATTTTTTGAAAAAAAGAAAAAAAAAGATTTTTATAATGTTCAAATGGATGCAAGGATGAAAAACTATAAATTAATATATGGCTATTTGTTATATATTGTATCCGTATAGAAAAAGGTACGAAACCCATTACCAATAACAAAAAACCTATAGAAAATTCTATGTATGTGACCACCAGAAGTGGTCTCCAAATCCACCAGTAGCCTATTATAGAACCCCAATCTACTAAAAATAAAAATCTAGATAAATATAAAAATTTTAATCTAGAAAAAACTAAATCTAGAAAATTGGACATCATCACTGGTAACACATTGGTTTTCATTTTTCCAACTAAAAATCATTTGGAAGGTGTCTTAAATGATAGAGAAAATAAAGGGAAGAAAAATATTGAAAATTTAGATGTAGGATTCCCACAATTGTGAGAAACTATTCCTTTTAAACCCTTTCCCATGATGAAAAAAAAACAAACTCAGGATTCAGATCTAATGAAGTTTCTAAAATAGGGTAAGAAGATAGAAATTAAAATCACATTCTTGGAATCCCTCATCAGAATCCCATAATACTAAAAATATCTAAAGAAAATATGGTCAAATAAAAATACACTGGAAGAGTTTGCAACATTTTTCCTAACAGAAGAGTGTAGTTTAGTATTGCAAAATAGGATTCCTCAAATGCTTCAGGTCCAAAAAAGTATTTTCATCACCTATACCTTCGGGGATATAAGTGGAATGTTCAACTAACTCTGTTATCTATACTATATGATTAATTTGATACCTCTGTCACATTCCCAAAACCTAATATTAAGAGTTACCCATCCCACCACTATTGTGTTACATCTTGATGAAAGATCAATTACTCACCTAGTGGGTAGGGTTGAGGATATTCTAGGAGTAGGTAAAATATTGTTTCTTGCTAAATATCTGATTCTTGATAAAGAGGGTGAGTAAAATGATCATGTAATCCTTGGTGGGCCCTTCTTATCCATAGGGGGAGTTGTGATATATGTATATACGGTGAAGTTGATTTTTAACATGGGTGATCAAAGAGATTAATTCAATGTGTTTATGAAAATAAAATATCCCAAAAACATAGTCTTTCCCAAAGATGAGTTTTTTATTTTGTGAGGGATCTGTTGATGAGAAGTTTGATGTGTTTCTAAGGAAGGTAGAGGTGGTAAATAATGAACCATATTTTCCAACTGCTTCTTTCATGGGGATCAACTGAAGTAAGGATAGATGGTCTTTTGAAGAGTATGGGGGATTGTTTTTTAAGTACAACGATGAGTTTTCATTAAAACATATTTTTTCCCCACGAGTGGAGTCTAAGATTGAATAAAAATACACTAGATGTTGTTATGATGAGGAGGAAGCCTTATTTATATCATTCTTTATGTGTAAGTATGAAGACCTTGGTCCACCCATGACCAGGTGTTCGCACTCAAGCGAGTCAACACAAATTATTGAACTCAAACACATCCAGGATTATCTAAAATAATTATCATTAGGGGAGAGTAATACACTACCTATGATCGTTTCGTACAAGTGGGAGGTAAATTAAGTGGAAAACCTGCTGAGTTTCTTGAGAAAATACAAGTCTGTTATGGGATGAAAAATTGCTGACATAAAGGGGGTAATTTGAGAATTACATACACACAATATTACCAAGGAACCTAAGATAAAGCCTGTATTTTAATCCCATAGAAGACTCAATCCTATAATTATGAATTTCGTTAGAGAATAATTGATCAAGATGCTTGATGATCAGACAATTTTTTTCATTTTTTATAACACCTGGGTACGTCCTGTCCAGGTGGTCCCAAAAAATTGTGGTGGGAAAATGGTCACCAATAAATAAAAGGAAAAAATAAAAACATGGGAAGTGAAATTATGTATCGTCTATATAGATTATAAGAAATTGAATGACGGGACATCAACAGACCAATTTCCCATTCCATTTTTGGACCAAATGATTTAGAGGTTGGAAGGAAATGAATATTTTTATTTTCTTAATAGTTACTCTAGTCACAACTAGATTTCCATTTCTCCTGGAGATTAAGAAAAAATCACCATAACATGTCTAATTGGAAAATTCACCATTCAGAGGATTCCTTTTCTATTGTGTTGCGCTCCTACCACATTTTAGTGATTCAAGATTTCAATATTTTCAGATATGTTAGAATGGATAATTGATATTTTCATGAATAATTATTCTGTTGTGGGAAGCAATTTTTGATATTTTCTGGAAAATCTGAATGTTGATCTAAAAAAATTTCAAGGGACCAATAATATCTTATATGTTTAAATGTGTCATGTCATGGATACATAAGGTATTGTTTTTGTCGTAAAGTGTCTATGATGGGGAAAGAGGTCGATAATGCCAATTTTCTGGTCATCCAAATGTTTCTAACACCTAAAAATGTCAAGGGAATTAGAAGTGCTTTGGTTAATGATGGGTTCTACCAGAGGTTCATTAAAGACTATTCTAAAATCACCATACACTTGTGCTCAATACTATTGAAGGACACACCATTTTATTCTTCATGATAAGTGCATGGAGTCCAGTATCCTAATTTAGGAGAAGATAACAACCTCACATATGATCATTACCCCTAACTAAAATCACCCTTTTGAGGTAATGTGTGATGAAGGTGATTTAGTAGTATGTGTTTTTTTTGGGTCAAATAATTGATAAGAAACTACACAACATTTATTATACCAAAAAGTTGTTGGATGATATCAAAAAGAACTATTAAACCACTAAAAAGGATTTGGAAACTGTTATGTTTTATCGAAAAATATATTGGAATTACTTGATAGGGTCTAGAGTTATCATTTTCATAGAATATACTAATCTCAAGTACTTAATATAAATGAATTAAACAAAACCTAGACTCATGAGATGGACCCTACAGTTACAAGAGTTTTATCTGATTATTATGGATAACAATTGGATGCAATTGTTTTAGAAAATAACTTGTATATTCTTCCTAACACCAACAGTGAGAAACCTAGATAGATAAGTAATTCATTCCTTGAGGAACTAATATTTTCTACTTTTATGTAGAAGTATTCGTGGTTTTCAGATTATGTAGACATTCTAGTAGTTGGTGTCATTCCCATTGACCTATCATGCATCCAAAGAAATAGGTAGTTTTTTAAGTGAAATATTATAATTTGGATGATCCTCTTCTCTTTAGGAACTATGGTGACATAAGTTTGAGGATATGTGTGAATGAGGAGGAAACTTTTCCCAAACATGAGAGATTACACTCATAACATTGGAGGGAAAACTATAATGGAGAGAGGACTAATCAAAATATTTTATTAGTTGGTTTATTCTAGCCTAAATTTTTCATATATTCTATGAATATGGTCATAGGCGGTGAAAAATGTCAACTATTGGGAAATATAGGAATATTGAAGAAGATTTCTCAAAAAGGAATTCTTTAGGTATAATGTTTTGATGTATGAGGGTTGGACATCATGGGACCATTCCCATCCTCTTATGGGAATGAAAAAAATTTAATTTTTGTGCACTATGTGTCCAAATGGGTTGAGGGAGTCGCTCCGCCCAACAATATTGATGCTAGTGTGGTGAAATTTCGGGAGGAAATAGTTTTTCCAAGTTTTGTGTGCCTAAAACATTCATTGATGAAAATGGAACTCACATAAATAATTAAAAGTTCAATATTGGGATGGTGATGTATTAATGCTCACATTGGATAAGTACAACATACCACTAACAATCCAGTGGGTAGACAGATGTGTCTAAAATGATTTTAAAGGAGATAATTGAAAAAATAGTGTCTAGCTCCAGGAAGGATTGGTCAATGAAGTTGGATGAGGAACTTTGGGCCTATTATAAATGTCTAAAAAACTCATACAGGGATTTTAACATATATAATTATTTTTTGGAAAACATATCATCTTCTCTTTGAGTTGTAACGGAAATCATATTTGGCGGTGAAGGCCTAAAGCATTTATTTCTAGCATGCTGGTGAAATGTAGGTATTAGAAACAAATGAGATAGATGATATATGGATATATTATTTGGATAATGAAAAAATATTACAAGTGATGAAAATGAAATTCTAGGATTCAATTATTCAAAATAGAAATATTATGGTTGGTGACAGGGCCCTAATTTTTAATTCTAGATTCAGAATTTTTCCTGGTAAGTTGATGAACAAGTTTTCATAACCCATTACCATTGGGAAATTTTATGTCAATGGAGTTGTGGAGTTCATAGGAGAGGCGAAAATACCCTTCATGGTCAATTCTTAGGGAATCAATCATTTCATTGAAGGAAATAGAAAGGGCTTGGCTTCCATTTCTCTATTGGAAGAATAAAGGTGTATCTCATCTAACTAAGGACTTTAAACTCCATGTCTCATGGGAACTAAACCGTGGTTTTCAAGTTGTTTTATTTTTATTTCTATTTTTCAATTATGTTAATTGCTTTTGATTGAATATACAGCTTGATGTGTTGTGTTTCTGATGGTGTCACATTGCATGAAGAATCTAGAAAATGTTATTACTATCAACAACCAAGGGAGAGTCCCCCTGTATCATATTCATAACAATTCATCCACTCATTAATTGGTTTCATTTTTTATGAAATTTAAATTATGGATTCATATGATAATTTTTGTAAATGTGAAGTAAATTTAGAAAATTAACCAGTTAGTGCTACATAAGAGTATATTTTTGATGGAAATCAATGGTCAAAGCACCTTTATTTCAAAAAAGTGTTATTATATTTTTTAGTTAAATTTTGTGTTACTTTTTTGATATCTGCTTCCTGATTCTATGTGTGGGGATCTCCCATATGAGCCCTGTTGGAGTTTAATTTCTATTTTTATACTTGGGTTCTTACTTATTAAAATCTATTGAGTTGAACATCTATATGATCAGAATATTAAAATATTTTTACACCCCAATTATCAATTTCATTATACATTTACTATATAAATTGTTCCTTAAATAATTATGATTTTTTTAAAAAAAAGGTTATCAATTTTCATGATTTATATATATATATATTCTTTTCTTTTTAGTGTGAAAACATTCATTTTTAAATTTATTACACCCCTAAAAATCTGTTTTCAAACTCCAAATATTTTCACCCAGTATAGGATTCAACAATGGGGACAATGTTGAGTTTTATGTGTGGGAGAAAGGGGTCATTCTGCTTATATTTCCAAATCCCCACACGTGGTTTGTAAAAAATGGCCCATTTTTATCAATTTTTTTCAAAATTTATGACTCACTACCAAAGATAGTGGTGACTACCATCACACTATACAGGACAAAAACAGTGACTCATATGAATCACCACCAACTTACTTCCCTTTCTATTTTTTTGATCATCCTCACCTAGTGGCAAGTCATTTCAAAACTTTAACACACCACACTCTTTGGGTTCAGTTGGAACTTCAATTATATCCTACTTAGTTGATTTCTACGTACTGGATGCTTGATGTTTCATATAGTCAGAAACTATTGTGGATCAATGATTGCTGAGAGGAGTTGTTCACTATCTTTATGGACATTCTGTTTGGGAACTGGGGAAGGGAGTGTGCTTAGATAAATTTATTGGAATTACGATAATGAATTAATGTAACTAGAAATTTTTACTGGAACCCAGGAGACACACCTTTTCATGAAAAAATTTAATATCTTTATGAAGTCAATTCAACTAATATTAATTTTATTATTTTTTCGCAAGAGTAAAATATGAAAATGGTATCCCATGGAGAGTCTCTAAGAAATGATGAACATGGTGAATTTTCTTTAAATAAATAAAATCCAATTTAAATTTTAAGAAGTGTTATGCATAGTGTACTACCAAATAAATATGAGTTGGAAAAATTAGAATAAATCCCCCTTGTCAAAAATTAACATGTTATGTGAGGTGAAATTTGAACCCAAATGAAGACGTTCCCAATTGAATTAATTAAAAAAACATTTTAGTTGAATTAATAAATTTAAAAAATAATTTGACTGTAATTTTTAGGAAATTGTATAACGTGAGAATTGAGTGTACTTTTGGTCAAGGTTTTAATTCCAATTATTTTGACCTATTACCACTCCATGGATTAAAACATTAATTGTAATTGAAGTAGGCTAGTATGTAATTCATATAAGAGGCATGTTATCCTTGTAAGTGAATGAACATGGGATACCTTTGATTTCTAGTGAGTGTTTGAAGTTCGGTCGGACTATCTTTTGAGAAATTTTGTAAAGAATTTCCAAATCTTGATCCTCTGTTCTTAAATTCATGACATGCCTTATTTTCATAGCTCAATATAAAATCATTTATTTTGTTTTATAAATTAAAAATCCATGCATTGGTTTGATTGAAATTTTTTTTAGAGTGTGGGGATGATTGACATGGTTGTTCTTTCACTCTTTTTTCCAAACCGATGTTTATATTATTATTAAATTTTCAAAATAATAAAAAATATTCTGTAAAATAAATAACAATTGTTATTTTTGATGTTTGTAACCAATAAAATAACAATTTTTGTCTGTAAATAATATATTTTAGTGATTTTTTTTCTTTTAAAATACATATCGAATTAAATATTTATTTTTTGTTAACATTAAATTTTTATTATTTTTCTTGTAGTTGGAATATAGTTTTTTATTCAATCATCTTTTATTATAATTTTTCTAAAAAATAATTAAATAATTAAATATTTAATTTTAATAATTATTCTATAAATAAAAAAGGTTGTCTTTATTGTATGATACTTTAAGTAGTGAAATTAATTTTTAAAGTCTAATTACTTTCATAAAATATTTTAATAATTTTTTACAATTAATTTTGGATCAATTTCATTTATTTACTTATTTCATTAATTAATTAATTTTTTAACTGACCCAACCAAACATGATTTTTGATTTTGATTTTTTCTTTTTAAATTTAGTGTTAATGAGTTATAATGTGCTACTAATAAATTTAAATTAAATTTATTTTAATTTATAATAATTAAAAATAATAATTTTTAATTTTTAATTTTTAATTAATTTTTAAATTTAATTTTCTGTTTTATTAATTTTTTGATTCATTTTTAGAGTGTTTTTTTAGGTAACAACCCACTATAAGATCAACCTTTGACCAACACTCTTTGAAATAGTGACTCAAATCAATGTTCCCCTCCTTTGTCGCCCGTTATTTTACTATCGATGACTTGTCAATTTACCTCCAATTCTCTATCATCCAACGGTGACTCGAGTCACTATTCTCCCATACTTTTACATTTTCTCCTCCCATATGGTGTCTTAATTACACTCTCTAACACACATAAATTGGTTAATCAAGTCATTGTTCTACGTCTCCTAGAATGGTGACTCGCAAAAACCATTCCACATTCACCAAATGGCCACACTGTTCTTATACCCCTCACACTATCCTCTACCACTAGTGACTCCACTGTCACTACCATCCAATTTTTCTACAATGGTGACTCATCCCACCATAACCTATTCATACAACCAGTGGATCTCATTCACCATTATACATTCACCCAATGGTCTCACTGTACTTATTTCCCTTACACTATCATGATAGACGAGTGTAGTGTAGTATTTCAAAATAGGAATCCTCAAATGCTTTAAGTCCAAAAAAGCGTTGTCATTCCCAAAACATTGGGGATATAAGTGTAATGTTCAAATGAATTTGTTATCTAGACTACATTATTAATTTGATACCTATGTCTCTTTTCCAACATCTTATAACAGTAGTTACCCATCCCACAACTAATGTGTTATAGCATGATGATAGATCGATTACTCACCTAGTGGGTAGGGTTGACGATTTTATAGGAGTAGGTAAAATATTCTTTCCTACTGACTATCTGATTCTTGATATGGAGTGTGAGTATGAGGTTCATATCATCCTTAGTGGGCCCTTCTAATTCACAAGGGGAGGTGTGATGAATTCTCTAAGGGGAAGTTTATTTTTTACATGTGTTATCAAAGAGCGGAATTCAATGTGTTTAAGAAAATCAATGATCCCAACAACCTAGTCTTTCCCATGGATGAGTTTTTAGTTTTTGAGGGTTCTGCTAATGGGAAGTATGAGGTTTTTCTAAGGATGATAGATGAGATCAATAATGAACTTTATATTCCTACTACTACTTTCATGGGCATCAGCTCATGTAAGTAATGCGATTCTGTTGATGAGTTTGAGGGATTGTTTTTGGAGTACTATGATGAATTTTCATTAGAACATATTCAATGCCCACGAGTGGAGTATTAGTGTGAGAAAAATTATTCTAAAAGTTCTTATGATGAGGAGGATTCCTTCTTTATATCGTTCTTTATGTGTAAGTATGAAGTCCTTTTTCCACCCATGACAATGTGTTTTCCCTCATGTGAGTCAGCACACATAATTGAAATCAAACCCCTCCCTGATCATCTAAAATATTTTTTGAGGGCAGAGTTCCTCACTACCTATGATAATTTCTTAAAATATGGATATAAATTATTTAGAAAACCAACTCAGTGTCTTGAGAAAATACAAGTCTGTTATGGGATGAAAAATTGCTGACATAAATGGGATAATTCATGCATTCTATATACACAAGATTACCAGGGAACCTAAGTACAATCCTATATTTTAAGTCCATATGAGACTCAACACAAGAATTTTGGATGTGGTTAGAGAAGAAGAGATCATAATTCTTGATGATCAGAAAATTTTTCCCATCTCTAATAACACTTGGGTTTGTCCTGTCCACGTGGTCCCCAAAATGTGTGGTGGGAAAATGGTCACCAATGATAAAAATAAGAAAATAAAAAAAAGGGAAGTGAGCAAATGTTTCCTCTATATAAATTATAATAAATTGAATGATTTCACATAAAAGTAACACTTTCCCATTCCAATTTTGTGCCAAAGGATTGAGAGGTCGGGCGGAAATGATTTTTTTATTTCTTGATGGTTACTCTGGTCACAATTAGATTTTTTTTCTCATGGAGATCAAGAGAAAACCACCTCCACATGTCCATTTGAGAAATTCAACTTTTTGAGGATTAACTTTCTGTTGTGTGTTGCTCCTTCCACATTCTTGATATTATAGATTTCTATATTCTCAGAAATGTTTGAAAGGATAATTGATGTTTTCATGGATGATTCTGTTGTGGGAAGAAATACTCTAATTTTTTTTTTAAAAATCTTAATGTTGATCTAGAATGAATTAAAGATACCAATATGATCTTATATGGTTAAAAGTGTCATGTCATGGATACATAAGGTACTGTTTTAGGTCATAAAGTTTCTAATATGGGGCTAGATGTAGATAATGGAAATTATGAGGTCATCCAAATGTTTCCAAAGCCAGCAAATGACAAGGTAATTGGTTGTTCTTTGGGTCATGATGGGTTCTACAAGAGGTTCATTAAGGACATTTATAAAATCACTAGACACTTTTTCTCAATATTGGTTAAGGATTCTGAAAGCATGATCGATTGTCACCTATCAACCATTCTAATTTCTGATGCTCTATTAATGTCTATAGCAGCATGCAGGTTGAATCCTGGGTGATGATAATTTTTTAATAGTCGAATTTTTTTAGTTGATTGTAGTTTTATTGGTGGATTTTTTTGGCAGATCTTACGAAATGATTAATTTATTAATACCATTTAACAAATTGAAAAATATTGGGGTGAGTTCATTAATATAGAGTTAATCATGTGATTTCCTTGAGCTTTTATTTATATTGCATTTAAATTAACACCCACTTCACAAGATATCGCTGATTTGAATTCCTAAGTGTTAAGGCTTTAATCCAAGCCTTAACTGATTTTAGGATTATAATATCAATTAGAGATTGTTTATGGTATTGTATTTATTGTTCCAATAATCCATGGAAACCACACATTAAACAAAACTAGTCATTAATCCATGGCATGTTATGTCCAACATGAACAATGTTAAATTAATGAATACTAATCGAGAAAAAGCACTCAATCAATTAACATATCTAAATAATTACTCACCACAATGGGAGATTTACATAGAAATTGAAATAATTAGTAACCTGGTTATAATTTTTATGATTATAATTTATAAATTGAAGAAAAATAAAGGGATAACAAAAGATTTGTGCGTCGAGCACACACACAAAAATAGTGAAGGGAATTAAAAACTCACTTTTGATTGAATGAGAAAGCATAAGAATGGAATATGATTAAACTGTATTAAAAATATTTTAAGAAAATCAATATCAAACTAAAAAAGTTGGATTAGAATAAGAGATATTGAAGAAGAAAGATTCATTAAAACACAATTACAAAAAACAAAAACATACACGATTACAAAGGAAGAACAACACAAATGTGAATGACAGGAAGCAAGAAGGAATGGTATCTCAAGTAAAAACTTTTGCATGGAAGATCATTCCAAGCCTTTTTTAGTGCCTTGTTAATGCCAAACTATCCTCCTTTTCTCTGAATTTCCAAATTTTCGCAAGGAGGGGAGGGGGATGTATTTATAGCCCAATGTTGTGGGCTGTTTGCATTCCAATTCTGCCCCTCCACTTGAATTGCCAAATTGATAAAATAAACAGCATAATATTTATATATGATATAATAAAAAGATGTAAATAAATATCTCCTCTATATACTATGAAAATTTTATGGCCATAGCACTTACGGAGCCAGTGTTAGGTCCATTTTATTAATCAAAGTTAATATGTCCATTTCAATACAAAATTTTTGATGTCCAAAATTTGAATTGGTTTTTGGATAGGAATATTCCTTTAAATACAAATTATTTCTTCAAGAAAGTCGGACACCTATATAATCTATTTCACAATGAAAAATTGTAGCTTGAGTTGTTGATAACATCATGAGATATGTCATTAATTGTGTCCGGATTTTAATTCTCAGAAAGAATGGTGGGATGGAATTAAAAGAATTAGTTTGGCCATTTTTTCTTAGAGATGGGCACTGAAATATTTATCCATTACTCCTTGCACTATTATCCAATGGTATGTGGAATATTAATGAATTTACACTTTTGTATTGATCCTATTAGTTCAATATTTATGGATGGTCTAGTTTCCTCACAGATTCTGTGGGCCTTCTTGTGTGATCCATATGAGCCTTAAAATGGAATAATTGGCCCATGATCCCTTCTAATTAAATGTTGGATATGGAATTAAGAATCCTAAAAAACAAGAACCACAAAATTTGGATTAGTTGGGTGATATTTAAAAATAAAATAGGAAACTAACTCAATTGGACAACTTCTAAAAATTCTAAAAAATTATACTTATTATTAAAACATTAATATTTCACATAAATTATGCACATTTCATATAAAATAGTAAAGGGAGTATATAATTATCCATAAAAATATTAATAACATCAACTCCCCCACACATAGTCTTGTGCATGTCCTCATTTGAAAAAAATATAAAAACATGACAAAATAATTTTCACTAACCAACAAATATTAAAATTTTGTTTTCTCTAATCAAGGGAAGTTTAGACTATTTCACTCATCCATATTTAATTACACCTCATATTTTTACAGAAAAAATATTCCCAAAATATTTTTTTTCAAGTTAAAATTTTGAAATGAAAAATTTGGACACTCAAAACTCACACCTCTCAAGATGATTAAATTAATTTGTGGAGGTTCACTCTTTTACCATCCAAAATTGAAAATATTAGAGTTTGAAAGAGATATAAGCCTCTAATCCCAGTTAAATGTTCAAAAGAATCATTGAGTCTTATGAATGGGTTTATTTGTGGCTATGGGATAGTAGGAATATAATGTCTAAGTGATAAAAGAAAATGGGTAAAACACAACCATGGAAAACGAAATGCAATTTTCTTTAAAATGTGACATTAAAGGAAATAGAAAAACATATTTATGAGGGAATGAAAATGTGAAATAATAAACAAAAGTAAAAGGAAATATGAAGGGAAAGTGAAGATGGAATATTTAAAAAACACAAAACATCTCCCAATGACATAAGAATATAATGCAAGTGTTCTTTTGATTCTTTTTTTTATTTCAAAAGTTGAACATGGAACATGTCTCACAGTCATATCCCAATACATGATTGATCTACTCATTACAGTAATTATAATAGTTATAACAAGATAAAAGGCTGATAAATAGTGATTTTTGATCTACCCAATACACAACCCAATTTTGTTTTTTGATTTTTTTCATTTTTGTTTAATTTTTTTCTTGAACAGTTGTCAATAAAACATGAAAAATATATCATAAGAATATACTCATTACCAAAAACCACAAAAGGACAACCTCTCCCCCACACTGAAAAGGATGATTTCCCTCAAGTATATGATAACATGGTAAAATCAAAAAAGGGTACCCAAAATGAAATCCATTTCCCCAACACTTAAATTTCAATAAATTATGCAATTAAAATACATGTTGATATTGGATGGGAAAAGGTATTGGGATTGTAATGTGGCTATCAAAGAAATGGTTTTCATAGGCCTGATGTGGCTTTCAAAAGGAGGATTAATTTAAGGGAAATAGGAGGCTATATGGATACTGTGATTCTCATGTGGTTCAGAAAATAACTCTATCATATTAATGCACAATAAAGTAGGAAATTCATCTTGAATGTCCACAAACTCAAGACTCACAAATCGGGGTAAAAAATACAGATTTCAAAAAGATGGCCCTAGGTTTCCACGGCATGAAAGCTAATGTTGTTTTTCATGCGTGGGAAAAATCATTTTCCAAATAAAAAATTTAGCATTCAAAATTTGTTGTCTTTTACACAATATTATTTATGAAAATATATGATGAATACACAATATTTTTTAGATGAAACCATGTCTTTGGACTCCCCAAAATATTGGATAAAATTTCAAAACTGGATGGCAAGTAAGTATGACTCTTTTTTCATATTTGTTTTTTAAATGAATTTTTTTTATTTTTTATTGTATTTTAGTTTTTTATAAAGACATCCATAAAAAAGAGAAAGCGTAAATAAAAAATGAGATTAGTAAAGTGGTAAAAGATGATAATGATGGAGGAAGACGAAGAATGAGAAATAGAGAGAGATAGAGAAAGAGAGGGAAGATGAGATAATGGGAAAGAGGTACCCCATGGTTTAGATTTTGTGGGTCGTCGTCTCCATCCAATGGTGGTTCGACTGTAGAAGTTATAGATTCTTTGGAAGTTGATGTTGTTCTAGGATTGTGTGTCCTCTCTAGATGATGCTTTAATCGATGTCCATTAACCGTGAATGCCTTTTTGGAAGAGGGGTATTGGGCTTGCACTGCACCAAAATAGGTAAATATTAGTGACAACAAAATGACCTTCCAAATGAGAATTAAGCGTACCTTGGTGAAGCCAAAATAATGAATTACTGAGAATTACATTTTCACATTCATGGAATTACTTTCTATGGATGTGTTTTCCATGGAGTGCGTTGTATTTTTCATTTTAGTGATTTGAATTATTGTAAGAACCAAGTTGAAGCTCCTACAGTCCATCCAATTGCAACAATCTTTCTTCACCAGATTTTTCACAATCAAAATTATAGGTTTTTACATCCCAAAAACATTTATGTTGGATTTCAACTGGTATATGACATGATTTCCCAAAAACTAGCCTAAATGGAGACTTCCCAATGGGTGTTTTACATGTTGTTCGATAAGCCCAAAGTGCTTCACCAAGTCTTTCAGGCCAGTCTTTTCTGATGGGTTTTACAGTTCTCTCAAGCACTCTTTTCACTTCTATATTAAAATGTTCATCCATTCCATTTGTTTGGGGTTGATATGAAGTTTATTTTTTTTGTACAACATCATTCTTTTTCAAAAGAGAATCCATGTTTCTATTACAATAAATGGGTTCCTAAGTCACTGATAAAGGCACGATGCATTCCAAATTTGTGGAAGATTTGTGTTTTTATGAACTCACTAACATTATGTGAATCATCCTTTATAGTGGGTTTGGACTCGACCCATCTAGAAACATAATCAACCGCAATAAGAATTTTTTTGAATACATTGGAAGGGGGGAATGGTCGCATGAAATCGATACCCCAAACATAGAATATCTCACAGAAAATTAAAGGCTTTTGGGTTATTTCACTTCTCTTTGAAATTGTTCCAAACTTTTGGAAAGTGGGACAAGATTGATAGAACTCATGTGAGTCCTTGAAGAGTGGAGTACAGAAGAGTCCAAATTCTAGGGCCTTTTTGGTGGTCCTTTTTTGTACAAAGTGGCCACCACCAGGCATTGAGTGATGTAATTATAATAACGAATAATGTTCATTATAATCAACAGGACTCTTAATTACCATGTCATCCCCAGTTTTCCAAAAAAAATTCTTTCCAAAAATATTATTTTGAATCACATTTCAACTTCATTTTTTGTTCTTTTGAAAACATTTCGAGAAAAATACTAGAAACCACGTAATTCACAATTGGGGTATACCATGGGATTTTTGAAGTGATAGATGAAAGGTGCTCAGTTTGAAATTATGGATCAATTATTTCAGAATCAGATGAATTACAAATTATACTCAACTGATCAGGCATATGGTTTTGCTTTCCCGGTCAATCGTTGATTTAATGTTCAAACTCTTGGAGAATTAGGATCTATCTTATTACCATTGGTTTGGAATCATTTTTTAAGTAAGAACTTTATACCAGAATGGTCGGTGAAGATGATGATTTTGGAACCTAAGAGTTAGGGACAGAATTTATCTAAGGTAGAAACCACTATTAAATGTTCATTTTTAGTGATAGAGTAGTGATATTGATTTTTATACAAATTTTTTTAGTAATAATAGATAACATGAGGAATCGTTTCTCTTATTTGACAAATAACAACCCCAATGGCTCTATCAGAAGCATCACACATCAATTCAAAGGTCAACGACTTATCAGGGGGTTGGATTATCATGGTAGATGAAATTGTGTTTTTGTGTTCAAAATAGGCTCGCTTTATAACCACATTGAAATGGAAGGTGACATCATTTTGGAGAAACAGATTGAGTGGGAGGGAAATTCTACTGAAGTTATGGATGAATCGCTGATAGAAACTGGAATGACTGAGGAATGAACAGATGTATTGAACAAAAGTGGGTTCACGATGTGATTGGATCACATCAATTTTGGTAGGATAAACTTCAATACTATCTTTTGAAACTATATTCCCTAGAACAATCCAAACAGAAACCATGAAGTGACATTTTTCAAAATTTAATACAAGGTTACACTTGACACACTTTTTAAGGACTATAGAGAGTGAATTCAATCATGATTAAAATGAATCACCATAAATGGTAATGTAATCCACGAATAACTCCATGGAAGTTTAAATAAATTCAGAGAATATACTCATCATACAACTCTAGAATGTTGCAGGAGCATCGAAAAGACCAAAATGCATTCTCTTATATGCATATCCTCCAAAGGTGAAAGTGAAAGAATGTTTTTCTTTATCATAAGGTGCGATTGGGATTTTGATGTAGCCAGTGTATTCATCAAGAAAGCAATAGTGTGTCCTTCTGGCTAATCGTTCCAGCATTTGATCAAGGAATGAAAGATGGTAATGATCTTTTCTGGTTTAATCATTCAATTTTCGATAGTCGATTCATGCATGCCATTTTTTTCACTCGAGTTTTTACTACCTCTCCTTGATCAATTGTGACAATAGTTATCCCACCCTTCTTAGGTACAACATGAATTGGACTAACCCATTCACTATCATAAATTGGATAGATAATACTAGCTTGAAGAATATTGGAGATCTCTTCCCTATTTACCTCAAGTATGAGTGCATTGAGACTTATTTGGGGTTGTCTAATTGGTTTGGATGATTCTGCAAGATGGATGTGATGCATGTAATGATCAGGGTTGATTTCATGTATGTCATTTAGGGTCCAACCTAGGGAGTTTTTTTTCCTCTAACACCTGAACAAGTTTGTACATCCTAGTTTCAGTAAGTATAGCAGAGATAATGATAGTATATGGGTGATCATGGAATAATAATGCATATTTTTGGTGTGTAGGAAGAGGTTTCATATCAATATCATCTTTCATTTGTGGGTTAGAAAACTCAGGAATGGATGATGGGACTTCAATTGCTTCAAATTCATTCTCATTAATAATATCCAAGGTGGAAAAGTAGATATAAGGTTAGATGTGGGATTGAAGAGAGTATTCAAGTTCATATAGATTGATGGAGTCTATGAATGTGAGGTCCAAATCAACATCACCATTTATGACATGATTAATCATGGTGCACATCTCACAAGATACTTTAGCATAATAATAGGATGAAAATGATGGAATGGGGTTCAATTGACTCTTAGAAGTTTCCTCAAAATCATGGATTGAGAATGCAGAGTTCTCCTGATATGGGTATCACATGGATTGGAAAATGTCTAATTGGACCAGTTGGTCACGAAATTCCATGGATAAGATAACTGAATGGAAATCAATCTTGGTTCTCTCTATCATTAGAAATTTTGTTCCTAGAATTATGGGTTATCGAGAAGAGTTCATCTCACCTTCCAGGTCAAGGACATTGATATCAGAAGGGAAGATAATATCATTGACAAGAACATGGACATCCTCGATTATTCCCTCAGGACTAGCAGTGCTTCGATTTGATAATTGAATGACAACTATCGTTTGATGTAAGGAACCTAGAAAAAGGTTAGAGAAGATGGATTTTGGCATGACATTAATAGATTCTCCTAGATTGACGAGTGCATCATCGAAGTTAGTAATTCCAATTTGGCATGGAACTGTAAAGGTCCCTAGATCCTTTCACTTATAGGAATAGACTATTTGGTGGAAACATTTTCAAATGTCCTAAGTTGCCTCTTGTGGGGGAATAACTCCTTATGAAACCTAGCATACTTAGGAATATGTTTTATTTCATCTAAGAGGGGTATGTTTACTTCAACACATTTTAACATTTCATGCATTTCAGGATCTGGTTCAAAGGACTTCTTTTGGCATAGAAACTTCTTCATGAAATGGAATTGGATTCTTAAGTTGAATGGAATGAGGTGAGGGAATGGCTTCAAGTTTCTTTTGATTTTTATTTTTATTTTCATTTTCTAAGTCAACATTCAAAGGAGGGTAGGAGGTCTCAACATGAGGCATATCAATTTTCTTTCCCGGTCTAAGTGAAATTGAACATACATTACCCATGGGATAGGGTAATGATTGTGCTATGAGTTGGAAAGAATTTGATTATTATGGGCGATTCAAGTGGGATACAAGTTGACCAACTTGGGTTTTAATTTTCATGAGACCATAATGGGTGAAGGAGGCAATATCTTCAACATCGCATTCCCATGGTATCTTGGAAGACGTGGCATATCCCAAATTGGGTTTTCAACTCAACCACTTGTGCAACAGAAGCTTCATCAACTCCAAACATGTGCGACGCACACCCTTTTACACCCAAAACAATTTTGGCACGCAACCACCAACTGCAGCGCTTCTTCAAAAACTGGCGCACAAGTGTCACAAAAACCACTTGCACGACACCCCCTACGTCAAATAAAAACATGGGGGACTTCCTTCCTTTCTTTCCCAAACCACTCTGGATGCAAAAAAATAAACTAGAGTGCAACTTCTACTTGCGGGACCACACCAAAACTTGTGCAACCACCACAAATGCGTTACAAGTGTTATGATTTTCTCTATGTGTTGAACTCACACCAAACGAGGAGGGTTCGACCTCTATTTATTGTCAGTTGGACACCCTGCACGACTGCGCGCAAGTCTCCTCAAGGTGTGAAAGCTTCAGCCCGCAAGTCTCAGCATGCAAGTCACATTCCTGACCAACACTAAACTTGGCTGCCCCTTTTCCCTTTTACATATTTTGATGTTCTGATCTTGAAAAACATATGTCACACTAGTTTCCTCTCCTTCAATTTAACGATGCCCAAGTCACTTTTCCAAAACCACTTTTCTCCATTTGTCGATTTACAGGCCCAAAAATTTGACAAACACTAGAAAACGACGCCAACTTGTATCTACTCTTTTTTAACTGCCTCCAGATCTATCATTCCTTTGTTGACGTTCTTGAATCAAACATGGATCTTTAACCATATCCCTTGAGCTCGACATTCCACCATGAAATCCTCTTTTTCAACAAATTTTTATTTCATGGCTTTCATTGTCAACAAACACAACACAAAGTTCCACTTTGTCAACGAAGACAATCACCTCAAAAATGAATCAATGATACCTTGAAGGATTTTTTCCGAACAATCTCCACCTTTGGGATTGTTGACAACTCTTACATAAAAAGCTAAATTGTTCATTCTTAAGCTATCATTCACCTATTACGATTTTGATAGCGATATAGGATTTACTCAACATATACTCTAATCCCACATGAAGAATTCTCGGCATGAGAAACATGAGTGAATGAAATTTTCATAAATGAATCACTTCAGCTCTAACACCCAATATTGATACCATACTGATACAAATTGTTGGAAATATTATTACTGCATTCCAACACCACTCTTCTTCTTTTATCATGATCCTCATCTATCGTGATATATATTCTTTGATTGATCACTTCTAGCATCGTCAGATTTCAAATTCTCCCCCTATTTGCTCACAGCTTTAACAACTATAAGCTGTAAATCATCTTCCGCACTATTACCATTGTTTTCCAAGGTATGCTCTGGCTAAGCACTTTGAACTAGCTTCAACTCCCCCTACCTGGCTTCTCCACCTATCAACTTCTCCCCGTATCTTTCATGATTTCTCAAATAGCTACACTGTCTTACCCTTGAACAACCACTATTTTCTCCCCCTTTTTCAATGAACTGAAAGATCACTCTTTTCTAGTTCTTTAACAGAGAAGAGAACACATATCAGTACATTAGGGAAAAACACATCATACATCGGCGAGTGGGGGAGTGTCCGACATCCACACTTTTCAACTGTGGGGAGTGGACTGGACTCCCAGAGGCTTCCGATGCCACTCAAAAGCCTCTTTGGATAAGGCCTTTCTCATAATATCTGCAACATGTTTCTCTGTAGGCACATACTCCAACTTCAGTAGCCCTTTCTCTACCTTCTCCTTTATGAAATGATATTTTACCACAATGTGATTTTTTCTTGAGTGATGAACAGGTTTTTTGCTAAGATTGATATCACTTGAGTTATCACAATGGATTCCAATTGGAGACATCACTTCAACCTCCATATCTATAAGTTGCTTCTTCATCCATAATAGTTGTGTGCACGCTTGAGTGGCCATAATATAATCATCCATTATGGTGCTTCAAGAAATGAAATATTTCTTCTTTATTATCCAATTAATACACAATCCACCAATATAGAATGCACCACATGACGTTGATTATCTATCATCCGTTGTACCGGCCCAATCTGTATCATTATATCCAAATAACTCTTTCTGATATTTTTCATTATATGTCAAGATGAAGTCTACCATTCCCTTGATATACCGATGTGTTTTTTTGATGCAATCATGTGACTTTTATTAGAATTACTCTGATATCTCGCTGCTTGGAATATGGAGAAAATAATGTAAGGCCTTGTTGTGGTCAAGAATATAAAACTTCTAATAATTTGCCTATATTCTATGATATTAATGGCCTTGACATCCTCATCTTTGGATAATTTCATTCGGGTAGTAACCAGACTCTTTATCGCCTTTTAATTCCCCATTCCATACCTTCGTAGAACCTCTTTTTTGTATTTGGATTAAGAAATAAAAGTGACATTAGTTCTTTGTGTCACCTGTAAACCAAGGAAAAATGTCATCTCACCAATCGTAGACATTTCGAACTCACTTTTCATTGAATTCAAGAAAATTTTTTTCACTAAGATTCATCTGATCCTCCAAATATTATGTCATCGACATAAACCAACACCATCATCCTTTGATTACTATCATTGCTGAAATAGAGATTGTAATCAACTCCCCCATGCTAGAAACCAAGCTTCCTCAAGTATTGAGCAAGCCTTGAGCACCATTTTCTTGGTGGTTGTTTCAGCCCATACAACGCCTTCTTCAACCGAAAAACTTTATTTTCTTCTTCATGAATGAGAAAACCGTTTTTCTGCTCAATGTAAACCCCTTATTCCAGAATCAAATTCAGAGATGATGATTTGACATCCATATGTAACTGGTTGAACTTTCGTTGCACTACAATGGTTAGGAATAATCTTATTGTCTCCAGACATGTAATCGGTGCAAATGTCTCATCAAAAAATATTCCCTCAATCTAGGAGTATACTTTGAACACTAGTCGTGATTTTTTTCGAACCACTACACCATATTCATTCATCTTGTTGCGATAGACCCATTTAGACCCGATGACATTCTTATTTGCTAGTCTTGAATCAATCTCCCACGTATGATGCTTCTCAATCTGCTCTAATTATTCATTCATAGCCTGAACCCAATACTCATATTCAGCTGTATCTTAAAAAAAATTTGGCTCTTCTTGAGATAAAAATGATGTTTTCTATAATGATTTCATTCTTCGAGTCTGAACTGGAGCTGTCTGATCACCAATGATATTTTCCCTATAAATTTCAACTTGACTCTTTGGCTTCCTAGATGATTCAGATTTTATCCCTCTTGATCATCATCAATATCTTCTTCTGAGTCATTCTACACCACTTATACCCCCTATGTTGTTTACCTCTTCATCACTTTCATCTAGAAAATGTTCACTAGGTTTTTCATTATTATGTTCATTTTCAACTATAGTGGCATCATTTCTCTCAAAAATAAATTCCATCCTTTTTTGAAGCATTTTTATGCATTGATATTTCTTGAGTATCTATGGAATATCCCCTCATCTCCTCGTGACTCATGATTCCTATGTTTTTGATTGTTGATAATGAAATACTTACTTCCATAGATCTGAAAGTATTTCAATTTTGGGTTCTTTCCATACCACATTTCATACGGAGTCTTCCCTTGATTCAAACACAATGGAGCCCTGTTCGAAATATAGACCGATGTCAAAACTACTTCCTTCTAAAATTTCTCTGGCAGGTCCTTTACAATAAGCAATGTTCTGCCCATGTTTTGATGATCCGATTTCTTCTTTCAACTACTCTATTCTGTTGGGGAGTTTTCACTGATGAAACTTGATGCCTTATCTAGTGTTTCTCAAGATAGTATTCTACTTTACTTTTTGTGAATTTTGTAACGTTATCAGTATAAAACATCAGAATTTTTTGTCAAAGCATCCTTTTTGATTCCCTCCAATACTGCTTGATACAACTGAACACTTCTGTATTATGGGTAATGAAAAATACCCAATCCATTCTGATATAATCATCAATGAAAATGGTATAGTACCTATTCCCATTTATGGTTCATTGTGAGATAGTTCTACAAACATCAGCATGCACCAATTCGAGAACTCTGGTTGATTTCTGTTCCTTTTGATTGTATTTATTTTTGATAATTTTCCCTTGTTGGAAAACATCGCATGTATGATTGAGATCACGTGATAATTTGGGATGGTCTCTAGCAACATCACACTTTACCAGATCTTCCATATATGGTTTGCATAGATGACCGAGTCGCTTATTCCATGGCTTGTTTTCTTCCTCTCTGAATAAAAGACGCATAACTTCTTCCCCACTTACAAGGAAAATATTTCCCTTTGTCATTTTTCCTTGTAGAACAACTGCTCCATCTTTTCCTTTCACAACACACATCTTCTTGGTAAACCTGATAGAATGCCTAGAGTCACATATTTGACCAACACTGAGCATGTTATGACTGAGGACCTCTATAACCAAGATATCAGCATGGCTCATTTATTTTTTCTCAAATTTAGCCTTTTTGGAACCCATAATCATCAGCCCATCATCATTCCAAAACTTGAAAAAACATTCATTTTCATATTTAATTCCTGCAATGAGATCCTTGTTACCTTTCATAAGGGTTGTGAAACCACTTTCAAGGATCCATACTTCTGAATGATCTGCGGCTTTAAGGGCAATTTCTCCAACTTCTTCTTTCTTGTCCTTTTTCTTTTTGATCCATGTCTTCGACTTCACACTCAGTGTGGTTTGGAGAAGATGATCATCCATAGAGTTTGATGGACTAGCTTCATCATGTAGTGCTGCAAATCGATTTTTTTCATCCCACTTGTCTATTCGCTAATTTGCTGCTTATGCCTGCTCACGTTTTGTTTTGTCACATTCCTCAGTAAGATTGATGTGAAATATCTAACCATGTGACCAAATCCTCCACACCAAAAACAACTACCTCCAAAGGATGTTATATAATATTGAGCTCTATTTGGCTGCAACTGTTGTTCTTGTGACCTTCATTATATTTTATCTATAGAACACACATTCTATGAGTGTCCCATATTTCCTCGGTAAAAGCACCTATTATAAGAAGCATTCCTGTAATGGCCCGGACCTCTCAAGTCCATTCCTTTGTCAAAAATAAGGTCACGAAGTGTTCTGGACGGTAAAATGGACTTTTTACACACTTTCCAGAATTTTGAAACTACACGCCGTGTAGTGTGAGTACACATCATGTACCCCCTCACGAGGTATACCCCATGTTGAAGGTCATTCCCTTGCTGTGTGAAATAAATGGGTACATGCTGTGTGTCCAGTACTACACGCCGTGTAGTCCTTCCCCGCGTACGCGTTACCAGTCAACGACCATGTGCCGTGTTGGAGTCGTGTCTTTGTCGTGTGAAATAAATGGGTACATGTTGTGTGTCCAAACCACACGCCGTGTAATCCCTCCCCATATATGTGTTACCCTCAAACCGTGTGTTGACCAGTCAACGGCCGTGGAGCCGTGTTGGAAGTCGCGTGGAGACCGTGTGAAATAACCGAGTACATGCCATGTAACATAATGTACATGCTGTGTGCTTTTTCTTTTCGCACCTATAAACAGAGGGGTCCCTTCCTCCTTTTCAAATCAACCCTCTCCTCCCCTTTCATCTGAGCAGAGTTCTCCCAAGAGACTCGAAGGCTCTTTCTTCCATAACTTCTTCGTCCCAGCTCCGATTTACGATCTGTCAGTGGCCACAGGATCGTAACTATGAGGCGGAACATCTGATCTTGGATTCATTGACTTCCCTTCGGCCTTTCCTTATAACATCCACCAGGGGAGGTTTTACTGGGAATCGAGAGAAGTGACGGACGCCGAAGTACATCTTCTAAATGTTGATCCGAGGGAGCGTTCTGATCATAACATGTTGAAGTAGGGATGTTACATTCATCTCTCTAATTTTTTCATCATGCGGGGTGGGTATCCACTTATTTCAATGAGAAACGGTTGAACCACTTAAATAAAGATAATAAATGTCTTACACAACGGGGTTGGTATGTTTTTTATTACTATTACTTTACTTTTTATATCATGTGATATTATGTTTGGAATTGAATCGGATTATTCATACTGAAAATCACGGTCGTTGGGGGCCTTTGCTCGTACAATTAAATGTTTCCCTATCTTTCTAGACAATTTTGTGGATGAAACTTTGTTGAATGTGGAATTTGGATAATCACATAATGTTGGCAGATTAAATGGAAATTTGTAACCCTTGTTTTATCACCCCAGTTGAACAAAAATGGAATAATGAACATGTGGGTGTTGGCTTGGATACATGGCATGTGATGAGGGGTGTTTTGTGGGTTGTTTTGGATCGGTTGAGCAGCGGGGCTGCGGTTGGCTTTTTTGTGGGTTGGTGTGGATGTTATAGTGGGGCTATGATAAATGGTATTAAAGGGGTAATGATGTACGGGTTTCGGTGTGGTTGTGGTGGTTGGTAGCGGGGCTATAGAGATGGGATTGAATGTGAACGAACTATGGGTTGTGAATACTAAAAAAATGGAATAGTTAATTAATGGTGGGTCATGGTAATGGAATAGTATTAACAATCAATGGGACTTTTTAGTTAATAAGAAGGGTTTTGTTGTGATGTTTGTGTTTTCCTAACATGATTTCTGGATGACAGGGATATGCTTTACGAACGATTGATGTGGTTTGTTGTGGATAGTTTTCCAGTAGTTTCGGAACTAAATAAACTAATTCTGCTGAAACGTGAAAACCTAAATGGGTTTGGGGTTGTTGGTTGTATGCATGCTTTGTAGTAGGAGTGTCGAGGCACGTGCTCTGTACACTATTTAGAAGCCATAGGATGGACTATGTGTTTTGTATACATATATATATATCTGTATATTTGTGTTTTATCGCACCCCACCCATGTTGAGAACATGGTGTCAAACACTCCCATTTCATGGGAGACTGTGTTTTTCCCATAGTTACTAGCTCCTTCCTGCTCCTTCTCCACTAGGACGTGATGGCTTGGGGAGAACATACACCTAAGACCCTTTGGGTAGGTTTCGATTGGGGTGGATTTAGCCAAAAATCCTTCAGGAAGGTTTTACTCTTTCCCCAGAATCTTCGGGATGAGGCCCATGTGTGTGTGGGCATGATACGTGGATGTGAGGTCGAGGTGTGTGCGGGTGGGATACGTGGTTGTGAGGCCCAGGTGTGTGTAGGCGGGATGCGCGGTTGTGAGGACCAGGTGTGTGCGTGCGGGATATGTGATTATGAGGCCCATGTGTGTGCGGGTGGGATGTGCGGTTTGTGAGGCCCAGGTGTGTGTGGGCGGGGAGAGTGTGGCAGCGTCAGGATGTTCGTTGTTATGAAGATAAGCTAACTAATGGGGAAGGGTGCGGGTTACCCAATACTCTTGTTCTTATATACTACTACATGTTGGGATTGTTGTTTTGGTGAGTGTGGCTGGTGAGGTTGGGTGGATAGAATTCCTTCCTAGGATTCTACTGTTGTTCTCACGGGACATTAGGATGTCTCCCAACTTGTGAATGATAGCTTTAGTTTTCCCTACTTATTATAGTTGTATGCTCACACTACATTTACATTCAGGTTTTCAGGAGGACTACCAGGGTTGTGCAGGACCCCACTAGTCAGACAGTTTGAGTTTTTTCAGCTGATGTACTGTTGTTTTCTTTTGGTAATGTACTTTTGATCCTTCTTTTACATGCCGCTTGTTATAAATTTTTTTACAAATGCATGTGGTCTTGGTTTGGGATTATTTCAATACACTTGTTCGTTTATTTTTTTTGTGGTTGACCTGTCCTATTTTCCGATCTTAAAATAATAAAAAGGGTAATGCCTCCCATATCTGTGAAAAATCGTACCCTTGGTGCTAGTATCCACCTCGGGGCCTACTGGAGGTGGGAGTCAGTGGTCATTATCTCCCTTCCACCATTTCTAGCTCAAGAGGGGCATCTTTGGTGGTAGGGGTTGTGAAAGAATGGTATCAGAGGTGGTGGTTGAGAGATAGGATGGATTCTAGATTTAGACACTATGAGGATTGCCTTGGATGGTAGGGAACCAGTGTTAGTTAATCTTGGTGCGTGACATAGGCCAGGGAAGACTGGCTAGGAGACAGGATTTTAGGGCCCCCCGTGATCTGATTCAAGGATTCTCGGCCTACCGAATGACCAAGTGAAACTATGTTGATTTCAGGGAAGAGACCCTAGGGAAGGTACATGCATCATCATGATTGTGTTTTACTTGATTTGGGTGTTCTGGGAAAGAAATTGAAATAAAATGAAAAAAATAAAACCTTGAGAATTTCCTTACTACTTGGGCTTAGGTGATCCTTGTTTACCGTACAACTATGGAACCTGGACATCATCCCCAGGTGGCTCAGATAGCCGAGGGCCAGCAGATTCAGGTGGTCGATCAGTTGAGGATTGACTGAGAGGAGGAAGATAGCCAGTGGCATAAGACTCTCCATTCATTCCAACGTCATACCCTCAAGAAGCACGAGGGTAGTACTTCAGATATGGAGACAAAGAGGTGTCTTAAAGAGCTAGGGATCACTTTTACCTTGATTCGTGATCTGAGGGAGTATAGGGTTCCCCTAGCATTCATTCAGCTGAGAGGTGCAGCGTGACAGTGGTGGACGCTCTACCTCGGGGGGAGGATAGAGGCAGAGGTTTCGTGGGATAACATTGAGAAGGAATTCTAAGAGTAATTACATTCTTCCATGATCAAGGGGGAGAAGCGGTAGGAGTTACTCTCCCATCATCAGGGGAGTATGTCAGTACGGGAGTTGGGTATCATGTTCAAGGATCTCTTTCTCTTTTCTCCGTATCTCTCTCCGGATGAGGAGTCTTGGGAGACACATTTAGAGGAGGTGCTTCGTCCTTCGCTCCTGTATGTTGTTACCCCATTCACCCTTTTGATGTTCTTGGAAGTACAGAAGAAGGTAGATGTTGTAGATATGATACACTCGCTGGGAGGTGCACCACGAGAGGGGATCTAGCCGGGATCGTCGAATGGGAAGGCAGTCAACAGTAGGTCTCCTGCGACGGGACCATCCAGGTTCAGGCCAGTGGGGAGCAGGCCCATGCAGTTCGAGTTCGGATCTTTGGGTCCTCGTCCCTTTTTCCCAAGACCAGTACTGAAGTTTTTTTCTTGTGGAGGTTTCGGGAACATTCAGAGTCGGTGCCCGACCTGCGCCCAGTACGGTGGAGGTGGATAGGTTCATCGCGCACCTCAGTAGCACCAGTTGTCGGTGAGGCCCTTCCAGCAGCTGCAGGACCATGCTCCTCTGAGGGCAGACTATGCGGGTGGAGGCCAACCTCAGGGTGCTCCTCAAGGACCTCGACCAGGGCCTGGTAGGGGAGGTAGACGACATGAGAGAGGCAGAAGAGCTAGGCGTGGAAAGTTCCATGCAGCAGAGTTGACAGCTCCGGTGGGACCTAAGGTGGTGCGAGGTAAGTTTTGTTTCTTCATCACTCTTGTTTCTTCTTTGTTCGATTCAAGAGATTCACACTGATTTTTTGCACCTGGTCTAGCCCACTCTTTGGGACTAGATATAGAGATATGTTCCGTACAACTTGTGCTGAGTACACCAGTTGGAGACCAGACCATCGTATATTGTGTTTTTAGGGGATGTGGGCTGACTTTGGGACCACATAAATCTAGTGGGGACCTTTTCCTGTTATAGATGCAGCAATACGATGCCATCATAGGCATCAACTGGTTGTTTTCTGGTAGTTTTGTTATCGACTGCTTCCGAAGAAGAGTCATGTTCTCCGACGTGGATGGGAATCATGTATCGTTTGTTGGCGAGAAGAGATATTTGGTGGGAAGCCAACGTGTGGAGCCTATCCTTTCTATGTTAGGAGGGTTATCAGTGGTTCTAGCTGATACAGAGATGATGGATGTTCCGGAGGTTGTTGGGGAGTTCCTCAATGTTTTTCCTGAGGAGGTTGTGACACTACCCTGCCGACGTGACGTTGATTTCGGGATAGACTTACAGCCTGGTGCCCGTCCGATTTTGATGGACCCTAATTGGATGGCACCTTCAGTGTTTCGGGAGTTGCGGATTCAGATTGAAGATCTGATGGAGATCAGTTTTGTTCAACCCATTGTATCGCCAAGGGGTTCTCTAGTTTTGTTTGTGAAAAAGGGAGATGGTGGTCTCAGGCAATGCATAGTCTACTGAAGGTTGAACCATGTAACGATCACGGACTGTTACCCCCTTCCAAGTATAGATGATCCCTTCCACCAACTGAGGGGAGAAAATTGTTTTCTAAGATTGATCTATGATCTGGATATCATCAGCTGATGGTAAAGGACAGTGAAATCTCGAAGACGGCATTCAGCTGCAGGTATGGGAACTTCGAGTTTGTGGTGATGCCGTTTGGAGTTAAGAATGCACCGGCTATGTTCATGGGACTTATGAACTTTGTCTTCTGGGAGTTTCTGGACCAGTTTATCGTTGTGTTTATCGATGACATCATGATCTTCTCAGGATGAGAGGAGGAGCACGTTGAGCATCTCAGGGCAGTCTTGTAATTCCTTCGACACCACCAGCTTTACGGGAAATTGTCAAAGTGTAATTTCTTGACACAATAAGTACACTTACTTGGGCACGTGGTGTCTCATCATGGACTGTCAGTGGACCCTTCAAAGGTGGAGGCAGTTGTTTCGTGGGCAGCACCCAAGAGCATGTCAGAGTATCGTAGTTTCTTGGGGTTAGCAGGTTATAATCAGAGGTTCATTTCGGACTTCTCTCGAGTTGCTGCTCCATTGACAGATTTGACTACGAAGAACCAGGTCTTCTTATGGAGCATTCAGTTCCAAAAACCATTTGGACTACCTGAAGGAGAAGTTGGTGAGTTCTCCTGTACTCAGGTTTCCAAAGGAAGGGATGTTGTATGAGGTGTTTTTTGAGGCTTCTGGCCTTGGTCTGGGGTGCGTGCTGATGCATATGAAGCGAGTGATCTGTTATTGGTTTAGGCAGTTACACCCTCACGAGCGTAACTATGCCACCCATGACCTAGAGCCTGCAGCAATAGTGTTTTCACTGAAGATGTGGTGACATTACCTCTTTGGGGAGTGATTTGTGGTCTTCTTAGATCACAAGAGCATGAGTTATATCTTCTCCTAGTGTGACCTGAACTTACAGCAGCGGATAAGGGTCAAGTTTCTCCTAGACTATGACTTCGAGATCACTGACACTGATGGTAAGGGAAACGTTGTGGTCGATGCCCTGAGCAGGAAGTCACATAAGGAAGTTGTTCAGGAATCCGCTGATTCTTGGAAATAGATGGGAGAGTTGGACACCTTTCACTTGGATGCAAGGGTAGAAGGTGTTAGAGGCTATTTGATTCAGATGACGGTGTAGTCCTCCTTGTTGCAGCAGGTGGAAGAGTCTCAGTGGGGGGACTCTGAGGCGGAAGTGATGCGGGATCGTGTCGATCAGAGAAACGCTCTAGAAGGATGGTCAGGGGACAACCGACATCAGATGCTATTCAATGGAAGGTTGTTTGTTCCAGAAGTGATGCGTGAGAGAGTTCTCCGTGTGTTCCATATCTCAGCCTTGTCGGTACATCCAGGAGTTTCAAAAATGTACCAAGGCATGAGGGATCGGTTTTGGTGGCCCGAGGTGAAACGGGGAGTGGTAGAGTTTGTGTCTAAATGCCTAGTGTGTCAGCAAGTGAAGGATGAACACCATGTTCCTATTGGGTTGTAACATCCTTTAGATGTCCCTGAGTGAAAGTGGGATGTCATATCAATGGACTTCATCACATGACTACCCAGATCTCAGGGAGGTTATGATGCTATCTGGGTAGTGGTGGATCGACTGACGAAATCAGCTCTCTTCTTAGAAATTCAGGAGTCAAGCCCGGTGAGTACCTTAGCACAGAGGTTCGTGGACAAGGTGGTGCACTTAAATGTGGTTTCGAGGACTATCATCTCAGATCGGGATACTCGGTTTACCTCATGAGTCTGGAGGGGGTTATAACATGCTTTTGGCACCCAGCTACGCCTTAGAACTGCTTTCCATCCCCATACTGATTGGCAGACAGAGCGAACTATCCAGACATGGGAGGACATGCTACGAGCATGCGTTCTGGATTACATAGGATCATGGGTACGAAACTTGCCTTTAGTAGAGTTTTCCTACAACAACAGCTTCCACTTTGTTATTGGCAAGGAGTCGTTTGAGGCTTTGTATGGAAGTCCATGTCGTTCACCCATTTGCTAGGCAGAGGTATGTGAGATTGGTACTCTTGGGCCAGAGGTAGTGCAGAGCACCACGGAGAAAGTCCAGCTTGTACGTGAGAGGATGAAAGCGGCTCAGGACAGACAGAAGTCTTATGCTGATCGTTAGAGGAGGCCGTTGGAGTTCGAGGTGGGAGATCTTGTGTTCTTGAAGGTTTCCACTCGATGGGGGCATCAGAGGTTTGGGAAAGGGATCAATCACAAAACTAGGTTCATCGGACCCTTTGAGGTGCTGAGGCGAGTTGGCGAGGTGGCATATCAGCTGGCCCTACCACCTTAGTTGGAGATGGTTCATGTCGTCTTCCACATCTCCCAGCATCATCGGTACTTATATGATGACTCTCATATTATCGACTGGGGAGCGTTAGATATGGGAGACGACGTGACCTTGGAGGTACGACCAGTCATAATCGAGGATCATAAAGAGAAAGTGTTATGTGGATGAACCATTCTGTTGGTTTGTGTGTTGTAGAGGCATGGCAGCCTCGAGGAGAGAGCTTGGGAGTGGGAGACCCAGATACACACTCAGTAACCGGAGATGTTTTTACTTGTGTTTTTTCATGTTCTTCTGAGCTTTGTGTTGATGTTATACTCTTTACCTATGATATATGGAATATTTGTCTTTTTGGTTATGAGACCTTTTGTTTCCTTGTTCTCTGGGAGTGTGTAGCATGTCTGGATGTGTGGGTAAAGTGAAAAACCTGAATCTTAATCGAGATGCATTAATGAGGAAGCGATTGAGCCCGTGCGGGCGAGTGTGTGTCGCCTAAATCGGATAATATCTCGACATAGAAGAAGTAATTTTCCCCAAACCACGTGTTCGGGCAATGTCTAGGTTGTACGTTGTTGGGGGCATTGTAAGTTGGAAAATCCTAATGTATGAAAGTGGGAAGACCCAATTCTCAATCGATACGCCTTAATGAGGATGTGATTAAACCCATGCAGGCGATTCAGTTCCACCTAAAGCGGATAATATCTCGACATAGGAGAAGGAATTCCTAACACATATGATTAGGGTTGTTGGTTGGGGTCCTGTTATAACGAGAACCCTAAGAGGTATCTTGTTGGGTTCCTCTGGATTGGTTTTTGAATTCTATGGGACGAGAATGTTTTAAGAGGTATCTGATGTAATGTCCCGGACCTCTCCGACCCATTTCTTTGTCAAAAATAAGGTCACGATGTCTTATGGAGGGTAAAATGGACTTTTTCCACACTTTTCAGAATATTGAAACTACACGCCGTGTAGTGTGAGTACACGCCGTGTAACCCCTCACGGGGTATACCACATGTTGAAGGCTTTGTCCTTGCTGTGTGAAATAAATGGGTACACACCGTATGTCCAGTTCTACACACTGTGTCGTCCTTCCCTGCATACGCGTTACCAGTCAACGACTGTGTCCCATGTTGGAGTTGTGCATTTGCTGTGTGAAATAAATGGGTACACGCCGTGTGTCCAAACTACATGCCATGTAGTCCATCCCCGCGTATGTGTTACCCTCAAACCTTGTGTTGACCAGTCAACGACCGTAGATCTGTGTTGGAGTCCGTGTGGTGATCATGTGAAATAACCGAGTACACGTCGTGTACTTTAAAGTACACGCCATGTTCTTTTGATTTTCTCCCCTATAAAAGGAGGGGTCACCTATCCTTTTCAACTCACCCATATCCTCCCCTCTCCTCTAAGAAGAGTTCTCCCAAGGGACTTGAAGGATCTTTCTTCCATAACTTCTTCATCTGAGCTTCGATTTACGATCTATTAGTGGCCACAGGATCGTAACGACGAGGCAGAACTTATGAGCTTGGATCCGTTGTCTCTCCTTTGGCCTTTCCTTTCCAAATTCCACCCGAGGAGGTTTTTCTAGGACTTTACGGATGTGACAGACACTGACAGGCGTCTTCTAAAAGTTGATCCGGGGGTGCATTCTGATCAGAACCTTTTGAAGTAGAGACCTTACCTTCGTCTCTCTAATCTGTGCATCATGCGGGGTTGGTATCTTCTTATTTCCATAAGAAATGGTTGAACCATTTAAATAAAGATAATAAATGGCTTATACAATGGGGTTGGGAATTTTTTGATTACTGTTACTTTACTTTTTATATCTTGTGATATTATGTTGTGAATTGAATAGGCTTATGCCTATTGAAAATCACGGTCGATGGGGTCCTTCTCTTGCACAATTAAATGTTTCCCTATCTTTCTAGACTGATTTGTGGATGGGATATTTTTGAATGTGGAATTTGGTTAATCACATAATGTTGGCTGATTAAATGGAAAACTGGAACCCTTGCGTGATCACACCAATTGAACAAAAATTGAATAATGAACATGTGAGTGTTGGCTTGGATAGGTGGCATGTGATGGTGGTGTTTTGTGGGTTGTTGTGGATCGGGTGTGCAGCGGAGCTGCGGTTGGCTTATTTGTGGGTTGGTGTCGATGTTATAGAGAGGATGTGATAAATGGTATTAAAGGGGTAATGATATACGGGTTTCGGTGTGGTTGTGGTGGTTGGAAGTGGGGCTACAGGGATGGGCTTGAATGTGAACGGACAATGGGTTGTGAAAAATAAATAAAAGTGGAAGAGTTAATGAATGGTGGCGCATGGTAATGGAATGGGATTAACGACCAATGGGGATGTTTGGTTAATAAGAAGGGTTTTTTTGTGCTTCTTGTGTTTTCATATCTTGATTTGTGGAAGGCAGGGATATTCTTTACGAACGATTGATGTGGTTGGTTGTGGATAGCTTCCCAGTAGTTGAGTAACTATATAAACTAATTCTTCTGAAATGTGAAAACCTAAATGGGGTTGGGGTTGTTTGTTGTATGCATTCTTCATAGTATCAATGCCGAGACATGTGCTCAGTTCCTCTATTTAGAAGCCATAGGTTGGGTTGTGTGTTTGGTATTCATATATATATATATATATATATATGTGTGTGTGTGTGTGTGTGTGTGTGTGTGTGTGTGTCTTTGTGGTTTACGCACCCCACCCATGTTGAGCACTTTGTGCCGAACACTCCCATTCATGGTAGAGGGTGTTTTTCCCATAGTTAATAGCTCCTTCCTGCTCCTTCTCCCCTAGGCTGTGATGGCTTGAGGCGACCTTACACCTAAGACTCTTCGGGTAGTTTTCGATTGGGGTGGCTTTACCCCAAGACTCTTTGGGCAGGTTTTACTGTTTCCAAGAATCTTCGGGATGAGGCCCAGGTGTGTGCTGGCGGGATACCTGGTTGTGAGGCCCAGGTGTGTGTGGGCGGGATACGTGGTTGTGAGGCCCAGGTGTGTGTGGGCAGGATACCTGGTTGTGAGGCCCAGGTGTGTTCAGGCGGGATACGTCGTTGTGAGGCCCGTGTGTGTGTGGGTGAGATGCGAAGTTTGAGAGGCCCAGGTGTGTGTAGGTGGGGAGAGTGTGGCAGCATAAAGACGTTCTCCGTTAGAAAGAGTATCTAACTAATGGGGAAGGGTGCGGGGTACCCAATACTCTTGTTCTTATATACTACTATCTATTGTGATTGTGTTTTTGGTGAGTGTGACTAGTGAGGTTGGGTGGATAGAATTAATTGCTAGGTTTCTTCTGTTGTTCTCACAGGACATTTGGATTTCTCCCCTCTTATGCACGAGAGCTTTAGGTTTCCCTACTGATTATAATTGAATGCTCACCCTACGTTTAATTTCAGGTTTTCAGGAGGACTACCAGGGCTATGCAAGACCCTACTAGTCATACAGTTGGAGTTGTTGCAGCTGATGTAATGTTGTTTTCTTTTGGTATTGTACTTTTTAGCTTTCTTTTAATAGCACCTTGTTATAAAATTGTTTAAACATACATGTGGGCTTGGTTTGGGTTTATTTCTATACACTTGTTCTTTTACTTTTTTTGGTTGACTTGTCCTATTTCTCTATCTTAAAATAATAAACTGGGTAATGCCTCCAATTTTTGTGAAAACTCATACCCTTGGTGCTAGTTTCCACCCCGGGGCCGACTGGAGGCGGGACTCGGGGGGTCATTTTCTCCCTTACACTATTTCCATCTCATGAGGGGAATCATTGGTGGGAGTGGGTCGTGACAATTCATGTGTGTCACTTCTGCACTGTTGTTTTTCCCTTGGGATCTGCTAATATTCTGATTTTGTTTTGTACCCAAATATATCTTCATTCTTAGTGTAGGTTTTTTCAGTTTGACTTCATCCATGACTGCTTTCAGATTTTGTTCATGTCCCATACAAGTCTTGTAAATTGGAACAAGACTGTTGCTTCTTTTCCGCTGGAGGTCTGTGCTCCACTTCTGACTTTTCAGTCTTTTGAATACTCTGTTTCCTTGGAACTATACTATGTTTCAAGAGTTTTTATTGATCCTTAATTTTCTATCGTAGACCAACAACTTATTTTTTTAGTTCTTTGATACGCTTGACCATCTCATTTCCTGTGTTAGTCAACAAAACGATTTCATTCTTTTGTTCCATGATTTATGCATATACTCAACAAAATTTTCTAAGCTCTATGGTGTTGAAGATTTTAGTTTTTTAATTTATTTTAATAGCTCATACTTTTCTTCATCCTGTTGTAACATATAGGTTTTGGCATCAAGAGCCAATTCATTGGCTTATTTCGTTTTGGCTCTCGAAACATCTATCTACTCAACAGCTTCTTCCAATTCGGCTTCCATATCAACTCTTCCTTCAACTTATTATTATTCTCCTCCTGCATTAGATTCTTTCTTTTCTTGAGAACTACTAATGACCTCCACCAAGGCATTTTATATACGATCATTGAAGTTTTCTATTTCTTCCAACTTTTTAACCTCAGACTAATATGAACATTCATAGTGTTGTGAAAGAAGACTCCTTTTCTTGATGAAATTTCTTTTGAACAGTTTCTTTCCATTCACGTAGGCTGAAGACTTATTTTGGGGATTTCAACTTTATCCTCTTCGTCATCTAGAAAACACCTTGGGAACCTTGCTGTGATATGTCCAACATTTCCACAAATAAATCACACAAGTGGAAGATTCCTTTTAAACATTCATTTTTGTCTTTGATGGTTCGAGGAAAGAAATGACATCACTTCATCTGTCTCTTCATTCTCCTGAGATTCTTCAATGGCGAGATTCTTCATGGCCTTAAATTCCACCTCCTTAGATTTCTCCTTTTCCATAGAATCATTGTCATTATTCTTCATTTCTTTTTCCACAAGTGTACTATGCAGGTTACACAACGTCAACTATTTTGGATCTTTATCTTCCAAGACTGAGACTTTCGGATTAAAACGAGGTGGAAGTTTTCTCAAGATACAATTCATAATATTTATATATTAAATGAATTCTCCAAGACCCGACATGTCTTCCATAACAACTTTTACCCTATTGAAAATTGCATCAACAGATTCATTCGTGCTCATTCTTAGATCATCATTCTTGTTCCACATAACATTCATATTTGCCTCTCGGACATTTGTATCCCCATCATATATATTCAAAATCTTTCCCCATATATAACATGATGTTTTGCATGACATCACCTTTGTTTAGATCAAATTGGAAAGGGATCCACATATAGCATTAATACCCTTAGCGTCAGCATCTAGCTCCCTTCTATCAGCTTCTGATAATGCTCCACTTTTGATGTCTGCTGAGATACCATGCATAGATACTATAACCACATCCATTCCCAATGATCAAAAATAGTTTTTCATTAAAATCCTCCATATCTGAAAATTACATCCGTAGAAGATCAGAATCCCTTTATGATTGGTGACCTCCATTTGAGAGATAACCCCTAATAACAACATTTCCCTCTGATACCAATTGTTAGGTCCACAAGGATGAATACCCTAGGGGTGAATTAGGGTATGAATAATTTAAATTAATTCCCGTTCTGATCTTGTTTCGGTGTTAAGAAAAACAATCTTCTCTCTATTTCCTGGTGCACAATATAAACAGAAAGTAAAGAATACACATGACACAACAATTTTCACTTGGTTCACCCTCACTGGGATACATCCAAGGATCATATATCGGCAATGTGTCGATGTAACAAATCCAATAAAAGTGAACTACCATTTAAAAAGCTCAGGATAGATCACTTCTATTCCCCGACTCACTACCTTTACAATGTTTAGGGTCAGCTCACTTCTTTCCCAAGGGTCACTCCCGGTTTCTCTTTCTTTGGCTCACTGCCGGTGGAGAGGATCACCTTATTCCTCTTACTTTTCTCACTACTCTGGAAATGATCCACTCATAGTTTATAGACCTTTGTTATCTTCATTATCACTAATGAATGCATCCTATGTTATATGTAGATTCTCTGTTTAAGTTCAACATTCACCCGTAGATGAATATCACATTGCACCGATGGTGTGGGGAAATCATCAAGATTTCACAAAGCCCTGAATGACTTCAATGCTTCAAACATACATGGTGCCCTTTTCCAAGACGACATGAAATTCTTGACACATGAGTTAAAACCGGCACACAATTTCACCTCAACCACTTGTGCGACACAAGCTTCTACAACTCAAAACTTGCGAGATGCACACCCATTTACACCCAAACCTATTTCAACACGTAACCGCCAACTACTGCGCTTCTTCAAATCCTGGTGTGAAATTGTCACAAAACCATTTGCACGACACCCCCGTAATCAACTCAAAACTATGGAGACTCTATTCCTTCCTCTCCCCAACCACTTTGGACTCGCAACAATCAACGGGCGTTCAACTTCTACTTGCGCGACCACACCACCACTTGTATGACCACCACAACTGCGTGACGGGAGATCTAATTTTCACTAATTTCTGAACTCACACCAAATGAGGAGGGATATAACTCTATTTATAGGCATTTGGAAACCCTACACGACAACGTGCAAGTCTCCTCTCGACATGCAAGTTTCAGCCTGCAAGTCATGGGGTGCAAGTCACTTGCGTGAACAACCCTAAACATGGGAACCCCTTTTCCCCTTTCCATATTTTGATGTTATCATCTTGAAAAACATATGGCACACAATTTTCCTCTCCATCAAATCAACAACGCTCAAGTACCTTTTCCAAAACCACTTTTCTCAATTTGTCGATTTACAGGCCAAAAAACTTGGAAAACACTAGAAAACGTGTCCACCTTTTATCTTATCTTCTTTAACCGCATCCAGATTGATCATTCCTTTGTCGACATTCTTTAATCAAAAATGGATCCTTAACCATATCCCTTGAACTTGACATTCCACCATGAAATCACCTTTGTCAAAAAAAATTATTTCATGGTTTTCTTTCTCAACAATCACAACACAATGTGACACTTTGTCAACACACACAATCACCTAAAAATGCTTCAATGAACCCTTGAAGGATTTTTTCTGAACACATCTCCCCTTTATGGGACCCACCTCCCTAGGACCTCCTCCACGGTTGTTATAATACACACATCTGGAATAACAGTTAGGTACTCCCTAGTAGGGACTTACTTCATTGATCTACCTCCATGTGGAATTATGATCAATATAACCCCATCTCCACAACAAGTTAAACATGACACCAATCAATACTAACATATGTTAAATGTGGGATGCCTATGGAAAACATTGAAAGACATTGCTTTTTAATCAGATACCTCATGATGGAATTGGGATACATATGGTTTTATTCTTGAGATGCATCCATGGGATCCCCTCATATGATGAAGAATGTATCTTGAAAATGTTCCAGTTTTAAGACATTCCAATGAATCCTGGTGTGATTACTACCTTGAATGAAGGTTCCTACCCTGTCAAGACACCTCATAATGTCTAGATAGAAGAATAACAATTAACTAGTTCCCACAATGATATGGAATCTGGAATTATTTTCACAAATACATGTTAATATATGGGGAGGCCGAGATTAGGTAATGGGTTATAAGGGGAAATCCAGTAAAGAATTAACTCACATCCCATCATCCTATTTCAATCATGGAGTAGAAATCTTTGAGAATGTGAATAATCCCACCCATCTATGGAATGAGGAAATGTGGGGAACAATAAGATGTTAGTGAACAAGAACACACAAGGCAGTGCTCCCAAGTGAATGTGTCAGATAAAATTATAAAGAAATTATCAATATGGTTTCAAACCCATTTTGGTGAGAGCATATAAATCTATGGAATAAATTATAATTTTAATATATATGTTGATATTATAAATCACATATTATTTATTATTAGTAAAATACTATAATAAATCTTTCATTGAAAATGGGTTTTTTCATTTCCTTGAATCAATCAGTTTTGATGGGATATTAGTGATTCTATTTACACTAAATAATCATATTTTTTTATTTATAATAAATGAAAACATCTCATCAAAATCAGTATCGATGTTAATTTATTGTTACATGGAATCTTAATGATGAAAACAATTAGAGCTCTAAAAACACTTTTTATTTATGTAATTTTTTTATTTTAAAATTAACTCATCAAAATTTATGTGATATTATTTGTCAAAATGAATTTTAAATTTGAAATTGTAATAATAAAATTATTTAATAGTGTTAAATCAATATTATTTTCACTAAAATTTATTAATAAGATAGTAATTTATTTCTAATAAAAAAATTAGTGTAAAAGTAATAGATTAAAAAAACGTAAACAATAATTATTTTATTGAAGGGTGGTTTAGGTTATCTTTTATGAAAACTAAATATCCCAAAATATTTGTACAATTTTGGATCCATTTTCCATGGAATGGTGACATCATATTTTTTTAAAAGTTATGTGTACTTCCAAAATATCCTTTCTCTTCTCATATAAAAGGTATAAGTTCCTCCAATTAAAAACTCACTTTCCATTGAATATATCCTTTTAAATATTATATTTTCCAATAATTTATGCATATCATGCGTTAGAAATCAATTGGTTACTATTATTTTTCATATGTCTAAAATTTCAATGAAAAATTCAAAAGAACTTTATTATCCCAGATGTGAGTATTATCAAATAATTGGATCTTCTATGAAATCCACATAACTAAATTATATACTATGGTTAATTACATAATTATAATTGTTCTAATTTTATATTTTAATGATACTTAATTAATTTTATTATCATTTTTATTCATTTAAAAATGGATTATGAAAAAAAGTCATTCGCACGTTGTGCGGACTATCACCTCAGAGATATATACGAATTCCCTCTCCTTCACCGACATAAATGGATGGATTTAAATATTGTATTTGAGGACACATATTATTTTTATTTTAATAGTAATTTTATATTTTCATATATCAAATAACATATTAAGTATATGATGAATGAATTAACATCGATAATTTAATTTTATAAAAAACATACTTAATGGGGAATTTTATATTCAAAATGTATAATGTTTTATTAAAGATTAATTATTCATATAATTAATTATTATTATAATATATAATACTATTTAAAACTAAATAACATCATCATGATACTGTTAAAATGATATTATAAAAAAACCACATCATAATAAATCATTAAATAAGGGTATTTTCATGTTGGAGATGGTTTAACCACATAATATAACAATACAATGAATTTATATCATGAATAAATATTGAAACATAATTATGTGTATAATATGAACTACTATTTTAAATAACATTTTTTTGTGTTCTCAATGTATAATATTAATACATAATTCATCAGTTAAGAAGCCACCTTTCATTCGTTAAAAATAATGTAAACACGCCTATTGTATATTTCATCATCAAGGACAAAGACTAATACACTCCAGATTGTAATTTGATAAATAAAAATTTATTATAAACCCTAAATAAATGTAACATTTATTATCCATTAATATATTACATTTGAATAAGAATTAATTTGGATACCACTATTATTAAACAAGTACAAATCATCAATACTAAAAAATCCTAATGTGAAACCATAAGAGAATTAATTTATGGACTAACTATTTAAAAAGTGTTTGAATAAAAGTGTATATGAGTAAGGTTATCAATGAAGTTATTAATATGATGTTTATGATACATGGGATAATGGAATGACATGTAATTCATCAAAAGAGGCAAGGCCTTTTTATCTTAAATTCAACTCATTCTAATATTTGTGGAATTAGGCACCGAATTTCATTTATGGAGTGTATTCATTTTTAATTTGAGATATCATGTCATGAATTATATTTGAATACATATTTAAAATGTTCAATTAGAATCCTGATATTTCAAGTTTCTTTAATTACATTTTTACTCAATACTAATTAGATTTATTAGTCTCAATTCTGATTTATTGATAAATGTATTTTGTTCTTCACCTTGTTACTTTTATATATTTTTCTATTGATTAAATATCCCCGAAATATTATCTAAATAAAACACAATTATTTTATGTGATTTTATAGGCAAATATTTTTTCCAAATTCAAATTACTATTTATTTATTTTACTTCATTGAAGTGAATATTTTTGGTAACTCATCATTAATTAATTGAGTTATGATTATTCTCATTGAATTATTTATTATAAATTTGGATATTTATACCTTTTATTGTATTTTATTTTATTATCTCTTTGTTATTTATATATGTTCAAATATCATAATACATATGAAAAATATTTCTCACATATTTAGATAAGTTCTTTAGAGGTCATATAATTGTTTATCTATGTAGAATATGGTCATGTCATTCCATTATTGATTTATTCATATAATAAATATTCTATTTGATGTGAAAATTAAATTTTAAACAATTATATCGGATTATGTTCATCAAGAGATTATTCTACTTTACTAACATGGATAGGTATATTGTTATTAATTATATCATTATTCAAATATAAATGATTAATGGAATGTAGAAAATATATTGTTTAAATATTCTACTTATATTTATAGTTGAGTTATGATCAATATATTATTTTATATACTTAGCGAAAAATATTTTCACTCATGATAATTTTAGAATGCTATTGAATGTGGAATTCATATTTGATTTATTTATATCTCTATATATAGAGAGCTATGTTTTATTCTGGAAGAGGTTTCATTAGAAATGGTATGAAATATGTTGATTAATCTTGTTGGGAATATAATAGACATAATAATGTGATAGTATGGGGTATAAATTTTATATCCTATGGATGAATAAATATGTACCACGAGACAAAAAAACAATTGAAATTTATACATTTTTTCCATTTTAAAAAATATTCATGACTGTTATCTCGATGAAAAGTAAATGCCTTATCACAAATCCTAAAAAAGTTATTAATGTCTAGAATTATGCATTACAATATTAGAAGAACATTTTCATTGATAGTTATGTTTTAATTTATTTTAACTGATATATCAGTCTCCAAGTATTGTATTGATTATGGATTTATGTTGTATACAAATTCGTATAATACTATTTATAACAAGTTAATTCCTTGATTTTGTTAACTGTATGTTTCATATAATGAGAGTTTGACATTACCCCCTAATATATTTAAATTTACCTAAGATTTGAATAATAATAGTGCACATTATATATTAAAATGAATATACAATGGATTATAATTTATAGGGGATGTGGATGAATTATCATGAAATATATCATTACATATATATATAGTATGAAAAAATTGATGGTTGATAAAAATATAATGGGAATTATTATTTTATTTTCAATCCAATTTCTATAAATAACTAAACATGAATACATCCATAAGATGTATGATATGAAATAACCAAAAATTGATATGTAATTATGGATGGTTATGACCTGGATTTTACAACTGGTGTCAAAAGATGATTTGAATTTATCTTTCAAATGAACTAGATTTAATAGTGACTGTTCGTGGAATCACAATTGGTACATAATTAATGGACCAGATATCATTGTAGAGTAGTATTTCAATTGAGGATGATTTAAGGGTTGTGATGTAACACCCAAAGATTCTACAATACATTTCTCCTAAAATAATCTTAACTTTTTTTGATATCTTAGGACACACGTAACCCCCGAGACAATATAAACCATAATATAGTATATGGTTTCAAACTAGATGTTACATTGGATGTGTTAATAGGAACAAAAACATCTAATATAATAATAATTCAACTAATACCTAAATATATAGATAAATTAGTACTCAATTTATTGTAAACTCATTATATTCTTTAGAAATATGATTTTCCTCCAAATTAAAACTTATTTATTGTTTTGTGAGAAAATAATATAATAAATTTATAATAGTGTTTTAAAATGAAATTGAAAAAATGAATTTTATTATTTAAATAATAATATATAAATTAACTTAAATGGAAGTTTAGTTATTTTTTAAAAGATATTATGTTTTTAGACAATAGTAGGAAATAAATATTTTTCAAATATTGTCTTCTTCTTTATATCTGGTAACTTAATTGTTGTGTTATATTTTACACATGGATCTAAATTCCAAAAATTTTAATTTTATTTATCACAATTCGTTAATTAATTTTGATTCATTAATATTTATAATTTTGATATAAGTTAATTATTATGCATAAAAAATTTCACTAATAATAGTTTAACACTTTGTTTTATGAATTTATATTATAATTGTGTTCATCCAATTATAGAGAATGGGTCATGAAAAATATATAAAGTATTATATATTATGGGGATCAAATTTTTTAAATTGATTCTTCAATTTTTTGTATTTTGAATAATAATTGTTGTGAATATTTTTCACCTTGGTAAAGAAAATACTGGTAATACATGATTAAAACAATGAAATAATGTGCCAATATCTTCTAATACCATTAATTTATTTAATTTCATTGAACAAAATAAAAAATACAAATTCAAAATTTGAATATATATATATATATATATATTTACAATTTTCCATTGAAATTAATGCTTTTACTTTCAATGATGAAAATTCAAAAACTCTACTCCCCTGAAATTTATATCACAAATTTTTTTATATGATAATAAAATGTGTATAATTTTAGAATTAATGATATACTTAAAATATTAATTCAATTTTTTAAATTTAATTTAATTTAACTATGAATTTATGAAATAATTATCGTGAATCCTTACGCAACACAAATATCGTGTATATTCATGAAAAAAACATGCAAATATTTATGAAAAATATAAAAGAAATATATTAGGGATATGTTATAGTTACACATGATAATTAATGATTATTATAAATTATTAGGTATCTTTGATAGATTTATATTTAAATAAAATTTTTATTAGACTATTAATAAATATAATTTTAATGAATAGAATCAAAAATAAAAATAATCATTATTTATGTTAAATAATATTTTAATAAATTATTAAAAACACCTAAAATAATAAAAATTGAATAGTTAGGGTGTTAAATGTCATAAAATGACTACCCATTTTCCATAAATGAGATAATTATTAACTCATAATTAAAATTATTATCAATTAATATTGATGAAGTTATTACTCTTGTTTAGGGTATAATTAGTTAAAAAGGGGGAGAAACAAAAAAGTCATATTTTAAAATGAAACCACAAAAAATATTAATTTAACTATATCTTGATATTTTGACAATAAAATAATTTTTTTCTATTTAGATGAATTATATTAGAGTCTGAATTTAATTTTATTTATATCATTTTGGTAAATCCTTGGGCATCATTTCCCTTTCTTAAAAAATAACACACCTAAACTATTTTATTCACACCCAATTGATCCATTTCCCTTGACCTAAACCTATAAAATTATCCTATAAAATTCTAAATCTAGGAATTATAGGTTCTAGTATTCTTGAAATACCATTCCAATTTTCCATTATAGGGGATCTACTAGAGGACAGATAAAGGAGACACAATCTCCCTACCCGGCCTCTGGCAATTAATTTATTATCATAGTTTCTATAAATATATATATTCATCATAAAATAATTCATTCAGTATCATTAATATACAGAAATATATTTTTTAATTAGATAATGTAATTATCCATGCTATTTTATATTAATTTGGATTTGTATGTATCACATGTGTGTACGTGTAGACTACCACAACCATATAGAGATACTATTCCTTTTCCATCATTATCATTCACAAAGGTTTAATATGATGGATTTAATGTTTATATAGTAAATTTATAATATAATTATTATTTTTAATTATATTTTAATATTTTCTTCAAACTATTAAATCCACTAGTAGATTATAGTGTCAGTGGTTTGTAAATATAGAATACCAATCCCACAAAGTGGTGTTATTCATTTTTTTATTCTTTTTTTATGTAAATGGTGATAAGGATATATTTTATTATATATATTATATAATATTTATTCTATATATGATAATTATTTTTTATTTTTATTTAACTTCATCCATATAATAGTTAGAATTGTGTTCTTGTGTACCTTTGGCCTTCCGTCTTTACAAATGATGCAATTCATTTTTCTTTATCATTCCATTATTTATGACTATACATATATGTATAATATCCATATATGATATTTTTATATGATATTTAAACTTATTTTAGTTTTTAATACATGTGTTAAATGGAGCTTTATTGTCTTTTTTGGAAAAAGAATCATTTGGATTTTTGAAAAATGATTTGAAAGAAGCAATTTTTTAGAATACGCAACATGAAAGAAATTTCATGCATTAAAAACCCAATAATTATTTTAATATTAAATGAAATATTTAAATGGTAATTTTGAATGAAAGTTATTCACATAATATTTGGTAAATTTTTTTATTTTAATATGTGATTTAAAAAATAAAATTTAATCTTCATCAACAAATATTAAAATTAAGTTTTAAATCAACATTTTATCTATGATAAAATTAGTTTATGTTTCATTGAATGTTTTGGGGATATGATCCTATTATTCCATCAATATTTTTTCATGGTATAGTTTATCATTTTGATGTTTAAATATTAATGAATCCATTTTATTATAAATATCAAAATTTATGTTGATTGATTTTAGGATCTTGTTGAATGGAAATGAATGGATTTTTAAATGTGAAGTACGAGGATGGAATAATGTTTCCAATTAATTTAGTAGTAAAATAATAATTTTAAAAGAGCTATAAGGGTACACATGAGGTTATTCAAATATTAAAAGTGGTTAAAGTGTATGATATCCCATTCTTGAAGCTGGTTCATGGGTGGTTAGTGGACGTACAAAATCGTATGAGTTTCTTAGTGGGTGGACAAGATATAATATTTCATTCATTATGATTATGAAAAAATGTATTCCATTCTATTATGATATGATCTTATTCCAAATTTATCTTCTTATGTCTAATTTACTATGATCACATTATGATTCATGTCTTATATACCACTACGATTAATTCTATGACTCATGTTTTTATGTAAGATTTATTTTGTATGATTTTTTAAAGTATAAACACAAGTTATCACACCCTTTAGGATCATGAAATGTAATAAAATTTCATTGTTATCTAACTTTTCATGCATTAATTTTCAACTCAGTTCACAATTTATAATGTTTTCTTTTCATGGAGTTATGAAACAATTTTATAAGTATAACGTGTCTTAGAAGGGTTATAGTTGTGAATTATTTTATGGGAGAAAATTTATATATATTATAAGCCATCTTTTTATGTAAAAAAATTCAAATAAAACTAAAAAAATAATGTTTTTGGATTTAATTATACTGTAATGTAATGAATATTTATCTAAAAAATTTAATATTTATGCATGAAATTTATGGGTCGCAGTATTTAGTATCAATATATGATTTAGTTACCATTGGAAAATATGATGATAAAACCATAGTGAGAACCCTTAGTATAATACTATATATATATATATGAAAATGTAAAACATTAATGTTAATAAAAAAGTTTGGTTTTATGATATATATATTTAATTCATATATTTCATTGTATTTCATTGTATTGATTTTCATATTTAAATGATTATTGGTGTAATTTTTTGTATGGTTTAACTAGTTTTATTTTTCATGAAAAGATATAAAGAATATTAGAAATGGAACAAAATGATGAACATATTATAGATAAATGAATCATCACTGGATTAGAATAGCTAATCCACATGACAAAATATATTTTTTGGAAAATCATGGAGCGCTTCCAAATCACATAATTGAAGAACCAAGGAAAAAGAGGATTTCAGAGCCCAAAAAATTACATTATATATTGGGTAATAATTACATGAAATATACCGGTTCATGTAGTGAATATAAAGACACTAAATGAAGCAATAAAAAATATCATTAAAAATTATATGGGATGTAATTATTAACACATGGTGAAAATTTCTTACATGAGATTTTAATGTCCAGATTCACTAAATCATAATTTTTTTGACCAAAAAACATAAATAAGGCCCATATCAAAAAACCGTTAGACCATTCCGTTGTGGAATTAATTAAAATAGGATCCCATATAAATCCTATAAATAGAATGTTATTCTGGTACTATTGGGGATCCAGACGCAGAGATAAAAGTCTGGAGCATTAAGCTGCGTTGTGCATGGAACTCACTAAGATCATCCCTATTCATTCTTATGGTTTCTTTTTAATTATCATTCCATCTTATAATCTCATTACTATGATTATGGAGTAAACCCACCAAGTTCTACGCTAATGTATTTAGAAGGGGGAGTTTATTTGTCATTATTTAATATTATTTATTCATGTATTTGATTTTTTGAAATTTAACGTTCAACTTCAAATCCCTTTGTTTCTATTTTATCATGTCAATTAATATTTTAATTTAAAAATAACATTAAAATGTTTCAACTTAATATCCTAAATACATCATGATAATTTTCCACTTTAAGGGGAAATCATGTTTAAATACAATATCTATACAGACTTGATTTAGTGAAACCTACAATTACCAGGCTGAGGGAAATAGTGAATTTATTCATTATGGGGGAGAAACCATGACCATTGGATCATCAATTTATTTAATATGAAACCAATCATGAATTAATAAACATTTTTTATAAAATACAATTTCACATGAACCATGAAATTTCAAAACCCAGGGGTGTTATTCAAATCTATTTATAAATCAACTAATAAATCTACAACGTTTTAATTTCTCATTCTCAAAATAAATCATTAAAATTATCTCACACCTTTCACTTCAAATAAATTAATAAAATTAAATATTTTGAAATTATAATCAAACTAATTTCGCCATTTATATGAATCAACCTCATCCTAATTCTATACTAAATTGAATTCATTATGTTGTATAGTTGAGTGCTTTATAAGTCTGTATATTTTAGAAACTTTTGTGGAGTTAATGATGGACACTAGGACAATGTTTTTCTTATAAAAAAACAAAATTTGGGATACTAAATTTATATGAATATTTGGAATAGAATCCTCCATTGGTAATTAATTTAAAAATAGTTAGTTAAGTATAAGTCACCCAACATTCTAGGGAATTATGGGTGATACATTATTGTACACCCGGTTGATATTATTTTCTTAAATCACAATTTTATTACATACCTCCATAAATTATTAAAATTGATAATGATCAATGATAAACTAATTTGAACATAAGGTATTATATATTGATATTATGTCAAAATGATTTATACATCCAATAAATTATTTTTCATTGATATGTGATTAAACACTATGTTTATAATTTATTATATGATGGTATTTGGTTTTATTTAAGGGATAGAACCCAGAGGAATAATTTTATGAATGAATATGAAAGGGACTCTAGTGATTATGAGTAAAAATTTTGTTTTAGGACTAAAATGTAAGATATGATGATAATTCTTAATAATTTAGCATGATATATTGATAAAAAAATATGTTATCAAAATCTTGGACTAAAAAATAATATAGTAGTGGATTATAATAATAGACCATGTTGTGGAGACTATGTGGAAAAGAAGGCTAAATTTTATTAATATATGAAATATGGAATGGGGAACCCCATACAATATTTCTAGGTAAAAAGAAAATAATTTATATTTTTAAAATAGAGGAATAATTATATCTTTATAAAGAAAAATATATATTTTTAATCAGAAAAATAAATAGCATCTTGTTGTTCCAATTATAGTCAGTAGTATTACATGATGTGTGACGTCCCGAACTGAGTTCCACATATTGGTCCTTAGGATGGTGGGTTGAATGAATATAGGCAAACCTCCCTATATGCTATAAGATTTATGACTGGAACCTAGAGTCTAAAATGTATATTAGGGATACTATACCATTAATATCTAAGTAACAGGAAAAAATAAATAAATAAAAAATATCGAATTATATAAAATTAAATAGAATAATACCCAAACAAATACATACTAGTATCACATGATAAAAAAAATAGAAAATAATATTGATACAAAATTAGTATACATTTCATTTCAAATATGTCTCAAGTGTTAAATTAAAAACCCAAAATAAGGACATTGAAAAATCCTAAGTGGGTCCCGATGTAGAGACCCTAAGCTTGACGTACATGGAAATTAAATTACTTTTGCGGAATACTTAATACATAACAAAAACAGACACACAAGGATCGTAATAGTTTAGTGTCTTTCGAAACATAGAACGTAATCTTCTAATCGTGGTGAATGATCTTCAACTTCTCCCATAAAGATCTTCCACTTTTTGTTTCCTGACCTAAAACCATTCTTTTGATTCTAGGGGAAAATAAAACATAAAAAGGGTGAGCTCAAATGCTCAGTAAGGGTAAGCATGGATAAAATAAAACATACCATATAAATTGTAACTTAAAAACATGAACATAATGTTTAAACATTAAAATCTTGAGCAACGACATAAAACATGGAAGTACATAAGGCATAGATCATAATGGAACATAAACCATGATAAAATAGCATTGGAATAAAACTTGTAATTGTGGAATCAATTAAGCACATGTAATGATTTCCACAGTATCCAAAGCATTGCTTCCAATACCATCTTAGTGGACAAAGTCCCATTCTGAATCGAGTTCACTCCCCGTTTCAGTCCTGTAACACTGAACCAGATAAACATACCGTTCCAGCCATGTCTATCTCATGAGATATAAAATCATTACCCAATGCATTGGAGGGAGATATAGGTCCCACCCATCTCATAGTGAAATCATTCTTACTTGTGCCACAAAATAAACTTAAAACATTCGTCATAACCCAAAGAATAAAATGGGTTTCATAAACATCATCCCATCATTTCAAAATCCATATAAAACAAATGGAAATTTCATCATAAAAAGTGAACCATGTAAATTATATAGACATTAGACTTGAAACATACACATATCAAATAATGCCATCTTAGATGGAAAATGGTTTTGATAAAACATTTGAAATGAATTCTTGAGGAAAATATCCTTTCTTCGTCCAAATAATTTTCATTTCAAAAAATGCCATGAACTTTTAAAATAAAAGTATTTTGTTAAAAATAGTCATAAAATAATGTAGAGTAAGATTCATGAAAATGAGGCATTCTGAAACCATAAAAATCCGTTCACGCCGTATAAGTTAAAAATAACATTCTCCTCGTACTTTTGTCGGAAAAGTCAGAAAAGTACCTCGTAACGTAAAAAAAAGAAAAATTCCTTACATACCATGTAGTAAAAGTCAAAAATGGGTAAAAAGGACTTTAATAATACATGAAAACACATTTATAAAACATGGACATGGATGATTTAAATAACCCCAATAAATACTTACGAATAAGCAATCTCGGATAAAAATGAGATTTGCAAAATTATCCCTTACCTTATGTCCGATATGCTTCATATGTATCCGAACCTCCTGTATAATTATTTCAATAATGTCATTGACTTATTACAGAATCATATTCATTGTTATGATATCATATATGGTTCACTTATGACTTTATATTACGCATTCTTTTGTAAATTCCATGATAAAGAGTGTTTTGGGTAAAATCGTTTCATTTGTCGTCCGTGTTTTGATTTGTAATTATTCATATGATTAATTTGATCACAATTACATAATTACAGAATATAAAACATGATTTTTATAGAATATATATTCAGAATATACATATATATAATAGATCGATAAATGGTAATAAATACACCGTTCATGGAGACAGTAGGTCGTACATACGCATGAACGCTGTTTTCGTTTCCCTATTGAGTTGAATGGAATTATGTAGATGAAATACATATATACATAAATCAAGTATCTTTATAATGTCATATATTTCATTATTATTGCTTATATATACTTTATAATCATTCTTAAATGGTTAACATGGAGAATGAATCTCATCGCATCGTGGAGACGGTAGTCCGTACGTACGCACGAGCGATGATATCGTTTCCATAATTATTGAATTGAATTGTAGTGTTTGATAAAATATATCAGAATCATTATGATGTTATAATAACTATGTATAGTTATTATTTACACCATTATACCCATCCATGTAAGGTGTTGGTGGAAAAACATATTACACCACGGCGTGGAGACGGTATTCCGTACGTACGCACGCGCGGTGATTTTGTTTTCTGTAGGATGGATAGAAGGTGAAATGGGGTTGTTTCATATTTATAATAAAAATCAGTATATTAGTGATACTGATTTTATTACTTTATAATGAAACAACTAATGAATAAGATTTTGAAGAAGAAAAAAGCTTGAATGAATCGGGAGAAGAAATTACCTCTTCTTCGATACGCCTCTTTAAAACCTCCTCTTAGGGCACTAAGATTGGTCTTTAAAGTAGACCAGAACCTCTAGGATGTTTCTAGGGAAGTAGATAAGAAAATTTTTCAGGGTTTTTCCGAGCATGAAGGCTCAAATTGGTGTGAGGATGAGAGGGAGGTGGTTCACTTTTACAAGGGAGGAGAGGGGCACCTTTGGAATTCTTAAAAATATTAATTTATAATAAATATTACCCCACTTAAAAACCTCAACAAATGACTAATATTCGCATATTATATGAGATAGGGTTGTAATCCCATCATCAAATCAAATTTAGACATGTTTGGATCTTATTTTAAACCTTATCATATTGATTTATCCTTATTTAATCTATCTAAGTTTATTTGTGGTAATAAAATTCTAAATTTTAAATTATAACAAATTATTACTTATTTGTTGTGAATTTTCCATAATATTTTACTTTATAACATTTTAGACCATATAAATATAAATTTATAATTTTTAAATATTTTTGTGATTTTTAAACAATTTTATAATATGTTATTTTTATAAACTAACAATAGTGTCAATTTTGACACTATGCATTTATTTGAATTTAAATAAAATAATGTTCGAACTAAAAGTTTTAATAGATTTATAAAAGGTCATATGTATCTATAAAATTAGTTTATCACATTAAATAGTTCATATAATATTTATTTTATTATTTTTAAAACTATTTATTTGGTTTATCTCTTAATAAAATAATTACTACAACATTTTTGTTTAATTATTTAATATACTGATTTTTTGCATAAAAATTTAAAATTAAATACTATGATGAAGATAAATCTATTACCTTTCAGAATAATACTTTAAATCGAATTTATCATCTTAATATCACAATATTTAAATTGTTATATTCATTAAATTATGAAGGTGACAACTTTGGAATCATTTAAAATAAAATAATATAAGAGTAATAATCACTTTTATAAGGCTCCAAACGGTTATATATGGGGTCATTTGATTATTAAGGTGTATATATACACTACTAATATGTTTTGGTCAGGTTTTTGGGCCTTTTAATGGGTATTAGTATTTCAATAAAAACTATATTACTTATTTTCCACTTAATAAATTATTTCTGTATCATTAATGTATCACCATTAATGACAATTATTTAATCCCTAAAAATTATAAATAAATTATCATGATGTAGATAATTTTATTAGATTTCTGGAGACTATTAATGTTCGAAGTTTTATGGTGTTTATAACTAAATTAAAATTATTATACGTATAAGATTTAAGAGAGTGACATGTTTTCACTTTGTTTGGTTTTAATAATAATTAAATTATTTTCATGGTCAAAAGTCCATAAAATAAATCTAATCCGACCCTTAGTTGATATGGGTTTACTTTTAGCCATCCAATAGAATTTTGTCATGTGTTAGGGTAATTTTATAATATTATATTTACCCTTAATTACCCGATTTACCTTTAACTATGGTAAATAAAATTTACCGTAGTTACTATTCATAATTCCCAAAAATACAAAGTAGCCTATTAACATAATCTGGACCCACTAATTCCAAATATGGAATTCATTTTTTCAAATTAAATACACAGAAGTTGCAGAAATTATATTAAAATTAATCCCGTTGTCGAATGAAAACATGTTTTTGTTTAAGACATTACAAAAGATTGAATTGATTTAACCTACGAATTTAATGTAAAATCAATGCAAATGACATACATTATATTAAATGGTAAAAACATATTCTATTTATACTTTAAAACCATTCAATATTATAATTTAACCATATAAATAATTATGATGAAAAAACTTGTTTTTCATTAAAATATACCGTGTTTTTACTATTCATCAAAATATGAAAGTTACCAGAATAATAAGAAAAATTTATCCAAAGTAAATTTTTATTTCTTTATTCCAAATAAGAATTTTATATTGTCAAATTGAACTTATAAACATGTCAAAAACTTTATTTAATGTGGGTGCACCATCAAAAGGCGGCAAAACTGCATTTTTTGAAAATTACTTATTTTACCTGAATATTTTATTTTGTTCTTATTCCATGTTCTAGAAAATGTGTAAGATGAATAATAATGTTATAAAATTCAAAATTTACTTAATACTATTCATAACGGCTAGTTCATAATAATATTGTAATAATATACCGTTGTTTAGTAAATCCCGGTATTGCGTACAACACACGCTATCGAGGAAGGTCATGATTGCGTGTAATGCAAGCCAAGTCAGGGTTGCGTGTTGTGAAAGAATCCTTCGTTGTTTCGTATAACAGAATCCTACAATATTTCATTTATACATTGAATATATATATATATATATATATATATACTCAATGTTGCGTAGAATAACTATTATCAAAATTATGTGTAACACGAACATAGAATAGTGTTGCATATACTGCAAGCTAATACGGTGCTGCGTATAGCGCAAGGTAATATTGGTGTAGCATACAACACATAACATTAATGAAATTAAAAGAATATTTTTCATAAAACCTCTGGGTGTTATATTCTACCCCCCTTAAAATGCATTTCGCCCTCGAAATTCGTCGGGGTTATAAATGGTTTACTACTCGAAAATTTGTTTAATAGAAACCCACATCGTAAAAAGGAATACCAAAACATGGCTTTAAAAACTAAAGTATGAAATGTAATGGTTACCCAAATTAACTCATCACCGGGTTTCCACGTAGGAGAACATAGGTGAAAACATGGATATGGAAGAAAAATCTAACCATCAAGTTCTTATTGAGAGTGGTAGAGAACATGGCTATGAAAAAGCCAACAATCACAAAGCTATTGATTTTTGATGATCTAAGGTATCATCTGATTCATCAGATATAAGGGAACTAGGACAACATTTTTGGTTTTCATGATCATTTCCCTAAAGTTGATGAATTAAAAGAAATACTTGCATGATTTTGGTACAATCTCACTGTTGTTCGTGAATTGAACAATTTCCACTTCATCCCTGAAAGAAATGAAGTTGAATTTGTCATTCGTGATGTGTTAGAAGATCATGTGATAGAATGATGGGTAATTCCATCTCTTTAAAACAAAAGGTTAGAAAAATCTATAAGTCCATATTATGGTTAGATTAATCGTATATGGTTACAAAAATGAACTTATACTTCATATATCATACCGCTTAATAAAATAAAACTAGTTTCTACTAACCAGGGACTTCCTGTAGGCCATTGGTAGGCGATACAGGCTAGTCGCACTTCGGTTGTGGGTTCGATTCCCACACCCTTGTCCGACGCAATGGGTTGTCGCCTGTCCTGCAGGTTTTCCATTTTCTAAAACTACTTTACTATAACATCCCATTAATAATATCGAAAAAAGTTCTATCTTTAAACAATACTATCTTATGTCCAACATAATCCATTCCAATCATTAGGCTTATCTAAAATACTTTGGTTCAAGCTCATAGTATAAAGAAAATGATTACTTGAAATGTCATCAACCAAGCATGTGAATACCATCATTTATACCCCATATATATTGTTGGTCACATTCCAATCCTGTGAATACCTTAATCATGTATTCTCTTGAAAAATAAATACCCATTAAACCTTAGTGAAAACATGAATGCTGTCAAAAGTTAACTCTTTCCTCATACCAAAATCCTCAAAATTCTATATACTCAAACCATGATATCACTAAGTCCTTATATCAATCATGAGGTCATGAATACAATCAAACATCTCATTATCTTCTTATTCCTTCATTATGTGCATATCATCTACTCTACAAAAATATATGAATAATATTCCATGGTTACTGGTACCATTAAACATATACATTCAAATAATTTTAGGAAAAAAAAAGTGTAACAATCCTTATATGATTCTTTATTCCATAGTACCATTAACTATACAATATAACTCTCGATAAACATACAATCATTCCACTACCTTCTAAAACAACCGACTGAGATTCAACACTTCTTTGAGCTCATATATCATTTGTAGTCTCCTCATCATCATCCACATAAATACTACCCATATGACCATGCTGATTCTCTTCATGAGATTTTCCATTAGGTAATTGGTTTGCATAATGATCGTACATTCCACATTTAAGACATCTAATCATTGTTGATGTCGTAGCAATACCATTATCATTGTCCATGGTGTTAACTAAACCTTTTCCTTTGAACTTATTTGATTTTTGTCCATCTTTTCTACAGCCAAAGCATCTTCCAGTTCCTTTGAAACAATGTCCATTATGCCTCTTACCACACGATTTACATGAGGGAAATTGAACTTTATTTCTTCTATGATCATCATGACACTCCATCTATCATTATTATCTGAGTCGGGAAACTTACGAAAGTTGTGATTGTTGATCATATTATGAGATTGATGATTAGGCATAATAACGATGTTTGGACTTCCAGATCCCATTTCATTTTGTTTCTCATGAACAAAATCATTCCATTTTCATTCATATCCTCCATTATCATGAATCTTCCTATTTCCAGCCATTTTCTAAAACCCAAAAAGAATAGTGTGAGAGGAAAAAATCATGCTAGGGAAAAAAACATAGTAAAGGGGGAGCACCCTCAATATCTTACATCTTAGGATAAATTATAAGATTGTTACCGTAGTTCTAGGACTATATCCTATTCGTATTCTTATCCTTAGGTACATCCCTAGACATACCTTAGAAATATCTCTAGGAATCTCAATAATATTTTTGCATCCTAGTTTCAAAAGGTTGACTAAACCTTTCCTCTGATACAACCTGTAGAGACCCTAATCTTGACGTACATGTACATTACATTACTTTTGCTGAATACTTAATACATAAAAAAAACAGACACACAAGGACTGTAATAGTATAGAGTCTTTGGAAACTGGGAACGTAATCTTCTAATTATGCTGAAAGATCTTCAACATCTCCCATAAAGATCTTACAATTTTTGTTTCCTGACCTAAAACCTTTCTTTTGATCCTGGGGGAAAATAAAACATAAAAGGGTGAGCTCAAATGCTCAGTAAAGGTAAGCATGGATAAAATAAAACATACCATATACATTGGAACATAAAGACATGAACATAATGTTTAAACATTAAAATCTTGAGCAACGACATAAAATATGGAAGTACATAAGGCATAGATCATAATGGAACATAAACCATGATAAAATAGCATAAAAATAAAACATGTAATTGTGTAAACCATTAAGCACTTGTAATGATTTCCATAATAGCCAAGGAATTGCTTCCAAGACCATCTTAGTGGACAAAGTACCATTCTAAATCGAGTTCACTCCTCGTTTCAGTCCTGTAACACTGAACCAGATTAACATACCGGTCCAGCCATGTCCTTCTTACGAGATATAACATCTTTACCCGATGAATTGGAGGGAGATATAGTTCCCACCCATCTTATAGTGAAATCATTCTTTCTTGTGCCACAAAATAAACTTAAAACATTCATCATAACCCAAATAATAAAATGGGTTTCATAAACATCGTCCCATCATTTCAAAATCCATTTAAAACCAATGGAAATTTCATCATAAAAAGTGAACCATGTAAATCATAGAGACATTAAAGTTGAAACATACACATATCAAATAATGCCATCTTAGATGTAAAATGGTTTTGATAAAACATTTGAAATGAATTATTGAGGAAAATATCCATTCTTCGTCAAAATAATTTTGTTTTCAACAAATTCCATGAACATTTAAAATAAAAGTATTTTTCTGAAAATAGTCAAAAAATCATGTAGAGTAAGATTCATGAAATGAGGAATTATGAAACTGTAAAAATCCGTTCACACCGTATAATTTAAAAATAACATTTTCCTCGTACATTTGTCGGAAAAGTCAAAAAAGTACCTCGTAACGTAAACAAAAGAAAGATTCCTTACATACCATGTAGTAAAAGTAAAAAATAGGTAAAAAGCACTTTAATAATACATGAAAACACTTTTCTAAAACATGGACATGGATGATATAAATAACCCGAGTAAATACTTACGAATAAGCACTCTCGGATAAAAAAAATATTTGCAAAATTATCCCTTACCTTATGTCCGATATGGTTCTTTTGTATCCAAAACTCCTGTATAATGATTTAAATAATTTCATTGACTTATTGAAGAATTATTTTCATTGTTATGCTATCATATATGGTTCACTTATGACTTTATATTACCCTTTATTTTGTAAATTTCATGTTAATGAGTGTTTTGGGTAAAATCGTTTCATTTGTCGTCCATGATTTGACTTGTAATTATTCATATGATTACATAGATCACTATTACATAATTCCAGAATATAATACATGATTTATATATAATATATATTCAGAATATACAAATATATAATAGATCGATAAATGGAATGAAATACACCGTTCATGGAGACGGTAGGTCTTACGTACGCATGAACGCTGTTTTCATTTCCTTATTGAGTTGAATGGAATTAAGTAGATGAAATACATATATACATAAATACAGTAGCTTTATAGTGTCATATATTTCATTATTATTTCTTATATATACTTTATAATCATTCTTAAATGGTTAACATGGATAATGAATCTCATCGTGTCGTGGAAACGGTAGTCCGTACGTACGCACGAGCGATGATATCGTTTCCATAATTATTGAATTGAATTGGAGTGGATGATACAATATATTAGAATCAGTATGATGTTATAATAACTATGCATAGTTATTCTTTACACCATTATAGCCATCCATGTAAGGTGTTGGTGGAAAAACAGATTACACCACGGCGTGGAGACAATATTCCGTACGTACACACTCGCGGTGATTTTGTTTTCCGTAGGATGGATAGAAGGTGAAATGGGGTTGTTTCATATTTATAATAACAAATAAGTATATTTGTGATAATTATTTTATTACTTTATAATTAAACAACTAAAGAAGAATATGTTGAAGAAGGAAGAAGCTTGAAATAATCGGGAGAAGAAATTACCTCTTCTTCGTTACGCCTCTTTGAAACTTCCTTTTAGGTCACTAAGATTGGTCTTTAAAGTATACCAGAACCTATAGGATGTTTCTAGGGAAGTGTAGAAGATAATTTGGCAGGGGTTTTCCGAGCATGAAGGCTCAAATTGGTGTGAGGATGAGAGGTAGGAGGTGCCCTTTTATAAGGGAGGAGAGGGGACCTTTGGAATTCTTAAAAATATTAATTTATAATAAATCTAACCCCACATAAAAACCTAAAAAAATGACTCATATTGAAATATTAGATGAGATAGGGTTGTAATATCATCAACTAATCAAATTTAGACATGTTTTGATCTTATTTTAAACCTTATCATTTTGATTTATCCTTATTTAATCTATTTAAGTTTATGTGTGGTAATAAAATTCTATATTTTAAATTGTAACAAATAATTACTTATTTGTTGTTAATTTTCCATAATTATTTACTTTATAACATTATATAACATTTTAATTTAAATTTATAATTTTTAAATATATTTTTGATTTTTAAACAATTTTATAATATGTTATTTTTATATAATAACAATAGTGTCAATTTTGACACTATTCATTCATTTGAATTGAAATAAAATATATACAAAAGATATATCGAACTAAATGATTTAATAGATTCATAAAAGGTCATATGTATCTATGAAATTAGTGTATCACATTAAATAGTTCAAAAAATATTTATTTTATTATTTTTAAAACTATTTATTATGTTTATCTCTTAATAAGATAATTACTACAACATTTTTGTATAATTATTTAATATACAGATTTGTTTCATAAAAATTTAAAATAAAATTCTATGATGAATATAAATCTATTACCTTTCACAATAATACTTTTACACGAATTTATCATCTTAAAATCACAATATTTAAATTGTTATATTTATTAAATTATTAAGGTGACAACTTTGGCATCATTTAAAATAAAATAATATAAGTTTCATAATCACTTTTATAAGGATCCAAACGGTTATATATGAGGTAATTGGATGATTACGGTGTATATATACACTACAAATAGGTTTTGGTCAGGTTTGTGGGCCTTTTAATGGGTATTATTATTTCAATAAAAACTATATTACTTATTTTCCACTTAATAAATAATTTCTGTATCATTAATGTATCACCATTAATGACAATTATTTAATCCCTAAAAATTATAAATAAATTATAATTATGTAGATAATTTTATTATATTTTCGGAGACTATTCATGTTCTAATTTTTATGATGTTTGTCACTAAATTAAAATTATTATACTTATAAGATTTAAGAGAGTGTCATGTTGTCACTTTCTTTGGGTTTAATAATAATTAAATTAATTTCATGGTCAAAAGTCCATAAAATGAATCTAATCCGACCCTCAGTTGATATGGGTTTACTTGTAGCCATCCAATAGATTTTTGGCATGTGTTAGGGTAATTTTATAATATTATATTTACCCTTAATTACCCGATTTACCTTTAACTATGGTAAATAAAATTTACCGTAGTTACTATTCATAAGTCCAAAAAATAAAAAGTAGCCAATTAACATAATTTGGACCCACTGATTCCAAATATGGAATACATTTTTTCAATTTCAATACAGAGAATTTGCAGAAGTTATATTAAAATTAATCCCACTGTCGAATAAAAACAGGTTTTTGCTTAAAACATTGAAAAAGATTGAATTGATTTAACCTACGAATTTAATGTAAAATCAATGGTAATGGAATACATTATATTAAATGGTAAAAACATATTCTATTTATACTTTAAAACCATAAATATTATAATTTAACCATATAAATTATTATGATGAAAAAAGTTGGTTTTCATTAAAATTTAGCGTGTTTTTACTATTCATCAAAATATGAAAGTTACCATAATAATACAAAAAATTTCTCCAAAGTAAATTTTTATTTCGTGATTCCAAAGAAAAATTTTATTTTGTCAAATTGATCTTATAAACATGTCATAAACTAGATTTAAAGTGGGTGCGCCATCAAAAGGCGGCAAAACTGCATTTTTTGAAAAATACTTATTTTACGTGAAAAATTTATTTTGTTCTTATACCATGTTCTAGAAAATGTGTAAGATGAATAATAATGTTATAAAATTAAAAATTTACTTAATAATATTCATAATGGCTAGTTCATAATAATATTATAATAATACATCATTGTTTAGTAAAACCCGGTATTGCGTACAACACACGCTATCGAGGAAGGTCGTGATTGAATGTAATGCAAGCCAAGTCAGGGTTGCGTGTTGTGAAAGAATCCTTCGTTGTTTTGTATAACATAATCCAACCATATTTCATTTATACATTGAATATATATATATATATGCTCAATGTTGCGTAGAATAACTATTATCAAAATTGTGTGTAACATTATCCAAGAATAGTGTTGCCTATCCTGTAAGCTAATACGGTGTTGCGTATAGCGCAAGGTAATCTTGGTGTAGCATAAAACACAAGACATTAATGAAATTAAAAGAATATTTTTCATAAAATATCAGGGTGTTACACCCGATATCATTTTAGGTTGCCTCATGCATGATACATCCCAAAAAATCCAACTATCATATGGATATTTCCCATACACTATCATATTAACATGAATCCTATTTTTGTAACTATTAGGCATCCAATGTAGTGTGTGAGTAAAACATAGTAGGCCACCCCCAATGGTTTCTAAAACAATATCCATTCTATAATAGTGTATGTAGTTGTATAGATAATAAATTACAATACAAATTTGAAGATTTGTCACATCAGATTATTTTTCAATTTACCACATCAATCCCCAACTTCATGATGGCACCCGAACCATCAATAACTGCTTCATCCCATGTCTGTATATGAGCTATGTATAATAGGAAATAACATTCCATTATTTCAATTATTTCATTATGAAATTAATTCCAATTTCATATCATGGACACTATGATCCCTAGTCCAATGCTAATATCACATGCCTTTAAAATGATGTCTTCCATATCAGGATTATTTAGAGCTTTATACCATGTACCAAGCCTCATTGAAATTTTGATAATTATTGCATGTAGGATATTTTAATCCCCACATGATTTGTATTTGGGGACCTACCATATCAGTTTGGAACCCATGGCTATTTTTATCTATAGTAATTATCCCACAACTCGTTCATACAACAATCACAAATATCACATATATAACAATAATCAAGGTTAGTCATAATTAAACAACATTTCAATTATTCACATCATGGTGAACCATTTTATTTCATAAAAACCACTACGGTATATATCATTATTCAAATGGAATTATATAAACATTTCACTATTAATCCATTTATCTACATTTAATTATAGTTTCCACTATCCCATCAATATTAGGCTAAATAACCATTTAATTCCTATTTTTCACCAAATTTTGTAACCCATTAATCAACCCATTTCATTATCAAAACATTTACCCATTTAATAATTATCTATTAAATCAATTGATCAATTCAATTTATGATCTAATTTGACATGGAAACTGAAATTTCACAATTTTATACTTGCAAATTAAATCATGACTATGGGAATTAGAATTTAGGCCAACTAACTTGAGGTCATTGGCAATTGTTCCCCAAAACAAAATCCCAAAATTGATTTACAACGATCATGATCATAATGGTGTAGATGATCTAGGAACAAAAAAAAATCATGATCATAAGGTTTAACATCATTCAAAACCTAAATCTACAACAAATCCATTAGAGGAAAACTCATCCCTCCTCATTGTGAATGAGAGATGTGGGAGAGATAAATCCAAACATGGAAGATATTACCTACCAAATGAGATATAATCAATCAAAAAATAAAGCATTCTCAGAGAAATTTGTTCTTGGATCATTGAAATCCAGGTGGGAGAATCCAAAAATAATTGAATTAGGTTAGAGTAGAGACATGGATATTTAGAATTTATACCGGGGGTTGAGTATTTTAATTAAAAACTTCAGTGTAATAAAAATTGAGTGCAAAATTTCTGATGATGTTGCACATTGTTTATGAACCCATGAACCTTAATCATGCACATCATCTTATGGATCATACAAGTTTTCATAATTTCCCAATGGTTTCACAAACAATGTTCTCAAAATACAAATCCCATCTTAGATTGTCTGCATGTTTTAATGGGGTGGGCCCACAGTTTGGGAAAACTGCACATCAATAATTCATTACACAAAATCCATCGAAAAAATACCTAAATTTTAAAAATTCATTTAAAACATCAAAAAAATAAAACCAACAAATTACATAACAAAAAATTGTAATAGTGTAAATAAAAATGAGAATGATATGTCTTAGGAAACTATGTGGATCTTACCGACTTCCAACTATATGACAATTCATACATGAGATGTACTTCCAATAATCTGTATGATTATAAGTAAGAATACAGAAAAAATGATACCTCATAAATAATTCTCTCTCCTATAAATCCTCATAAACATGTTCATGTTACCAATAAACATTAACTATCATTATGGTTATTCCCAACAACACATTCCTACTACGATCCAAACCAAAATAAGATGTTCCTCAATGGAAACATCATTCTCAATATCAAAATAATCAATATCAATTACATGTGAAGGTTTGGACAGATACCACTAATGATGTGACACATGAAACATCATGCATTAGAATAAACTTATATAGAAAAGATAATTGGTACATCACTTGCCTGATTATCTCTACAATCTTCAAATGTCTGAAATACCTGGGCTCCATCGTGCTCGGTCTCTGAATACTATAGTGATCTATTCAAGGTGACACTTTAAGTAACTTATGATTGCCCACTATAAAATCATGGTGTCTTCTATGTCTTTTTGCATATGACTTCTACATACTATGATCTATAACCATATGTATCTAAATCAGATGAACCTGCTCAAAAGTATCATACATGAGACTCCATGCAGATAAATATTACTCACCAACCTCTATTTATCCAAAAAGTGTTATGCACAACCTACAATAAAGATCATTATAAGGTAAAAACAATATCTTTTTTGGGACATTCTTATTATAGGTGAATACCCTGAATACTATGATCTTCTACCAAGACCCACTAAAATGATGTCAAGATGTTAAACAAGATCATCATCAGTCTGGAACGATGCTATAATTTAATAAAAATATTGATCTAGGTTTGGTTGGATTTGTTTATTCATCATGGTAAAAACACTAATGTAACCATTTTCAGCAGAAACAACATCACAAAATACTCATAGTGGAAATAATTGATTCTAAATGTATTTCATGGTATATTAGAAGGATGGACCATCAACTCAGGATACAGTAATCAAAAATGAATCATGGATAAAACACAAAACTATCTCAAATAGTCGTAGTGATCATTGATATGCGAGAGGGGATACCTGTACACCACTATAATATAATTTAACATCTGAATAATCACCCCATAAATACAAAATCCTATTAGGATACTTTTTAAAAAGACAATATAATCCCATGGTGACACACTTTGATGGATTAATCCTTCTTCCATGAAATATTCATGTTTTTTCATAACTAGTTGAATATATTCTGATTCCATTCTATATGGTGTAATACAAACTAAGTGAATTCTTGAAATGAGCTTAATAGTAAACTCAACATTCCTCTCAGGTAGAATACCTAATAAGTCCTCAAGAAATATTTCATGGAATTGGTCCAAAATGTGAGGAAAGATATCTTGCATCACATCTCATTCATCTATGACCTCTCTTGAAACCTAGTTAGTGTGATCCCCAAGTTGTTGATGAACATATTAAGTACCGCATTGGATGAAAATTCTACTCTCCTCTATAAACATAATTTACACCCTCAAGAGACGTAAAATTCACTCTACTATAGTAAAAATTTATGTTCTCTCGGTATTCAATCAACTAGTCCATACAAAAAATCATATTAAAGCCTAGAATTTAAAGGATGTAAAGAACCCATAGAAGAAATACTCTATATCGTTGAGTGAACACCAATATCACTAATATATGTATCTCCACCGTACACCAAATATATTATCTTTCTTCATAACCCAACATAAAAACTCCAATTTTAGGATCAGACCACAATTTTAATAGTTATAAAATTCGGAGAGTATGTGTTATAAAACCAAGCATTATAAATTGTAGAATCTACAAGAATATTACCTATAACCATCAATGGTCCTACCACACTATCCATAATTTTAGGTTGAACAACATGCAATGTTCATCTTCCATGTGATTGAGTATGTGTCCCATGAGCTACACTGATTTGCAGATATGGGTGTTATATCCATTACATACCTTGCCCACTACCTCTACATTCAAAAATATAAGAACTCCAACCACCAGACTGATATGGTTTATAACAACCCCTTCTAGTACTGTAATTTTCATGGATATTCTACCCTTAACCATATGTCTTGGGTCCCTGCAAAACCTTTGTTGATTTCTCATCCTTACAAAAGAACAACACTCTCCTTATGGTCAAGGGAATGATCAATTAATCTTACATGAAATACGATGTTTATAGAAGTGGACTTGAGTAAAATCATGAGTAAATTATCCTTCCCCTATCCAATCTTCCTTACCATTATCTATTTAAAATTCATATAGTGATACTTCCTTCCAACAGAATATGTATTTCCTAGTTGCTAGTGGAAAAAACTTATATTACATTATATGACTCCTTTTGGTTCCCCTAAAAAAATGATATCCTAGCTCACCACAATATAAAACAGCATCAAATAAAATATGGTATCATATTACTTAATCGGACATTTAAACCCAAATTAAAAAAAATCGATGTTGTAGGTTCATCCTCTATTAGTAGTATAACAAATCAATTAAAATATTCGAAGTTTATAGTATAGTCTATTTGGGAAATATTCCTCTGGGTAAACCAAATTAATTCATCTTCCTTATCTTGGTTTAGTTTCTCAGTGTAAAATTGATCCCCTAAAATCTCATTAATTCCTTCCAATTAAAATTTTCCATCAATCTATGTCATGTTATGATGTCTCACCAATGTTTTTCATATCCACGTGATATATATGAATCAAGTTGTACTCCATTCCCATCAAAATTCTCTAGGTGGTCATGGATCATCTGGATAGACTCAATCCAGAACTCACCTACCATATGTCCTCCCTCTCTAGTGAAATTTGAATGTTGTTACAATGGGGACACTCATAAAAAACATGACATGTTCTACATAAAAAAACATAGGTATATTTCTAAAGACTTAATAAAGAAAGAAATGTTCTTAGGGAACTACAAACTAGATCATTCACCAGACACTATGGAATAATCATGTTCCACTACTATTGTATCAATAACTGTCGTGGTAGATGATTATATCTATTATTAGAAAAAACAAATATGAGGACATGTAACAGAACATTATCACAATAATATAAGCGATAATAACCTAAATACATAACAATTCATCCCCATACCATACCACACAATCAATATTGAGGCAGTATCATTACACTCAATTGTTCATCGTTAGTGTCATGGACAACATAGTTGGAAAACTATAATATCAAAAAGACTCTCAATAGACACCCATTTATCCATTTCATTAATATAATTTATCATCATTTTAAATTATTAATTTCCTATTAATAACTATTATTATTTATGTTTCATAGACAATGGAAATCACCATCATTTCAAAACTCACAAAATTACTTCTTTTCCATTCATTACTAAATGTATACACGTCCAAAAAATATTGAGTTTCTAGAATTATTCATGTATAAAAAATTCTCACACCATACTAGAACATAATGAAAATTCAACAAAAGTAACAAAATATGTTAAAAAGTGAATCAATCAAGGTGAAATATAATAAAAATGCGTCATCAAACATCAATAACAACAATCCCACCTAGGGTACATAGAATTTCACTTGTTGATTGGTTACCTACTCCAACACACGATTTTATGACCAATGTCAAAATCATCATATTATTCAGTATACCATTACCAATTATAAATATTAAAGAAAAGAGAAGAAAAAAAATCAATTCATACCACTTTGTGGCATCCCATATAGGGTGACACATACAAATTTCTCGTGCTGGTTAGTCTAAAGACCTCTGGCGTGCATGTCTCAATGATAGAGGATTCTAATTAGTAACTAGTGTTAAATAAAGAAATTTCGGGGATACTATACACTCTTTATCAATGTATCACAATAGTGGAAACAAATAAAAAATATCCAACTGATAATAAACCATTTCAAGAATAATACCATAACCAATCCAAACCCATATAACATTTTAAATTAAAATGAAGATAAATAACCAAGATAAGCAATTATATATGTCATGCCATATATATTTCAAATATAAAATGAATAACTCAAAATAAATACACTGAAAACACCAATATTCTTCCTAACAACATGTTTGATTCCCTTATCCATGCTCTATCCCAAATCTTCTATCTAATGTACGAATCTCTCCCTTATATTGTCATGTATACATTTATCTTATTCAGGTACCAATCAGGAAGCCCGAGTAGGATGTGAGTATAACTAATTATTCCACCACAAAGGGAATGTAAAAGAATTAATAGTGTATATATATGTATGAATCTATGTAAATAATGATGTACAATGGTAATGAAAATGTTTTATAATATCATTATTCATTACATAAACAATCAACTCTCATGTTTAATGATAAAACCATTACCATCAATACTAGTTTCGATTGTCTAATATTTTGAACCATATATCATGGGAAATCAAATTAAATTCTTCCATGACTTTCATTATTCATTCAATTCCATGTTCAAATCATGACCACTTTGAACCCTATTTCATTGACATTATCATTAGAAAACAACATCATGTGTGGAACCCCATGGGTATTTAGAGCATCATTCACTATCTGATGTGCCATTCATACTTATTAATTCATTCCATGTCCCATACATTAATTATCACATGCAAGAATTTAGAGGAATTATTCCATAGTCTAGAGCCCCATTGGTATTTGGTGTATCAGTCATTATCCCACACCTCATTTATAAACTACTCACATATATCTCATATATCACATTTAAATTTTTTATCATCATTAATCCCCTTAAAAAATATTATCATCATGTTGCAACATTTTAGTTTATCAAAACCCCCATGGTTTATAACATTACTCACATTGAATAATTTAAAAAACTATCCATTAATCCATTTATGAACATTTCATCATTATATCTATTAACCCATCATGGTTAGGCCATCATACTCTTTAATTACCATTTTAAACGTATTAAATAACCCATTAATCAACCAATTTCATAATTAAAACATTTACCCATTATAAAATTGTGTGTTAAATCAATTTATCAGCACTATTTATGATGCAGTTTTCAAATAGGGAAATTGAAAGTTCACAATAATATAAACTAAAAAAATTGAATATGTGAATTGATATTTATAGAACGGACCTCCCCATCATCAACAGATGATCTCCAAACCAAAAAATCGTCAAATCAAAGTGGATTGTTCAAAATCATACCATCTGAGATGATATAGGACCAAATACCAATGATTAAGATCATGAAGAATAAAATATATAAAAACCTAGATCTAAACCACCACCAACACAAAAAATATAATCACTCTTAATCTGAAAAGGGAGATGAGATTTATATAAATCCAAATGGGTATGAAATTAATTTCCAATAAGAGTAAAATACATTAAAAATCATTAATTAATTTGGAAACTGGTTCAAGCAGCCATGAAATTATCCTAGGAGCTTCCAAAAAAATAATTTGGTTTGGTCATATCTGAAGTGATTTGGGGTTAATATATGGGGTTTGAGTATTTTAAATAAAAACAATAGAGTAATAAAACACTGGTAGACTATTTTCGTGACTAGGATCCATGGTTTTACAAAACATGTACCTTAACATAGGGGTTTCATGATTACTTATATGTGGTGAATGGTATGAAAAACCATGAATCACTCATGGAAATTCCCTCCGAATGGATTTTAATGTTTTACTATGGTGGGTGCACAGTTTGGGAAAACCATTCCAGATTTTTTGACTACCAAAAATCCATCCAATACATCTAGATTTACCCAATTTAACATGAATCAGGCCAAAAATTAATTACAACCATGATATACCAAAAAAGGATAAAAGTGTTCCTAAAAATGAGAAGGAGACATCTCCAAAATGGTATAGATCTTACATGTGGTTAAATATGAATTATCCAACTTAATTCCCCATTATTAGGCATAACATCAAGACAAAAAAAAATTTATATTATATTGAATTTTGTAATCATGGTATATGTACCGATATTATTAATGATGATTTTTATGTTATTTTCAGCGTGGATAATAGTTTTTTTAGAAAAATATCTTATAAAATACTATGGAAGAGAAGTAATATTTTATTTTACAAACCAACCTTAGACCATATTTTAGTGTGATAATAAAAATTAACAGTAACTATAATATTGTTTCCATCTTGGGTTCATATTTTATATTAAAAATGTAAGTATATCACAAATGGTTTGAATTATTTTAACCGTCATGGACATGCCTATTGTAATGGTTCTTGTTGATTTATTTCTATAAGTGTTGCCAGGTCATCCATAAACTCAAGATAATGATTTTTCAATAGAACTCATACATCATTCTCAACCTATTTGAATTTTTTCATATACAGTGTCGCCAAATATGTTATAAGAATTAATTAAGATACACTTGTAGAATATTTATATGGTATAAATTTTCGCAAGTAATTAAACAAGGGTTAAACCATTACATTTTTGAAAAAGGAATATAGATCAATGTGACATTACATTGATGATCATAACTAACTATGATAACAACCATGAAAAAATATAATCTAATTTGAATTGAAGTCTTGTATGGCCAATTATGTGGTGGTTAATAATAATATAAGATTGAGCATGGATATGGATTCTATTAGTTTAGTAATGAATTGATGAAATACTCAAGAGATAATTCTAAAGAAATTAAGGAAACTATGAATTTATAGTGATTCCATTTTGTCTTATTAATTACCATTCTACATTTAGGGAGTTGATTTATACTATTTTTATGGATTACTGTGATCATTTTCTGGATGTCCTTTTAGATGAAATAAAAATATATTTCAAGAGAAATTAAGGGGTTAAATAATAATTGATAGTTATATTGGTCATCATAAGAAATGATTAGATGTATTAAACATTTAAAACATGTGTGTTTTGGCTACATGATATTTCATTTTGTGTAAATATAATTTCAAGTGATTTTATAGTAAAGGATCCATTAGAGGTGGAAGTTACTGACCATTGGTTCAGACCGTCCATCGGGACTTAGATTGATTTTTGTTCGATATTAACATCACTATATAAAGTATTTCACATATATCTCTATTAAAATCACCATTATAACTCTGAAGGTGTATATACCTGACCCCAAAAAGCTGGGAGTTTGTGTCTACTATCATTACATTGTAATAAGATATAAGTAAATCATGTCCCAGGGGAATTAATAGTCTACTAGTCTTAATAAACCACATATATACATGTGTCTTGTTTTAAAATTTAATACGCTAATTACAACATAATTATTTTCATTCATATATAATAATAACAATATTACATCTATAGAATCCTTTTATATCTATTTTAGTATAGTTTATGGAATTGTGTAGGCATGGAAAAAATAAGTGTGCACTCAAATGCCCAGTAATTGTAAATTGTAGTGTAATCAATAGAGAATCAATGAGAATAGTGGATATGGAAATGTAATATTTGAATACACATTCGATGTAATAAAAAATGTGAAGGAAGTGTGTAAATAATATATATATTTAATAAATTAAACACATGAAATTAAAATAAATATATAGTGCATAATTAGTAAGGAAATGTAAATAAATGAAACACATTCCATTTAATCAATGAATTGTGAATGAAATGAATCTAAAGAAATTTCAACATAAAATTTCATGGATAAATAATAATAGTTTAATCTAAATGAAGGAAATTATTAATTATTAGACTCTATGATCACTTGTTAAATGGTAACATTATAATCAAGAGTTATTCTCAAGGATATTTTAACTATTCTTATTCGGACAATGGATTCATCTTATGAGACTACAAAAGCATTTAGGGGATATCTATAATTGTGCACCACCTGTGTTTGACTGTCCAATGTATTCATAATATAATGAATAATATGATTATTAATGTTCTTCATCAAATAACCATATTTTTAAAGTAAATTGATTTATGAATATTTCCCTAATTACTGAAACAACATTCAATGTCAAAAATATATAAACAAACTATATACAATTTTTGAAATGAACTTATCCATGATAAATGGTATTCATGACTAGTGGAATTCTAGGATTAATGATCATAAGAAATTGAATATCACAAGAGGACTAATATTGGAATAAATGAATTGAATCTCAATAATATCCATGTTAAAATCAATCAAAACCCATATAGAATAATTATAAATATGTTTTCAATACAATATATTACAAGTTTAGTAAAATTATATGTCTTTTTGTTAATAAATTTAAGTACAAAATATATATATATAAAACATTCTAGTGGAAAATATCCTTTTTAATTTTGAAAAAAACATTGAAAATCACTATTTTAAAAAATTATTTAATAACTATCCTTTTGAAATTGAAGAGGGAGATTTAATGAAATAATGGTGGGTAAATATTTCTATTGAGTATGAGTTAAGAAACAATTCCATTTATGATGAAAAAACTATAGAACAGTTCCTTGTTCGAATGTCATTAAGAACATTCCTTTGGAAGTATTTTAAAAAGAAAAAGGGGAAAATGTATTTAATGAATAATTTCATAAAGGTTAAAAAATTGAAAAACCATATACAGAACAAATATTTTAGAAGAAAACATATTTTCTGACTAAAGATTGATATGCGGTTATGTTTTCTTTATTTGAAAAAATGATTTTCAAATTGTAATAAATATTTAATAAATTAGGTAATATATTTCAATTATAGTAGTTTTCTTTAAAATTAATTTATAATGACTGAAATCGATTAACATAGAAAAAATAAATTTATGTAAAAGTAAAAAAGTTAAAAAAAAATCATGTAACAGTTGAATGTTTCCTAAAAATGGATGGTGGATGTTTTTTATACCTAAAATTTCTATACATACATGTTTGGATTTTTTTGGAGACAATAGAAATTCCATAGAAGCATCACATTATTCAAATTGTCATGTGAGGTAACTAATGTTCCCTTATCTTCATATATATAGAAGTAATGATTCCTCGAAATCAAGACTACAATTAATTTGAATTGATCTATTTAATACATCCATGTTCCTATAATTGAACCCTACCTATTTTTCCATGATTTTGGAAAGAAATAATATGCACAAGGTTATCATTTAATTGATACATCAAGTACCTGCCGTGAGTATTATCAACTTCATACTTTTTATCTATAATATATCAAGTAATTTTTTTTCTAGACACAAAAATATAATATTATTAATATATTTTATATACATTAATTTTACAATATTTATGGTATTATCATTTATTATTTATATACACCGTTCATTATGAAATATTAACTTTTTGTTCTTTTTGTGTGTGTTTTACCACCTCCATGACATAAAATGTCCCTTTAACCTTCACCCCCATAAATGAATTTGTATAAGGATGGAAAAAATGAATAAATATGATGATTATTGTTACATTAAGGATCTTCTAAAGAAAATTTATGTAACATCCTTGATGCAAGTGGTGCCCAATGGTGCCCCGAACCCAATTGGACACATTACCATAAGTTAATTTCCCCAAGCTCCAGTGGGTACCCACAAGAATTGATGTCCACAATGTGATAATGGGGAAACTATGGCCTCATTGGAAGAGTATACAAAGTAGACAGAAAATAGTATATAATAGTAGAAGTAGTAATATATATAATAGAATTAATAAATAGAAGTCTGATAGTAATAAAACACCTGGATAATATATATAAATGATGCATATCACATGTGTCTAGGAAATCATCCAAACATGTCACAATGCTGGAAATACAGTATAGAAACCGGGGAATTGAAAGGAAAGTAAAATCTAATAGCATCGCAAGCCTTAGCTAGGTCTCATGCACTCTAGATCCACAACAATTATGTACCTTATGAATAATGGTGATTTACCATATCTATACATGAAACCATATAATCTATTTGGGTCCAAAACATTACCAAATAATGTGTGAGTCAAATCAAAGTAGACAACCACCAAAAGAAATTTGCATAACAGTCATTAAATTTATATAGTAGGTAATATGTTGAAATGAAGCAGTAAAATAGGAACTACTCAAAAGTATAAAATCAGAATGTTTTCAAATACAATCATTTAAATTTAATATACCTTCATTGAATCATTTAATCCTTCGGATATATCCTAATATCAATGTCCCAAGCTTACAATAACAAGACATATGTCTCATAAGACCATAAAAACACTCAAGTATGACCAAGTCTAGGATTGTTCTTTAGCTTGGAATACTTATCACAATCAATCTATTATTCAACAGTGACCCTTTCAGAAAGTTCCCATAGAAAAAAAACCACATGTCTAGCACAACAAAAATTTAGATAACAATTACCCTCTAGGAAGCTCTCTCAGTCTAGTGCCTTTAGTCTAACATAGCACTAATCATTTACAAACGACCACCTGGGTATCTCACATGGTAAATACCCATTGGCCATTAGAGTATCAGTAAATTATAAAAAACCACATGGGATGCTCTCATGGTCTAAAATGCAAGTTTGATGACCACAAAGAAGATGTCATAGTCTATACCCTTGGGTCAATATGACAGAAAAACATACAAAAATGATTCTACAAATGGAAGCACTCACAGTCAAATTCCACTTGGTTAAACATTCAAAAATGCATATTACATGCACCACATTAAATCACCATCTCCATCAAAAAAAACTGACGCATGGAAATCTAGGTGAGCATAATAATCATTTTAGAAAAAATGTCCATAAAAGATCAAATTGCGAACACTTACCCATGGGGTGTCTTGTAACACAGTATATAACCTTACACAAAAAAACAACCCTTTATCAAAAAATCAAACCATAGCCAGTAATAAACTTTGTTAAAATCCAAGTCATGAAACACCCCAATCATGGGTATGTGGATCATTTCCATATATAATTCATGAAAACACAAAGAAAGGCACAAAACACCTACCTTGATATCACACAGTATATATAATTGAATTTCATCCCTTGAATCGACCTATAATGGAGTATATCTATAAAAAGATGAAAAAAGTACAACCAGAAATAACTCACAGGAGAGGAAGAATCAAGAGGAAAGGCTCTTGGGGATTCGATAACTCACCAGTGGGATTCAAACACACCCGTCAGTGACTCAATTGGTTCTTGAATGGTTAGTGGTGGGGGTTAGAATTTTGTCATCCATGTCATCTCTTTCCAATACGAAACATAAACATAAGAAGACTATTATGGGAACGTGACATTCCCCCTCACCGATATATCAAATAAAACGAAATCTTCACCGCGTGTTCATTAAATGTACATGACATGTAGTATTTTTAACCTACCCCCGACTGAAGTAGTCTTCTAGGTTATCACATGGCCATGTACTCAGATGTTACATGACTAGTACACTACTATACATGGAAATCGTTTTAATGATGTGTACTCATAAGTACACTGTGTTTACATAGAAAGTCCCTATTAATTCATTTTTTTCTAAAAAACAACCCAAAATCAAGATCCATACCTGAAATGAATATTTGAGTTCTTAAAAATATACCCCCTTAATGAAATACATTCCAAAATTTCCCTTTAAAGATTGGTGGATAAGAAACTAGGAAGAACTCTGGCCACTATGATCATACATTGGTGTCCCTCTCCCAAGTCTTATCATGTACATGCCCATGCTGCCATAGCACCCATACCAAAGTAATGGACTATCCATGGAGAACCATAATGTTTCAATATGAAATCCAAATAGGGTGCTTGACAAAACGGGCCTCCATCTCTAACTCATCCTCCTTAGGTTGAAAAACATCGGACTGGTATGAAAAGTAACACTGTAGCTGAGAAAAGTGAAATACGTCATGCATATCTTGGTACATCATAGGTAACTATATCCAATAGGCAATTGGACCAACTCTTTCTAAAACCACAAACAACCTGAAATATCTCAGTGAAATATTCCCTTGTCTCATAATCCTCTAATGCCCCAAACTCGATGTGACACGTATGAAAACGTGATCTCTAGCCTCGAACTCCAGGGGTCATCTACGTCGATTAGCATATGATTTCTGGCGAGACTGTTCAGTATCCACCCTCTTCCGAATCAAATCCACCTACTTAGTGGTCTCATATAAAATATTTTGTCCCTACATAATTGCCTCTCCTACCTCCATCCATCATAGGGGTAATCAGCATGTCCTACTACACTATGCCTCAAAAGGTTAAATCTGAATCATTTCCAGAAAACTATTATTCTATGAAAACTCCAAAAGGGGTATGTGTCTCTTCTAAGATCCCCAAAAATCTAAGACCCATGATTAGATCATGTCCTCCAAAACCCGAATCATGGGATTAGAATAGTGATATGTCTAGGGATGGTAAGGTGTACTCATAATTACATGTGTACCCAAAACCCTATGTATTCTAGGCCAAACACGAGAAGTAAACTGGGATTTTCTGTCTTAATTGATGGAGTGAAAAAAATCAATGAAAAAGTACAATCACTTAGATGTAGATCCTTACATTCTTATAAACACTGACGGTTTCCATAATTAGTAGGAAATGTTCATCATTTTTGAGCCTATCTATAACAACCCAAACTTCATTATTCCCTCGAGAAGACCTCTGTAAACTTGTCACAAAATCCTTCACAACATCATTCCACATCCACTTAGTAATGTGTGAAAACCGTAATATCCCTCCAAGTAGCTGATTTCATCCATCAAATAATGTTAAGTGGAATGTCACTTCTCATGCTTCCACGATACGATCCACTTTGAATAATACAATATCTTCTGTTGTACGCAACATCGCATTCTAGCACACCATGAGCAATCAAACTAGCCATTAGGAATTGTCATACAAACATTTTGAAATTATAAAATTTTAATTATTCAAAATGGACTTCATTTTTGAATTTATAATATCAAAATAAGATTAGTGTGAATTTTTTGTATTTTTCTGAAAACTTTCAATTTTTGATGAATAGTGAAAAACACTGCATTATTGTTTAATACCAAATTCATATTTAAATAGTTATTTATTTTATTTAACATTATTTAAAATAAAAACAGATGAATAATACCTATATATGTTAAATGTAATTCATTGGAGTTATTTTATAATAATATTATATATATAAAATTTTATTGAACTATTTAACGTCTTTTACCTAACTTCTTGGCATATTTAAAAATTTGAATAAAATGTAATTCTACCACATCTGTGAATTGAATTTAATAAATCCAAGAGACATGGTTGACATAATTTTGTAAAATTTGGATCAATAGTAGGAAGATAATTTATATTAAATAGTAAATTTTGATTTTTATTTACCACGGTTAAAATTAAATAGGGTAATTAATTGTAAAATGATATTACAATTTACATACCACATGTCCTAATTCATTTGGATAAGTGTATTTCGACCAAAATCAACCTTAGTAATAAAATATGATTCTTCTTGATCCACATGGATTGGATTAGGATATTTATTATATTTTATTTAAAGACGATTTAAAAGTGTTAAATTCAAATTTTAATAACTAAAACATTTTTAATATAGGGTCATCCATAAGATAAATTAAACTGTAATAATTCATTAGATATATAAAAATATTTCCTACCTCATGGTACTTTTTTAGAAATTAAATAATTAAATTTATTTATGAAAAACGATGACGTTGTAATTAATTTATTAACGAATGATTAAATTAATTGATGTTATAAATATTAAAATAAATGTAAATTCAATATTTTGGTATCATACAAGATTTTTATAGTATAATATTACTTTTTATAGTCGTTTCAATATATTTTTATCGAATTAATCTTGATATTATGACTTTTAGAAAAACCAAATACATAATAGTGTCAAATTTGACATAAATGAGTTTTTAAAACAAATACTTTTTTATTGAATTGTATAATCGTCCTAAAAATACATGGTTTTGAAAATGGACTTATTTATTTATATATATTTCATTAACGAACCAATTGAGGATTTATTTTCATTTTATAGTTAGTTTATTAACCATTTATTATAATTATACAAGAAGACATGGTAAAAGATAAACAATTTAACTAAGAGTTATATTTAAAAGATATGGATAATATTGTGACCTAAAATAGTCTAAAACCAATTAGTTAATATATTTTCGATCCATAACCATCTTATCCTCGAAATAAATCCATTTATATCCAATTATAAACCGTAAATTATTTCATAATAAATTAGTATTTCAAGCTTTTCCTAAAGTTCCCCTCACCACTCTTATAAAAGGGCACTTCCCCTTATCTTACTTTTACACCTCCAAATCCTTTTGGATCAGACAAAAAATTCTCAAATATCCTCCCAACTTCCCTAAAGGCAACCTAGAGGACTAAATTTTATCAGAAATCCAATCTAAGGATCCCTTTTTTAAATAAAATTGAGGAACCCGAAGAAGAGGTAATTTCTTCATCACCACTTTCAAAGTTATTTTCTTCAGCCACATCATCTTTTTTTTGTAATTTCCATAATAAAATAATAAATCCTGTAAATTATTCATACTTATATGTTATTATAAATATTTTACTACTATATTCATTTTTTATCCATCATATGAATAACAAAGTCACCATACGTGCGTACGTACAGATTACAGTCTCCACATCGTGGTGTAGTTTGTCATTCAACCCTTAATTATTTGGATTGATATAATAATGAGTATAACTAATCTAAATAATAATTATAACATGTTAATGATTCTGTAAATATAATATACCATCCAATTATATACTATTTCACCACTAAAAGAACGATATTTTCACTCGTGCGTATGTACGGAAAACCGTCTCCACGACGTGTTGTGATTTTGTTCCCCATAGTAACCATTCAAGAATAATTTTCATTACGTGATTAAAAATAATTTTTAATAACTTTATATAATCTTGTATATTAATAAAATACATCCTATGCACAATATACATGACTTACATAACAAAACATATAAATAAAAACGAATCAGTTAACACCCAAAACAATGATACTACTGAAATATCATTAACAATGAAATATTTTAAGATCATATATGATATAAAATTTATATATGTGGTTCTTTTATAATTTAATTACAATTATTTTTTCATTATAGAAGAGGTTAATGTACCCTCGACTAAGTAAATGTACAAGGTAAGGGTTAATTTTACAATCCTTATATTATTTGAAGTTGTTTATATGTATGTATCTACTGAGTCCTCTTTATCATCCACATCTATGTTTCTTAAAAATGTATTTCAAAACATTTTTATTAGTCAGTAAAATATTGGTTAAATTCATTTATACCCTTTTTTGGATTTTTTAAAATGTATTAAAAGGAATCATTCCACGACTTTCAAAACAAGGTACTTTATGAGCTTTTTATCAAAATAAGGAAAGAATGTTTTTTTTAACTTATATGGAGAGTGTGGATATTTTCCATCATTATAAACCATTGATGTTTACCATAAAATATTATAATAATTATTTCAAAATAAATGTTTTCTTTTATAATTATGTGACTTTTAATGATTTCAAAATAGAAGGATATAGTTCTCTCAAATAGTTTTGATTTCATCCACGTCAACATACATTATTAGATTTTATTCTTGTTTTAAGATGATTTATTATGACACATTCTTCCATATAGTGTTGAAGGATTCGTGATATGTTTGACTATGTATGTGCTATTTTTATTCAATTCATGGTTTATGGTTAAAGTGTTACAATTTTGTATGTAGGTTTTAATATGAATGTTTATATTATGATTCAACCTTTTCATATGAGGATTGTATTAGACGTAGTAAGTGATAAGTGTGGACCGCTACATCCCCTCGATGCATCAGTAGGTCTCATGAGACAAACTAGTGTCTTGGAACAAGGCATTGACAAAATAATTATTTGTATTCTTGGCACACAACCTTGACTATATTTTTATGATGTCCGACATTATGCATTTCATCATTATGAAATTAAGTATTGATATTACATGTGACTGTTTGACTAGTTGAATATCCATTTGAATAAGTAAATGGCATTATTTTATTATTCTTTTCCATACTATTCGGAAGTTTAAATTTTATTGTCTTTTGTAATAGTCTTATACATTTCCTTAAATGTTTATCCGTATTTATGATAGTTTCTGATATATTGTTATCCTTATTGAACATATGATCACACCCCTTTTTTAATTTTTTTTCCCATGATGTGAAGAAGTTTATTACGACTAACCGATAGAAATAGGGTAAATGATATGAGTGTGTTAAGAGAATACACAATGTAGTAGTTTTTCCATTTTATAATGTAATGTAAAACGGATATAGGTATATAATACCTCCAAGGATACTAAACTAATAATTATTTCGAGACTTTATCTCTTGTTCTCATGCCAATGTTTTGTAATAATGCAACCACTCTGAGTAACTAGGGTCGGGGTGTTATAGTTTCTATCAGAGGAAATTTAGTACCAACCTAGGAAACTAGATTTATAAAAACCCAAATAAGAGAACATTACCATAATATAGTATTTGAGGATTAGGATAAAAGAAAATCAATAAATTTTGGTAGTGTAAATATTATGTGGGGTTTCCACGAAAATAAATATCTTTCTAGATACAAAGAGGTAGATGTGGCTCTGTTACATATGTACCTAGTATTGAAACTCCTACAATGATTTTCTGGCTTGACCCTTGGTATCCGGGTACCCGACAACAGGCCTTGCTGCACACTTGGTATTGAAACTCCCAAGGGATATGCTTATAATAATTCAAATTTTATCTAAAAACTATTATTAGTTATTTATGAGTAAATACTTCCTCAACAGAAACATTTTTATGAATATGAATTATATGCATAAACTGTTCAATTTATGGTAGGTAGTTTACGAGTTTGAAATTATGCATTCCGATTTATATACTAACCTATGCCAATGTATAGAAATAGAGTATAGTGGAAGGAATGGAACTTGTATCAAGGCGTGTAATCTATATGTATTTCCCTCCTATATAAGATTATTGTACTGGAGATGATGATGCAACTCGTTCCAAATAACTTATAACCATACCGTGATAACTCACTCAGGTTTTGAATAATAACCTTACACATATGGAGAAACCTGATCCACAATGTGGATGATCAATGTTAGACCTCTTCATGAGGAAACAAACTCCAATATTCAATGGGACTAAAAATCCATTTGTAGTTGAGGAATGGTAATGTTTCTTATTGAAAATATTTCATTCATTTGGGTTAGCGAAAGGGAAAAATATTTCATTGCAGTTTATCACCTCAAAAAAGATGCATATCAATGGTGGTCCTTAATTTAAAAAATAAAAGAGGATGAAGAAGTGTCAAATATGGACTAGGGTTAGTTTAAAGTGTTTTTCATGGAAAAATACTTTCCTCGTGACAAATGAACAGATATGGAAGGGCAGTTTCTGGGTCTAATGAAAAAGGAGGATGACAATGTCACAAAGTATGAGGCTAAATATACAAGGCTTGTAAGGCATGATGTAGATTATATACATAACCCAAGGAGTAATATTGATTCATTGATAGGTTAAAACCATTTCTCCTTTGAGCATTAGAATCACATTACTTTGCGTCGTTGTCACGACCCGTCCTCGGGGCCCGTGCCGTGACTACCCCAAGCCCGCCTTCCATAGGCCAGGGGCTGGCGACTAGCACCAAAGGCGTAAAATCCCGATAACTGGGAAGGCATTGCCTTTATAAAGAAAACAAGCACCACAGAGTACAAGCGGAAGTAAACACTATGAACAAAAAGAAGAACTGAAAAGTAAAAAGGGGCCGGAAATACAAGCCCAACTGTAAAGTACAACTCGAAAGGGAAAAACAGCGACTGAAAAGTAAAGCTGCTACGCTGAGATGTCCACTGGAAATCCCACCTGAAGGGTGGGTACAGATAGCTCCTCTGCTCCTCGGGTCCCGCCATCCGCTCCGAGTATGTCCCGCCCAGTGGTCCTCCTCCGGTTACCGCCTCGTCGTATAGTCCACCTCCAGGTATCGTCCAGTCCTCGAACCTTCGGCTTCTGTCAGCACTGTCCGTCGTCTGCAACCAACACAACGAGGTGCGGGCATAGCCCGTGCAGGGGTGAGTATAACGATACTCAGTAGGGACCCCGAGACCCTCAAGGTCTCACAAAAACCATCAAGGTTAAACACAAGAAGATCTCAACAGATAAACTCTACTTAGGTATATGCCCATACATATACCTAAGTTATCAAGTAACCCATCTCAATCATGAGGAAACACAAGAATTGTGAAATCGACGGATAACCACTACCCGGGTATATGCCCATACATATACCAAAGTTAGCAAGTGACCCATCTCAATCATAAAGTAACACAGGGTCAAAAGTCTCAGCTCAAACCAGGATTTTCATTAACGAAACCGTAACTACTGAAGAGCTCCGTCTCTAGAGTGTACAGTGGTCCTGTCACGACTCCGAGGCTGCCGCTCACTAACCTAGGACTGCTGAAGTACTCCTCCTGTCGAGTACTGCGGGTTTGCGGCCAACTACCTGGCGCTCCGTCCGCTGAGGGTCTGTCGCCAAATACCGGGCGCCACCCAGATAGCCTGCTGAGGTACTCTCCGGACGAGTACCGCGGGTCTGCACTGTCACACACGTACTCCGTCCGCCATGGGTCTGCACCTCAGAAAGTAGTGCTCCGTCCACTGGGCTAGTCGACTCACTCCAAGTCGAGTCGGTCAAGCAGTCGTCAGGTCTCAGCTAGTTACACGGTCTCCGTACTCTGCACGCTCGTCTTCGGGAGGGTCCGCTCCACGAGCTACTGGCCGATACTCCAAGTATCACAAAAAAAAACCCACGAAGAAGTGCCTCAAAGGTCCGTCTCGTCACAGGGGTCTCAACGCAACAGACGGCGCGTCGATCGGACGCCCGGTCTGTGAGTTATTAGCCTTTTCGTCCCAGGGGCCCGGTTGGTTTCGTGAGCGAACCAAACCCGGCCGTATCTCAACTGTACCCCGAACTCTCATAGGGTATACTCATAGGGACCGTTTCTCATCGTGATCATCAACGCCGCTGACGGTTCGTCAGACGGACGTCCTGTCTGAAAGATAACAGCTTTTCCCGTTCCAGGGGCCCGGTTGGATTTCGGGAACAATCCAACCCGGCCATACTCCGACTGCATCCAAAACTCGGGCGGAGTATGTCAAAAGTTCCGTCTCATCAAGAGGAAGTCAACGAAACAGACGGCGCGTCAATCGGACGCCCGGTCTGTGAGTTATTGGCATTTTCGTCTCCGGGGCCCGGTTGGATTTTAAGGAAAAACCAACCCGACCGTACTCCACCTGCGTCCAAACCTCGGGCGGAGTATGCCAAAAGATCCGATTCACTAAGAGGAACACAACGCGACTGACGGTGCGTCAATCGGACGTTCGTGGCTCAAGATATGAGCGTTTCCGCTCCGAAGGCCCGGTTGGTTTCGTGAACGAACCAACCCGGCCGAACTCAAAGTAACCCGAAACCTTGAGTGCGATAAACCGAAACGACCGTCTCGATCCAAGGATCGCGTTGCCGCAGACGGTTCGTCATTCGGAGTTCCGAGGCTCAAGTTATGAGCCAAAAACCAAAACAGGTTCGAAACGGGGGGGTCCGGGTCCGGGCCGACCCGGCCCGACCCCCCCCCCCGGGCGGCGCGGTGGCCGGCGGCGGCGGCCGGTGGCGGCGGACGGCGGCGGCGCGGTGGCCGGCGGCGGCGCGCGGCGGCGCGGTGGACGGCGGCGGCGCGCGGCGGCGGCGAGCGGCGGCGCGGCGGCGGCGAGCGGCGGCGCGGCGGGCCGCGGTGGCGGCGGCGGCGGGCCGCGCGGGCGGCGGCGGCGGGCCACGCTGGCGGCGGCGGCGGGCCGCGCGGGCGGCGGCGGCGGGCCACGCTGGCGGCGGCAGCGGGTGCCGCACGGGGTGCCGCACGCGGGGGGGTTAAACCCCCGCTTCCTCAGGGTGGCGGCGCGGCTATGCCGCGCCGATTTTATTAAACCGCCCCCCCTCACATGAGGGGGGCCTGCTTGAGCCGGTCCGAGGGGGCAGCCGGCCCCCTCCCTTTAAATTAAAACCGCCCCCCTCATTAAGAGGGGGGTTTTGCCAGATGGCCGGGGAATTAATTCCCCGGTTCCGGCCGGCCAGCCGGCCGGCCGGTTTTCTCCAACGGGACCGGAAAATCCGGTCCCCTCTTCGGCTTCCGACGCCGGCGGCCCGGCCGCCGGTCTTATCTTCCGCCGCGGCCCGGAACCGGCCGCGGTCTCCTCGTCCCACCGCGGCCCGGAACCGGCCGCGGTCTTCTCGTCCCGCCGCGGCCCGGAACCGGCCGCGGCGTTCGTCATCCTGCACGGTGCGACGGCACCGCGTCCCTTCGCCGTGCTTTGATAATATTCAACGCGGCGCGACGGCGTCGTGTTCTTGTTGTTTCTTCAAAGGTGCGTGCGACGGTATCGCGATGATATTTGCACGTTCATCCGCGTGGTGCGACGGCACCACGCCACTTGCTTCCTCCCGCAAGATAAAAATCAACAAAAACGTTGGAGGGGGGTTCGGCCGTGTTCGTGCGATCCGGCCCCCCTCGCGTTAATAATAATAACGCAACTTAAAGAAAAACATGTCACACGTTAATCTTGATAAAAGCACGATCAAGAATAAATGAGGAATCCAAAAGAAAACAAAAACCCCTACCTCGGTTTTAAGATTCGAAGAATCGTCTACGATCCGCGGAAGACGGCGTCGCGGAGGTCGGGCGTCGCGGTCGTCGTTCGTCAAATCCGTTGACGAAGTGCTATGCCCGAAGAGACACGACGTTGGCGGATCTTCGTTTGCCGACGAAGGTTGTCCGAAGATGAGATGGCGTCCCCTTCGTTGTCACGGTGAACGAAGAAAGGAGTTGCGGCGTTCTTCGTCGGAAAAGAGAGCGTTCCTCGTCAAGTCTCGAGGAAAGTCAAGATATAAAGAAAGCAACGATCTCAAGAATCTCTACCTCGATAATCACACGTTGGCGGAGTCGTGGAATATTGGTGTCGATTCCTTTGACGTCGGAGGAAGAGTTTGTTATCGAAGGCGTTCGTCGCGGAAAACCGACGCGGAAGGGATGACGCGGAAGAAGTACGTCGCGTCGCGGATACGGCGTCGCGGATGGATCGTGTTCTTCGGCGGAGAAGTTCTTCGTTGAAGAACGACGTTCTTCGCGTTCTTCGTTCTTCGAAGGTTCTTCGTCAAAGCTTGGAGATGAAGGGAATGCTCTCCAAAGACAAACAAAGAACTCTTAATAAAATAAGAATACCACTTATTTTATTAACACACAACTCAAAAGGATTTCAAAAGTTTGAAATTCAAAAGAGTTAACTCCCAAAATTAACTCACTTATTTAATATACAAGAGTTGTATAATTAATAAGAAGTTAAGTTATCAAGCCATTAAGAGGGAGAGTGGGGAGTTGAAAAGGTGGGGGGGTTCGTGTGGGCCCCACCACACTTAATCCTCCCAAGGGAGGTTAAGTGGGTGTGGGTCCCACTCCCAACCACCTTAGAGAGGTTTTAAGAAGTTAAAATAAAATTTGTTCTACTCAAATTTTATTTAACTCAACCTAAACCCTCAAAAATTAACTTACAACCCGCAACAAACGCAACTCTCGAAAAGGTCTCTTTAAGCGAATATCGGCGCTGCGAGTTCATCGGTGCCCTCGGATTTCAATTCCGAGCACCGGATCAAAAGTTAGGAAATCCCGCTCGTTCGTTCACTGAACGTACCCGAGCCAAACTTCGGAAAATAATTCCGGGCACTCCGGGCCTCGGAATCAGGTGCCGTCTGAAACCGCGCTCTTGTAAAATTCTAAAGAAAATTAAGAAAAAATTTTCCTTGAATTTTACGGGTCTTTACACTACTCCCACCTCAGGGCTTTACGTCCCCGTAAAGCTACATCAAAAACTAGGGAAACGAAAAGAGGACACTGAGCACGCATTTGAGCCTCCCGCTCCCATGTGCTCTCCTGGAGATTCCCGTGCCGCCATCTGTTGCGCACAAGAGGAATCGATCGTCCATGTAGGACCCGCTCCTGGATGACATGGACCTCTTTTGACGTGGCCCGGACCATCTCTGGTCCCACAAGAGCTGCAAGATTTCTTCTTTGCCGAAAAGAGAAACCTGGTCTCATCCCCTGGATGAACCACATTCTTTGCCTAAAACAGTCAATCCTAACATGGATGATATTAATCCATACCAAGGATGACGTCGTAAGGCCTCGACGCTACTACTAAGAGATCCAACCGTTACTCTCGCCTCCAAGGGTTGAGTCACACTGTCGGCATCAGTGTGTGGTAACTGGTCTCCTCCAGTAGATGTCTCACAAGTGAGGGTCAAGTCAACAGTCAACTGGAACCTCTTAGTAACATCACAAAAGAGGACAGGAAAGAAAACATCACAAAAGAAGAACTGAAAAGTAAAAAGGGGCCGGAAATACAAGCCCAACTGTAAAGTACAACTCGAAAGGGAAAAACAGCGACTGAAAAGTAAAGCTGCTACGCTGAGATGTCCACTGGAAATCCCACCTGAAGGGTGGGTACAGATAGCTCCTCTGCTCCTCGGGTCCCGCCATCCGCTCCGAGTATGTCCCGCCCAGTGGTCCTCCTCCGGTTACCGCCTCGTCGTATAGTCCACCTCCAGGTATCGTCCAGTCCTCGAACCTTCGGCTTCTGTCAGCACTGTCCGTCGTCTGCAACCAACACAACGAGGTGCGGGCATAGCCCGTGCAGGGGTGAGTATAACGATACTCAGTAGGGACCCCGAGACCCTCAAGGTCTCACAAAAACCATCAAGGTTAAACACAAGAAGATCTCAACAGATAAACTCTACTTAGGTATATGCCCATACATATACCTAAGTTATCAAGTAACCCATCTCAATCATGAGGAAACACAAGAATTGTGAAATCGACGGATAACCACTACCCGGGTATATGCCCATACATATACCAAAGTTAGCAAGTGACCCATCTCAATCATAAAGTAACACAGGGTCAAAAGTCTCAGCTCAAACCAGGATTTTCATTAACGAAACCGTAACTACTGAAGAGCTCCGTCTCTAGAGTGTACAGTGGTCCTGTCACGACTCCGAGGCTGCCGCTCACTAACCTAGGACTGCTGAAGTACTCCTCCTGTCGAGTACTGCGGGTTTGCGGCCAACTACCTGGCGCTCCGTCCGCTGAGGGTCTGTCGCCAAATACCGGGCGCCACCCAGATAGCCTGCTGAGGTACTCTCCGGACGAGTACCGCGGGTCTGCACTGTCACACACGTACTCCGTCCGCCATGGGTCTGCACCTCAGAAAGTAGTGCTCCGTCCACTGGGCTAGTCGACTCACTCCAAGTCGAGTCGGTCAAGCAGTCGTCAGGTCTCAGCTAGTTACACGGTCTCCGTACTCTGCACGCTCGTCTTCGGGAGGGTCCGCTCCACGAGCTACTGGCCGATACTCCAAGTATCACAAAAAAAAAACCCACGAAGAAGTGCCTCAAAGGTCCGTCTCGTCACAGGGGTCTCAACGCAACAGACGGCGCGTCGATCGGACGCCCGGTCTGTGAGTTATTAGCCTTTTCGTCCCAGGGGCCCGGTTGGTTTCGTGAGCGAACCAAACCCGGCCGTATCTCAACTGTACCCCGAACTCTCATAGGGTATACTCATAGGGACCGTTTCTCATCGTGATCATCAACGCCGCTGACGGTTCGTCAGACGGACGTCCTGTCTGAAAGATAACAGCTTTTCCCGTTCCAGGGGCCCGGTTGGATTTCGGGAACAATCCAACCCGGCCATACTCCGACTGCATCCAAAACTCGGGCGGAGTATGTCAAAAGTTCCGTCTCATCAAGAGGAAGTCAACGAAACAGACGGCGCGTCAATCGGACGCCCGGTCTGTGAGTTATTGGCATTTTCGTCTCCGGGGCCCGGTTGGATTTTAAGGAAAAACCAACCCGACCGTACTCCACCTGCGTCCAAACCTCGGGCGGAGTATGCCAAAAGATCCGATTCACTAAGAGGAACACAACGCGACTGACGGTGCGTCAATCGGACGTTCGTGGCTCAAGATATGAGCGTTTCCGCTCCGAAGGCCCGGTTGGTTTCGTGAACGAACCAACCCGGCCGAACTCAAAGTAACCCGAAACCTTGAGTGCGATAAACCGAAACGACCGTCTCGATCCAAGGATCGCGTTGCCGCAGACGGTTCGTCATTCGGAGTTCCGAGGCTCAAGTTATGAGCCAAAAACCAAAACAGGTTCGAAACGGGGGGGTCCGGGTCCGGGCCGACCCGGCCCGACCCCCCCCCCCGGGCGGCGCGGTGGCCGGCGGCGGCGGCCGGTGGCGGCGGACGGCGGCGGCGCGGTGGCCGGCGGCGGCGCGCGGCGGCGCGGTGGACGGCGGCGGCGCGCGGCGGCGGCGAGCGGCGGCGCGGCGGCGGCGAGCGGCGGCGCGGCGGGCCGCGGTGGCGGCGGCGGCGGGCCGCGCGGGCGGCGGCGGCGGGCCACGCTGGCGGCGGCGGCGGGCCGCGCGGGCGGCGGCGGCGGGCCACGCTGGCGGCGGCAGCGGGTGCCGCACGGGGTGCCGCACGCGGGGGGGTTAAACCCCCGCTTCCTCAGGGTGGCGGCGCGGCTATGCCGCGCCGATTTTATTAAACCGCCCCCCCTCACATGAGGGGGGCCTGCTTGAGCCGGTCCGAGGGGGCAGCCGGCCCCCTCCCTTTAAATTAAAACCGCCCCCCTCATTAAGAGGGGGGTTTTGCCAGATGGCCGGGGAATTAATTCCCCGGTTCCGGCCGGCCAGCCGGCCGGCCGGTTTTCTCCAACGGGACCGGAAAATCCGGTCCCCTCTTCGGCTTCCGACGCCGGCGGCCCGGCCGCCGGTCTTATCTTCCGCCGCGGCCCGGAACCGGCCGCGGTCTCCTCGTCCCACCGCGGCCCGGAACCGGCCGCGGTCTTCTCGTCCCGCCGCGGCCCGGAACCGGCCGCGGCGTTCGTCATCCTGCACGGTGCGACGGCACCGCGTCCCTTCGCCGTGCTTTGATAATATTCAACGCGGCGCGACGGCGTCGTGTTCTTGTTGTTTCTTCAAAGGTGCGTGCGACGGTATCGCGATGATATTTGCACGTTCATCCGCGTGGTGCGACGGCACCACGCCACTTGCTTCCTCCCGCAAGATAAAAATCAACAAAAACGTTGGAGGGGGGTTCGGCCGTGTTCGTGCGATCCGGCCCCCCTCGCGTTAATAATAATAACGCAACTTAAAGAAAAACATGTCACACGTTAATCTTGATAAAAGCACGATCAAGAATAAATGAGGAATCCAAAAGAAAACAAAAACCCCTACCTCGGTTTTAAGATTCGAAGAATCGTCTACGATCCGCGGAAGACGGCGTCGCGGAGGTCGGGCGTCGCGGTCGTCGTTCGTCAAATCCGTTGACGAAGTGCTATGCCCGAAGAGACACGACGTTGGCGGATCTTCGTTTGCCGACGAAGGTTGTCCGAAGATGAGATGGCGTCCCCTTCGTTGTCACGGTGAACGAAGAAAGGAGTTGCGGCGTTCTTCGTCGGAAAAGAGAGCGTTCCTCGTCAAGTCTCGAGGAAAGTCAAGATATAAAGAAAGCAACGATCTCAAGAATCTCTACCTCGATAATCACACGTTGGCGGAGTCGTGGAATATTGGTGTCGATTCCTTTGACGTCGGAGGAAGAGTTTGTTATCGAAGGCGTTCGTCGCGGAAAACCGACGCGGAAGGGATGACGCGGAAGAAGTACGTCGCGTCGCGGATACGGCGTCGCGGATGGATCGTGTTCTTCGGCGGAGAAGTTCTTCGTTGAAGAACGACGTTCTTCGCGTTCTTCGTTCTTCGAAGGTTCTTCGTCAAAGCTTGGAGATGAAGGGAATGCTCTCCAAAGACAAACAAAGAACTCTTAATAAAATAAGAATACCACTTATTTTATTAACACACAACTCAAAAGGATTTCAAAAGTTTGAAATTCAAAAGAGTTAACTCCCAAAATTAACTCACTTATTTAATATACAAGAGTTGTATAATTAATAAGAAGTTAAGTTATCAAGCCATTAAGAGGGAGAGTGGGGAGTTGAAAAGGTGGGGGGGTTCGTGTGGGCCCCACCACACTTAATCCTCCCAAGGGAGGTTAAGTGGGTGTGGGTCCCACTCCCAACCACCTTAGAGAGGTTTTAAGAAGTTAAAATAAAATTTGTTCTACTCAAATTTTATTTAACTCAACCTAAACCCTCAAAAATTAACTTACAACCCGCAACAAACGCAACTCTCGAAAAGGTCTCTTTAAGCGAATATCGGCGCTGCGAGTTCATCGGTGCCCTCGGATTTCAATTCCGAGCACCGGATCAAAAGTTAGGAAATCCCGCTCGTTCGTTCACTGAACGTACCCGAGCCAAACTTCGGAAAATAATTCCGGGCACTCCGGGCCTCGGAATCAGGTGCCGTCTGAAACCGCGCTCTTGTAAAATTCTAAAGAAAATTAAGAAAAAATTTTCCTTGAATTTTACGGGTCTTTACAGTCGTACAAAGATATAGTCTCATATACTGCCAAGAAAAAAAAGGAATTCTATAAGTCTTATGACTTTAAATAAAAATAAGAGAAGAATAGATCATATGAACACTCTGGAGATAGAAATAAGGTGAATGCAGGAAAAGTGGAATTTTCATCCTGTAGTAAATTTGAAAAGAAACACCCTGGTACATTCATGAAGGGAATGAGAGTCTGTTACATGTTTGGCGAAAAAGTCCAACGTGGTCTAGATTGCAAGGGGAATAAAGAGGTTGTCAATGTTGAATGCTATAGTTGTAAAGACATGGGGAATTATGAAAATGAATTTCCTAAGCATGAAGGAAACATTCCTTAGAAGATTACATGGAGAAAGGCCAAGCTTATGATATCACAAATGTAGAGGTTGAAGTTCTGAATTACATGGTGGTAGGTACATTAATTCTTTCCTCAAATTTATATAATTCTTTATTTGATTCATGATCATCGCATTCTTTTATTTCTTCCTAGTTTTCGATTAAAATTAGATATTTCATTTTTTATTTAAAAAGGGTGTTTTCACTAAAAACACCAAAGGGGTGTATCACTGAAACAAAGTTTTTTCAATCAGTTACGATTATGGTATATAAATGTGATTTATCTGCTGATCGTGTTTTCATACCCATGATTAAATTTGATATAATCGTCGGTATATACTAGCTTTTGGAGCATGATACGAAAATTTATTGTAAGAGAAAGAAGTCTAAAATTGTTGATTATGATAAGGAATCCCTTATCTATAGAGTTGAAACATCACCATCTACTTCACATCCAGATCCACCCCCAGTATCTATACTAAATTAATTTATTGGGCAGGAAGAGAGTGAAATAATTATGAGTGAGTAATGGAATGATCAAATATAGGACATACCTATTGTGCAAGAATATGTTAATTTGTTTGTATAGGATTTACCTGGACATCGTTTAGAACGAGATATTGAGTTTTCCATTGTCATAATTTTGGGTTCAAGGACCATATAAAAGACCCCTTATAAAATGACCATTGTGGAATAAGTGGATCAAAAGAAACAACCAGAGGAATTGAGTAATAATGGATTTATTCTCCCTAGTTTTATTCCATGGGGGTCCATATTTTATTCTTAACAAGAAAGATGGATCTATGAGGTTTTGCGTTGACTACAAGGAGATCAATGCTATAGAAATAATGAAAAAGTATCTCCTACCTCACATTAATGATTTATTCGATCAAATTCATGAAGATAAATATTTTTCATTGATTGACCATCGATCTAGATATCATCATATGTGCGTGAAGAAGGAAAGTCATTCTGAAGACAACATTTCGTACAAGTTACGATCATTAAGAGTTTAATGTAATGCCTTTTGGACTGACTAATGTACCCTCTTTTTAAATATACCTAATGAATAGACTTTTCAAGGATTAACTTTATGTCTTTTTAGTGGTATTTATTTATTATATCTTGGTATATTCCAAAAGCTATGAAGATAATGAAAATCACTTGTGCCCTACACTGAAAACTCTTAGAAGAAATGGATTATATGGGAAGTTTAGAAAGTGTGAATTCTGGAGTCATGAGATTTATCTTCTTGGAAATATTGTTCTAAGGATGGAATATTTTTTTATCCTTCTAGGACAAGATCAATACAAGAATGGCCAGCACCGACAAGTATAACTGAGGTATTCATTTTTATTGGTTTAGAAGGGTTTTATTAGAATTTCATCCAGAATTTTTCTTAATTAGATAACACATTAACCAAGCCCACACGTAATGGTATTAAAGTTGTTTGGGCAAATGAGTGTGAAGAATGCTTTGAAGAACTTAATAAAATATTAGTCAATTATCTTATCTTGAATCTACCATCAGCGAATGATTGGTTTTTTATTTATAGTGATGCTTCAAGGGAAGGACATGGTTGTGTCCTTATGTAGAATGATAGAGTTATGTCTTTTGAATCACGACAACAAAAAATTCTTGAACAAAACAATCCCACTCATGATCTTGAGTTAGCAGCTATAATCACTACTTTAAATATATGGAGACACTATCTCTATGGTGAAGAATGTGAGATATATACTGATCATAAGAGTTTGAAGTATATTTTATCATAGAAAGAACTCAACATGAGGAAAATACGATGGCTTGAACTACTATAGGAGTATGATTTCACTACACACATACAATTGGGGAAGGAAAAAAGGTGGATTATTCTTTGAGAACAAAATATCATGGAGTTATGAACATGATGAGAGTTTAAAGGGATCCTATGTTAATGGATCTAGTAAAGATTGATATTGAGAATAATCATGGAAGGTGAAACATCGATACTTTTTCAAATGGTTTCCAAACCATATTTACTAGAAAGGATAAAAAGTTTAATTATTTACGATGTGGAGTTTCAAAAGAAAATTAATGCTATAAATGATGAGAGATTTATTGAATTGTTATATGAAGATGAAATTTTGAAATTTGAGAGGAGACTTTGTATTCTTGATATACCTGATCTAAAAAGGGAGTTGTTTGATGATTCTCATTGATCCAATTTGCCTATACACCCCTTTATCACTAACACTACTAAAATTTGTGGTACGTGTGACAGGCTAATTGAAATGGGATCCCATCACAAATAAGATTTAGCGACAGGTACCTATTTCAATTAGACCATAGGAGAAAAAGGCATCTCCAAAACTAGTTTTTGTGATGGGCCCCTCACAAAAATCGTACTTTAAAATATGGAACATCATCCCTCCAAATAAGTCTCTAATAATATACATTATATATATAAATAATCCTTTTGTGATGGCCCCCTCAAAAATACTATTCACGATGGTCCGTCGCAAAAAAATAGTTTTTACGGTGGGGAAGTTACCTGTCACAAATAATCTTCTAATTATATATATTATATATAAAAAAACGTTTTGAGACGTGACCTTGTACCCGTCGCAAATACTATTTTAAAAATATATATTTAACTATTTGTGACGGGAACCCATCACGGCAGTTCCCATCACAAATAATAAACAATGTAAACAAATTATTTACTAAAATTATGATTATTCAAAAAACGATAATAATATTATTAAAATAATAGAAAATATTAAAATTCTCAATATTCTCAAAAAAATATAAAAAAATCATCAAATATTATTATTTTTTTTATTATTAGTAAAAAAACATTAAAAAATATAATACTAAAAACATATATTTATTAAAAATATGATTTATGAAAAATAATTTTAATATTATTAAAATAATAAAAAAAATTAAAATTCACAATATTCAAAAAAGAAAATAAAAAAATCCCAAAATAATAATAATAATAATATAATTATTATTATTGTTAGTAAAATAATTAAACATTAATAAAAATCTTACTAATAATAAATCATAAACTGTTAAAGAAATTATGTAATATTTGCACCAATATAAAAGACTGAAACTGTACATAGTTCATATTACAAAAAATCTTGGATTCATATGTTTTTAACATAAAAATATCATTGGGGTCATCTTCTAGAGGAGGTGGAGGAGCTGTTGAAGATGGGGGAGAAAATCCATCCCTAAACTACGAGTCAGATGACACATGTACTCCATCTTCTCGTGATGTTGTTGCTTCTGCTGCTGCCATCAACGCATATCCTTCTTGTACTGCTGATGTTTGCTACTATTGATGCATCTCTTCATGATGCTTCTATAAACTATCTATAAGCACAGTCTAAGTTCCCATGTGCTCCTAATACTATGAGGTAGAAGATGATGCCTCTCCACGAGATCCTCTCGAGCTAGACACAAATATCGCAAGAGTACCATAATAAGTACCAGGACTCAAATGGGATCTGATACCAACTACTTGGCCCCTTTTAAAGCCATGCTGTGTCACCAGCATCCATGCCACCTCATCGAATTAGCAGGCACTGGTCTGATCAGTTGTATCATCCTGACTCTCAGCCAGTGTCTGAGAGGTCAAAACCTCATATTACTCCTTCAATTAAAATTTGAAATTAAAATTCTAAAAATATTATATGAAGTTAATTTTCAACCTAAATAATAATAATACTAACTAAAATCTGACATTAGCGATTGCCTATAATCTCTCTAGGGGCTGGATCACTATGTATCCTCCGATTAACATTGTACTTTGTAATACAGAGATGCTCGACTGCCTATAGAAATATAAAATATACTGTTTATATTTAATATTATATAAAATATTTAAAAAAGATACATACCAGATTCTCTCTATGCGTATTGAATGTACATCTACCATCTCGATGAATCTCCTCCTGTCTCCCCCATTTCTAGCGACTAGTTGAGGTTCTTCTCTGAAATCCACCACCTAACCAGTGTAATCATAATCCATCCCAAATGTGAGATGAAATTTACACTAGTCGGTGGGCTCTACACAACTCATCAAATTCTGTTACTCCTTGTTTCTTAATAGTCGTCATTCTAAAATAGTGCATAAACAGATGGAAATGGTCATGCATAGACACATGCCATGCCGCATGGAAAGAGTCATGCATGCTATCATTGATGGGATTCAAAAAATTGTAAAAATAATATATAATATCATATTATAAAAAAATTATTTCAAAAAAATATTATTTATTTATGTACCAGCCAATTATTAAACATGGAAAGCTGCACATCAACGGTAATCTGTTCCCATGTGATACATGGACGAGGAAAATAACTACGTAAGATAATGCTCCCTTCTCCAACAGCTACATACAATACAAAATTTAAAAAATATTAAATAATCAAAAAGTTAGTATATATAAAAATAACTTAATGAAATTTCAATAAAATATACAAGTTATAATACCACTTTGTGTGTGGATAAAAACCAAGACGTGGATGTCGCTTAGGGAGAGTGTCATGAATCATCAGTCACACAAGACTGCACCCCCTCGACATACTCCCTGAACCGCCAGTAAAATGAGGTTCAGATGATCCCAAATCCCTCTCATCCAAAGGTAGCTCAGCCTCCTCCAACTCCCAGAATAGATCAGGGTCTATCTAAAACACAAAATAATTTTTGATAGCAGATAGTTGAAAATAAATAAAAATAAATAAATATATATATATATATTTGTTATGATTATAACCAACATTTAACTGTGTCAATGTTCACCTTCATCATCATCTTCATATATGTCTATGTCAATGTCTTCATATTAATTCTCGACATCATCAATATCCATATGAGTTTTAGTTTAATCATATCTTGCCATTTCAAATTCATTTTTAACATCATTAACATCATCATCACCATCGAACCTTAATTTTGGGGTGTCATCATTAATATTCATGTCTCTTTGTGAAAATATGGATTTTGAGTAGTCTCTTGAAAAATTTCAATTCCGTCCACTTCAGAACAACCACATTTAAATTGAGTAAACTGATTTTCCCAAAATTTTATTTCTATTATGCTCCACCAATAACTCATATCTCATGAAGTAGCACAGTATATTGTGTAATAAATTTTATTCTCCTTTTGAGCATGTAAAAATTGTCCATTTTCTATAAGAAGACTTTTATATTTAATATCAACGATTTCATGAGTCAGATGAACATGATAGACACTCTCAGTATCAAACCACCATCATTTAAACATCATTACGTAATTCATTCCCTGATAACATAGATCAATAATTTCAACCAATAAGTTTTAAAAGTTATGTTCAGTTTCTCCATGATGTGATCCTATCAAGAAAACACCATTTTTCAATGTTTTTTTGATTCCCCATATGCACGTGTATGAAATAGAGAACCAATAACAACATATACATTATAGTATTTAACCATTTTGGATGATGGGTTACACTGTATACATAGTTTCTTATTAGTTTTATCAGCATGTTGAGACACCTGAATTTTTTTAAAAACTTTATCAATATAATAAATAATAAACTGAATTGATATTATTCCATCAATAATTTATGTTACCAGTTTTTGAAACCATTGATAAATTTTTTATGTGTTATTCAAGAGTATCTACTGTAATTTGTGGATGTTGTTTCCTGATATTATTATCATATAACCTATAAATAAAATAATACTACATAATATAAAAAAATTATAGAATAAGTGATAGAAGCACTCTCTATAAAAATGATGTCATTTCTTCTTAGTTGAGCATAACATATGTGTGATCTCTGGGATGTTAATCATCGGAATTCCATCAATCATGGACTCCACCAAAGCCAAGATTTGGCTAATTAAAAACTGATAATTGATTTTCCATTTTTTTCCTTAACATTCTCTTTGTTCAGTCCCATGTGTTTGTGTTTTGAGGGATATTTAGATTCACAATAATGAGTGTAGAACAAAGCAATTTCCTATTGAAAATAAGCATCAACAATTGAGCCCTCAACTAATGCTTTCTTACGTACTTTTTTCTTCAATTTTTTCATGAATAACTCGAATGGGTACATCCATTGAAACTATACTGGACCTCCAAATTTAGCTTCATATGGAAAATGTAATATCAGATGTTTTATAGAGTCAAAGAAAGCTTGCAGAATGATTTTTACCAGATTACATATAATTACAGCAACATCTTCATTCAGTTTCCTTAGCACATCATAGTCTGTTTTTGCTGCACAAATTTCTCAAAAAAATATATGTCTATTATCAAATCCCAAATACTAGAATTCAATAAACCTCTGAATAAAATCGGCATAAGCCATTCCATTATAACATGACAATCATGACTTTTTAATCTGGTAATATGAACAATCTTAACACATCTGCCCAAATTGTAAGCATAGAAATATCGAAGTCTCAAAATATGAAATCCACTGATAAAATAATATGAGACTCTCTTTGGAAAATTTATAAGCTGCTTTTGGTTTCATTAACCTCTGTGATCTGAGGATTTCAAATAGTTCATGTTCTAGTCACCTACAAATTTGGGAATGATCTAATCATGCCTTTACAGTATCTTTGGTCTTACCTATTGTATCTGAAACTGTATGAAATAAATTATTAAAATATTTCTTCTCAATATGCATGAAATCCAACATGTGGCAGACCAAAAAATCAGAAAAATACCGATGATCCCAAAAATGATCTTGTTTTTTCCAATTTTTTTCATTCTCGAAGCCATTAATTTTTTGTTGGTTTATTGTTTCCCCAAATGTGATGGGAAGTAATAGAAATACTAAAGATTTTAACTATGTACCTAAGATCATATTTGGAGGTTCATCCCTTTCAATTGTATCTTCTCAATAAATATGATTTTTTCCTCCAAAAAGGATGATTGGTTAGAATAAAGCTAAGATTGCAGTAAAAATAGCAAGGGTTTTTTCATTTTCCATTATAATGGTTGTATTGTCTTTCATACAGTAAGGACATGAGGACTATGTGTACTCCATCCAGATAACATTCCATATGCCAAAAAATAACCAATTGTCCACTTCAATATAGATTTTAATATGAAATGTTGTTTCACAGCAACATCATATATACTAAAACCATTACTCCAAAACGCATTTAACTAATCAATCAATGGTTTCAAATAAAGATCAATATAGTTTTTGGATGTCCTGGGATTAATAAAGTCAAAAATATATAGGTATCCTTCATCAACATCCATGGAGGTAAATTGCACGAAGTTATAAACATAGGACAACAAAATACGGACTATCATAAGAACCAAATGGAAAAAACTATCAGTTAAAATACACAAATTCACGTTTTGGGATTCTAAATAAAAAGACGCATGAAGACGGTCAAATTGTTTCAATGAATCATCATCATATTGATGATTCATGATTTTTCAATTGAAATCATGGTTTTTTGTCATGACATCATTGACGTTGTGTTCGGAAAAATAAATAAACGCTGCATCCTCAGTGTAAGGGGGAAATATCACAGTTTTTATACATGAATCAATCCAGACTTCCTAGGTTGATCTTTTTTATACCTCGTTTGACCACATGTGGGACAAATACCCCACAAATCATTTTCACCAGAATATAAGATGAAATCATTTGGAAATTCATTAATCTTCCGATAAATAAGGCCCAAATTACATAGTAGCCTATTGCTCTCATATTAATTTACAGAAAAAACATTTCCTTCATGTAATAGTGTTTTAAAAAAAGAAAATATTTGATGAAAGCAGTTGTTTGACATTGCATTATCTGATTTAATAGCCTTAACATTTTTAACCTCTTTTAGTTTTCTTATCTTGCAGCCAGGATATAATGCATCCTCAGCAGACATCAACAAATAATAAAATTCAGATGGTGCCAACCCAGGAGTTAAATCAATATCATCTAGAGTTTTAGTTTTATAAATAGATATACCTGCAACATCATGTACTAAATTTTGAAATTGTGATGGGATCTGTAATCATGTTATTTATATCTTCTCTGGAAGTACATTCAACGTGTTGATACAAAAAACATAATCTCGTTGAAAATCAAACCGCAAGAGATTTACCCCACCCTTGTCAAATGTGTCAAACGTTCTCAGAGAATTTTTTTTACAAGGACACATTATTATTCCTTCTAATACATATTCTGGTTTTTATGATTCAAATTATAAGAAAGCATCAATCCTCTAAATATATAAAGGATTTAAACCAGAACCATTTGGATTTTTTTGCTGATTTATCCAAGCAAAATCATCTAATAAATACTTGTCGACTTCCATGTTCCATATTTTTCTAAAAAACTATAAAATCATTACTCATTTTTATAATAATTTGAAATTATAAAAACACTATCTGAAAAAAAGATAAATAATTAGAACTAATTCTTAATAATTACTATTATTTACGGGTGAAAAAATTTCCAGTTGATTGATGAATACTCTTTTATCCAACGACTCATTTACATGCAACTTTATCACATTGAATTCAGAATGAAGAATCATCTCGGTGGTAAGAATATTCATGCTCATGCATACGAGAATGTCTAAGCCTACATCTGAGAAGATACTTCATTTTGATTTCATTGTGAAAATGTTGCATGTAAATGAGTCATCGGACAAAAGATCCCCCTTTTCGTTGATGGATCATCTTCAATAAATTGTCGCCACCAGAAAACATCATGAAAAATGTGGTCCTATGAATTCATATTCAAACTCTTAAAAACTAGATTGGATATACATATGTAGTAGTGTACTTTTGTAATGTTTTGAGTCAGTGAATTTTGAAAGGTAAAGAGTCATCAAGAAAAAGGAGTGCCTCCAATCCACTAGAAATTGTGACAAGTTATTACAAGTTATTAAAATTTATTACAAATGATTATGTAACTAATTATTCCAATTTCGTACTAATTATTCCAATTTCATACTAATTATTACCATTTCATACTAATTGTTCCTATGTTTTAAAATTTCTTACTATTTCTTACTATTTATTACAAATTATTACTATTTATTAAAAATTATTACTAGTTATTTCTATTTATTACAAATTATTACTATTTATTACAAATTAATACTATTTATAACAAATTATTACTATTGATTACAAATTATTACTATTTATTACAAATGATTAATTTTTTTACATATTATCACTATTTATTAAAAATTATTAATATTTATTAAAAATTATTACAAATTATTACAAATTATTACCATTTATATCAAATTATTTCCATTTATTACAAATTATTAGTATTTAATATAAATTATTACAAATTATGATAAATTATTATTATTTATTAGTATTTATTATTATTTATGACAATGTTTTACTATTTTTTACAAGTTATTAGTATTTATTAGTATTTATTAGTATTTATTAGTATTTATTAGTATTTAGTAGTTTTTATTAGTATTTATTATTATTTATTAGTATTTGATAGTAATTATTAGTAATTATAAGATTTTTGTACAATTTATTACAATTTATTTTTATTTATTACAATTTATTAGTATTTATTACAATTTAGTAGTCTTTATTAGTATTTTTTGTAGTTTATTAGTATTTAATATTATTTATTTGTATTAATTAGTATTTATTTGTATTTATTACAATTTATTACAATTTATTACAATTTGATACAATTTTTAAGACATTTTGATAGTTTATTACAATTTATTACAAATTGTTAAAAATTATTACAAATTATGAAAAATTATTGCCAATTATTACTATTTATTACAAATTATTAAAAAAATATTACTATATAATACTTTTTATTACAATTTATTATAAATTATTATATATTATTAAAAATTACTACTATTTCTTACTTTTTATTACAATTTATTACAATTTATTACAATTTATTTCTAATTTTTACTAGTTATTACTATTTATTACTATTTAGTACTAATAATTACTAATTATTACTAATCATTAATAATTACTATTTATCATAACTAATTAATACTTATTATTACTAATTCATTCTAATTGTACTAATTATTACTAATGATTTATAATTATTACTAATTAATACTAATTATTATAAAATATTACTAATTTTTACTAATTTTTACTAATTTTTACTAATTATTACTAATTATTATTATTTATTAAACTTTATTAGTATTTATTACTATTTATTACTATTTATTACCAATTTTACTAATTATTACTATTTATTACCAATTATTACAAATTATTATCAATTATTACTATTTCGTACTATTTATTACCAATTATTGGTAATTATTACTATTTATTACCAATTATTACAAATTATTATCAATTATTTCCAATTATTTCCAATTATTACTTATTATTACTATTTATTATTATATATTGATATTTATTCCTATATATTCCTATTTAGTACTATTTATTACTAATTACCCCTAATTGTTACAAATCACCCTTAATTATTACTAATTAGCGTTAATTACTATTAATAACTACAAGTTACAACTACTAATTACTAATTACCACTAATTATTATTATAAAATACTAATTATCATTAATAATGATTAATTATTACTAATAATTAAGAATTAGTACTAATAATGTAAATTTATTATTAAAAATAAACACTGATAACAAAACTATCTAAATATAATTTATTTACAACAAAACAATAATAATTAATATTATCATAAAAAATAAAAAAACATTAAATAAAATAAAATTTAAATACATTTAAACTAGATCTCCTATTGATGTAGACGAATTCAAAATATCAGTTAAAAAAACTAACATCGAGAAATTTTCACTCTAAAAATAGAGATTAGAGAGAGAGAGGAAGTGAGAATTTGGAGGAAGAGTAGGAAATATATATGAGGTTATATATAGGTTAGATTAGTAGCGACCGTACTATTTTTGATGGGATTACCATTACAAATACCTTACCCACATTAATTACTGTCAGTGGTTAAAAGGGTATTTGCAACGGGTCTCGTCACAAATAGTTGTCGGCCAACATACTTTTTGGGACGGGACAACATCCATTTGAAAAAACCTATTTACCACCGGTGGTATTTCTGATGGGACCCGTCACAAATACCCTATAACCTACAAACTATTAGTTATGTGGGAATTCCCCTGTCACAGATTACCTCCACATGGTTTGGTGCACATATCGTGCCAAACCACGCATTACTTTTTGCCACGGGAACCAAAATGTGATCACAAATAACGAATTATGGGCGACGGGTCGAACCCCCCATCAAAAAAACCTATTTTTATCATAATGTAAGATGTGTAGATATTTAAAGGAACATTTATGGTGGGAAAACATGAAGAGAGAGATTGTTGGTTAACTTTCAAGATGTATCATGTGTCAATAGCTTATGGCTTGAAGGAAACATCCTGGAGGAGTCAGGTAACCTCTTCCACTACCTGAGAGAAAATGGGATGATATTACGATGGAATTTTTCATTAGGCTACCAAAGACTCTTAGAAAGAACTATGAAATATGGGTCATTTATGACCATATATCTATGTCAGCACACTTTCTTCCTATAAGAGAATATTTACATTTGAACGTCTTACAAGATTATATATTAATGTAGTTGTAAGACATCATGGAATACCACTATCGATTTTTTCTGATTGTGATCCCTGTTTCACATCATGATTTTAGAAAACTCTTTATAAATCCCTAGACACTGAACTTCAGTTAAGCACTTCCTACAACCTTCAAAGTGATGGACAATTAGGATATACTATTCAATTCATAGAAGACATGTTGAGATCATTCTCACATGACATTCAAGGTATGTGTGATCCGTATTTTTCTGTGGTATAATTTTCCTATAATAATTACTTACATTCAAGTATTCAGATGGAACCATATGAAGCGTTATATGGAAAGAGATGTCACACACAAACTTGTTGGGATGATATTGGTGAATGAAAACTCATTGGACTAGAACTTGTTGAGGAAACAATTGAAAACGTGAAGATTATCCAAAACCACATCAAAGTAGCGAAAAATAATCCAAAGAGCTATAATGATAACCGAAACAAGGATTTGGAATTTCAAGTAGGAGAAATTTGAGTTATAGCTTACCATTTGGGAATTCCACCATGTATCTCCAACATTTATGTTGTGTTCCACATATCACTATTGAGAAAATAAATCCCTAATGCATCCCATGTACTCACCTATGAAGAATTATAACTAGAACCCGATATGTCTTATTGTGAAGACCCTATCAAGATTCTTGACACCAGACAACAAGTTTTGAGAAACCAGATGACTCGTCTGGAAAATATTCTTGGGAGAAACCATAAAATGGAAAAGGCAATATGGGAACCCGAAGAACTTATGATGAAGAACCACCCACATCTTTTTACGAAGTAGTATTTTAGAAATTATGAGGAAACAATTATTTGAATCAGGGAATAATGTAACCCCTATGCTTCTATAGTATACTACTCTTTGAATAATACAATAGCTTTCGTTGTACGAAACTTCGAGTTCTAGCACACCACGACCAATCAAACTAGTCGTTTGAATAGTAATACCAAATTTTTTTAATTTTATAAATTCTATTTTTCAAAATGGAATTCAATTTTGGATTCAAAATATCAAAATTAGCTTAGGGTGAGTTTTTGGTATTTTTACGAAAAATTTAATTTTTTTGAATAATGAAAAACACGACGTTATTGTTTAAAGCCGACTTATTATTTAAACAATTATTCATTTTATATAAATATATTTAAATCAAAATAGATACATAATACATATATAAGTCCAATTTAATTCAATGGAGTCTTTTTATATTAAGATTAGATATAAAAAAAATTATTGAACTATTTAACGCCTTATACCCACCTTCTAGGGACATTTGAACATTTGCAGAAAACATAATTTTACCACTTCTGTGAATTGAATTTTAAAAATACAAGAGATACAGTTGATATCAGTAAGTAAAATGTGGTTCAATAGGATGGAAATAATTTTTTCTAAATAGTAACTTTTGAATTTTATTTACCACGATTAAATGTAAATAGGGTAATTAAAGGTAAAAATAATATTATAATTACTATAACATATGTTATAATTATATTGTATATGTGTATTCCGAAAAAAATAAAACTTAGGTCAGAAATATGTTTCTTTTTGATCGACTAGGATTAGATTACTACATTTATTATATTTTATTAAAAGAAGAGTAAAAAGTGTTAAATTTAAATTTTAATAATTAAAAAATTTTAATATAGAGTTATGAAAAAGATAAATTTGACTATAAATATTAATTAGAAATCTAAAACTATTTCCTACATCATCTTATATTATTTATAATTTTTACAAATTAAATATTTAAATTTATTTACGACATAATGATGATGCCGTAATTACATTATTAATGAACGATTAAAATAATTCATGTTAAAATAATAAAATAAATGTAAATTGAGACTTTTGATGCCATCTATGAATTTTCTAGTTGAATAGGAAATGTTAGGGTTGATTTAATATTATTTTTTCAATGTAATAAAGTTTTTATGACTTTCAAAAAAAACAAATAAAAAATAGTGTCAAAATTGGCATGGATGAGTTTTTAAAACAAATACTATATTAATAAATTATATAATTCTCTTAAAAATATAAGGTTCGTATAAAGGACATATATAATTATAGATATGACATTAATAAACTGATTGAGGTTATCTTTTCATTTTATAGTAGATTTTTATCCATGTATTATAATAATACACGAAGGCATGGAAAAAGCTAAACTATTTAGCTAAGAGATAAGTCTAAAAGATAATGTTAATATGGTGACATAGGCTTTTCTAAAACCTATAGGTTGAGAGTTTTTTGACACATCCCCAACTTATCATGGAAATAAATCCATTTAGATCCATTATAAACCAAAAATTATTTTATAATAATATTATATTTCAATCTTTTCCCAAAGTGCCTTTCACCTCTCATATAAAAGGGTACTTCTCCTTATCTTAATTGCAAACCTCCAAAACCTTTTTTTCGTGGACAACCCCTGCTCAAATATTCTCCCAAATATCATCCCATAAACCTTGATGAATTAAATTCATCATAAATCCAACCTAAAAATCCTCTTTGTTCAAATCAAAAGGAAGAACCTGAAGAAGAGGTAATTACTTCATCACCTATTTCAAATTTATTTTTTTCTATCACTTACTATTTCATTATTGTTTCCATAATAAAATAATAACTCTAATACATTTTACAAAAAAATATGTTATTATAAATATGGTTCAACAATATTCTTCATTGTATCCATCCTATGAATGAAAAAGTCACCATAGGTGTGTACGTACAGTTTATTGTCTCCACGTCATGGTGTAGTTTTTTAGTCAACACTTCACTATTTAGATGGGTATAATAATGAGTATAAATGCTGTAAATAAAAAAATAACATGTTAATTTTTATTTATATATAATATACCATCCAATTTCATAATATTTCCCTACTAATAGATTGATATTTTTGCTCGTGCATACGTATGGCTTACCGTCTCCATGACGTGATGAGATTTCATTGTCCATCATAACCATTCAAGAATAATTTTCATTATATAATTCACAATAATGATTAAGAACTTAATATCATTCTGTATCTAAATCAAATACATTATATCCATAAAAAACATTACTTACGTAACAAAACATATAAAGTTAAATGAATAAGTTAACACCCAAAACAATGATACTTCTGAAATATCATTAACAAATAAATATTAGAAGATCATATATGATATCATATTTATGTATGTGGTTATTTTAAAATTTAATAATAACTATTTCACAGTTATACAGGTTGTTAAATTAACCTTGACTAAGGAAAATTATAAGGTATGGGTTAATTTGACAATCTCTTTATTATTTGAGGTTGTTTATACATAAGTATCTACATAGACCTCGTTATCATCCACATCCATGTTTCATAAAAATATATTTCAAAACATCATTAAAATTTAATATACTATGTGTTTAATTAATTTATACCATTTTTTTTCTTTTTAAAAAATAGTTTGAAAAGAATATTTTCGTCATTTTCCAAAAAAATCACATAATGATCTTTTTTAAAAATTAAGGAGAGAATGTTTTTTTAACTTATACAACAGGTGTGGCTATTTTCCGCCATTATAAACCTTTGAATCATACCATACAATCTTATTAGAATATTTTGAAAATAAATGGTTTCATTTATAGTTACATGAATTTTAAATGATTTCATAATAGAAAGAGATATTTCTCTCAAATAGTTTTGATTTCATCCATGTCAACATCATTTTTTAGATTTTACGCCTTTCTGAAGTTGATTTATTATGATAACATCCTCCATATTTTATTGAAGGTAATATGATATGTTAAACTCTGGATGTGCTATTTCTATACCATTCATGGTGTATGGTTAATATATTAAAATTTCATATGCTAGTTTAAATATAGATGTTTATATTATGTTTTAGCCTTTTCATATGAGGAATGCATTGAACATTTTAAGTGACAGGCATGGACCGCTACAACCCCTCGATACATCGGTAGGTCTCATGAGACCAAATGGTGTCTTAGCCCAAGGCCTTTCAAAAATTATTATTTTTAGTCTTGGGATGAGGCCTTGACTATGTGGTTATGATTTCTGCCAATATGCATTCCATGATTATGAAATTAGCTATTGATATAACATGTGATTATTTGAATAGTAAAATATTCATGTTAATAAGTAAATTACATTATTTGATTTATATTTTCCATATAATTTTGAATTTTATGTTTAAGATGATTTTGTTTTAGTCTTATACATTACTTTAAATGTTTATTCTTTTCTATGATAGTTTCTTCTATAATGTTATCCTTAGTTAGCGATTGTGGTCACACCATTATTATTTTTATTTTTCATAGGATGTGAATAAGTATATTACAATTAACCTACAGGAATAGGATAAGGTATATGAGTGTGTTCAATGGAGACAAAATGTGGTAGTTTTTCAATTTCATAATGTAACGTAAAATGCATGTAGGTATCTAGTACCTCCAAGACTACTAAACTAATTTGTCATTCATGACTTCATATCTTGTGATCATGACAATGTTATTGTAATAATACACCGAAACTAGTAATTAGGGATGAGGAGTTACAGGGAACATCTCGTAATTAAACCACATACATACTTCTTCATACATGGCCACATATACTGATGATGTGAATCTAGACTCATCTTAGTGACACCAGAATGGAATTCCCATACCAAGGAATGAAAATCCTTTAACAACACTTCACATATGTCTACTGAAACCCATATGCTCCCATTAAAACACATAAAATCCTCCTCACTTATGGTATATACAAGAGTAGGGACCTCTCCTAGTGCACTCTTCTATATAACATGGCATTCAGGATCTGATAGGCTTATCATTCTCAATCAATACAATAGAGTAGAAGATACAACTATAGAAGAATGAATCGTATACCGTAGTCTGCCATGAACCTTTAAATACAACTATGAGAACAGATCCATAATCTTCTACTCAATACTGGCCTCAAGAACTACATGTATCAGAGTCCTCCTTAAAAATTCATCAGCCACATCCTTGCATTTCCAAGGAATGTAGGCAATTTCAAAGTCAAGGTAATGAAGGTACCCAATCCAACCACGATTTCTCAATTTTTGATCTCATTGAGTAACTATATACTAGTGCTTTTTTTGGTCGGTGTATAACACAAAATTCTCTCCCAAAAGATAATGTCTCCAAAAGGCCAAATCATGAACTACTATAGATAAATAGAGATCACGTGTCAGATAGTTCTTCTTATGTGGCCTCAACTACCTAAACCCATACACAACATCTCCTTCACCCATCATAAGAACTTCTCCCAGCCTGATACCTTATGCATCACAGTAAATAATGAAATTTTTTCCCATCCTCATAATTATACATTTTAGTGTGGAAGCTAATTTTCATTCCAACAACTAAAAAACGGAATCATATAAATCCTTCAACAAGTACTTTATCATCTTCTTTTTCAGGCCCATCAATGGTGCTTCTAAGCGTGAAACGTCCTGAATAAAGATTATATAGTAACTAGATATCCCCATAAAACTCCATACCTAAAATATGTTCTTCAGCTTCTCCCATGAAACTGCCAATCCCACCTTCTCTAGGTCTACTGATAATCCTTTCACTGAGATAACATGATGAAATAAATGAATCTGTTCCATACAAAAGTGTCACTTTAAAAGATTATCATACAGTTGATGCTCTCATAGTGTACATAATACGATCTCAAGATGGATGGCATAGTTGTGTCAACTGTGAGAGTACACCATGATATCATCCATGAAGACTGCCACAAAATAATCCAAGTGATGATGAAACACTCAGTTCATTAGTTCCCTAAAAACATCCACCTGGTTTGTGAGACCGAACGACCTAATCAAATACACATATAGACCATAATTGTTCTAAAATTCTATAAGAGGTATATCTGATGGTATAACACGCAACTACTGATAACTGGATCTCAAGTCAATGTTAGAGAACAATTAGTCTCCTTGATGATGATCAAAGAGAACATCAATTCTATTCAAGGGATATCAGTTCCTGACTATCAACTGCTTCGGCTTTCGATAATCAACACAACTTCTGAGGGTACCATCCAACTTCTTTGCAAAAAGGATAGGAGAACACCCTTGAGAAGTATTGGGTCTGATGAGGCCAAAATCCTGAAACTCATATAACTAATTATTGAGTTCCTGTAATTCTGGTGTAGCCATCATATAAGGTATAATGGACATTGGTTCTGCTCCTATAACAATCCCAATAAAGAAATCCTCCTCTGGCTTTAGGGGTAAACTGAAAAAGTCTTCTATAAAGGCATATCTGGAATGATCCATCATCGGAAAAATATCGATATGTGAAGTCCCATGGTCACCCATATATAATCTAGAAATCTGGGATGTTATTCCTCCCAACCCAATATCCCCCGTTCTCTCTCTGCTCGCATAGACACCCCATTCAACCATGTGTAGAAATGACCCACCATTTGATGAAGTGAAACTCACCCTATAGCGATAGTAGTCAAAAAAGGCCTTAAAGGAGACCAACCACTCCATTCCTATAATGACATCAAATACCGTCATCTCAAATACATAGAGGTCTCAACATAGGTGATACCCACCAACCTTAAGAGGGAACTCCTTTCACTGACATTCATTAGTCGTTCGTAATCCCCAATGGAATGTCTAGAATCAGAACATATATATATATATATATATATATATATATATATATATATATCCCAAGTCTCTCCTTATTAGAAATACATATAAAACTATTAGAAGCCCATGTATCAAAATTATATGATGTTAAAACTGAGGAAACTAGAATCTTACCTCTAACCATAGAGGGTCTGGGATCCTACTCTTTCTAAGTCTGTTCCATCACAAAATTCATACATATACCACGGACCCGTGACCCTGTCTAGATAACCTGAGTTGATCCACCCTAATGTCTCTAAAATATTATCTTACAAATTCCATGACAACGACCACCTCCTCATCCTAAACAACCTGACAAAATCCAGTTCCCTGACTGATGAGAAACCGGTTGTCTGCCCTTATATATGAAGTCATAATAGATCCCCTCTCTCTAACTTTTGGTGAGAACATCTTTCTAAAACACTAAATATGACCCATCTTGCGGCATGATTTGAACTCAACTAGGGCCCTAGGGAACTGAGGTCTCGTATTACCAATCTTTTAGAACTAGTATCACAACACTTGTATACCTAATGACACATCCTTACTATGATTCCTACTATTGATCGAAGGAGTACCAGCCCTGGATGATGAGCTGCCCCGGCTCACCTCTCCAATATCCCTCAGATTACACTCTGTAATCAATTCATGGTTAACTATAGAATTAAAAAATGTCAACATGAACACATTAACCTGTGATCAATGTCATACCAAATACCATTCTAAAATTTCCTAGCACATGATAATGTGTCACCTCCCAAGGAAGGTGCGAATCACTGCAGCTTTATAATGAGATAAGAATAATACATCATCACTACTAAAAATATGATGTACACCAATGGTTTTGAGAAAACTATTGGAATAGGTCACTTATATGGACATATACCAAATTTTTTGGACAAATCGTTGGTATAGGGGGGACCTATACCAACGGTTTGGCCAAGCCATTGTTATAGGTCCCAAAATCAAAGAACATATACCAACAGTTCTCAAAACCATTGGTATAGCTCTATACCAATTTTTTGGAGAACCGTTCCTATAGGCACATGTATTCGTAATGGAATATTCTTATATATGACATTAAAAAAATAAAATTTTAAATATTTATGATAATACATATACATATTTATGAAATTATGTTCATAAAAGTATGTTAGGTTAGTGGTTAGTTCGTTCAATCAAAAATGAGAGGTGCTGGGGTCAAAACCGAACGAATGATTATTTTTTGAATTACATATACCAACAGTTTTATAGGACCATTGTTATAGATTTTCATATTACATATACCAACGATTTTCAAAAAACCGTTGGTATAGACCAATCCTCACGGTATACATGGCAACAGTTCTCCCAACCATCGGTATAGGCTATACCAACAGTTTGGAGGCCTATACCAATGGTTCCAAACCATTGGTATAAGAAATTTTTCAAGTAGTGCACTAAAAAGTGCCCTAATACAAAGTAATGAAATCCTAGTCTGGGTTAGACCTCAACATCATGGGGTGTATGTAATCATAGAATGTCCTCTAAAACAATTCACATGTCATATCTTGATGACATACCTCCTGTGAGATAACATCCCACCATCTCTTAGCGGAATCAAAAAGCATGTAAGTCACGAGCATCACACTCCTATAAAGATGTGTCTACATATGCTTGATGATAGAAATAATTAGGTCCAACCATGACTATATATCCTGTCATCCACCACACCATGAAAAAGGAGGAGGTTTCTGCTACTGGGACACGTTGGTCAACCCTCCCATAGAAGGGGCAAGATGTGGTGCTCCCTAAAAAGTATGCATCATCATCTAAAAGCCTTCAAAATTTTTTGAATCAACACCTATTTTTAGTATAAATGCTAGTTCCACGATGGTAATGATGGGATGATATATAGGTAGTCCTTGATCTACCATTTTCAATGTATGATCATCACCATGTACCTGGAATACAACTAGAGGACATATTGGTGTCATGACTTTTCAAGGTCAATCGTGCACCTATGTATAAGATTAATGGAACTGCAAAAAAGAAGTGAATGAACATAAAAATTGAATGAAAAAATTCATGATATAAAAAATAGGGTTACATGCTGTGTAGAACCACTACACAGCTTGTTCAATTTATGCCATAACATGGACATGTACATCTTCCAACCTTTCCATGTGACAATCTATACAGACATAGTGTTCCTCTACAGACATGAAATGTTCGTCAATATTCTCTACTACCCAAGTAATAAAACATGGATTGAACTACCTGTTTTTTTGTTTTAATAATACACAACATGTTCACCCTTGACATGGAATGTAGAACAAATTTTATGTCCACCGGTGTCGTCTGTCACATGGATAAATACCCAGTTTATTATAGCACAACATGTACTCCAAGTACAAAATGTGTTCTACTAAAATATTTCTAACCCTATGTATCTGCACAAATAGTTAATCACATAGTCAAAAACTAAATGGAATGTACATAAAGTACATGATGTCTCCTTAAGAAAAGACATTTCTTCCAGAACAGATGAACCCATGGCGTATGTTTATAGCATCACATGTCATGTTTTCTGTATTTTCCAGATAGTAAGCCTTTGAAACTTCTCAGGAACCCCAAAAATCATAAAATTTGGTCATGTCATGCCACATTCTGATCTGTGAGAGCCCATACTCTGTGAGAGTCAATGATTGGAATCTACAGTCATATCATGTATTGGCATAATTAAATTAATGTTCAAACATGATACACCAATTCTTATCCAATATGGCCCATAACACCTCAGATACCAGATCATGGAATTCATATAATAAAACTTTCCATATACCAATACCCTATCCAAATATTAGGTACTCTATCATGAAATATATCACAACATCATGTATATCAAGAACAACATCTATCACAACACCATGAAATCAGTAATGCACCCTATATGGCATAAGAAGAATGCATGACATGTGATCTCATGAAAGTTCCTATATGATGCATGAGATGAAATATCCTCATCTCATATAGTTTCGAAAAAAATAGAACCATATTGATATCAATACAAACAATAGAAAACAGTTGAACCAACCAATGATGAAATCAAATCTACTGTAACAATTGCAAAACCAGAAAAATTGCAATATTTGAGGTAAATTGGATTTTCCCTGTAAATGGGTAGTTATTATTGAGAATATGGTATTAATAAACTATATATTCCAACTTATTCCAGTATATTGTCTCCAAATAGTATTTAATAGCATAAAATAACTCATTTGATTCCACTTTGTAACATCCCGGATCTGGGTGCCACCCAAAGGTTCCACGAACCCAGTTGGTCATGTAACCTCAAATGCATTTCTCCAAATTCCATATGATGATGACTAGTAGTGAGGGAAAATTTGTTGATAATGGGGAAACTATTACCTAATTGGTATAGTATACACAAGGGAATAAAATAGTAAACAATAACGGAAGCACTAATACCATAAATAGATGTAAATAGTAGAAGAATGATTGTAATAAACCGACTAGAGCATATATATAAATGATGCATGTGACATGTGTCAAGTAAAGAATCCAAAAATGTCACAATGATTGAAATACAATATATAAATCATAGTAAATAGAGTAAAGTCACACCAGGATTTTCAATTCCATTCTTTGGTTCAAATATTCTTTCATTTCATAGCTTTGTCCTCGTTTCTGGGTGTTTCGAGTTTGAGTTTTTAGTGTCTATTGTGTTCTTGATATATGACCACGGTCTTGGGGGTATTGTATGGAACATGGCCTCATCATTCTTCAAGGAAAATTTGTTAGGTTGTGGTGATTTTTAGTTGGTTTAATGACGCTCTTAGTGGCACCTCTTATGTGGTAAGTTGTTGAGGTTGTTTGTACCCTTGTGTTGAATGAGTTTGGGTTGGAAATAGGGCTTTGTTTTGGAAATTTCTTCTCCCTTATCATTTTCTTATACTTAACCATTGGTTTCCCCTTTGGACCCACATGTAATTAGAGTAAAAACAACAATTTTTGGGTGGCCATGACATGCCGCTCAGTTTGGCCACACAGTTCCAAATCGTGCAGGTACACCATGTAGGTGCGTCCAGGTCATTAAAAATACATTTGAAATTCCATTTGTTCCCTCCCACAAATAAGTCTAATATACTCCATTCATCCCCCATTTGACACCAGAAGCCGTGGGAGGCCTTCAATATCCCTCAAACCACCATGGAACCCATATTTTATGATGTTTTTGTTTGGGTGCATATCAAAATCAAGAAAATAATTCCTCCTCTCATTGATTTCATCCCCTTTTTAAGGTTTCATTCACCCTATCCTAAGTCCTAAATTGTAATAAAAACTAGGGATCATTCCAAGAGTTTAACTGCATGTCTTTTTGGTGAAATCTTTAGGTTTTATGTTGCTTTTATCTCCCTTGGGGTGCGACAGAGGTGCAGTTGAGGTTTCACACCAATATTTAAGGGGTTTGGCTCAAAAGGTTGTAGGTTCCATGTGTAAAAAATTATTGATGAGTTATAATTTTGTATTTAATAATTGTTCATATTCCACTCATGTTTTTTTTAAATACCATTTATGATTGATCTGGGTAAGAATTTCATTTTATAGTTCCATTCTAGGTTGAAATTGTGTGTTTTTCATGTGCAACTATTGGGGTATTATTTGGTTGTATTTTATAACTTATGAATTTGGTTTAATAAATCTTTTTATTGGTTTAACATTCTTCATTGGTAGGGTATTGGAGTGACATTGGGTTTGAAAGAGGGATTTTTAATAGGTTTTTTTGGGTAAAATCATGTTATTCCACATGAATGTGTTTTATGAAAATGTGTGCATTTTCACGTGCATATTTTGTGGTCTTTTTCACGGTGATTTTATAATGCTTGAGAGTGGTTTATTAAATCTTTCTATTGATTCCAATTATATATTGGATTGGTTTTGGTGTGATTTTGTCCCTGAAATATGTTTTTGGAATGAGTTTTACGTACAAAGCTTGGGTATACTCCATAGAATTGTTTTATGAACGATTTGGATGGTTTAATGATTAATATATGAGGTGAAAACATATTAAGAAAATTTTATTGGATTGTGTATATTTTTGAAATGGTCCTTTTTAAATCTGAAAGGGGATTTCATGTGATGTGTATCATCTAAGAAATGTTTTATAAAATTTTTAACATATTTACTGAAATGTGAAAGAGATGTGAATGTGATGTGGGTTTTCTTGTGTGAGTGTGATATGAAAAATGGATTTTTGTTATGTGATAGTTATTATGTAACATGTAAGTGGGCTTTAATGTGATGTTTAGAATCATGGGAAAATGTTATAAAATTTTAAAAGGATTTGTTGAGTTGTGAAATATACGAAAAATGTGTTGTGGGATATTTTAGTGTGAGTTGGATTTCAAAATCAATTTGATGAAATTGGGGTTGATGTGCTTATGTGATGTACATGTTGGAAATTTGGTTGAAGTGTGATGTCTATTTGGTATTTTCATGTGCATATTATATTTCATGTCCTTTTGAAGATGTTTGAGCACATGAGGGAAGCCCATGTATCTTGGTGGGTGGATGTGTACTGGTATGCCCATGATCCCATGGGGTTTGGAGTCAGTTCACATAGCACGATTGATGATTACCATAATAAGTAAACTATGATGATGATGATGAATGGGAACCACTAGGTTATGGGTATGTTTTATACTGGTGGATCATTCACAAGAACAAATATTTTGATGGATACTCTCAACGAGATACAAGGTACCTTGGAACCACAATGATATAGTGTCTATGGGTTATTTTTCTGTTGCATGTGATCGTTAGACGCTTTACTCTTACCATCAGTATATGTTATGTTTTTATGAAAATTTCAGTAGCATTGAAATTATTTTTAAATGTACTGATTCTTTAAAACATCCCACTTGAAAACAGTTTTTATTTAATGATGCATCTTTTAGAAATTGTAGCTAGCATTTCATGTTTTAAAAAATATGCATGCTTTTTATCTCTAAATGTTTATATGATGGAATCTCTAAGTGGTGGTATCATACTGGGCTTCTTCTCACACCCTACACACACCTTTGAGTGTATGTATACATGGTTATTTTGGTCACAAGTTTGGGTACAGTTTTTAGTGCTAGTGGTTTGGGTTTCTAGCAGGTCCATCGTGGTGCGGTCTTGTGGAGATGGCTTGAGGGTGGTTCCTCTTTCCATAAAAATGGTTCTAGGGCAGTTAATTGTGTTTTCAATAGTTTTATTAGTATTTTATAATTGTTCTAATATATTTAAATAAATTTGGATTTTTTTTTTACAAAAGATGGGTATTTTTGAAAAATCCTGATTTTTCATATTGAATTTGTTTGTTGTTTAATGTTTATAAACTCATTTAAATCATTCCCAAAAATTATTTTATGATATCAGGGAACTTTTTACTGCCCGTAGGGATCAATAATGCCTTTTGGGTGTTGTCACGGGCCAGGTCGGGTGCTGGTTTTGATGGTGACCAGATTCGGTTCGTCACAAAATGGTATTAGAGGAGGTTCATATTTACTATTTCGGTCCCGTTATTTAGAGAAACGGTCGCCATAGTATAGAGTTAAGATTGGAAAGACATGGTATTCTGGTTATGGATCATGTTCTTAATAACCACACCACATGAAGGGACTCACGTCACCAAGGGATTTATGGATTTATCTATGTCATTTGGTTTTTGTGGTTTGTTGATGAATATGGGAAATGAAAAGGGAGTTGGGTAATGGTCTTAGTGAGCTTGCGGGGCCTTGGAAGCCATGTGGAGACAAGGATATTTCACCATAACACTCTCTGTTATGGTGAAGTGATTGGCATATGGCTACCAACTATATGTCCAATTCACTGACTGAAAATAGTTTCCCCTCACACTGTCTTGTGCCATATAGTTTTGAAAACATGGAAGTATGGTTTTAAAGTAAAAATGAAATTGTTTTAAGAAGTGTATAGTTATGTGAAACGATTTTATAATAAAGAGGTAATGGTTAGATTTATGAAATCGGTGAACTGAATTTTCATAATTCTTTTGAAATGGAAAATGGTGTGTTTTCACCTCTTTTGAAAACATGAATTTATGTTAATGTTGGTTTTTAGAAAGGGTTTCCTATAGAGTTTTTGAAATTGTTGAAAGGTGTTTTAATGGTATGAGATGTTTTTTTTGAAATTTATGTGAATATATTAGAATTGGGTTTTTATTTTAATATTTTTCCATTCAAATTTTTTTGGTAATACGTAATGTGTGTTTGATTTCATGGTTAGCAGTTTTGAGAAAAATAATGAAGTATTGGTTGATTGTTTTGGTTTTGAAAAGTGGAATGAATATTTTTTACCATTGTTATTTCCATGAGTTACCACATAATTGTGGTTATATGGGATGATGGATGGTTGATGGAATGTACGGATGAGTTCCAGGAAGTATATGAGGAGGGTTCCTGGTGTAACATGAAAACATGCATGTGTTAGGCCCACAGGATACCATTTATGGATAAGCTAACTACTGAACTATTTGTTAAAAAATGGGTTTTAGATGAAAGCATGATATATTTATGACTATATTAGGATGGTTTGTGTTATGTATTTTTGGAAAATTTTGATGTTGTGGGATGTTTAGAGTCCAAGATTCCCTACTGTTTGAACTATGTTTTGGGTTTTTGTTTGGTCGGTAAGATAGGTAAAAGTACCGATTAGTAGTATCTTCTGAGAAATGTTTCGAGAATCTATTATGGTGGTTCCATTCTTGTAATAGGGTACGGTTTTTGGGTTTTTTTGACCAATGAATCATATTTTTTGAGTCCTTGTGTTCTCCCGTTGGATAATGTATGCCCCCCTAAGGGTTAGTGCATTACTGAAGTGCAACCCATATTGTTTCTCCATTGGAAAATCCACTTACTGATAAATATAAGGAATTATTTTCTGGAACATAGGATATGGAGTTTACACCATTTTCATTATTTATTTTGTGGAACCTTTTTTAGTGAGAGAGTTATCCTGGAAGGTTGAAAGATACCTTCGTTTCTTAACATACTTAAATAAATGAATGTGGAAGTGGTTTGGGGTCGTTAGTGTGGATGGTGTATAAGAGGGCCTCTGGGTCCCTTATAGTCTCTTCATAGAAGGGGTTTATGTTAAACCAGAAGTGTTAGAAATTTAGTTATGAGTGGCTATTAGGGCCACTTTCTATAATTATAGGATGTTAGGGGACATTGTATAAGGTCCCTCTCCATGTATTGTTTCTATCAGTCACATTGGCCATGTTTGGTGATGCGTTGTGATGTAGCATACTTGTTTTATTGTAAAAGTGATTTAGTGAAATACTCTGAGAGTCTCTAACATGTTGGGAGTATGTCTCTCATTGGAAAACTTCAAAATACTATATTTAAGAGTAAGGTGATTATATGTCTCCTTTCTATCTATTGTTTCTCACTAGAAGAAACAAGGTGTTATGTGTGTGTGGATCTCTTAAGTCCTTGGTTCAGTGAAATGTTGAGTTAGGGTAAGTTATTGGGAAATGTGTTATGTCATGGAAAACATATCAGGGTTTTCAGTGTATTTTTATTTGGCACTGAATTATTAATTTTCATTCATGGTGTTTCGAAAGCCTACCTATGAGGACGAAGATGATTTAATCATTTGAGCTCCAGCCATAGGTCCTGGAGAGAAGCTAGCGCGTAGCCTAGGGAAATACTAGCGTGGTTTAAAACCTTGTACAAAGTACTATCCTTATTAAGAAATATAGATAATAATTTAAACCTCTGATGTTTCAATCTGGATTTTGTCATTTCCGTTCGATTGAAAGAGGTGGGATAACCTCATTTCTATGTTATTTACCAATGCCATTACCCCCCCCCCCCCATTGGTTTCTCTTGAGATTTTGGATAATGGTTTTAAAATTGGATGGAATGTATGAGCACATGGTTTCTACCAGATTAGTAGTGACTGTGTGCTAGGAAGCCAAACAGATAGAAGGATCCACACAGTTAGTGCACAGTTTCTCAAACTGTGAGGATTAACAGTTTGACCATACCAACTCTTTAAATTTTTGTTCTTCCCCTGACAAGCCTTGCTAGGAGGTTAAAATAGATTTATACACCTGAGTGTGTAACCATGGGCTGCAGTGATCCTTTTTTCATGAAGAATGATAGATCTATATTACTCTACATTGATTATCAAGAGATGAAAAAAATAATTATATAGAAATGTTTCCACATCTGTGGATATATGACTTATTTGATCAACTATGTAGGGAAATGTATTTATCAAAGGTTAATTTTTAGTCGGGATATCACCAACTAAAGATGAGGAAGGAAAATATTCCGAATACAACCTTTTGAACACGCTACAATCTCTATGAGTTTATATTGATTCCTTAATGACTCACTAATGCTCCATAAATATTCATTTACCTAAGGATTTTATACATTATAGATTACCTTGACACATTTTTGGTAGTCCAAATGGCGATAGTATGATATACTCGAAGATATTGAAAGAATCTAAGTAGCATTTGAATATTGTGCTAATGAAATTATGTAGAGTGATACTCTATGAAAAGTACAGGAAATGTGAGTCATAGATGGAGAATTACCATTCTTCAAGAATTTTTTCACAAGATAAAGAATATATGTTTACACTTCTAAGATAAATTTAATTGAATAGTAGCATAGGATAACATCTATAATGATGATATTAAGCTTCCCTAGTATAGATGGGATTTATAGGTGATCTGTGGGGAACATCTCAGTTTTTTCAAAACCACGAGCAAAGAATACTGGAAAGGGGGAAGAGTTTGTCTAGACCAGTGAATATGATGACTGCATCAAAGAGTTAAAAAGGAGGGTATCACTAGGATAGTACTAACACATTTAAAAATTGGGTAACCATTTAGGTAATTAAACAATGCTTAAAATAATGGGTTAATCTATTTACCCATGAATAATTATAACATGATATCATATGCCTCAAGGAAGTTGAATATTCCTCAAAAAAACTATCCATCCCATAAGATAGAGTTTGAAGCAGCATTTTTTGGAATAGAAAATATGGAGGAATTATAGTTATGGATAGAAGTGTGTGATATATACTAATCTTAAGAGACTTATATATATATTCACACAGAAGAAGATTAATATTAGCTAGTGAAGATGGTCATATGACATTAAGGATTTAAACTTCTCAATACCCTACCATCCCAGTAAGTGAAATAAAATGGAGGATTCTCTATGTATAAATGATCCTACAAAATTATCAATGGTGATAATTGATAAGGATAAAAAAGCCCTAAATTTTCAATGGATCGACTTGGGAATCATTATGGAACAATATCAATCCTTACTCGTGATTTCACAACCATACCTTACGGATAAAACAATGTATGCTCAAGGAAATTATTTTGAAATTCAGAAAAAGGTCGAAGCAATGATAAAGGAGAAATCCTCAGAGATCAAAATTGATAAGGATAGAGTAATATGATTTGGTTAATGATTATGTGGATCATTTGATCTAGAGAAAAATAATGATCTTCTTAATGATTCACATTGCATATCCTTCTCTATTCACATAGGGAGCACAATGATATTTCAATATATATGAGGGAACTATTAGTGGGACAATATGAGGAAGTAGATCACTGAATATACATAAAAGTGCTTAGTATGTCAGGTATTGAAGTAAGGAAGAAAAATTTTTAATAGTGCTGATGCAAACATTAACCATACCAACGTGGTAATGGGAAAATATCACTATAGACATTGTCACTAAAAATATAATGAAATCCAGGGGAAACAATGTTATATGGGTCATTGGGGGTCCTCTTACAATGTCATGTTACATTATCAAAATTCGATATGACTTATAACTGGATCTACATGCTCAAATATAAATCATATGAGTGGTAGTGCTGTAAGGAGTTACACTATTGATTATATCTGATCAAGATCTATGATTAACCTTGATAATCTAGAAAAGCCCCAGTCCTGTTGTAATCACAGAGATGAAATTTTTAAAAAATTATCATCCTCAAACTCATGGACAACATGGGTAGACTATTTAGACCCTATAAGTCTTATTGTGATAATATTCTATGGACTAGAGAGTATGATGTGACCAATATCTACATCTGTTCAAGTTCACTAACAACAATAGACTCAACAATAATGTCAAATTGCTCCATATAAATCCATTTATGGGGGAATATGGAAAACACTGACTTGTTGCGATGATGTCGATGAAAACAACTTACTAAGACCCAAAATTGCTGACAAAATGGAAGTGCAGGTGAAATCCATTTAGTAGAACATCCAAGCATCCCAATGTCGATAGCAGAAAAATATAGATAATTATTAATGAGATGTTTATTTTATCACTAGACACATAATATTTTTTTACATATATCTATGGAAGAGGATCATGATATATGGGAATAAATGAAGGATGAGCCCCATGAACATTGGTCCCTTTTGAGATTATTGATCAATTTAGAGTTGTGACCTATCAACTAGTACATCCACGAACCATGTATCAAGTACAAAATGTATTCCACATATCCCTATTAATGAAGTACATATGGTATCCCTCACATGTCATGAGTGAATATGTGGTATATTTTGAAGGGGATCAATATTATAAAGAGAATCCCGTGAAGATATTGGAACGTAGAGATATTGTTCTATGAAAAAATACTATATGCCTTGTCAAATAACTATGATAGAATAATAAGTATCAAGAGGCATCGTGGGAATAATAGAAAGTGATGACGGAGGATTACCATCATTTGTTTCATCCATATTATGCAAAAATAATTTTCATGAGAGACAATTGATAAGGGGAAGGAATGTAAACTACAAAAATTTTATCTATAGAAACTTCCTTCTTATAAATATTTCATATAGTATAGAAAACATAAAATAAAATAGAGAAGAGAACATAATCAATATAAATGATTAATTAATTTTAAAAGATGTATTTCTATATGTTAAGAAACATATACATATTAAATAGTAACTTGACCTTTTGAATAATAATATGACCCTTATGAATAGTAAACAAGATAACAGATTGGTAACCTCATCCATGAATCATTAAAATAAAATAATAATCTTATAAATGGGAAATACAATATATTTATATCCTAGTATAAGTAATTTAATGTTTTAGAAATTATTAATCAAGTGTTGTTATTTTTGGAGGTCATGAATATTCGATTACAATTTTATAATTACATTAATGATTTAATAGAACATGTATTTTCATAATATGTATTTATAAATTATTATTTTATTTTTTATTTTTTATAATATAAATTTTTTATTCTTTAATAATTTTTTTTAATTTTGTTAAAATGAGTTATAATTTTAAAATTTCAATTTTTTGAATGAATATTGATTTTATTAAAAAATAATTTTCACATAATTTTTTTCATGAAATAGTGTTTCTATTTGAATTATACATATACAAAAATTGTGAGGGTAATAGTTTTGTGATTTATCTAAATTACCTCAATTTATTGTAAAAATTAAAATACTACAATTTAAGATATATATACGTTATAAATTAAATACACTTTTCTATTAGTCATTGATGATGTAGTCACTATAATATCAAAATAACCATAATTATTTTAATATATGTACAGATAATTATCAGATAATTCATTATCTTAAGCCAAAATAATAAACTAATGAATAAAATAATGAGTAAATACCCCTTTTATATCCTATAAATACCACCCTCACCAACTCTTCTCCCCACACCTTTAATGATTTGACCAGTAACCAATTTTTACCCAATACTCTTCCAATGACCCTCCACCACTTCTAGGAGATATTTGAATCATCAAATGGAAAAACCATTTTCCATATGTAGGTCCTCAAGGATTAGAAATTCAATATGTAAAACCCTTTTTAAATTTTTATTAATTTATTTTAAATTTTCATTACTTATATTTTCTTATCCTTACCTCCATTGATCTAAAAGAAATGAAAACTCTATGATCATTTCTATACTACAATTTCATCTTCTTAATGGAATAATTAATTTAATTATCTCTTCCCTTTTCCTTTTATTATAAAAATAAAAATATCATTAGTGGTGTGTCAGTTTTCCACCACCATAGAAGATGAGTTTTATATTTTTAATACATCATTTAAGTATTGTTATAAAACAATAATTATAGTCAAATATGTTTTTATAATACATATTATATTATAAATAAAGTTCTAGATCAAATATATAATACTGAATATAATTAAAATGATATATACCTTGAATATGCGTGAAATATTCCATTTAAATTAATCCATTTTCATTAACTAGTTATCTAATGATTCATCCTCATACCATAAAAATATGTTACACAATATCTTCATTAATAAAATAAATTTTTAATTCTTCTGAGTCATTACCATTTTACATGAACATCCATACTCATATACGAATGAACTGATCATGAAAACAAAGAAAATGAATACTCCCGAACAATGAAGTTGAAATCTATTACTCATTAAAAATCCAATAAATGAACGTAAGAAAAATATAAATAATAAAAGGAATGTAAAATGGTTCTAGATATGGAAATTAATGAATTTATATAGACTATCTAGGAATTTTATGTGGGGAAAACATTTATACATAATATAAGGGGAATCGTCGATCCCAACTCTCATTTTTTTTGATTTCCCTCTTTCTGTAAATTTCATATATGGATGTTCCTTTAATTTCCCTTTAATATAATTTTTTTTATTTACATTTTATTAACTAGGATAAACAAGTTTCCAATCTATTTAATGAATTTTTTTGTTATGACCCACCTTCACCAAGATGAGGAAAAAGACAGAAAACTGGAAGACACTTCCTTTATCATGGTAGAGGATAGATAATAACCCTAGAGTGCCACCTTTAATAGGACCCATAGTGGTGACTAGCACCAAGGGTAGAGAATATCATGTAAAATGTAAGGCATTACCCATTTTTATTTAAAAGGATTGGGGGATAAGATGGAAAATCCTGAACAACCCAAAAAACTAAAAGTATATATAAAGACAAATAAAAGAAAATCCACTCCCAGATACATGTTTAAAATAAACAGATATAAGTTACCGAAAACACTAATGAAAAGTACCAAAAGAAATAAAAGCATCATAAACCCCCAAATCCTGAGATAGTAAAGTCTGGCATGGTCCTCCACATCCTCCTAGAATCCTAAAATAAATTTTATATTCATAGGATGAGTTTATAGGTATACTCAGTAGGGAAAACCAAAATCTCTCATGAAAAAGTGGGGAGGCATTCTAATGAAATATGAGAAATAGATATAACCAAAGAACCTATAAAAGAAACGATCCACCCAACCATAACAAGGAACAATCCCCAAATAATGCATGTTAGGTAAAGTAATAGTAATAACACATGGATATTTGGTTACTGTGAACCACTTTTCTCACAGGTTATTTAGGATGTCCTATGCATCCGACCTCCCCCACAAGTCTCACTGCAGTCCCACTCCCAACCCAACAACAACCTTATGGGCCTTCACCACACATACATCCTACACACACGTAGACCACCACAACCAGATATAACCATGACCACAAATTCCTAGGTGACCACAACTTATGACACACCCAATGACACCTAACCATAACAACCATTATCACTCCTGAGGACACCTGGGCCTCATCCTAATGACACTTGGGAAACAAAACTGCCTGCACACACCTGGTCCAACAACCACCCCACACCCTTCCAAAAGGTCGCGATATATAATATACATTATTCCATCACAACCTGCCCAAAGTGTCTTGGGTAACCTCAGAGAGAGAGAGAACAAAGGATCTACTAACAATCCAATCATAAGAATGTTGGGAAAACACCCTCCCCCTGAAATGGGGGTGTTCAGCACAGAGTGATCAACGTGGTTGGGGATCAAATTAAAACACAAGAACTAAATTTGTTCATATAATTAAACAAACACTCATCCCAACCTAAGGGTTTAGAAATAGACCATCATCTCATGCACTACCACCCTCGTAACTATCCCTACATGCATGAACACACAACTGCCACAACCAGAGAACAACACATTTTTGGAAAACAATGCCCTAGTGTACCCATTCCTATTATAATTTTCATGTGATTACATTTAAATATTACTTCACTATTGGGTAACAAACAGACACATCCAAAATCCAAGAAAACAACTGAAGGAAAATATCCAAGAAGCTATTTATGCATTCACACCTAGTTCTCTTGTAATGTAACAACAAAAAATGGATCTGTGAGATCACTCGATTTATTAAAACCAAAAAATGCCCAAACATTTGGCCCCACATGAACTCAAATCCACGAAAAAAATGAACAATTGGAGATCCCATCCCCATCCACTTCACCCCAAAAAAACAAGTAGAAAAACCAAGTGTATTAGTAGAAAAAATCATGATAATTTTTAGATTTAACCACACTAATTATTGTGTTCATTATTTATGTTGGGTTAACCGAGGTGATCACACAATGATTGTTATTTATTGGGAATCCGTTTTATCGACCAAATTTTTGTGATTAACCAATTTCTATGTTACAACCATTCAATAACAAGATTATCCAGAAAAATAGAGGTTTATTAGTTCACAAGGAAGGACCACCAATGAAAATCATTTTCATTGCGCATAAGCCTATAAAATTCACATCATAAAAATTAAGATAAAAAAATAATGAAATATCTTCATCAGACATAACCCTTAATTAATTATAGTGCATTTATTATCTTGGTTATGGTTTGGTTTTATCAAAATTCTAAGGGAAGCATTATTATACCCACCCCACATGATACAAAATAAAGAGGGATGATGAAAAACCCTACATAGATGATCAAGGATCAATTTTTTATCTTCCTATAATGAACTGAGGATGCATGACTTGCACGAAAGGAAAACTCGAGATAATCATGGCTAAGTGGGAAGGGATCCAGTACGGGCCCATGATTCCCCTCCAGAGTAAGTCCCTAGGGCTTAATTATAGAATGGAAAAGAATTAAGAGGAGAAGATCTCAACATAAGAAAAGGCCTGATACTAAAATCAAGGATACTACTTCGAATTACTTGAAGTCGGATCGTGGATTGACTATTCGATTTAATGGTTTTATTCATCAGGAATAATTTTTATTTAATAATTATCCACAGAGGTGGAGGGGATTACTAACATGAGTGAAAAATATATCATCAAAATTAAGAGAAACATGTAATAGGGGCGATGTTGGAAATTATGAGGAAGGTTTGTGTCACCGATGTAAAGGCGACACATTTTGGTAACTAAAGGGTCTCCCGACATTTGGGTGTTTAAAACATTTATTTATTACTTTAAATAGCTTTGAAAATGGTATTAAAAAAGTTTTACATCCAAATATACATTATTGGGGAAAAACTAGAGAACCTCTGGAAATTGGGAAACAATCGAAAAAGGGTGGGACACCATTCAGTCAGACACCGTAATAGTGCCACCGTAATAGTGGGACACCGTAAGTTGTTCCATAGTTATGGTGTGAGACCGTTATGGTGCCACCATTTGAGTGGAATCATTTGGTGGGAAAATTTTATTTTCGGAAGAACTCTGTAGTGAGTATTTTATGGGTCCTAGGATATCCCAAACACCATAATCCTTTGCAAATTAATGGACCAAGAGCATCCAAGACATTACATCAGATACCTATCAAACTATTATCATCCTTGAGATTTCAAGTGTAAACCCGAATAGAATAAAGGGGTCTAAAAAACTTCCTTATAAGATACTTCTTAGGGAAAAAATTCCCTAGAGTCATTTAAAGGCCGGAATAACCTCGATAGCTGTGAACAATTATCCCTCATCTAACTCCTAAACAACTACAGGTACACTATCGCCTATCTCCCCCATGTATCCACAAAAATATATAAATGTCACACTACCCAGATGGATCGGTTAGAGAGTCTCTTCCACCGGCCAAGGTATTGTTCCCTTTGGGCCGCACCGACTCACCAGCATAGGATTAATCACACCCACATTAATGATTATTGATTAGGGATTATGTCACCATCTCCCTACAGTGATGAATTTTACACACTCTCTATGAAAGGAAAACATCCCATCATAAGAAAACAAGATCAATCATTATATCATAGTAAGGAACAAGGCCAACACAAGATCAACTCTTCGAAAAACTCTGGGTACTAGGAACACATTGGTTCCTCCTATTCCATGGTACTCCCCTCGAGGACACTATGCCTCAAAAACACACAAACCTAGGGAATGTATCATAAAAAAAATCACCTTCTCCTCGCGGTCGTCGATCCTCATAGGACTCTCCATGAACATTCCATCATCCTCAATATCCAGCTCTCCCCAGTCGAGGTTGTGCGAATCATAATATAGATACCGACGGAGCTGAGACAAATAGAAGACGTTGTGGACCTTCTATAGCGGTGATGGTAGTGCCAGATGATAAGACACTTCTCCAAACCATCACAACAACTCAAATGGTCTAATGAACCAACGATAAAGCTTACTAACCCTGCCAAAACTCTTCTTCCCATGTTGTTGGGAGACCATTATTAAAATGTGGCCCCAACCTCGAACTGCAAGGGTCTCCTCCTTTGATCGACAAGAAAATTTTGTCGATCCTATACTGCCTTCATATTCTCACGTACAAGCTGAACCTTCTCTATTGTGATCAATGCTAAATCTGAGCTAAGAACACATTTTCCCCAAACTCATTCCAATACATGGGAAAAATACATGACCTTCCAGTAATGGCCTTCAATGCTACCATTCCAATGGTATAATGGTAGATATTGTAGTAGAAAACTCTACCAGAGGAAAGTTTCATACCCACGATCCCACGAAGTCCAAAACACATGCCTGTAACATGACTTACAATGTCTGGATGGCCCTCTCCATCTTTCCACTTGTATGGGGGTGGAAAGTAGTGCTAAGTCATAATTGGGTGCCAAAATAACCTAGTAATCCCTTACATACTCATGAGGTAAACCATTCATCCCAGTACTATACTATGGACCTCAAAACTTCATGAAATTGCACCACCTCATCCTCGTAACTCTATGATAAGGCATCCACCACGCTGGACTCCTTGATTTACAGGAAGTTAGTTTATTTATACTACTATTCTACCACAACACAATTAGCATCACAACCTACTTCAACCCTATGTAGTCCCATGACAAAATCTATTGAGATGTCATCCCAATTCCACTATGAAACATCTAAATCTGGTAACAGAGCATCTGAAAGACGGTGCTCAACCTTCACCAGGTTAAAAAAGAGGCAATTTTCCACAGACTCTGGTATTGATCATTTCACCTCGGGACACCAAAAGTAACCCCTAAATCCCTGATACATCTTGGAAAATCATGGGTGTACTGCTGGGGGTGAGTATTATAAGTCATAGATATGTATATCACACATTTTCTATGAAAAAAAAATGTCCCGCAAAAAAATAATCAGATTGTAACCATCTTCTGACTATCCTTCCATACCATTTATTTAGATAATGTGATCATGCATCACTTAACCATCTATCTGTCCCCACCGAGACTCCTCCACCTATTGTACCATGGAAGATATCACAATCATCAGGAACAGACATCCTAAACCATCCTACACTTTTTCATATATGTGTAAGCTAGCCAACTCTTCCATTTCACTCCAAGAATCTGCTGAATTATGAACCCCATCCTTTTATGAATTCCTTCTCAAGTAATCAACCACCAAATTTTTTTTTCTTGAGGTTTAAAAGATCTTTATTCCATAGTCATGAAGAAACTTCATCCAACTCCACTACAACATGTTCATGTCTCACTGAATGATGACTTACCTCAACCTATTGCAATCTGAGAAGACCACGAAGCATTCCCCAATGAGGAAATGATTTCACATCATCATATTGAACACAACCTCTACATGAACCATATTTGGTGTGGCATAGTTATAGCCATAAATATGTAACTGCCTAGACCCATATGATATGACTGCCCACTACTGTGTCACCTCACATCCAATTCCATGTTCGAAAGAATCATAGCACACTTAAAACATTACACCTCCCACTAGAAACCTCAACACTGTGGCACTGAAAAACTTCCCCTTCAGATAAATAAATGATTTTTGGAACTACTAACTCTAAACAAAAGCATGGTCATTCATGGTCAAGGATGTAAAAGGAATTACAACTCGAGAGATTTCTAGAATGAACCCCCCAGTTGCAACATGCTTAATCCAGAAATCTATGCTCCATTTCCACATTCATGGGTGCTATCCAAGAAACAATAAATTCAAACTTCAATGGGTACAATGATATCCTCTCCTAGAACACCACATGTGCATGGAAGTTCACCTATCGTGTCCAAAACATTTACTTGGACAACATCCCATAGATCTAGTGGTGTCAGAGGACTTCCAATACAATCCTAATATTCTCTATGTGATCCTCCTATAATCTTGAGTAGATGAGGATTTATTCAATAAAAATGACTATGAACAGGTGCAAATATTCGTGGAGAGAAGAGGTCATGAGCCACAAACAAACACTTCTGGTGGATTTGTATTGCCGAATGACATAACCAAGAACTCAAAGTGACCATATATGCACCTAAAAGAAGTCATATATATGTAAACCTATTTCACCTTCTAATGGTGATATCCTGACCACCGGTCGATAATGGAGAAAATTCCTTCCCCTTTCAACTGGTCAAAAAGGTCGTCGATCCTCGAGAGGGGTAACAGTTATTGACCATCCACTGATTCAGTATTCAGTAGTCTACATAAAATCTAAAACCAACATATTCCTTCTTTGTAAAAAATACCAGAGAACTACATGGAGACACTCTCGGTCAGATTAAATCCTTCTTTATTAGATCATAAAATTGGATCTGCAACTCCTGCTACTCGGAAGGTTACATCTAATAGGGAGTCAACAAAATCTGATAGGCCCCTGGTTGCAAGTCTATACAGAACTCAACATCACACCAATGGGGTAGGGTCACCACATATCCATGGAAGATTTCCATGAGCTCATTGATGATCTCCGAGACATCCACCATCAATGTTTATGCCGACTCCACTGACAGATTAACTAATTAGGATAGGAAGGGATCCACTCTCTTGATGCTCTCCAAAAAATTATACTCTACCACGAAAGTTACAGGCTGCCCACCCTTATATGAAAACACAACCCTCCTCCAAATTTAGTCAACAATAGCTGGTATGGATAACATACAATCATTTCTTACAATGATTTTTATGGTTGTATTTGTAGCAGAAAGAGATCCCCATAAGACTGATGTGGCCCTAACATCAGCATGTATCCTCACAAAATGATTAACAGTCTAGTTCGATATCAAACTAAGGTACTAAGTACCAGGGTTAGGGAGAGTCTCACTATATATAAGCCCATGTCATGAGCTAGAAAATATGAGGAAAAGAAGTGAAAAGATCTATAATCAAACAAGTAACACGCAGGAGTACAAACAAGCTGATCGTACTTCGAACGACTCACAACCCTACTAATACTAATGCTTTAGAAGCTTGTAATTGTACATGACTAGATCTCCTTTACCTCATCAATCAGCCACCACCTTGACCATGCCATAGCCGAGGTCCCGAAAGTGCACCTTGGGTTCATCCTCCACTGAAACCATCCGCCCTTGGTGGAGCGGGAGATCGTTGCCCCTGCCACTACTGCTGAAAATGCCTGGCTAGAAACTGCTGCTGGTGAGGTGGGAGTTGAACCTTACCACCTCCACTATATTTCTATAGGCCTATTAAATAATTATGGATATGTACCCGACATCCAAAAATAAATCACCTTGGTCCTAGGTTCGTAGAGAAATGGAGAGGACCAATAGATCAGAAGTAGAACTATGGAGGCCTTCTTGCTGTCAGCCGAAACCTGTAATGCCCTAATGCTGGAGGTCTACTACTAAAGATCTTACCATTCTATGATCTCAACTTGATACCATCTTGCAGAAAATATACTAGCATGTGAATCCCCTCCACCACTTCATTCAAATTCTGAATTTCCATATACATCGGTAGAGAGAAGTGAGTTAAAACATACTGGAGGGAAGGTTGGAGTGCCTCCTCTAAGAGTCTTTCCCACGACTCCTTATCAAGAAGTTGGTACAGGGAAAAAAAGAAATATATCCTTGAACATGATCCCAAACTCCCTCACTGAAATAATCCCCTCTCGGAGGGAGAGTATCTCCAACCTCTTCTCTCACTTCATTGTATAACAGAGGAATTTCGCCTAAAACACCCTCTCAAAGGCGGTCCACAAAATCTCAACATTCTTGTTCTCCAAAGATAGAAAGTCCAAAACTATCATACCCTTCCCAACATTTGGATCATGCCTATAGGAACCTAGTACTCAGTCAGAACCTGGATCAGGCTAAAAAATATTACTAACTCATCGATCCTACATTCTGTATTCATGTTTGATATGCTGCCCCCATACATCTAGAGGGTCTACTACTGAAAGGCATCAAGAGTCTTTTGCAATCGGTCATCCATCTATTCTCAATTAGTCCTCTGCTATTTAGCCAGAATAGCCTCATGGGTCTCGTTCTCCCACACTAATCATGGATGTCACTCAGGTAACCCACACCAATTTTCCACTGGTTATTTTAGATATCATATGTGTTAGACCTCCCCCACAAGTATCACTATAGTCCCAATAACTCCCAAACAAAAACCTTATAAGACATCACCATGAATCCCACATACAAACACCTAGACCACCACAAACAGACATAACCACTCCCACAAACACCTAGTCCACCACATCCACTTCCACACCCTAAGACACCTGGTCCAGAACAACCATTTTCACACCCGAAGACACATGAGCCTCATCCCAAAGACACATGGGAAACATGCTTGCCCGCACACACCAGGCTCATCCATGACAACACACCTTGGTTGAAGGTCTTGGGCCATAATATACCATAGGGCATCACATCCTACCAAAATTTCCTTGGTAAACCTAGGAGATAGAGAATAAAGGAGCTAATAACTATCCACACATAGTAATGTTGGGAAAACACCATCCCCATAAAATGGGGGTGTTCTCCACGAAGTGCTCATCATGGGTGGTGTGCGAATAAGAAACACAAGAATTAAATTTATACATATAATTAAACAAATTCTCATCCCAACCTAAGGGTACCAAAATAGACAACCATTCCATACACAACCACCCTCGTTACAATCCCTACATGCACGAACACACAATAGCCACAACCAAAGGACATCCCATTTTTGTAATATAACCCCCAATTTACCCATTCCCATTATAATGTACAAGAGATTAAATTTAAATATTACATCACTACCAAGAAACTAATAGACATAACCACTAAACAAAGTCAACAACTAAAGGAAAACAACCAATTTTAAATTTAAACATTGACACCCGATTCTCTTGTAAAGTCACATCAACAAGAAGGATCTATGATATCCATTGATGTAATGTAACCAAACCAAGACCCATCTTACGGACCCACACAACCTCAAATCCACAAACAAAAACTAAAAAATAGGTGATCCCATCCTCATCAATGTCTCCCCATAAGCATCAAGTAGAACAATAATGTGTATTAGCAGAAAAGAGCATGAAAGTTTTCTGATTTAACCAAACCATTTTTAATGTTCCTTCCTTCCATTTTATTAACCACAGTTATCAAAAAAGGATTATTATTCATTGGGAATCCATTATATCGACTAAATTAATGTTATTAAATATTTTCCATGTTAAAACCATTCAATATCAAGATTATCCTGAAAAACATAGGATTGTTATTTCTCAAGGAAGGACCACCAAAAAGTAAAATGTTTTGTGGGAATTATCCCATACAATTCCAATCATAAAAAAAATAAAATAAATACCACAAAATTATCATCAAATAAACACATTAATTATTTAGTGTCTTTTTATTATCATCGTTAGGGTTTGGTTTTATCCATGTCCTGAGGGAAGCATTATCATACCTGTCCCGACTGATACATAGTAAAGTGATACAAAGGAAAACCCAACTTGGATGATCAAGGATCAAAGTTTTATCCTCACATAAAGAACTAAGTATGCACGACATGTAGTGAAGGAAAACTTGTTGGGCTCAAGGATTAGAATAAGGGATCCAGCACAAGTGCATGATTCGTCTCTGGGGTAAGTCTATAGCCTATTCATAGGGAATTGTATGGAATTTTCATGAGGGTATCATAGCTTAAAAATACATTAGATCCAAAAATCAGGGATACAATTTTAAAGTACATGAAGTCGGATCATGGATTGACCACATGGTTAGGTGGTTTCACATGTCGATATAATTGTTTTTAAGAATTATCCACAAATAATGTGGAGATATCTATTGTGAGTTAAAAGATATCTTCTAAACAGAGAGAAACCATGTAACCAGGGTGAATTTGCAAATTATTGGGAAGGGTGTGACAATATGGAAAAGGACACCTATTTTTATAATTGATGGGATTCATGACTATTAGTGGTTTAAAATATATTTTACTTTATTTAAATGGATTTTAAAAGGATATTAAAACAGTTTTACATCAAAATATTTGTTATCAGGGCAGAACTATAAAAACACAAGAAATTGGGAAAATATTGAGAATGGGTGGGAAACCTGTCACTAAGACACTGTAATGAAGAGAAACTATATGTGGTGCCACCATAACAGTGATAATACACAAGTATTTCCATCATTTTGGTGTGCGACCGTGATGGTGCCTCTATGACTTGTGCCACTGTTACGGTGACACCATTTCGGTGGAAACATTTGGTGGTACAATGTTGTATTTGAAAACTATTTAATGAGTCACATGATGGGCCCTATGATACCTCCAAAAATAGAAAATTTGGTAACATAATGGTCCAAGAGGGTCAGATCCACTACATATTCACAGATTTTTTTCAAAAGAACTCATCATTCTAAAGACTCTTCTTTTAATTATCTCGATATTGTTTTTTCTTCGCTCAAGAATGATTATTTTTATAACACATATGTTATTATTATATATTTATTTTTCGAACCCTAATTATTACCTATATATGTATGAATTATGAAATGAAACATATTCCATTCGATGGTTTATTTTACATCCATGATTGATATACATTCTCTGTGGTATGCCTAATAATGGAATTGTTCTAATGTGAAGGATGTTCCTAGAATTATATAGTTAATTTAAATGTTATGATGTGATATATGATCCCAAACTTATATATCATTAGAATAAATTTGTTAGTGCAATTTAATTCATGAGAAAATTGTAAATGCATGGACATGATTCTACCATTGTTCACATATATGTGTGGTAGATTAGTTCTAAGACTTGATGTTTCATTCAATTTTATTTCCACATTCCATATCTTATTCTAATGATTTATCTCATGAATACGATCATTTTATTATGTTATGATTATTATTTTGATCCTCACCAATGTTTCATGTTAGTTATTCATTCTTTTAGTTGTCTTTTAACTCACTCCTTCCATTAATGTAGGTGAATACTTCTACAAAAGAGAACTTGAGGGCTAATAAGAAGCTATAGATGAAAGAATTAAATAAATTTTTATGTTCTACTATTTAAAATTTATGTATAGCCCTAATATTCCAAAGACACTAAACATTTGGATCCTTGTTTTGTAACATTATTATATTATTTATATTTAAAATGAATTAATAGTAATGTAAGGGTAATCAAGGTCAATGTTATTGGTATGAGAGAACAATTTAGATAATTTGGGAATTAGGATTAGAGAACCATAGTGAAAATGATTAGTATATGACTAAATATATGTAAGAACACCAAAATATATATTTTGGAAAAATTATAGACATATGGATCCCACAATATATGCCTTTTTGACATAATTATACAAAGGAGTAAATTCTTTATTCATGACTTGTTGACTTTTTTTTTGTGAACTTATCCATTTTATAAAATGGAGGGAACTAGTTGAAACAAAGCCAATAACCCATGTGAGGGACAATTAATCAATTTCTCAAATGACATATTGAATTTCTTCAGAAGTGGAGTTCATAATTTAATGGTGATTCTTACCTAGTTGTCTCATAATATGAACAACAACCTCAATAACGTGGACCACACCCCTTCACAAAAGTGGGAGAAACTAGATATTTATTATCTTATGCAGTATCAACAACCAACATTTTATGGATCTTCTGATCTAGTCATCTTGACATGGTGGGTTAACTCAATGGAGTGATATTTTTCATGATTCTGTATTCTGATATGGATAAGTTTACTTTTGACATTTATTGAATAGATGGATAGGCTGATCAATGGTGGGTGTTGATTAAAAATACCAAGCCGAAGGGAAAAATGAAGGGTTTGTGTATGAAGACATTTAGATAATGATTCATAACAAATATGTCACTAAAATACTGCGTAAAAATATGGAATGAGAGTACATAGTGCATAATAAAAATAAAGGTGAATCTTTCATGACCAATGAAGAAAATTTAATAAGGTTGGAAAGGTACGCTTAGGTTTTTGTTGTCAATTATGATTGATAAATTGATAGAATCTTTAGTGGTTTAATGAAACTATTGATATGATCTTTGAATTCATGAAATTTTCGGTTATGAAGAAGTCCTTTTATATTATCTCTATGGGGATATGGAGTTTGGTGGATGGCATAATAGCTATAGTTTTAACAAATGATAGATGGATTTTCAAGCTAGATGATATAATGAAAAAGATAAAAAAACTCTACCACCGACATTTTATAAATATTGAATAAAGAATCAAGGGAATTCCATAGAATGGATGGGGATATTAAATATGTGTGAATGAAAATGACACCAAAATCATGAAAGTCAAAGTGACATGATGAAGAAGGAAATTGTGGTGTAGGGAAAAAGATAACCAGTCATGGATCAATGCTTCAATTGTAGTGAGAAATGAATATATAATATCTAGTGCACTAAACCCCATGTCCTAGAGGGAAATCATTTTCATCCCCCAATTCCTAAGGATAAAGGGTAGTTATATTCCATCACTACTTTTGAGGTGGAGTTTCAATATGATGGGGTTAAAGGTATCCTAGTTATTCATTCATCAACAATGAATTTACTATTTCAATCTAGTTCTACGTACTCTTTAATATCCTAAATTTTTATAAGAACTATTCAAACCCCACCTCAAAATATAAATGTAGTGTTATATTTTATAATAGAAAATTGGGAAATTAATTAATCTAATGTATTTAAATTCTTATAAATTAATTTTTGTGGAATGAACCACCCGATAAATATTTTCATAATTTGTTTGGTGAAGTTTGAAGATAATTTAGAAATTGATTGGAAATATCTATACCAACCCAACATCATATTTTAGAAAATGGAGATCAGTATTCACATCCTCAACTATTATCCAATTCTATAAAAGTTTTATAAGAAATATTAATCTTTTTCATATCTATTGACACTTGTTTTGATATTATTGCATTATGATAAAGCATATATCCCTAAAATGATTGTGAAGCGGGGTAGAATCAGGGTCGATGACATAACCATTGTATGGGAATAAAATCATGTGTTCTTAACTAATTGGATGGTCATAACACTGATTGAGTGGTTGACTTACTAATTGAACATATTCCTACACAGTTGATTATATCAACAAAACCTTATATAATAGCCATTATTGAGATTGAGGAACCAAGGAATCATTAACAAGAGAATATGGAAAAGGTTTTTATATGATTGAGTGCCTCACCTTGGGGTGAACCCATCATATTCAACAAGACAATGGATGTATCAATTCTCCACTGCTTTGATTATCGTGATCTCAACAATATCATAATAGTGAAAAAATATCTCCATACAAAGATATATGACATATTTGATCAACTTCATGGGGAATTTTATTTCTGAATGGTGTAAATTCAGTTAGGATATCACCAATTAAATTTTAGGATGGATGATATACCTTGGACTACCTTTTGAATGATGTACATACACTAGGAGTTTATAGTGATTCCTTTAGGTCTTAATAATTCCCCATGAATATTCATGGAAATAATTAATAGAATCTTTATAGATTACCTCAAAAAATCTATGGTGGTATTTTTTGAGGATATTATGATATACTCAAAGAGAAAGGAGGAAAATTAGGATAATTTAATAATTGTTCTAAAGACATTTCACAGGGAAAAAATTTATGAAAATTACAGAAAACATTATTTCGGGATATACGAAGTGTCATTTCATGGGCATGTTATCACTAGAAATGTAATATCTATATACCCATCCATGAAAAATAAAATCTCACTGTATCCCAAGAAAACATACGAAAATTAGATTCATAGATTCCTTAGTCTATCATTGTATAACATGTTTTTTGGTGAAGAATGTATCATTAATTTCAATCCCACTAACATAGATGAATAAAAATGGTAAAATGTTTTTCTTGACATCTAAATCAGATGAGAATGTGAAAGTGTAAAAAAGAGGCTCATAACCATGATATTACTCATACATTAGAAAATCAATGAACTCAGTGTGGATGAAATTTTATCTTCAATGGATGTATTACGCTATATAATACTAAAACAATTATGTGATGTCATATGACTAATGTTATTTAAAAATTCATAAGGAAAATTATCCCATAGATGATCTAGAGATGGATTATGTTGTCTTCACATTGAAAATATGGAAAGATTATCTATATAAAGAGAAGTGTAATATATATACAGATCATAAGAGTGTCAAATATATATTCATAGGGAAGTAATGTAATATTCGTTAGAGAATATGGTATGAGATCATCACGGATTATGACTACTCAATCCACTGCCATTCATGAAGGTTAAATAAATCTTCCGATGATTTACGTTGAATAGATCATGTAACATTATCAATGAAGATAATTTAGAAGGATATAATATTATTAAATTTTCATTGTCTGGACATGGTAATCATTAATGATGGAACACCATTAATTATTTCTCAAATGGTTTCTCAACCATCCCTTATGGTGAAAATAAAGGATTCTCAATGAAACGATGTGGAAATTCATAAGAAGGTAAAATATTTGAGAAAGGTTAAATCTTTAAAGCATAAAATTTATGAGAAAGGTGTTTTTAGATTTGGGGCTTGATTATGTCTACCATTAGACATGAGATAAATAAGGGGTTTTTGATTGATGCATATTGCTCAACATTCTATAATCACATAGTTAACACCAAAAGTTATTAGGATTTATACGAGAACTATTAGTGGTTTATTATGAACAAGGAGAATGATAAATATACATCAATGTTCAGGATATATTAGTATGTGAAGGCTGAAAGAAATAATAACAAGGGTATGACCAAACCATTACCCATAACAACATGGAAATGGAAAAAAATCACACCCAACTTCTTCAACAGACATCCAAAGACATCATTAGGAAATAAAGATATATGGGTTGTTGTGGATATTCATAAAAAGATATCTCACATTATCTTAATTTGGGAAAACATATCATTGGATCAAATTTTAGGATAATACATCAGTGAATTGGTATGACTATATGAATTACCACTGTCGATTTTATCCGATCAGGATACTAGTTTCACCTATTGGTTCTGTAAAAGTCTTTAATAATATATAAACCATGATCTTAACATTATTATAGCTACTCTTATTAAAACTAATATACAATATGTGTTAAATATTATAAAATTGGAAGTATGGTTGAGATTCTGTTATATGGAATTCGAAGGGGAATTAGACCAGCATCTACATCATGCCAAGATCTCTTACAACAACATTTTACAGTCAAGAATCCAAAAGGCTCCATATGAATCCCTTTATGGGAAAATATTCAGAACACTAGAATGGTTGGATTTTTTTAGTGACTATAAGATAATAGGACATGAAATTGTTGAATAGATGGTGGAAATGGTGAAAACCATTTAGTAGAACATATAAGAAACCCAATGTCAACAGAAGATCTATGTAGATAATAATCATTGGGAAATTTAGTTTAATGTTGGGGACATGGTATTAACCCAAATATTTATATGGAAATGGATCAACAGATTTGGGAATAAAATTAGATTGATACACATGTACATGGACCACATGGAGACTATTGATTGAGATGGAGGTATAACATATCGACTTGAATTTCCCCCATCTATGTATCAAGTACATGGTGTATTCCAAATATCCTTATGGAAAATGTAAATAGTAGATCCATCACATGTGTTGAACCAAGAGGATGAATAGTTGGAATATGATCTCTTTTGGGAGGAAAATCTAGTTATGATCTTGGATCATAGAGATAATGTTCTATGCAAGAAGACTATATATTTGGTAAAATTACAATGGATGAACCATAAATAAAAAGATGAGATTTGTGATATAGAGGAAGAAATAAAGGAGAAATACCCTCACATGTTTTAACCATAGTATGGAAAATCAAATTTATAGGGAGAAATTTCATATGGGGGTAGAATATAAGAACCCTAAACTTTATTAATGGAATATATTATCTTATAATTATTCCATATAGTATAAATCAAATAAAATAACATATAGAACATAATGAAAACATTATAATTGATGAATAAATTGTAAAATAGGGGTTTATGGATGTTAAGAAACCAATAACTATGGAATGTAAGATGAAATTTTTAATAGTAATATGACCATTATGAAAAGTAAACTAGATAATAGAATAGTAACCTCACCCATGAAAGTATAATTTTTTCAACTTCTAAATGGTAATATGATACAATTATATCATAATATAAGTAAATAAATGTTTATGAAATTATTAATTAAGTGTTGGTATTTTTGTAAGTAGTAAATATTTAATTAAAATTTCATAATTAAAATAATGAATTAAATTAAAATGTTTCAATAAATTATGTTTTTTTATTATAAGATCATTTAATGAGTCCTTCCTTATTTATTGAATGTGTCATAAAAATAGATGTAATTTTAAAATATATATTTTTAGAATAAATTAACATTTAAAAAAGATTATCATATATAGAAAATTATTTACATTTAATGGAGGTATTTTTTGAATTATAGGCATCAAAAAACAGTTAGGGTGATTATTTGTGATTTTTCTGAATTACATGAACTTTTGGTGAATAACTAAATACAAAAATATATTATATATATAAATTACAAATAAAATACACTATACCTTGAGTAATGGATGGTAAAAAAACTATAATCATGAACATAGAATCATTATTTTAATATATTTAGTGATAATTGACAATCTATTCATAGTTTGGAGAAAAAAATAAACTAATGAATAAAATAAGAGAAATCAACCATCTCCTCCCACATAAATACCAACCTCACCACCTCTTATAATCACACCTATAATGCTTTTAGATTTATCCAATTTATACCATCTATTCTTCAAAAGTCCCACCCCCATTTCAAGGATCTCTTGGTTTCTTAAAAATACCAAACCCCTTTCCTAAATAGGTCTTCAAGGAGGAGAACATTAAGAGGAAAAACTTCTTTGATTTCGTTATATTTTTTTAAAATATCATTTCATTTCTTAAAATATCCAAACCTACACCTATACAAGAGGAATGGTAATTAAATTAACTTTTATAAACATGAATTTTAATATTTTAATGAAATTATTAAACTTCTAATATCTTCTAATTTCCTTTTATTCTAAAAAAATATCATCCATGATGTGTTGATTTAGAGCCACTATGGAGGATGCATATTCATTTTTCACTAACGCCTTCATGACTTGTTATAAAACCATAATTATTATTAAATAATATTTTATTATACGTATTATAAGACATATAATGATATGTAATCAATATATAATCATGTTGTAATTTAAAATAATGCAATCTCAAAATGACCATTAAATCTTCCAGATAAATAAAATCATTTTCCTTACCTAATTGTCTAATGAATCATATACATACCATATAAAAAAGACATATATGACAAATAATTATTTGTTTTTTCATTAATAATAGGAAATTTTATTAATGGAGAATAAATCCTTGTTTTCATGAACTTTCATACTCATATACAAGTTAAATGATCATGAAAACCACGAAATGAACACCCCTGAACAATGAAATTGAACTCTATAACTCATAAAAAAACCCATAAATGAACTCAATAAAACTATAATGAATAAAACTAATGTATAAAAGGTTTTGGATTTGTATATTAATTGATTAAATTAGATTATTCAAGATATTAAAGTCATAAAAGAATTCAAACACAAGGTAGTAAGTGTTCTCAAACCCAAATCTCGTTCATTTGCTTTCCGTATTTCACCCCATTAATAGAATGAAAGTTAAATTAATGTTCCTTAAAAAAATTTCATTTTCCCGTAACTATTATTTTGTTGGATGTAAATTATTCTAATCTATTTTATGAAAAAAATCTATGAAATTATTAAAAGAACTCTTCCTTACTAAAACACATCTTTTACTTCTCCCAACATATTTCATCTTTTCTCAAGATTGATGATTCTTATTACATGTATTTTATTATCATTTAGTTTTGGGAAACCCAATGATTATCAAAGAATATGTTATTTTTTTAATAAAACACATTCAATTCCATGGGTTATTTTATGGATGTTAAGAAACCAATAACAATGTAATGTAACATGAACTTTTTAATAATAAAATGACCATTATGAAAAGTAAACTAGATAATAGAATAGTTACCTCACCCATGGAAGTATAATTTTTTTGAAACTTCTAAGTGGTAACATGATATAATTATATCATAATATAAGTAAATAAATGATTACGAAATTATTAATTAAGTGTTGGTATTTTTGTAAGTTGTAAATATTTAATTAAAATTTCATAATTAAAATAATGAATTAAATTAAAATGTTTTAAAATATTATGTTTTTTTTATTATAAGATAATTTAATGATTCCTTCCTTATTTATTGAAAGTGTCATAAAAATAGATGTAATTTTAAAATATATATTTTTGGCATAAATTATGATTTAAAAACTATTCTCATATATAGAAAATTATTTACATTTAATGGAATATTTTTTGAATTCTAGGCATCAAAAAATAGTTAGGGTGATTATTTGCGATTTTTTTGAATTACATGAACTTTTGGTCAATAACTAAATACAAAAATATATAGTATATATAAATTACAAATAAAATACACTATACCTTGAGTAATGGATGGTAAATCAACAATAATCATGAACGTAGAATCATTATTTTAATATATTTAGTGATAATTGACAATCTATTCATTGTTTGGAGAAAACAATAAACTAATGAATAAAATACGAGAAAACAACCATCTCCTTCCACATAAATACCACCCTCACCACCTCTTATAATCACAACTATAATGCTTTTATATTTTTCCAATTTATACAATTTATTCTTCAAAATTCCCACCCCCATTTCAAAGATCTCTTGGTTTCTTAAAAATACCAATCCCCTTTCCTAAATAGGTCTTCATGGAGGAGAACATTAAAGGGAAAAACTTCTTTGATTTCTTTATATTTTTTTAAAAAATATCATTTCATTTCTTACACTATCCAAACCTACACCTATACAAGAGTAATGGTAATTAAATTAACTTTTATAAACATGAATTTTAATATGTTAATGAAATGATTAAACTTCTAATATCTTCTAATTTCTGTTTATTCTAAAAAAATATCATCCATGATGTGTTGATTTAGAGACACTATGGAGGATGCATATTTATTTTTCACTAACGCCTTCATGACTTGTTATAAAACCATAATTATTATTAAATGATAATTTATTATACATATTATAAGACATATAATGATATGTAATCAATATATAATCATGTTGTAATTTAAAATGATGCAATCTCAAATTACCATTAAATCTGCCAGATAAATAAAATCATTTTCCTTACCTAATTTTCTAATGAATCATATACATACCATATAAAAAAAGAAATATATGACAAATAATTATTATTTTTTTCATTAATAATAGGAAATTTTATTTATGGAGAATCAATCCATTTTTTCATGAACTTTCATACTCATATACAAGTGAAATGATCATGAAAACCACGAAATAAACACCACTGAACTATGAAATTGAACTCTATAAATCATAAAAAACCCCATAAATGAACTCAATAAAACTATAATGAATAAAAATAATGTATAAAAGGTTTTGGATTTGTATATTAATGGATTAAATTAGATTATACAAGATATTAAAGTGATAAAACAATTAAAACACAAGGTAGTAAGAGTTATCAAACCCAAATCTCTTTCATTTGGTTTCCCTATTTCACCCCATTAATAGAATGATAGTTAAATTAATGTTCCGGAAAAAATTTTCATTTTCCTGTAACTATTATTTTGTTGGATAAAAATGATTATAATCTAATTTATGAAAAAAAAAATCTATGAAATTATTAAAAGAACTCTTCCTTAATAAAACACGTCTTTTACTTATCCCATCATTTTTCATCTTTTCTCAATATTGATGATTCTTATTACATGTATTTTATTATCATTTAGTTTTGGGAAACCCAATGATTATCAATGAATATGTTATTTATTTAATAAAACACATTCCATTCCATGGGTTATTTTATGTCCACTATTTTATATATATTCATTGTTGAATTCTTGATAATTCCAATGATATGATGTGACAGGTGCAATGCAATTATAATGTGCATGTAAATGTTATGTTGTGATTGGTGAATCCATAATTATATAGCACTAAAATACATTGGTTAATGTGATATTCCTCAAGAGAAAAGTGAAATATAAATGAACATGTTTTTATATTTTTTTCACAAATATTTGTGGTATCTTATCACTAAGACACAATGTCTCATTTTTATTCATTGAAAAATTATTTGCCTTTTTCTAATGAATTCTCTCATGATTTATTTTCTTTTTCTTATGTTATATTTATGATGATTGTTATCACACATGTTTAATATCTCTAATTCATCATATTATTGGGAATTTATCTCAACTCTTATTTTGATGTATATCCTCCGATGAATAATTGTACTGAGGAGAACAAGAGGTATAATAATAATATAGAGAAGAAGGAATTAAATAAATTTTCTTGTTTTATTATGTAAAAGTTTTGTATGGTTTTAATTTTTCCTAGACACTAAAACATTGGATCTTTTTTCATTAAAAATATTATATTTTTTTAATAAAATATATTTATAGTGATACATGAAAAATAAATAATGCTATAATATATAAGAAGATGGTATTCCATAAATAATTATAAATATATGAAATTATTTTCACAAATACACACTTCTGGGATATAAAGTATCATATACACATATTTTTAAATAAATTTATTTTTATTGATAATTTTAAAAATAAATAAACCATAAAGGTAACAAGTATAACTACATATATAAAATTCTAACCCTTTTAGACACCATATGATTCTTAAACATCAATGATACATCACAATGTAACCATCACAAATACCTTATGGTTCAACCATCACTATTACACTTAGAATAAGAATTATTGTCAAATTCAAAGATAAACAAAACCAATACATTTAATGTCAATATATGTTTCTCCCTTAATTATAAACAATTCCCAACAACTAAAAATAATAATAATACATGAATAATTTCATAGTAAAAATATTCCCTTCAAATTTTTTAAAAAGCGCCACTAAAGAGGATTCTAAATGGAATATCCATTAAATCATGTTCATAGTACTTATAACATGTTAAAACTTCTTGTATAATGGTTAAATTAGTTTCATTAATATAAAATAGAATCATATTCATATTTATAAATACTTATGTGGTATTTTTATAACATATTTCTATCCATTTATTAATAATACTTTGTTACTTTCATTGTTTCAGGTTCATTTATTTCATTACTTCCTTGTTTGGATCATCAAGGGTGTTATAGTGAATTTGAAGAGAAACTATAAAAGTTTAAGGAAATGTTATTAATACATTTATATAATTAGAAATTATTCTATATATTATTTTTTCGGATATGTGGAGGAATCATTGTTTAAAACATTAAAGAAAATGGTTAAATTTATTTTGTATTTTTTACGAACAACAAGAAAAAATATCATTTTATCCAACATAAATATTATATATTGGTTATAGAACATTAAAAAAACTATTATATGTATAATAAAATATTAATTAAAAATAATATATTTTTTTCGACCGTACTCGAAGGTGGTAAAGGAAGATGGAAAACATAATCCCTAATGATGGAAAATCAACACATCATAGATGATATTTTTATTTTTTTTGAACAGCAGGATAAGTGGAGTGGTTTGATGATGTATACTCTATTAACATAGTAAAATTGTAATCTATGTGTGTTACTGGAGTATTCATGTAATTTGGAAGAGATGATGTGATGATAGAATAATAGAATTAAATAAAATAAAAGAAATAATAGAGGATTTTACCACTAAAATAATCCTCCTTGAGAACCTCTTTAAGGAGCATGGCTATGGAATATTGGTGAGATCAGTATTTCATGGACATGGGGAAGAGTGTTGGAATGGTAATTAGGCTGAAATTAAATATTTTAAAAGTCTTTGAGGTGTGAATTGAATAGATAGTGAAGGGTGGTATTTGTAGTGGAGGAGAGTGGTGTTTTCTCCTTATAATATTCATTAGATTATTATATATAATCAATAATATGAATAGATTGATATGTCACAATAAATATATAAATATACTGAATGGGATATTGAGATTTTAACGATTACACTAGTGATTACTTGAAGAATAGTTTATATATCATAAAATATATATATAACTTAAATTACAGTATTTTACTATTAAAAAATTAAATTCATCTAATAAAGATAAAAAAACCCTAACAACTACATGACATGTATATTTCAAAAATGAACTCTTGTATATGAGAATAATTTTCTAAATATGTGAAATTTAATTTTTAATTAAAATCATCATTTATTTGAAAAATGTGGATCTTAAAATTTAAAGTAATTATATTACAAATTGAAAAAGTAATAATGGTTTCATAAAATTTTCTTATAACCAATTTACAAAAAATTATTAATTTAATTATTTAATTTATTATGTTAAAAACTCATTTAATTCATTATATTAATAATGTTATTTTAAATAAACATATACGTTAAAAAAACAAACACATTATTTATCATTTTGAAAACATTTTAATACTTATTTCATGGTATAAATATATCATATTTTCATTTATAAGATACATAAATTTTATTTATTCTCTGATAGATGATATTATTGTTTTGTTAGTATAGATTACATAATTTCAATTAACATTACTTATTTTCATATAAATTTATAGTGATTTTAACTATTAAATTTTAGATTGAAAATAAATTATATAATAAGTAACAAGGGTTTTATATTCTCCCCACCTTTTGGAAATTGCTACATCTCCATTATTATTCACTTATTAGAAAAGTGAGGACACCATTCCCTCATAGCACATTAAGATTCTCATGTTTGTTCTTCAATATTGTGGTTTCTCCAAAAAAAACCATAACCTATTGAATTACCGTATTTCAAAATAAATCCTCTCTATTATCAAGTATATTAAAATGAATTTCCTTACAAGAAAGGTTATATTCGAGTTCCCAACATATGGGCTCAAAAAATGGGACGAATCTGGTAGATAAATTCATAACATCAAATCATGAAAAAAAAAATTTACCTAGGATAAAATTAGTGGAAAATCATTTTCATAAAAAACTGACCCAACCTTCCACAGGATTTCATAGGCTCCATGGAACTATGTACTCAATTTACCCTTCTTAAAACAAATTACAATTTTCCATGGAGAATCTTTGAGAATGATATTATCAGTTACATCAAAAGAAATTTATTTCCTCCTGTTATCAAAAAAACTTTTATGTCTGCTTCAAGCTATCCTCGTGTGATGTTGGGTCAACTTGACATTACCATCCTCCTCCTCTAGTTATTACAGTACCATAAACATCCTTTTCCCAACTTCATCCCAAAATTATGGTGTTGGACATCCATGTACACATAATTCCTCAAAAGGTTGCATCTTTATAATGGAATTAACAATTTTATTGTATGAAAAATTGACTAATGATAGATTCAAATACCAATATCACTGATAATCAATTGAACAAGAATATAACATGTCTTCAAAGGATTAATGTTTTCACATGGATTTTCCCTTAGTTTGATAATGATTGGTTGTGATGAAATTTAATTCTATTTACAAAAATAATTGATGGCCTTTCCAAAAAATAGACGTGAATTTGGGATCACGGTTAGATACACTGTAAATTAGAACTCTATGTAACCAAACAAACTCTATTAGGTATAGTTAAAAAATATTATCCAAAGTAATAATACCTTTAATATGATGGGAATGTATAGATTTAATTAGTTTATCCACAATAACCAAATACACATTGTTTACTTGATAAGTAATTTGTTGTCCCACCAAAATGTCCATAGATATATTTTTCCATTTCCAAAGTAGCACTAGAAAGGATAATGATCCCATTGGGTAGCTTTTAGTCTTCTTTAATATGTTTAAAATTCAAACAAATAATTGTGAAATATGAATTTTTTATTTTCATTCCATCCCACCAGTAATAATCCCAATAGTCTCTGTAAATCATAGTGATTTTTGAATGAACTGAAAACAGAGAATTATGAGCTTCACAAAACTATTTATTATTCAGTTGGGTATCAGGAGGCACAAATAATATCGTTCCAAATCTCAAAACATTATATTTATTAATGATTATGTTTATAAACTTACCCTATTTAACTAATTTTACATTTTTTTAACTCACAACCATCCTTATGAACATTTATTATTATTTATGAGATAAGAAACTAAAGAGATACTTAAAAAGAAATAAATTTCATGCACCAACAACATCTACACAAAAATTCATCAAATCAAAAAACAATGATCCATGTCATAGATGTAACATGGTTAATGTATCATTATGTTTTCAACTCAATGAATTCACTACTTTATTCCTATCCAAGAATGTAGTTGATTGTGAAATCCTAAAATTTTATCATTTGAATCCATCTTCTCTGCCTCATGTTAAATTTCATTAGAGTAAATATATATATCAAAATTTTATGGTTAGTAAATATGTCATATCTGGATCCATATAAATTGGGTCTGATAACTCATAAATTGAAAACCATAACTACTAATTGTTAATCATATATGGGTTAATTTTACTCGTGAGGATTCATTTTTCTTAAATTATAAAAAATTATCAGATCATTCTACATTATTACACAACCATGTCCCATTAAATTAGCAAGGAATTAGATTAAAATCCTCCATTTCTAGAATGGAGAACCAAAATTGGATCATCCAACAATATCATCTTATATTTCTGGAAACAAACATCACATTATTCTGTCTTATTAAATTTAATCCATTTTAATGTTTAATTAATTTTCAGGGTATATGACCATGCAAGGTTTTTAAAAAACCATCATTAATAGACTATTAGCCCATGAAAAATATGAATATATGTAAATTTTTTATCTCTTTTCCATTCATCATTGTTTTTTTGGTAGGATCCACTATAATTTAATCCTTATATAAAATGTTTCCAAGAAAAGAAATATGTTACAACCAAAAATCACAGTTTTAAAATTTTTTGTACATATTATTTTCATTTAGAGTTTGAAAAATAATCATTTAATAATTTTAATGATACTCAAAACTTTTCTAAAGACCTAACTATAATCTATAAATACATTAACAATCTTATCCATATAATCATGGATGAATGTACTCATAAGATCAATGAATAAAACATGGGATTTTAAAACCCAATTGCATAAGAATAATCTTTTAATTCTAGTATCTAGTTTATATAACTATTTTTGGGATTTCATCCTTCATAAATTTTATATAATGGTTCCTGGATCTCAAATAAATTTTGATAAAATATTCAGGTCCCCACAATAGATAAAAAAATAATCGATTATAGGTAACAGATACTTATTCTTAACATAATATTATTCAAAACTATGTAATCAATGAAAATTCTCATGTAACCATCATTTATTCTAGAAGAAAAAACAAAATCACTCATTCATGTAGTTCTAGGATGATGTTATTATATATCATTAAACTCCTACAAATAATTTTTCCATTCAATAATTTCCACATGACCCATTCAATAATGGGTTTTGGAAATTGGATTTTCATCAGGAACAAAGTCAATTGTAAATTTAACATCCTGATCAGTTATAAAACATGAGAACTCATCTGAAAAAACATACAGGTACACATAAGCCATTGAAACATCATTATTTGAATAGATCCCTTGTTTTCAACAATATATTATTGATAAAATTCATTTCAATATTTTATATGTTTCTTAGGATTTTTATATTTTAACAATTTTATGGGATCATTCTTGAATACATAAAGAAATTATTTTTTAAAAAACTACTCTATCTCTACAATAAGTATTAATATTATAATAAAAAATCCAATTCATACTCAGAATATCATAACACTCTTCTAAGTAGAAAAGGAAAAGGTTTTAATTTAATTTAATTCCACATAAAATAACATGAATACTCAAATAATTCAATTTTTTCATCAATATTTTCCACTAAAAGTTTTATCGTATGTTCTTGTTTTGTTTCTAGAGGTAAAATTTCTATTTTACCAGATAATTCCTCAATGATAAAGTAATTTAATGACCTAAAATCAAACATAACATTAGAAAAATATTAGTAATCTAATTAACTAACAAATAAAACATAATTCAATGGCTTAACAAATAATGATGTAGTCGTAATGAATTTTTTCACACTATCTTTTTATAATCGGGCTACATTCTTTTAGTAAAATTATTCATTAGGTAGGTATATGCATAATGAATTATCTCACAAAATTTAAAATACTTTACAATTTTATCAGAATTAATCTCATGATATGTATAATTTAAATATTAATCCACTTGTCCTAACTTATAACATCTAAAAAATATCTTTGTTTTGTTATCCCATTACCTATTGATTATTTACCCCACTTTTCACAAACATGAAACTATATTTTATTACTATAAAATTTCATTTATTAATCCGTACCCATTTTCTTCCATCGAGACCATTTCATAGGATTATTTTCACAGTATAAATGATCATGAGAAAAATCCAATTTTTCCATCTCATCACAGTAGAAAAGTCCCTCATAACTATTGAATTCATGGAAGCCTAGTGACCTTTGATATCTTGACTGTAATGTTGAGTAATAATGATTTATTATTAAGATCCCAAATAAAATTTTAAGCATACCTTCCAAATATATTGAAGGTTGATTGATATATGACCATCGAATCAACCTCCTTTTATTTCAATTCCAGGCATGTATTTTCCATCTTATTTCAAAACCACATTATGAAAATATTTCTCAAGGAATATGTTATTAAATTCATCCCAATCCTACGCATCAGTGTTCTTATAGTCATTATTATTCTTCAACATTGAAAATAAATGGTAATACTAATCATCAAAACAATAAATATAAAGACTAAACATTGGAATATATTAATATCCCATGACATCAAATAACTCATTAAGGGATATAATCCACTATTCATTAACCACTGGTCCAGAAGATCCATTGAAATTCATATGGTGTTTCCTCATATAATGTTCCACTATTATCAAGATACTTTGTGGTATTTATAATGGTTAAGATTCATGGATTCCACCCCCATTTATAGCCTATGTAAACTAATCCATTACTGTTACAAACTACATCGATCCAATTCTAAGTATTGATTGTTTCAGGTTCAGAATGATATCATCCTCCTAGTTCTTTCCAATATAATATTCCTTATTATTTATATGGAGAACCATTATGAACAAAAATATATAAGATGAACCAACATGTAGATATTAAAAGTAAATAACTTTTCAACTTAATCACTAGTTAAAAATAATATATAGATATTCAATTAACCTCATCCTAACCCCTAATGTTATCTACACTATTCTCTAATAATAAATCTATTTTATCTATACAAAACAATACCTAATATATATAATTATCTTGGAATTACATTTTCACACTCAAAAATATATTTTTGGTTAATTTATTTAGAAAATTAGAACATAATTTATATATATCATCCCACAAGATGAAAATCCAGGTAATACTAAAATTGTATCATTTTCTTCCTAAATAAATATTTTCTTAGTAAATCTGGTAATATTTTAACTAAAAATATTCAAAACATTCAACTTGAAATCTCCATTTCTATTACACATTATTATAAAAGATTGATTTTTTTAAAACATTGGATGAGAACATAAATATTAGTAAGGGACATTAAAAAATAAAGGTTATATTCCATTAAAACATATAAACATATTAAATAATTTTGACACAAACATACATCACAGACATAAAGTATCATATACATGACATGTGAAAAAATAGTGATTTATATATAAAATAGAAAATATAAATTAAACCACATTGGTATCCTAGGGTTTTAAATACATAAAATGTTGACCCTCATGAATAAAATATTATTTTTAACCCTTATGTAATAATTACAATATATCCCTCACAGGTACCTTATGGTGTAACCATCATAGTTACACATTAAATTTGAATTATGATCAACATCCAACATAAAAATACCCAATGAATTAGAAGGAGATATATATCATATTTTTCATAATAAAAAATTTCCATGAACCAAATCATATTCATAAAACATGAATACATGCATTATAACAACATTCATTTTCATTTTTTAAAAAAGAGACTGTAAGGATGATTTTAAAAGGAAAGACTGTTACCTCTGGTTCATCTTACTTCAATCCTATTCAATCCTCCTTTATAATGTTATAGAGATTGTTATTACTATATTATAGTAAAATATTAATATTTATACTTACATATATTTTGTTATTATAACATCTTTATACCATTTTATTAATAATATTTTTTTTTTATTTTCAATGTTTTAGGTACATTTATTTCATTATTCGAATGGTTGTTTCATTATGTATTATCTTTTAAAATGAAAGAAAAACTATAAAATTCACATGAAATGGTATTGATATATTTTAAAAGTTTTAAATGATACTATATATAATTTTTTTTATATGAGGATAAATCATTAAATAAAACGTTAATGAAATGATATAAATTATTTTGGTGGTTTTTATGTCTATTAGGAACTTATATCAATTTTTCTCAATATCCTGTTTATATACAATTACCAGAACCATAAATAATGTATAATTTTTGTAATTAAATATTATTTAATAATAATAGTAGTTTTAAGAACAACCTAAAAGGGAATAAAGGGAAACCAAAAACACATCAGAGATAATGAATCCATTTTATAAAATAAGAGAATAAGAGGAGAGATTTGAAGATTGAGATTCCATTAAAATAAAAACATTCTATTATATGTATTATAATGGAGTTATCATTTCATCGTATAAGGGTAAGTGGGGATATAATAATAAAATAAAATAAAATAAATGAAAAGGAAAGAAGATTTTACATATTGACTTCTCCCCCTTGAGACCATCCTAAAGGCACATGTTTTAGGCTTTTTGGAGAGACCAATAGGTCCTAGACGTGGGGAAGAGGCATGTGAACTGAATTGGGTTGAAATTAAACAATCTACATGGAATTAATGTGTGACTATAATAGGTCGTGGTGGGTGATATTTATTTTGGAGGGGAGAGGTGTTTTGTCATTATTATATTCATTACTTTATTATTTTGGATCAAGACTGCATAGTTTGATAACTATCACTAAATATATTAAAATAATTAAGGGGAGGTTGATATTATTGTTATGACTTCAGAAATGACTCAGGTAATAGTGTATTTTTATTATAATGTATATATACTATAAATTACTATATTTTACTATTCATAAAAATTTCAAGTATTTTAGACAAAATATAAAAAATTTATACAAAACATTTTTTATTGTGTAGAATTAAATAATGAACTCTAAATTATAAAAATAACTTTTCAAATTTTATAAATTTAATTTTTATTTATGATATTAATTTGTTTTAAAAATAAAGATATTATAATTATTAATGACTGTATGACACATTAAAAAATTAATCATGGTCTCATAAAATTATCTTATAATAAAAATAAAAAATATATTAATTTATTTATCTATTTCATGCAGTTAATTTTTTTAATTGTAATAATTATAAAATTGTGAATAAAAATTTATGTTTCACAAAAATACCAACTCTAAATTTAACATGATTTAACATTTTCAAAACATTGATATACTTATTTAATGTTATAAATATATCATATTTCTCATATAAGATTCAAAAAAATAGATATAACATGATTGTGATGTTACTATTCTATTATTATAGATTCTTTTATTTTCATAAACACTACTTCTTTCATTATACATTTATAATGAATTTTACTATAAAATTCTGGAATATGAAAAAAAATATCTAATAATTACCTATGTTTTTACTACCATAGTCTTAGTTTTTTTTTGCATACACATGACTCATATAGTGGGTAATATAACAAATGGTTAGTGGAAATAAACAAAATACCTAAGCAGATAATCCAAAACCTTGTTCCCCTGTGATCATGTCACAAAATTCGGATGATCAACCCCACCTCATGTAACATGGGCTATGCTATCATCTGGATGGATTTATCAACTTTATATTATTACCATGACACCTCATCCTGGGGATGAAAATAACCACCAAATCTTTTTTCATGAACAAGCATATTTACTATGTCACCTCAATCGAAGTGATCAACATCACCCCAATATTTTGTCCAATATCATAATGTTCCCACAAAACCAAGACCCCAATACATAACATTCAATATGATTTAATATAATCACCCAAACTAAACATCCAAGGTTATACCAAGAACCATAACCATATTAAACACTTATAGTGTATCTAAATCACGCCCATAGATTTAAAAAATCATATATATGATCATTTATTATAATAATTTAATATATTATGGTGTCTTTTAGTTGTTTCAATTTGAACTTATACAGAACACCCTCAAAACCCCCATAAAATCTAATAGAAATATATTAAACCACTACCTCAAACTAGTATGTATACACTCATTTGATATCAAATGAAAACTAAAGATGGATTAGAAGAAAATGATGTTTATTTGAAATCCTATGAGATATTAAATATGATTGATGACAAGGGAGATAGACAATAGATAGTTAAGATATCAAGAACCCAAGGTGAAAAGGGTAATGTGTTCTGATCTATTTCCCCCTGTATCTATGAATGAAAAGAACTGTGCCCCATGTAACTTCTATAAAAACATTAAATTCAACATAAAAGAAATTTAAATATTAATAGTCATGTATTATGTTCATGGAATTCAACCAAATTTCTCATTTGTGCAATCAATTGGTTGGTCCCCCTATACTTCACACCCTATTGATCATCCTTTAAATGACAGAAATATCGTGTATGTGTTACATGAAATGTATTTTTTGATGGAGCTATTTTAATCATCCAATCACATCTATCCATTATCCAATGATCACCAAAACCCCCCATACATCCATAAAAACATAAAAGAGAAATATTAGAACTGATTACAACCCGATCAAATACCTAGGGTGTTACTATTTCCCAACCCTAATATAGCTCATCTCTAAACTATAAATAATTACCATTAGATTGTACTAAACACAACCCACCCATCAACATATCCTCAGTCCACCCTTGTCTTATTTAAGAGTTTATATCCCCTCATGGAACTCCACACTATAGGAGTTACCTACCCAATCACTTCCAATCCAAAAGAAACTCCCCATATGTTCCACGGATCATCGTAGACTCAAAGTCACTCCCATGATGTATCTTCATTTTTGTACCTTCTCTATTAATCTAATGGTTCTTTTATCATATTTGACACCCATAAAATATTTCATCACATCAAATTCCAAATGTACCCATGGAACATCTGGTATCCCATTAAAATACCATATCTCAGTAGATATCCATAAATATAGAATAACAATATATTCTCAAAATAAAAATCCATTATATATAAATTTTCATACCCATCACATTTTAAATAATAATAAGCACATAAATATTCAAAATTGCATCGATTCCTAGTTTCCTAGATTGCTCATAAAAACATGAATCACATTGATTCTCATAATAAAACATGGTACAAAATCCCATTATTAATATATATAATGAATCATACATGATGTTAACCTATAATCAAGTCTCTGATAATTTGGAAATAAATTCATATATTCACCTCATTCACTAAAACTCTCCATATATACATTGCAATACCCAATGTATACCTATAACTATAGTCAGATCCCTGACCAACTATGTAATCGGAAGATCCTCTTCTTTCACATGGCCCAAAGATCGACTGCATATGTCATGTCCTCTTTATCGAGTTATTCCATCCATTTTCAATTGACCTTACTCTTAGGTCCTACTTACTACTCCACAATATCCACATGTAGTTAAATACCACAAATTGGATCCTAGTAACTCCATCAGTATGGCCTAATTCTCCCTAATTTCCTTAGTCCCTGGCTACCATCGTTCTTAGAATGATTCCTTCAGAAACTATCTAGATAGACTATATGGATGCAGTCCAAACAATCAATATGAACCACATCACACTGGGTCTAAAAATTACCTTAATTATAACACATGAAGAACACTTATGAAGACCAATTCCATATTGTATTTCCTGAATCTCTAGATTGGATAACTCATAGAGACACCTCAAATACCCACTTCCAATTACATGAAACATCACTATTAAAGTCACAAAACCCCATCAACAAGATCGAATATGAATGGTTCGTCAGGATTTCCCTTGGATATTAATCCCTTGTTGACAACCTCAATGAAGAACATAATACTATCAATATTGAACCATAACATGATAACACAACACAATAGATCCTCATAATTTCACACCCTTGTGATGTCATCTCCAACCATTGAATTTTAAAATCATGAATGGTATATGATTTTAATTTCACAATCAATAAAAAAGTATCCCCCTACATGAGATTAATGATCTCATAAGATCAATACGCCCTAATCATCTCTTGAAATAAATGCTCAAAGAAACATTCCTTTACATCCATTCAAGATGGATCCTTGTGTATTCCCACATATACCAATGAATACCACCAGGAATTTGGATTTTCTCTAATTAGGTACTTAACCATCTTCAACCACATCTATATTGGTGTCCTGAGATGGTTGGGGATCATTCGAATTGACTTGATACGGTACTATTTTCATGATTTCCTCCCTCAGCAGAATGAAGTGGTGTGAAATATTTTTGTAAATGATGAGTTTAGAATGCCATAGACAGATCACATCTATGAGTTCCCAAATTAGTGACATTTATAAACCATTCTAGGCCCACCCTGAGCTTCTCATCGTGTCATGGAAAACACTATTTCATATCATGAAGTATTATCACCAACAATAAAGATTGTACCTTTCCCTATACCATTGGATCATGGTGATAACAACCCTTCGTGGGCCACATAATCCGCCATTGGCCTTATCTCATGTATATTCATGAAACATCATATCATATCATTCATGAGAAAAAACTAAAATCAATATAGGTGGAATTGAACAAAATATCAATCTCTATGGTCAATCATCCATAACAATATAAAAATATATAAATATTTTAGATTGTAAAAATTATGTTCAAAAGAAAATCTAAACACGCATACTCTCCCTTAATATACGTTATCTCATAATAGTTGAACTCAATGACTCCTACATAATTATATCAAAGTCAGGTATCAATTATCATCTAGAAAAATGGCCTATTACATTCCAATATTTGGGATAGGTAGCACATGTATCCTTAACTCATATCCCCCTGTAAACCAACATTTTTGTCATGTATCAAGTATCATAGATATGAAAATATGGTATCTAAGATTAATTCCACCAAAGGGGCTATATAGAAAAACAATGGATAGATTCTTTGTTAACACTTTAAACAACTCACCACATGTATAAATAATCACATAAAATCCCGTATATAATTTACTAGAACCGCATGCCTAGGTTTACTGAGTATAATTCCACCAAAATTGGATGAGAAGAATAAATTTTGATTAGATACTTGTTTTTACACTTTAAGATACCCAAACCCTCTTAGAGTAACCCTATTTCCCAATGACAATAATAAGAAAACAATATCATATAAATCATAGTTTCTATCATGTTTTGTTAAAAACACTCCATTTTCTAATTATTCCATTGGATTAAATCATTTAATAGATAAACATCACCCCAAATTGTTCCACCAAAGGTGAAAATCATATCAAATTCATAAAGCGAAAAACATAAAATTAATTACCCATTCAAAAGAACTATGTATATCCCTCATACATAGGGATATAAGAACCCAAACATGATCTTTGTAATATTATTCATCTATATCCTATTTTTTTGGTATAGCATATCTCAAATAGTGAGACAATATAATGAAAATAAAACATAATTAATACCATTAGTATCTTGATGAATAATAATACCAATTCCTAGAGAATGAAACTACTCTAATTCCATTTAAATCACCCCATCCTGGTTCTCAAAAAATCAAAACTATGGTCTTGTTGGAAACATGCCCGATGGAATGATTCCCCATATTCCAACAGCCGCCGTGTAGAAGTAATTGACTTAGTGGAGATAGATGGGAGACTATAACTTCTTGTAGTGATGATAGTAATGTACCAAACACAAAGACAAATCTATAGAAATGATATAAGAACCATAATAAGATGAATAAAACAAAAATAATATAATTATAAATAGTTAAAAACATTAATTAACTACATTCTTGAACAAACCATCCTTATAATTACAAGTCATAGTAAGTCATACATATCAATAAAAAAAGGTTTCTGTTGATTGACTATCACAAAAAATAAATATAGAAAATGTTGAAAAACTATAAAAAAATATATGTAGTATTATCCAACATCTCTTTACATCTGAACCCTGAAAAGGGTACCAGTGAATCACTATGTTCCATATCTTGATCATAATCCCTTTCTATATCAAAGAGACGTAAAGTCAATACATGACTTGAGGGGCCCATATATGGTGTGATAATAAATCGTAATTTTCCACCACCAACATGATAATATATTACATCAATGATAAATATATGTGTGAATAATATATATATATATACATATATATAAGGAACTCACATTGAAATATATTGATAACCCTTATCCCTTATGCTCAATACAAACACTAAGGTGATCACAACCATTATCCATCTCCGATAAGTATGATCAAATGCCACAAATTATATATATGGCCTACACATTGTGTATACATGAATATAAATATAGTGGAAATGTTCTAATGTATATATCCAAAGGCATATCTTGAAATTTTATCATTATAGGTGATCACAAATGTTACACCTTTAATCAAGTCTCTCGCAACATTGTTCCATCAATCCTGAATTAAAAAACAAAACAGAATCCCCAAAAAAGTCTCTGGTCCCTCAGACCTTATCATATAAAAACTATTTCTACTTGAAGTTCGACATCTTGAGGTAGAATAATATCATTAATTCAAATTATAATCACATTTGGATCAATATCTGACATCCCAAGGTAAGGCAATATTTTCCCCCCAATATCTTTGACAATGGCCACTTGTATCTTAGCAAAATAAAACCCAGAACCGACAGTCACATCACTATCAACCAATATTCCATCAACATACACAAGGTTCACTATATTGAAAACCTCCAAACATAAATAATGGCCATCACCATCACTTAATCTGCATAGTCTTTGGTGGTCTCCACCCACCCAAGTGGTAAAAAACACCTTGATCTAAGTCTAATATGTTTTCTCATAATTCCAACATTGAGTTAGTGAAAAAATGGAGAGAAAAAAAAACACATAATCAAAATCCTCATTCATTAATGAATGTGTTCCTAAATTCTAATTTTCTACAACAACTCATGTCACCTTGGTCATGCCTCCCACCTGGCGACATCATTACCTCAATTCGACATCCATGTAACCTTAACCTGGTGATCAACATCACCCTGAATCTCAATCCATCCCAACCTAATATAATAATTTTCCTAAATAAAAGTGATCAATATCACCTAAATCCTCTTTCCAAGATCTTCATGTTCCCAAGGAAACATGTAACCAATATATCATACATAGCTTAACATAAAAACAATAAATATAAACTTCCCGGGATGGTCTTAGAACTTCCCTAGATTTCCCAATTGTATTGTATATAAATCATTCCCATAGGAATAAAAATAATGATTTGAATAAATTAAATACATGCCTTTAATTAATTAGGTTGTCTATATGTCAACTCACTTAGCGTATATAGAGATAACCCTTGAAACACCCTTAAAAATGGAGAAATCTAGGAACTACCTATATCATACTTGTTAACATATTCTTATATAATATATGCCACTAATTGTTTATGAATAGAGTGACAATGATGATATCTTGATTTCTTGTGAGGGATCCAATGTATGATATAGAAACAAAGATGAAATATGGATGGGTATGTTATCAAGAAAAATATGTGTAAATGGTGGGTTATACCTAGCGTGATCCCAAGGCCATTGTGCATGAAATTATCCAATCCCCCTAAATATTTTATAAAAACATCTACAGAATCTTTCAGAACTTGAAAAAACTAATCACATTGAATTATTATGATGATGTGTAACCATATTACATATTATTAATTACTCATGGTGTTCCCCAAAGCAATCATTCCCTAATGATTTTAATGTAATTGGATGACATGATGGGGTTGTTTTATACAACATTTATATCAAAATGGTTATATTTTAAATAGATCCAACTATAATTAATTTCTACAATGCTCACTAGAACCTACCATAAATACATTAAAACATAATATTTTAAAATTAATTAGTATAATGACCCCTAAACAACTTGGGATGTTACAAAAATGAATTCTCGTTAAATATTTTTATATATATACATATTCAACATTCATAACATGAATATTTAATGTGGACTATATATATCACATTTGATATGATATATCATGATTCTATTTATATTAATGGTATTTAATGTTACATTTTATGTCATTTTGTTTTTATCCATTATGATTCAAAATTTAGTAAATCAATAAGGGTGTAAATTAAAATCTCATATCATTCTAAGATAATATACTTGAAATATTAGTTGAATGAAACTTTATAGATAATATACATTAAAAAATTATAATATATAATTCCTTGGTTATTCTTTTATTATTCATTTATTATGACTTTGTTTCTAACTTTGGTATTTAAAATTATTGATAAAAATTTTTAAAGGAAAAATTTAATTTATTTCCTATTTGGTTGATGATATTTTTATTCTATGTATATACTCTTATATAATATTTTATAAAAGTTCATATATATTTTTAGAAATATCTAATATTTTCATTTTCACTTTCATTTTATTTAAATAATTTTTTTAAAAAAGTATTATTTAAAAATAAATTATAAATTAGTAAATTTTAAAAATTTTAAAAAATTTAGTACTCTAAAATGAATATTTTTTATTAACGTATATAGTAAGAATATATTTTCACTACTATTTGAGGCTTCTCTTTATTGATGATTCAGTTACAAATTTCAAAGGGATTTTTTATGAAATTTTTTTTCTCGACAATCATGGAATTTATTTTTAATTTTTATTAATGGAAAAGGATAATTTCTCACATTTTCAAGGATTCATTCGAAGACATCGTCAAATGATATTTTAATTGTTTTTTTCTACGTTATAAACCAATAATTTTTTTTGTAAATCATGGAGGATATTATTTACTGATATGATCCTTGAAATTTCTCAAGATTGATCGTCATTATGTGGTAATTAAATCACTACAAACCCATATATTTTCCATGGTTCATGATATGTTGAAATAATGAATGTTTTTGGTCATGCAGAAGACAAATTTGTGGTATTATGTATATTGAGGGAGGCACTATTTAATCCATAAAATGAATTGGGTAAAACCATATATCTCATGAAATAAATATTGGAATCTATTTTACTTATTGGATCTATTATGGGAATCTTGTAAGTATCTCTGATCAACTATGCTATAGGAAATATGTTCCCATGTATGATTCTATTTTGATCGGGGTAAAATGTGGTGATTCTGTATAGACTATGATAATAGAAATATTTGGTTATTCATGATGAAAAATGATATGAAATATTTAGTTGTTAAACATGAAATATGATATGGTTTGTAATGATATAACTGTTCCATTATTTTATGACATGTTTTTAAAATTATCATTTATACTAATTTCTCAATATTTTATAAGGATTCCAAACCTCAGGACATACTAATTTTTATTCAATGAATCACGATTATGATCTATTAGTTTTTGGGTAAAATTATATTATGATAATAATATTTTTTCTCCCATAATTATAATGATATGATTTCAGATGATCAATGATTTATCTCTCCCATGTTTACACATAATGAGCATTTTAACTCAACCCTTATTTTTTTTTATTTTTTTATAGGTGTTAAACATGTATAATATGTATGATGAGTTGAAAAGGCTATACTATATAATGAATTATGATAGTGGTGATAAAAATTAATCATTAATAAAAATTATATGTATCTAATCACCATTTACAAACAAAACATTCATTATTATATGGTGTATAATGTCAATATATGTGTCCAGTATTCATACAAATTGATTTAATATTTATGTATAAAATTATTTGGTCACAATGTTGTTATTAAAGTTTTGTTTAGGTTTTTTGGAGAATAGGATTTTGGAAAAATGGTGAATTCCATGTGGATAGGCCTATGTAATGGAAAACAACCTTACATACTGGTAAGGATGTTATTATGTAGTATTCTTATTATAAAACCACATATAGATACTATAGGTTGATATGGTTTTGAAATAGATAAATATATGGGTAATAACCATTAAAATAGTTGGTTGAGTATATCTCAACCATAATCATGGTTCATGGTCCATGATCCCTTAATTCCCACCTTGTTTGAATCTCCTTGAGGATTTCTTATATGAAATCTCATTTTCATTATTAACCATTTAAAATGTTATAAGAAGATAATGATAATAGATGGATTTGGTCAGTCTTATTGTATCAAATATTTAATGAGGGTTTCATTATTCACACATCATGTTAATGATAACACATTATTATATGAGTGAACACTATGATTTTTATTGAACATGAAAAATATTTTGGTTTTAATATGGTTATTACGATAGAATAATTGAGTGAGGTTGTGACATGAGTGATCCAATAATAAATATTATCATTTTGGAATATTTATATGGATTATTTAATATATTTATATGACTCTAGGGTTTTTCATTCATAACCATAATGGTTAAATATGTATTTTATGATAAAAACACATAATGTATGATGTTTTCATATCTAGTCTAAATATCCTCTCTATTAGAGTTGTGTGGTAATGTGTTTCCTGAAAATATGGTGAGATTTCTTCTAGGTTAAATTTATTTGATATTTGGAATGGATTTTATCTCTCAATAAAGATCCCATATCAAATAACATGGTTGAAATTTTATGTATGATATGTGGAATAAACATATGATCGTAAATAGGTTTCATGATAAATATAAACCTCAAAGGATTATTACTTATATTGTTTGGTTTTTAATTCATACTCATGAAGGGTATCTACATTAGATGGATGTTGAGGTCCTCATCCAAGAGGATGTACTGATTATATCGATGATTATTAAGGTCATTCTAGATGGGTTCCTGAGTAATACCTTAATTCATGGAGTTGTGTTTTCTATATAAAATATATCTACTGTTACATTGGATTCAAATTCTCTATATACAATTTTCAAGATTGAGTTTCTTGATTTAAATAACGAAATATAAGAAAAAATTGACAAGGTATTTCCTATAGCCTAGAATATCAACATTGGGTGAACTTATTCTATTAAAAAATAAGTAATGTTTTTTAATATATTGTTGGATTGTTCATCTAGTAGATAAAAAGAACAATATTATGAAAAAATTATTGTACACCACATATTAAAAAATTTCTTGACAAAAAATATGGATAAAAATAATTTTAAATTATTTTCCTTCATTCTAGAAATCATTAATTATTGATTATGAGGGAGGAAATACTATAGAAATACTTTTATGTAAGGGATGATAATCAAGAATTTATATTGATGGAATTTGGATGTCAAAATTTCCCAACTACAATAAAAATTTAAACAAATAATATATTTAGATATTATACTGATCAATTTATTATAGAATTTATAGTTTATGATCATATATATTTATAAGGGATGTAATTAAATGAAGATATTTTAAAGATATTTTTTTATAAAAAGATGAAGGGAAATGTGTATTATAATTTCATTAGATGAAAATTTTTATTAAAAAAATTTCTTTCCTCAGTCATAAAATTTTATTCAAGGGTGTATGAATGGATTTTTTAAAGATGAAACGTATTGAATAATGGATAAGATTCAACATGATAACCAGGATTTATAGTCTCCATAGATTATCCAGATATTATCAATTATTTTAAAAGGATTTATCATAGATATATAATCCAAAATATATATTTACATTTAATGCGATCAATTTTTAATTGGATAAGTGAATTTGAAGGAAATATCAATGAGAAAAAAAAGAAAATTGGCCTAGATACCAATTGTTACACTATTCTCAAGTGAAGAAGGTTTTGTGATCTATCGTGATGTATTTAATATAGGAAAAGATTATATCATAATAATGAATGAAATTGTTATTACCTTTTCCTCATGATAATTTAATATTCATATGAAAAATACTAGACTAATGACATAGAGTTGGATATAGTAAAATGTTCATTAAAAATATAGATGGACTATATTTATGATGAAATTTGTGACATATAAAATGATCAGGCAATATATAATTGTGTATTTTTATTGAACAATTTAAAAATATGTCGAATTTTAAGGTATGAGTATATTAATGATGATGAATGATTAATAAATTAACAACCCCAGATGGAGAACAAGTTGGATGATACTCAAAATCAGAAGTACAATGGTAAATATTGGTACCAAAAAATTTATTTATTATCATGTTCTTACAACCATATCTATCCCTTGATAAATCAGATGGTATTTTATGACTCCATGTATTCTATGATACGGAAAAATCCATCTTTTTAACACAAAATTGGAGAAATATATTTAGGGAACCTAGCCTATAAAACCAAATGTAAAATTAGGTTTTAGTGATTTTCTAGCGCATAATGGAATCTCAAAGTATACCAAATTGTTATGCTAACAAACATAAAAGATATATAGATTTAAAATTTGGTGATTATGTATTTATATGAATATATACCAAGATGAAGTATAAGACTTTTTAAAATATGTGATGATTATGCCCTAGACATATTAATATCTTCAAAATTCATTATCATATCACGATGGATACTTATTTCCTAATATTCAATCGAATATTAATGATGCTCAGAATGTTCTCCATATATATCTCTTGAGGATGTATATACATGATACATAATATATACTTATATTAGAGGTTTTACCATAAGATTCAAATATATCTTCTGAGAAATTACAAGGGTAGATTATATATAAAAGTGAAATTATATATTGGAATAAGACCACTCACATATTCAATTTTCTATAAAAAACAGAATTTTTTTTGTAGCTAGAGGGGAACATGAATACATGTTGATATAGAAGTTTCCTAGGTGGTTTATATCATTATTATGATATTTTAAAATAAATTTTATTGTAATAAATTTATAATAGATTGTACCCTGAATTTTTGGATATAATTGTCTTTATATAAACTTTGTTTCTTTGATAGCATGTTTTACATGTTACAATAGGTTTATATATACCATTATATAAAATTATAATATTATAGAATAACATAGAATTTATCTTATAGTCATATATTAGTATGTATTAATAGGAAAAACTAAATTATATTTTTTATAAATTCATAAAAATAATTAATTACAATTTAATTGAGTAGAAATGAAATTAAAATGAATTCAATGTAAGAGTGATGTATTTCTAAAAATGGTTAGTATGAATTATTTGTTTATTATAGAAATATATTAATTTAAAATATATTGATAATGTTTTTAGTGAAATTTATAGAATTTATATTCAATAAATTTTTCACAAGCATGTATTTAGTTTTGAGAGGAATAGAATGGGATTAAATCTATCTTATGCTGAAAATTGTTTTTCCCTCAAACCCTTTTCCTTTGTTTTCACATGTTCATTAAAAAAATAAATATTTATTTTATTTATAAATTTAATATTGTAAAATAGAAGCAATATTTTTATCATTATTTATTATTATAATGAGATCGTATGAATTTAATTATTAGTCATTATGAATAGTAATCATGGTAATGATTTTTCACCTCGATAAGTTTAATACATAGTTAATACTAAGGGTTTCTATTTCAACATGACTATAAACCATTTTTTTCAAATTGAATGAAATATGTTAGAACAAATTTATTTTTTAGATTTAACTAATGTTTTTTAAACATATTATTTAATTTTGGGAATTGAATATTAACATTTCTATTGATACATTATAATTTATGAACATATAAAAATATTTTAAATTATTTATATAATGTTTTATTTTTTGAAAGTTATATTTTATTTTCCCAAGTTCTTAATCTATAAAAAATATGATTTTTTTAATGAGTAGAAAATTTCTAGGAAACCAAATATTTTTTAGATTTTAATTTAAAATTATTTTAGCACTCAAATTATTTAGTTTGTTAAGAACTAATTTAATATATATTTTATCAAATATTCATCATAATTTCATACATATATATATATATATTGAATCTAAATAAATGTATTTAAAAATTCTAATTAGATTTTACACAATTTTTAGAGTGCCTCTTTTATTTTTTTTATAATTAATATATAATGTATAACACCTTTTTTCACTTTTAATTTTAAAATGTTTTTAAATATGTATTACTATATCATATAAAATAAACTATGTAAAAAATGTCAAAATGTTATTGGTTGAAATTTACCCAAACCTATCTCATTTTATTTTATAATATGTGGTTCCTTGGTCGCACATAACATGACTATGTAAAATTTATTATACAATATTTTATATTATTTAAAGTGTGTCAATTCCCCCACATATAAAATGGAACTTCCTCTTATCACATATACATATTTTTTTAGAGATTTATCACTTAAAATATATACAATAACACAATTTAATATTCCTTCCCACTTTCCATTATATTTTGTGTTTCAAAAAGTTTATCCATTATAAGATTAATCGTTATCCAAAGGTGTTATTATAATGAATAACTATAATTATAAACCATATACTATCAATGTTATTTCTTATAATACCTAATATAAATATATAATATGATTTCTAAAATAAATATATAACTATATTCAATATACACAATTTTTATTATCATGATGAAAAAACTGTTATCCACCTCTTCTTTTTCCTATGGGAAAATAAAACATCCCTCAATTGTACGTTCAGACTAACATCTCTAAAAAGGTATAAATTTAATTATTCATAATCAAATGAAAATTATTGTTATATTGAATTATTTATTTAATTAATATGTTATTTTCAATATAATTTTCTTTTTAATGGTGAATTATTATTTACTTATGTTTTTTCTATCCATCTAAAAGTTGAATCATCACCCCTGTGTACGTAGGGAATATAGTCTCCAAGAAGTAATGTATATTATTGTTCATTATAAAATTACATGAATAGTTATAAATTTAAATATAATAATTAAATATGATACTAATTAAATTATTATCATTACTTCGACTCTAGCTCAAAAAATTGAATAAAAAATATGTTATTAACATGAATATTGATTTAAATAATTAACCAAAAATAAATATTTGATATTATGTTGTATTAAAATCATATATATTATTATCAATAAAAATATTATTTTATGATATGAATAATAAACCTATATTTATTATAATAATGGTTTCAATGATTAGTAAGTAATATGAAGCACTAAGTAGGGGTATTTCCGAACAGTTTTTTCTTATATGATATATGTAATATTCAAAAAATCGTTTCAATCATGAGGATTATATTCTACAAATTTGATATGATATATAATGAATCAATTTTTATTATTGGTGTCTTATAATTTATCTGAAGTAATTCCAATTCTGGTTTTATAAATTTGATGTTTCCAAACCAATAAGGGTTTATGATACAATCTCTTTTTTTCATGATTACCAATGAGAAATAACAGATGATTGAAATTTTAATTATATTATCCATAAAAACCAATGTGATTTCTTATAATATATTTATATATTGGATTTATATTTATCAACAAGATTTATCAATAATAGTAACATTTATTAATCAATAAATGTTTTTAATGAAAATAAAAAAACATTTCTTATTATGAAGATGAAATTTTTATTCCATGCAGATAATATTAATTTTTTATAGAAATTTTAATATCTAAAATAAATGTGTTTTAAATGTACATATTAACTCAAATAGTATTTAGTTAATTTCTTTAAAATAATTCAAAAAAAATGTTTTTTGAATAATTTTTTTTGAATTTCGACATATGTGTGAATGTTGTTTTTTCATTTAATGTTAATGGAGTGAATGGATTTTAAATCCATTATGACTTATACATGATTTGATTAATCCTTTAACATTTTAAATTTTCATTTTTAATAATTATATTTTCCATTATTTTTCAATTTTTTTGTCAAACAATTATTACAGGATAATTATATTTTCTCATGTTTTTAATAAAATCTATAAATGATACATTAATGCTATTTTAATCTATTCCAACATACGTTCATTTTTTTGGAGATTCACCAGGTATATGATCTGATTATATTATAATATTTATTTACATATAGGTCATATTTTTATGATATGATGAAATTTTAATGAACCCCATTTCATTTCTAACAATTATTCTATATTGAAACCATAAATTTATTTCTATCAAAAAAATATGCATTATTTCATTATTTTACGGTTGCGTCCATTAAACAATATAAAAAAACTAATTAAAAAATTTATCTCATTATACAATTATGTGAAATAAACAAATTTTCTTGATACATTATGGGAAATTAGCATGGGTTCCACATCCACTATGATACAAGAAAAAAAGTGGTAATTCATGATACAAAATGATATAGGAATAATGAAGGGATGACTAATCGACTATGAAATGGAAAACATATAGGGTTACTAAATCCTTTATATTATGATATCAACTTCCGATAACATTGAAATATTATATGGTATTTATTAATTTTATGTTTTCATGATCGTAAAAAATGTTTTTGTGCTTATGATTTGACCTTACGAATTATGATATCATTCAGATCATTCAAAATCCTGAGAAAAAACAATTGATAATAACACGATTTGGATAATAATATATAAAATATAGGGTATTATTATATTATTATAGATAAAAGTTATTATTCCATTATAATTATAAAAATTTTTATATGATAATTCAATAATATATCTATTTTTTACAATTACTGAGAATTTGAGCTCACTCATTCTTATGTGTAATTTTTTTGCGAGATGATGGATAAGTCTACTATGTATAATGAGTATATAATGGAGAAATATGAAAATAATGGTACTATATATGATGAATATTTTACTTTAATAATATTATCATGTATATAGTCTCCCTATAATATAATATGTTATAGTTATTGGTCATGTAATGTCGTAATTTGTTTTAAATATTCAACAAAATGTTTTAATAATTATGTATGAAATTAATAGGTTGCATCCCAAACCCATGAAACATAATTAATAATGTGAATTATTTATATACACGTGATTAAAAAAATAGATTAAAAAAATATTTTAAATCATATTCCTTACAATACAATATAAAATATAACAGAATCTGTCCAAAAAATTTACATGAGGTATACATTTATTATATAACTAATAACATGTATATGTAACATAAAATTAAAAATATAATTAAAATATTATATAAATAAATGAAACTTGAATAAAACCCATTTGTATCTAAATAAAAAATATATACTATGATGCACAAAATAATAATACTCTTGGGAATTCAAATAAAAATGAGTTCATGGTGTTGTATAAATGATAATTTTAAATCCATGAGAGGATCTCAAAAATGTAACTCTATAAAATAGAACTCTACTTTAATTTATATAATCAATCATCTTGAAAAAACTATAATGTAATTAATGAATCATTATTGATAACCAATGGATATGGAGCCCTTTCTTTTACTTATATAATATAAAACGATGTATATATACACTGAGATGGTGAATGTATGATGTGTGGAGACCATCCAATATGATGAAAACATAAATGAATAGAATAAATTTCTTATGAAAAATAATTCCACCATATAGAAATATAATTTATTAAAAGTATAATTTTATTTAATTATAGAAAAAAATGTTGATTGCTTTAGAAAATCATCCAAGGGTTAAATGATTATAAACTAGGCATGAGTATATAATCCAAATAGTTAAATGAAATAAAATTAGTAATATAATTCAAGGATAAAATAAATAATTTCTATAATAGATTATAATATATGGATATTTCTTATGGTCTGGAAAATGAAATGGGTAACCCTGGACCTCACACATTTAACCAACTCTCAACTATTAGTTAACCTATCAGTTATAGGTCCCAAAAAATGTACATCAATGAAAATGTTTCTTTCATAACAACACCAAGGTAATTATTATGAGCTACTATGTCTATAAACTATGGAGACTCATTAAGATATACTAATCAATCAAAATAAACAATGTTCCCATGTATAACTCATCTTAATCATTGTTTCCTAATTACTTCTTCATAATTAATAAAGATGAAATCACGACGATGAATGATATACAAATAGAAAATATAAATATTAAACAAAAATATAACTAAATAATCGTTTATAGTGTAGTAATTAAATACTATATAAAATACCTTATATATGATGGTCTTTTTCAATAAATAATTTAAAAACTATATTCATAACCAAAACGATCAATTGAATCATTTTAGAAAGAATATTTTGGACAAACAGAAAATAATGAATTTAATATCAAATGTAACACAAAAAATTTATCCCACTATGAAAAATAAAAATTAAATAAACACAATGAATAATTATAAACTAGTTTACATGGAATTATTTAGGTTATAATATTATAGATAAGATCTTAGATATTATATGTAAAAATGGTTATCTAGATAAAGTTAATTTTCTAGTGAATACTACCCCATTCACATGGATACCTTATATTATTCTTCAAACATCCTGAAATTAGGATGTAAGATATCCTCAAAATCACAAATCACCCTGATATTTAAATTAACTAAAAATTTAAATTATATGATTTCCCAACCTTGTGATCATGGACAAGAATAAGAGGAAATGATTTTGTTGAATAATATATTAAAATAAAAGATAATTGGATGAGGTTGAACAATGATATTAACTAAGAAAAATATTTTATAATCAACAGAAAACATTAAGGCGAGCCTATATGAATAAGGTTAGTTTAATAGATTTTAATTTATATTAGAGACAAAAATTATGCATAAAAATATATAGGTGAAAAATATAAATTTCATATTATTATTTCAACAAAATTCGAATGGTTTGGCCACATTCATTTAGAAATAATTAATAATATACTATAAATTCTATTAATATTCATGAAATGGTTGTATAGTTTAGAAAAACATGTGATCAATATGAATTAACCATTGAAATACCATCTCCCCATTCTCAATTTATTGTTTCATGTTTAGAAGTCACATTGGGCTAACAATTTTATATGGACATCATTCAATTTTTTCATGTTATTGAATAAAAAAAGTATTTCAAATAAAAAAAATAAAACAATAAAAAAATTTAAGAACAAAATTGTATCCTAGGCGTGTCAATATTATCCCCATCATACTGTATTCTGGAGAGTCTAACTACCAACATTAAAAATTCATAGAATTAGGTATGTTGTGCACTATATGTTCAAATACCACTATAAATAAATTCCCACTATCAGATGGTTTGGGTTAATAGTTATCACTACAAATATTATATTTAATTTTTATTCACAAAATTTCAATTTTTTATTATTTTAAAAAATAAATATCTCAAATAAATAAAAATACACAACAAAAAATAAAATAATAAAAATAATAACATATAGATGATCAAGGTATGTCATAATTATCCTTAAATTGACACCACTTCATACCCCGAAAAAATACAAATATCCTATTATTGGAGAATAATGGGGGCCATTATTCCTGAATAAATTGCTTACATTCTATTTTTTCATTGAGGTCATTTTTTGTTCAAATAAAATGAGGTTTAAGGGAATTTATTTTCTAATCGAACATAATTCTAATATATTAAAATGCACAAAATTTTCTCAACCACTGATGTATCAGGCTCAAGAACCAAACCAATAAAAAAATATATATATATATATATATATATTACTAAAGAAGTTACATTCTAAATTGGGATATGTGAAATGTGTTAGGAATAGTGGGAAAAATATTGAAATGATAGAATGTATAGAACCTTTACATAAATATAGAATTACTCAAATTACTAATCATACTGCAATATAATACTACAATTTAATCCCAATCATCTATGTCCTAGAAATGGATAAATTCATAGAAATATCTATCAATAACAATTATCTATCAATAGTTATGTCAACATATAAAATTTTTTATTTAGCGATTTTTGGATGTCCCAAATTTCATTATTATCAGTTAAACATTCTTCATAATTTTTTTGATAATTCAAATACAATATAATGTTAATTAATAAATTTATATCTAGTAATGATTGAACATAAATAGTTTTATATAACATTCCTCAATGGGATCTATACATATTTTTTATTGATAATTTTTTTAGAGAACACCAAAAATTGGTAAATTATCTCTTATAATCCTTTGTAGTCGATCATTCAATCCAAGAGAATCTGATGTGGAATATTACTAACCAATTCCATTTTAAAATTCATTTAAAGTCGATACTTTCTCATAAATAGTTCAAAAATGTGTCCAAGATCAATCATAAAATATCACCCCACTATATAGAATTATTTTCAATTGTAAAAAACCATTTGTCACTATCATAATCTTAGAAATACATTGTCATTCAATTATTATGTGACATTAAATATAAAATATATTAATCAATCACCATATTAATTCACATAATGATTAATCATCAAAAATAGATTCATTGAATTCCATTAATATTAATATTATTTCACTACGAGATTTGAATAATTAATTCTCAATGAATAACTTACAACTTTCCCCTTCTTCCGGAAATTTAATAAATCAAAATCAAATGTCTAAATATATTACAAAAATATTTTCTTTCAATGATTAATTTCCCTCTAGATGAAAAAAATTAAATTTTTTGACTAAAATAAATAATTAAATTCTCTTTTAATAGACAGTGAAAAAAATATCTTTTATAAAAATCACCACCACTTATTATAACTCATAAGTTTGATAGTTTATTTTTTAGGGTGGGGATAAAAAGGTTCATACACCACTATATTGTCACAATACGAAAAAGTTACCATATCCTTAATATTTGGGCATAACAATCTAATAATTATCATCAATATGACACATACGAGATAAAAATGTTTTTTGATGTCAATCATTCTATTAAATATAAAAATAACATAAAAAACATCTTATAACATTCAAATTTCACATCCTATTATTTAAAATTCATCATGTGATTTTCTAACCTTAAAAAATGTCATGATAATTATTCTCATTACAGTTAAAAAATAATTAGAGATTCTCATTTAAAAAACATTAATCAGACATTCCAAATAACTGAACAATAGAATATTATTGGGATTATAATATATATATATATATATATATATATTAAATAACAAATGATTTGAAAAATTCCAACCACATTGACCAACTCATAAAGAATGACAAATTAGATGATTCCACAGATCATCCATTTAAAATATATAGTAACCCTATTAATGAAACACTGGGATATATGAATCCCTTAATATTAACATCGTAGTATTAAGAATTAAAATACATTAAATTGAAAGGATATATAAAATATGATGGATATGAGATAATACACATACCATTTATAGAAATGATATATAAATTTCAATGTATATCTAGTTGGGACCAATATAAACTACCAATGATGTCATAGAGATATTTGTCTACTATTATATAATTTTTTTACATTGAAGTATATGAATAAAATCATGATGTGAATAATATATCAGACATGAAATCAAACTAATACCATTAATTATTCATCCTCCCCCAGATGAACATAGTTTATCCTCACCATGGATGTTTTTTGTGTTTTATATAGGATAATGGAATAGATCCTTATAGTTATGGAAATGAAACTAAGTTTTAATGCCAACAATATAGTATATTATTAAATTAATGATGAAGATATTTTGATTGACTCATATAAATTCCAAATGAATATCAATATGAACAATCCTCATAATGTATTAATTACACTTTAATCTCACATCAGTATTTGTAACAAAAAAAATTGAATTTACTTTTACATATTCCATCATCACTGGTCACATAACTAAATTATAAATTATCCTAGATGAGATGATGAAATGTAATCTAATAGTTAAAAATAAATTCATGATAATATGATAATAAATAAATAAACAACTATAATGGTCACTATCAATGATAATTTTCCATAGGTACATCTTATTTTTCATATAAATGGTCGGATTCACGAAGAGTGTGAGGATTTATTGTATAATGTGACCCCCCACACATCTTATTATGATATCCCTATCAATGAAGATTAGACATCCCCTTTCAGATGAGCTAAATATCCCCAGGGATCTTTTAAGATAATAGTATATTTCCACCTTATTATGGATTCACATAGAAGTTTTATATATTATATATATTCTATTAATAGGAAAAAATCATTATAGAATGTTGGAAAATGGTCATTCGATTTTGAGAATTTCCCCCTTAGAAGATTAAAAATGATCTATTCACATTTAATCTTTAGAAATGGTATCACCAAGATATTGATCACCATGAATACATCCAATTAATTATTATTCATCTTCATGTTATAATAAATTTAATAATATTACATCAATAAATATCTATAGAAAAACATCCCAGATAGTTATTGTTGTCCATATCACTTTCAAGACTTTATGATTTACTTACCACATTATAATTTCTTTATATAGAGTAGAGTATAATATGTGATAAAAATAAATATTTTAATCCCTCTTAATGAATCTATTATTGATTTAATCACAGAAAAAATATTTGAGGAAAATTTTAATTACCCATAAAACTGTGACGAATATTCCATAATAGATAGATTACCTAACCTCAATGTGATGATATTTATGGAAATTTCAATCTACCAATTGATATAGGAAATATATTTATTGAACATATATATAAATTTTATTAATGTTGATCCCTTATTTATATTTCATGGAATCAATTTCTCATATATATTTTTAAGAGGGACTACTAGCATGCTAGTTTTAATAAACAATCTTTTAATTTTAAAGATTCAAAATGAATCAAAATATACATATTTCCATATATATATATATTAATTATTTATATAATACCATTATTTACATTGGAATATAGTTGGGTTATACTTAGTGATAATATGATCTCCATAAACTAATTATTCATGTAAACTATGATCATTTAGACCTAGATATTTAATTTTATTAATGACTTACTTACCTAAGGTTGGATCTTATGGTAGTTTCCCTATTGGAACATAACCTACTCCGCTAACATTTAAATTTTATAAAAATAATTTTTAGGCATTATCTATATGATAAATAAATTTTTATAAAATATAACATTTTATTATAACCTGTAACAGCTAGAACCCTAATAAATACTTTAAAAAAATAAGTATAATGATAAAGATACTCATGTTGGGAAATTGTGTAGAAAAATGTTAAAAAAATCACCAATACATATGATTTTAACATATAATTTGTTAGATCCATTGCAAACCATTTTTCTAACAATATGTTTTTTCCAAATATATCACTTGGTTTATATATAATTTTTTATACCAATAAAAAAAACATTGTACCTCGATATTTTTCACTATTTTCACGTGAAAATTATATATATCAAAAAATATAGGATCTCCAAATAAAATAATTATATTAGTAAATTATAAAAATTATCTCACTAATACATGAGAATTAGGGTTGAATAAAAATCACAATAACACAATAACCATCATAAAAAATCAAGTAGAACATGTTATAATTTTTTAGAGACACCCGCATATATACCCTATGATCTCTCATAATTATATCTCCCATCAACCATTACTTATAAAATATTGAATGGGTCTAGAAACAATTTTTTAATGTCCAATAATTATTCACCCATATACATCATATAAACCTTATTTTGAAAATTATTGTTGTTTGATCATAACTTCTATAGTATAATGATTGGTTTCTAGTTCATGACATACGACAACTGGGAACTATTTTACCAATGAAATTCCATAATCCACATATTGAAGCCAAATAATTATTCTACCAAGTAATATTCAGGATGTATATAATAATGAAAATTTATAAGAAATATAAATACAAAATTTTATTCCCATAATTATACAATTATATGATGAATAAAGAATAAATATATATAACTAGTGACAAAAATATTTTACATGATAAAAAAATGTAAATATTTATAAGAGAAAAAAATAGTTCCTATCATATGTTGAATGAAATGTTAGAATCACATAAAAATGTGAGTATCAAAAATATAGGACTCCCCATGAAAAAATCTTCCCAAATATATGTTATCATTTATTAACCTAACCACAGAAAGAAAAATAATGGATTTTAATGTTCCACCAAATGATGTAGATCTATCCCCTTTAACACTATTAGATAAAACTTTGTGTAAACACACCTATTGAGTGTAAATAAGGTCTAAGGAAAATTCATAGATGAATACCACTATTAATATACAAAATATTCTTGTGAAAAAATAGTAATATTTGGATTAAAATATTATTTATAATATAATAATTTTGATATTATTTGAGTAATAAACAAATGTATTAAACATATTTATTGAAACTAATAATTATTTAAATATGTATAAAAATGATTGAATTTGAAAATTAATTAATTTTTAGTATTAAGTTCCCATTAATTATATAGAGTTGTTAATATCTTGTCACACACGCAACACCAAAATAGAAATACATTGATACAATTATTGAGATAAAACATTTTAAATAATGTATAAAAAACCATGTAATTCTTTACATGGTAGATTAATTATATTTAATGTTATTAAATTATATGTAAATAATAAATAGAAATGAAAAATATCATAAAATAGAAATATAATACATGACATCGTCACCCAAGACAATTACCATCAGTTGACCCAAACCTATAGTGATAAAAAAAATTGAATGTAGAATTTATTTCATGGAATGATATGTATGGATTATGATTTGAGATAAGAATTAATGAGTTCAGTAAGGCAGTAAATATGAAAAAATATGACCTTATTAAATATGGATATTTGGAATATGATTATTAGAAATATGTTCATTTGATATACATGTATATAATAGGAATGTTTAATATACAGATTCATAATAACAAATTTAAATATTCTATTTTAGAAATAATACATATCAAATATTCCATATTTATTAAATATATGTTATTATGAACTATTATTATGTTTTATAAATATAATCATAAAATAAAGGAATGTTATAATTAAAAAAATATTTTAGCAATAATATATTGATAAAATAAAATGGTTCTTATATAAATAGTTTTTTATTGAATAATAGTTTATAAAATTTAATATAAATGTGATATTTTCAGAGAAATATTTTTCTAAATGTGATATGTATTTTTATATTAATAAAATAATAAAATAATAAATATTTATTTCATATAAAATTATTGATAATATATAGTTTGAATTAAATTAATTGTCATTACATATTTACTACACTATATGTAACACGAAAAAAATTCATTTTATACTTAAAATGTATTTTATTAACAAATTCATTTTATTTAATTGTATTTTTTACATTATGAAGGTTAATATATTATGGATTTATAAATATATATATATATATATATATATTTTATATAAATAAAAAATACATTAACTGTAATTTTATTTAATTTATATCAAATAGGATAATCAATATTAATCATTTTAAAAAAACATTGTCCTATAAAAATGATTTCGATTATTTTTTAGGACTCCTCTAAAAATATGAATTTAATAGTTTTAGAATTTTTATTTAAAAAATATATCATTTATGTTTTCAAAATAATAATACATTCTTCGGTAATTTTTTTGGGTAGTGTTTAAATTGAATTTTGGTTTAATAGTAAAAAATATGATATTTATAATATCATGAATTTGATGACATCATAATGATATGATCATAGCATAATGATTCATGAAACCTTTTACATTAAAACGTTTTATTTTATATGTAAAATTATAAATTATATAATATTTTGATAATGTAACAAAATTTATATTTTACATTATTGAACATGTTATATTTTTATATATAAAACAATTTTTAATTAATTAGTAGTTTATTATTTTAGAATTATTTTTTCCCAATTTTATATCACTGAACCATATCATAACCTTACACCCATTAGTTAACACTTTGGATTGATACTAAATGTATAAAATGTTTTAATTTCAAAAATAAGATTTTATGTTTTAAAAAAGTATTCCCTTCACTTAAAAATGGAGCTTCACCCCTGCCCACTACAACAAAATAAAAGCATTCCATGTGTTCATCCCCATTACCTTCCCTAACAATAAAATCCATATTTCATCCCATTTGGAACAATATATATTTACAAACATACATAATACATTTAGATCATTTCCAAGATAAAATCAAATTATTTTACATAATCAAATTATTTTTAATTATCATTCTTCAATTTATTATTTTTATACCACTAATCATTTTATAAAATCAAATTTATATTTTGTTTGAGTTTCATTATTTCCATCTTCCCAACAAATGACTTGTTTTATTTTCCATAATAGATATACATGGATGGATGAAAATAAGAATGTAAATAATTAAAACTATCATAATAACATTATTATTATTTTACAAATATAAATTATTTTATAAATTAATATTTTTCTATGAAAAATGAATATATTTTACAACTTCATGGTTTTAATACTGCAGGCATGAATCAATGTGTTTCATTATTTATAAACAGGAAAATTGAGTTATCGCAAGAATGTAAATAATGAATTTTAACAATTGTTGTTAAAATTTTAGTGGTTCAATATATATAATATTTATATTTTCCTCATTTATAATATACCAATTTTTTTAAAAAAATTCTCAAAACAAACTCATCCCTGATATAATTTTCATGAATATTGACATAATGTATTAAATAAATAAATTAGAAGAAAAAACTAATTGTAAATTTTATATTCATGTTTCATGAATTATCATGAAATTATGAAATTGGATTGATGTAATGGGAACATACATTTACAAATTATATCGTACTAAAAAAATTAAAAATTTATATCATGTAAAAATGAATATAAAGTATTATTAAATAATAAAAATATAGAAAGTGTTAAAAATTTAATAGTATATTGGTTAATAAAATGCCAAACTTTCTAAAATAGGTTATTGTGACTTTTATTATTATCATATAGTATTTTAAATGGGTTTTTTTAGTCTAAGTGTTAATGTTAGGTTTTTCATATCAATTCATATTAATTGGTGTGTGTTATCATATTAATCACCAATTATTCATTTTTATTGTGTGAATTATATTACATTGGGTTATATTATAATTATAAATGATTTGTATTGGGATTTATTTTTCATTTCAATAAAACCTACTTCATATTATTTTTTGGGTGGAGTGGATACTCAATAGGGGGTGAATTGAGTTCTAATTAAAATTTCTGTTAAAAATTATTTCTCTTAAAATCCCCCAATTTAAAAACAAATTTAAACTGTAGTGAATCTATAAATAGTGTAATGGTTTATTCAGTTTCTTAAAGATTGATTAGGTCTCAGTTAAATTAATCTGAAGATTAAATTTACTTTTGAAACCGACTTACTAATTTACAATAAGTATAAACACTTTCTAATTTAACTATCAAAGTAGCTTTAAAATAGTTTTGAATTTCAAATTAATAGCAGCGGAATAAGTATATAGTTTACTTATATACTTAAATTAAAATTCACAGAAGAGTTAACCAAGAGGTTCAGTCTCAAGCCGAGACTTAGTCCTCTCAACAATTTATATAAATTGATCCACACCCTCGATCAGGGTTAACAAAAGCTAATGACTGTCCAGGCCACACAGGGACCTCTACCATAGTTCTTTGTGGGAAACAAAAACAATGACCAGGCCACACAAGGACCTCTTCCACAGTTGTTGTGGGTAAACAAGAGTAAACAATTTTGGGTTGAGGATTTTGATATCCTCCAGTTCAGCATAGGAGTCAGTGTGTGAGTATTATGAATAAAATACACACACTGCTAAAGAATGTAAGTTAAATAATCACTAAGAGAGAATGTATCCGAGTTTAGAAAGCTCTAGGGATTGGAATTGAATCCCTAGACTCATTGGATTTAGCAGAGATGCTTTTGAGTCCTTCTATGGTTTGCTATTTAAAATAATAGAGTATCGTGATCCAGCTTGATTTTCTTCACAAGAAAGAGTGTTCTCTGATCTCTAGTGTTATTCGTATGTTCTTCAGTAGTGCTGGGTTGCGTGCCTAAGAGTTTTCTTTAGAATGTGCATGAAGGTCCTTTTTCCACTTCGTCGTGTGTTCTTCAGTCTCTCATGTATCTTCAAGGAATAATTCTTTCTCTATTCCTTTTCACACATTTATCCATCCATCTTACTACAACTCAATCTTCCTTTTCTTTATTCCACGAGCTCCGACAATGGGAATGATTACCTTTCCATAGATACGAGGTACGGTACCCTGATATGCCAAAAACTACCATTAAATATCATTAATTGCATTAAAAACATAAAAAATGAATGTTAGAATTAAATAAGAATTTATAGAGTTTCAAATAGTTTTCATGACTATCGGTGAGTCAAGAGATCGGTGAGACATTTTGAATCTGCATCAGTTTCGGTTGCATCAGCATCGGTGTCTCGACATCGTCAGTGTCTTTGAATCGGTGTCTTAGCATCGGTATCTCAGCATCTGTGTCTTAGAATCGGTAGCATAGTATCGGTAGCTTAACAGCGGTAGCTTATTATCGGTAGCTTAGCATTGGTAGCTTAGTATCGATAGCTTAGTATTGGTATCTTAGTATCAGTAGCTTAGCATCGGTAGCTTGGTATCATTGATAGTTATCGGTGCGAGAATTCATCATCGGTGCGACCGTTCATCATCGGTGCGACCGTTCACCATCAGTGCGACCATTCATCATCGGTGCAACCGTTTTTCATCGGTGTGACCATTCAACATCGGTGCGACCACTCATCAATGGTGACTCAGGAAAATGACTATTGGTGAGTCAAGATATGGAATTCTTACAAAGTTTCTGTTCAATACCAAATACTTCTAGGTCAACCATAACCATACATTGATCATAGATAAACAATTGTAGATATTACTTAAACATATTTTGAACAAGTTGAACAAGAGATTAAAAAGAAAATAAATAAAACTATGATTTCTGATTATTAAAAAAACCATTCCAGAGAGAGTTCATCAATCTCCCCCTTTTTGATAATCACAAATCAATGGAATAAATGAAGAGTGAATATATTATATCATTCATTATTATCCCCCTATAAAAAGAATATATTCCAAAAGATAAAACATGGTTAGAATAGAAACCAGAACATATATATAACAGAGGCATTCTCCCTGAGTTCGCATATGCATTCATGATTCCCCTATTTTCTCTACCTGATTTCTCTCCCCCTTTGGTAATATCAAAAAGAAGAGATAAAGAAGATAAGTAAGAGGATTCCATAATAATGAGTACACATATTACAGACAAGAGATAATAGTTTAGGAAAACAAACACCATATCAAAAATTGAGAGTAACAACTATTTCTCTGGGTGCAAGGGAGATTTCCCATTAGCAGTAGGAGGAATTAAAGGTCCATAAGGTTGATGGGTAGAAGATAGAACTGATATTATAGAGAAAGGAGGTAGGATGACCCAAGGTGGACGAACTGTGGGATCCAAGGTCACCTGCTGTGAAGAAGGTCGTTCTGAAGGTGGTTGTTGAAAAACTGGTCTAAAACTCGAAAGAGATTGGGAAATATACATCTAGCTAGGAAAAACATCCGATGATTACAGAGTCTTAGATGTAGGAAAAACAATGGATTTTTCTTGCACATGATGGTAGGGTTTTAACAATTTGATGAATTCCTAAATGAATTTTCCACCATACTTCATGGATTTTTCAAAATCATCCTTATTTTGCATGAAATTCACAAAAGTGGGGGTAAAATCATTTAACTACTGAACTTGATCATTAAAATCTTGAGTCACTGGAGGGAGTCTCAGATTAATATCCAGTACATTAAAATGATGATTCAACTTATGCTATGTTTAGAACATAGTGAAATAATGATCTACTTTCTCCTTAATCTCCTTTTGAGCTTTTGTAGCATCAGCCGAATACAAATGTACCATTTTATGCACATGATCACTATGCTCTATCATTTTATTCAAATAATATAACTATAAAATCTTCCCAGGAGCTGCCAGCTCTTCTCTAACAACATCTCTTAAGGTATCTTTTTCTCGACCAGTGATCTTGGTTAACTTGGCATTTCTATCCTGAGGAATAACATGATTAATCTTAGCTTTTAACTTCCTCAAATATGCTTTCTTCAAATGTTCTATCAGATTTCTTAAAACTTCCATCATATCAGAGATGGTTGTTTTGAACTCACCTGACAAAGAAACAAGATTTTTGCCTGACTCTTTAAGTGTTTGATTCAAAGAGGTAATATGCATGCCAATAGATTCATTGTAATTGCACAGGTCTAGTTTGATAAGGAATTCCACTCTTTGAGCCAAATCATTCATAGCAGCATCAGATAATGTCAAAGGAGTAGGAGCAGGAATATGAGATAACTCCCTTTTCACAGTCTCCCTATCTGCTTGAATCAATTAAACCTTGAAATTATCACAATCTGACTGAGCAACTACCAGATCAGATCTACTTTGAGATACTGAAGGATCAGGTATGGCATCTGTTCTTTGCAAAAAAATGCAACGAATTGAGCATTAATAGAATGACTTATGACTGCAATATCCACTTCTACACCTTCCTCTTCCTCTGGGTAGTCTAATCCTAGAACAACAAGACCTGGATGCTCTTCCCATGCCACAATTCATGAAGTGTATATAGGTTTCACAAACTGATCTTGTCCATAATTTTCAGGAAGGACTTCTCCATCCTCATCACTCTCCAAATGTTCTGTCCTCTTGTCCTAAGGGACATTTTCTTGCTCAATTGGTTGGGGATGAGGATCATCTAGAATCACATTCTGACCTTTAGTAGGTTGAGCATCAACAACATCATCATCAGCATCATCATCATCAGCATCATCACCATTACATTCACTCTCACCACTACCACCATCACCATTAGCATCACCCTTATCAACATCACCACCTTCATCATCATCATCATCATCATTGACTGATCTCTCACTAGAACTATCTGTACTTCCGGATTCATAATCCTTATAAGTTGATTCAGTAGTCTCACCTTCTTCTTCATCATCTAAAAGCGCTTCAATTTCTGGTAAATTGAGAGTAGGACTTGCTGAACCAAATTCCATCCTTCTTCTCTTTGGGATAATAGTATCAGGATCACTCCTTTCATCATGAGATGATTCAACCTCTTATTCAAAATTTAGATTCTCATCAACTTCTTCTTCTGTTCCATTCATACTGGATTAACCAATTTCTTTAAGAGCAACCACTTCTTCTTCTTCATCCGAATAGATCACCTCCACACCAGGAATTAAGCTAGGATCACTTACTTCCCTTGGTATCCTTGGATGATCTGTAGGATTGAAGGACTCATATAACTTTACATCATCAGAAACATAAGATTTCTTCCATGGGTTCAAATTTATTTTCATTCTCTTACAAATAACATTGTTGAATCAAAATCTAACTGATGAGATACACTCATCTCCATCATCCACACAGCCTAAAAATTTTAGCATGATAGAAATTTGTATAGAATAAAACAGAGTAGTAGATTTCTTTGATGTTTTTATCATCTCAACAATATTCTTGGAAAAATATCTACATAGATTGATCTTTTCATTATTCACTAAAATAAATAGAAGAAAAACATCTTGATACCTTACTGCAGCAAAATCACCATTTCTCAGACATACCTGAAGTTGAATAAATTTGAACAGGATTCGATTCTCACCATCCAACTCAACAGCAATTATCCTTCAAAATTCAGACTACCTAGTCAAAAAATCTATTGCTAACTCATAAGAAAAGTAATTAGTTGTGGGAGGAATATTACCATAATAGTCCTCGTATCTTCCATGTTTTCGTACTCCTAGACATTCATCCCATTGTTTTGATGAAAATGTAATCTTTTTCCCTTTTACTATAGAAGACAATCTCAGAGCCTCTACTCCATCCATGTCTATATCCAGGTTAAAATTGAACCCATACACTAGCTTTGGGTAATGGACTCTATCATTATTACAGAACCACTCCTTCTAGCATTGAGTTTCCAATACATTCAAGAGAACGAACTTCCTAGATAAAACCCATTCTGAAATAATTTCCTTTTCAGCTATAACTTCTCATTTTTCTAGCTCTGGATTCACAGACCTCTGCATCGTACTACTCAACTCACCTCGAGCATGCTTGATAGGTGATGTTCCTTCAGATTCCTTTCTCTTTCTCTTTTTTTGGTCATTTAGAGGTTTTGAGACAATCGAGAGGCTTGGAAAGATTCAAAAGGCTCGGGTTACAGAGAAGAGAGGAGAGAGTTCGGTGGGAAATGGAATGTCAACAATCTTTAGAGAATGGAATAGATGTATTCCATTATTTGTTTCATTTATGGTTATAAATAATAAAATATCGATTAAGTAAAACTTCGTCATTTTTAAACACAAAAAAATACTACGATCCAATCGGTAGCACTAGTCAACATGACAGATCGGTTTGACATATCAGTTTGACAGATTGGTTTGATAGATCGGTTTTAAAGATTGGTTTTACAGATCTATCATACATAACTCTCGTTTAATCTAGTTTAACCTTTAAAAATTTAAGGTCTTAGTGAAAATATCGGCTAATTGATGTTCAGTACCTATAAACTCATTAGTAATATTACCTTTTTGGTAGTGATCTCTCAAAAAGTGATTTCTGACATCAATGTGTTTGGTTCTAGAGTGAGACATCGGGTTCTTTGAAATTTTAATTGCACAAGTGTTATCACAGTTAATTGAAATATGCTTAAAATCATATCCATAGTCCAAAATAGTGTGTTTCATCCATAGAATTTGTGCACAACAACTACCCGCATCAATGTATTCTTATTCAGCAGTAGATAATGCAACAGAGTTCTATTTCTTACTACACAAATATACTAAGGACTGAACCAATAAATGACATGTTCTAGATGTGCTCTTCCTATCTAACTTGCAACCTGCAATGTCAGCATCTGAATAACTGATTAGCACAAAATATTGTCTTTTTGAATAAAACAAGCCTATGTTTACAGCATCTTTAAGATACTTAAAAATTCTTTTAACAGCAAGTAAATTAGATTATTTCGGGTTATCTTGAAATAATGTACACATACACACACTAAACATAATATCTGGTCGACTCACAATAAGGTAAAGTAAGATTACAATCATACCTCTGTAATTGGTTTGATCCAATTGTTTCCCAGCTTCATCTTCATCCAATTTATAGATTGTACTCATAGTAGTATCACTTTCGTTAATACTATTCAAACCAAAACGTTTTAGAAGAGCCATTGTGTATTTAATTTGAGTCAAAATAATACCATTTTCATTTTGAAAAACATGAAATCCAAGAAAATATTTCAGTTCTCCCATTAAACTCATTTCAAATTCATTTCATATACTATTTGCAAATTCAGTACATAAAGAATTTTTAGAAGAACCAAAAATAATATCATCAACACAGACTTGAACTATTAAAATATCTTTAGAAATTATTTTAATAAAAAGAGTTGGATTAGCAAAACCTTTCATAAAACTTTTTGAAATAAGAAAATTACTAATTCTATCATACCAAGCTCTTAGATCCTGTTTTAAGCCATATAATGCTTTAGAAAGTTTAAAAAATTGATTTGGAAAATGGGGATTAAAAAATCTAGGTGGTTGTTCAACAAAAACATCTTCAACAATAAAGCCATTTAGAAAATCACTCTTGACATCCATTTGATATAACATGAAATTCAGATGAGCAGCATATGCAAGTATGATACTAATGGCTTATAATCTGGATATAGGTGCAATGGTTTACTCACAGTCTATACCTTCTTCTTGACTATATCCTTGTGTAACTAGCCTAGATTTGTTTCTAACCATGTTTCCAGACTCATCAACTTTGTTTCTAAGCACCCATTTTGTGTCTATTGTTAAAGTGTCCATTGGTCAGTCAACTAATTCCCAGACATTGTTTCATTCAAATTGATTTTACTCTTCTTGTATATCCATTACCCAAAATTCATCATTGATATCATCATTGACATTTTTAGGTTCTTGCAGTGAAAGAAAGGATTGATGTTCAACCTCGTTTCTTAGAGAAGCTATAGTCTGTGTCCCTCTATCAAGATTACCAACAACAGAATTTAAAGGATGGTTATCTATAATTCTAGTTGTTCTAGTAAAGATATGACTAGAAATTTCAGGTTCATCTATAGGTTCGGGTACATTAGGAACATATTCTGGAATAAGTCCAGAGCTATTTGTCTTTATAGCATGTTCTTTGGAATTTTCATTAAGGTCTAGAACAGATAAATATTCCTCAAGATTTTCAAGAGAGGTTTTAAGCTAATGTGGATCAATTTCATCAAACATGATGTGAACAAATGCTTCCACACATTTGGTTCTCTTATTAAAGACTCTATAGACTTTTCTAGTTAAATAATAACCAAGGTAAATTCCTTCATAACTTTTAGAAGAAAACATGTACAGATTATCCATTGTATAAAGAATAAAAACTTTGCAGACAAAGACTCTTAAGTAACTAACATTAGGTTTTCTATTATTACACAACTCATATGGGGACTTCTAGAGAACTGGTCTAATTAAGACTCTATTAATGATATAATAAGTTGTATTTACAGATTTATCCCAAAAGTTAATAGGCAGGTCATATTCATTAAGCATGGTTCTAGCTTTTTTATGAAGGGTTCTATTTCTTCTTTCTACTACACCATTCTGCTGAGGTGTTCTAGGAGCAGAAAAGTTATGACTTTTGCCATTGTGTGAGAAATAAGATTCAAACTCTTGATTTTCAAACTCACGACAATGATCAATTCTTAGAGTTTTAATCATAAGTCAACAAAGATCTTCTATATATGTGTAATATTTAATAAAGTAAGAACAAGCTTTACATTTGTGAGCTAATAAGTATACCCATTTATATCTAGAAAAGTCATCTACTAGAACATAGACCTAGTGCTTCTCGTTTAAACTAGAAACTCTAAATGGACCAAACAAGTCCATGTGATCCAACTCGAGAGTTTTAGATGTAGAAACTTCTTTCTTTGATTTAAATGAAACTTTATTTTGCTTTCCATTTTGATAGGGATTAAAAACTATCTAAATTGGGAAGTCAAGTTTAGGTAGTTCTCTAACTAAGTTCTTCCTAGTTAGTTTTCAAAGTGAATGGATGTTGCAGTGTCCTAATCATCTGTGCCAAATCCAAGACTCTTTTTTAAAAGAATTTAATCAAGTAACTTTTTTCTTAGCTAAATAATTTAAATCAACTGCATAAAAATTTTCATTTCTTAAAGTAGAAAAGACTAAGACATTTTTAGAATTAAAAACATTACAAAAATCATTTTCAAATTTGACATTAAAACCATCATCTCACTATTTAGAAATACTTAACAGATTAAATTTCAGTCCATCAACAAATAAAAATTTGGAAATTAAAACTGAATCAGTGTTACCAATTTGGCCTAGGCTGATGATTTTTCCATTAGAATTATCACCAAAGGTGGAATGGCCTCCATCAATCTTGATTAGACATTTAAATCATGAGTAATATCTAGAAATTGTGTCTCAAACATCCACTGTCCAAGTACCATATCTCATTGTGAGAACTATTCAAATAGGTTTCCTTCAAAACAGATTTAGATGGAAAATAAATTTGATACCCAAATCTTCTTGGGTCCATACAGGTTTGAAATCAATGATTTTTGTACCCACATATGTCTTATGGGTTTCATAAAATTTACAGAATCAATATATTTTGAATGATAAACTTTATTTTCTCTATAACTATGTGAATTACTTGTTGAAGCATATGAATGTCCAGAACTAGTACTACCAGTATTCTGTCCAGATTTAGGAATAAATCTATTCTTTGTAATCTGTCTCTGTCCAGGTTTGTAGCCTATTCTAGTAGTGTATTTGAAAGCTACTTTATTTTCGAGAATTTGAGTTAGTGTATCCTTTCCATTTGTAAACTTCTCAAAGTCTTTTCTAAGTTTCTCATTTAACATTTTCAGTTCAGTGTTTTCCTTTAACAGTTGAGCATTTTTTTCTTTTTAAATAGTAAGTTAAGTTTTAACAGTTGTGGTGAGAGTATGATGTTTCTTAAATGATTTGTATTCATCCTTATGTTCATTGCATGTCTCTTCCAGTACATTAAAATATTCAAATAATTCCTCACAAGTCATGTTTTCAGAATCAGAATCAGATTTTGCATCATATCCAGAATAATAAGAATTTAAAACAAGAGTATCGAAAGTTATATCAGATGTGTTGGTCATGAAGCACATGTTGGCATGATTCTTCTCATAATAAATCATTTCATATTCACTTTTACTATCTTCAGATTCAATCCAGGTAGCCTTCATAGCTTTCTTGTACTAAATATCTTTGTAATCATATTTCTTCGTGAATTTTAACTTTGGGAAGTCTGCTTTAATGTGTCCTTTTCTTTTTCACTCATAGAAAACAACTTCATCACTTCTATCTAGTTTTTTCCAGTACTTCTTAAAATGTCCCTTATTGTCATACTTTCCTTTTTAATTCGATTTTCTGAAAAATTTCTTCTTATTAGAAAATTTATTTAACCTTATGGCTATCTGAGCCATTTCAGCATCACTATCAGAGTCTTAACTTTCACTTGTTGGATTGTCAGTTTGTATTTGATATTTATCTTTGTCATTTCTCTTCAATGCAGTAGTCTTGAATGAAATTTATTTCCTTTTTGGTTCATCATCTTCTTATTTATTTACCTTGAGTTCGTCCTCATACATCATAATCTTACCAATATGTTCTTTGACGGGTAGAGCTCCAATGTCACATGATTCTCTGATTGAAACAGATGTGCCTCTCCATCAGTCAGGTTGGCATCTCAAGATTCTCATGATTTGTTCCTTTACTGGAACAACATTACCAAGTGAATTAATTTTATTGACTATCTCATTGAACCTGAGATACATATCACAAATGGGTTCATCAGGTTTCATTTTAAAATTATCATATTTAATAGTATAAGTATTCAATCGCATTTCTTTATCATTAGTTGTTCCTTCATGAGAAACACCTAAAGTATCCCAAATTTCATATGAATTTTTGTAAGAAGATATTCTGTTAAATTCCTCATCCCCTAAAGTACAGTACAAGGAATTCATAGCTTTACAGTTATTATTGTAAGAAGTTTTTGTAGGTTCATCCAATGTTGTTCATTCAGTTTCTGGAATTTTATAATGAGACTCTATAGCAGTCTAGATATCAAAACCCATACTCATTAAATTTATTTTCATTTTATGTTTCCACTGAGCATAGTTCGTACCATTAAAGAAAGGTCGCATGTTAGTAGCATCACCCTCTAGTCTATTATCTATAACTAGAATTTAGAAAATAAAATTTCAACAGATAAAATTTAGAACTAACAGAAATTTATGATCTTTAATGGTGAAAATAAATCACAATTGAAAAACAGAGTGTTTCAAAAATCCTTAAACAAAAACAAATCCTCTGATACCAAATGTTGGTCAGAGTTGATACTCAAGAGGTGGGTGAATTGAGTTCCAATTAAAATTTATGTTAAAAATATTTATCTTAAAATCCCCCAATTTAAAAACCAAGTTAAACTATAGTGAATCTATACATAGTGTAAAGGTTTAATCAGTTTCTCAAAGATTGATTAGGTCTCAGATAACTTAATATGAAGATTAAATTAACTTTTGAGACTGACTTACTGATTTACAATATGTATAAACAGTTTCTAATTTAACTATCAAAGTATCTTTAAAATAGTTTTGTATTTCAAAGTAATAGCAGTGGAATAAGTATATAGTTTACTTATAGACTTATATTAAAATGCACATCAGATTTAACCAAGAGGTTCAGTCTCAAGCCGAGACTTAGTTCTCTCAACAATTTATATAAATTGATCCACACCATTGATCATGGTTAACAACAGTGAACAACTGTCCAGGCCACACAGGGACCTCTACCACCGTTTTTGTTAAAAAAACAATGACCAGGCCACACAAGGACATATTCCACAGTTTTTGTGGGAAAACAAGAGTAAACAATTTTGGTTTGAGGATTTTGATATCCTCTAGTTCAACACACGAGTCTGTGTGTGTGTGTATGATGAACAAAGTACACACACTACTCAAAAATTTAAGTAAAATAATCACTAAGGGAGAATTTATCAGAGTTTAGAAAGCTCTAGTGATTGGAAGTGTGGCTCTGGACTCGTTGGATTTTGCAGAGATGCTTCTAAGTCCTTCGAAGGTATTCTGTTTAAAAGAACAGAGTATCATGATTCAGCTTGATGTTCTTCACAAGAAAGAGTGTTCTCTAATTTCCAGTGTTCTTTGTATGTTCTTCAGTAGTGCTGGGTTGAGTGCATAAGAGTTTTATTTAGATCATGAAAAAAGATCCTTTTTCCACTTCGTCTTGTTTTCTTCAGTCTCACATGTTTCTTCAAGGAAGAATTATTTCTCTATGCCTTTTCACGCATCAATCTATCCATATTACTGTAGCTCAATCTTTTTTTTCCACGAGCTCCGGCAATGGGAATGATTATATTTCCATAGATATGAGGCACGGTCTCCTGACATTCCAACAACTACCATTAAATATCATTAATTGCATTAAAAACATAAAAAATGACCATTATAATTAAATACAAATTTATAGAGTTTTAAATAGTTTTCATGACTATCGGTGAGTCAAGAGATCAGTGAGACATTTTGAATCTGCATCAGTTTCAGTTGCATCAGCATCGGTGTCTCAACATCATCGGTGTCTTCGAATCGGTGTCTTAGTATCGGTATCTCAGCATCGATGTATTAGCATCGGTAGCTTAGTATCAGTAGTTTAGCATCGGTAGCTTAGTATGGGTAGCTTAGCATCAGTTGCTTAGTATCGGTAGCTTAGTATCGGTATCTTAGTATCGATAGCTTAGCATCGATTGCTTAGTATCTTTGATAGTTATCACTGTGACCATTCAGCATAGGTGCGACCGTTCATCATCGGTGTGACCATTCATCTTCGGTGTGACTGTTCATCATCAGTGCGACCGTTCATCATCGGTGCGACCGTTCATCATCGGTGCGACCGTTCATCATCGTTGCGACCATTCATCATCGGTGCGACTGTTCATTATAGGTGCGACCGTTCATCAACGGTGACTCAGGAAAATGACTATCGGTGAGTCATGACATTGAATTCTTGCAAAGTTTCTGTTCAATCCATAATACTTCCAGGTCAACCATAACGATACATTGATCATAGATAAACAATTTTTTATACGATTTAAGCATATTTAGAACAAGTTGAACAGAAGATTAAAAGTAAATAAATAAATAAAAGATTTGTGATTATCAAAATATCAATTCCAAATATAGTTCAACATTATTTTTATTCGGTTTGTTCAAATTAAAAAGGACATTTCAAAACTATAATTTTTATTTAATTGAATTATAAATATTATTATTTGGATTTATCACCTTATATTTGTTTTCAGACTCATTTATTACATTAAATTTTACATAAATAGTAATTTATTTCAATATAAAATTCATTCTAAAAATTTCATCTCTAACTTATTTTATAATCAATGATTAGATATTCATTATGTTTTTTCTCATCTCTATTTTCTATAATGGTGAAATATTCCATTACCACAAAATATATTATTTTTGTGTGTAAATAATACTTATTTATGAACATATATAACACTAATATTGAAATTCTATTTTTTTAGTTTCTATGTAATGGTTTCAAAAAATGATTATCTATATTTAAATGTTATGAAAGTCATAAGTTGTATTCCCAGTTCAACATATTGTATTCATTCAAAATGATTCCACTTTGACATTGGTTTTAAATTATTTTATTCATATATATGATATATTATATTTATATACCATATTGACATAAAGGAAAATACATTTTTAACATTAAGAAAACTTCTTTGAATGATTTCATTCACTATAAAATTATTAGTGGTTAAAACTAATTCTCATCTTCTCAAAAATAGATTATTTTCAACAATTATTTAATAAAATCGTCTTGATAAAGATATTAATTAAATAATAATATGTTCTATTATATGTGACCATAAAATATATAAATAAATATTTTTAAATATATGAATTACTACTATTTCACTGATGTAGATTTCAATAAATTTAATTATAATAACGAATTGATTTTTACTTTGACAATGATATTTATTTTTCATCCATTAATAATTTTCATTATGAAATATTTTCATTGTTTTCATAGCCACATTATTGATATATCATTTTAAATATTGTTTGAAAAATTCTTATATTATTCATCTCTTACAAAATTTTTGAAAGTGATGATGAAAAGATTCTCTTACGACTTTGTTTAGAAATGTTTTTCAATAAAATCATTTCTTGTTTCACATAATACATCATCCAAATAATTAAAGTGTATATACTATATAAATAACTTTTGTAATAATAAAAATATTAATTCCTTTAAGAAGAACTCTATTTTGGTGATTTAATTGTAGGTATCATTTGATCTAATTATTGAAGTCATTTTATGTTATACCACATGGATATTTTATGAAACCAACTTTCATTCCATGGGTTTCTTATGATATATTGACTTATTGATTCCAAATGAAACCAATATGTTGGATATTCATATATGGGGTCATATATATTAATTAAATGTAGAAGGATAGGATTTATATCCCATGCGATAGTACTGAATGAAAATATATTGATTTTCTTTAAAACAATTGGTTGTCCTTCTTCTATATTCTCTGAACATAAAAGGTGAAACATCATATATATTCTTACAATTTGATTATTTACAATGATTATTATTATCAATATTTCCATTTTATTCAATTTTTTTTATTCCATGAATGGTTTTAATGTTATATTTAAATGATTATAATGCATGGTTCATGTTTGTTATCTGATAATATTATGTCACGGTATATATTTTTCCATTTTAGATTACAGGTTCTTCTATTATGTATTATATAAAAAATTTATCAATAAAATTTTTATTATGATATTTATCACATGATAAATATTTTTTATAAAATTATACTATATTATTTATTTCTTATTGATTAGTTTCCTATTATTTAGCATCTAATATAATCATGTTTTGAATGTATTCATTGAAATAATGATTTTTATAACATATCAGATTTCTAATATGGGGTCTATTTTGGTTATATTATATTGAAATGTTCAAAATTATTTAATATTATGTTTTATTTGAAGGAAAATTTAAAATACACATATCCTTTTGTTCACAGAATAATGAAAATAAATTGTGGATGAAATGATCGTTCTTTTGAAATAATGGAATATGATTGTATATCTATTAAAGCTATCCTCAATTTGTTTGAAATAATAGTTTATATATTTTTGTTGATTTTTATTAATTATTAGTGATTGTGATGAAATAAAATTATCAAAATTGCAAGGGATAACACTTCGTATAAGAAATCCACATAAACATTTGGTAAAATATAGAATTTTTATTTTTTTAGCAATGATTTTATTTCTTGTAAAAAATAATTTCTTGTTGAATCAACCACATATGAACCTTTTTGTAGTCACTATGAAAAACCTATTTGTCATTTAACAAAATAATTACATGGTTAATGAAAAATTTGTTACAAAATAGATCTCATTTTACATCATCAAGGGATAAACTATGGTTAATTGAAAAACTCTTTATAAACCATTAAAAATCATTAAAATAGAATTTTAGGATGTAATATGTCAGAAGTTATGTCATATAACAAAATAGAAAAATTGATATCCCTAGTATATATTGAATTTTTGTGATTCAATGCTAACATATAAATTAATTGATGTATGATTTATATATAAAGGGTACATTCCTTCTCAAGAACATAGAATTCAAGGATATTCCCTTTAGATTTTTTTTAATGATCATAATTTTTTTGTATAGTTGTTTTTTGTAATAGATTTTATTTTAAAAGTTAAAATAACCTAATGAAAACAGGATACTATATAATTTATCATTATATATTATATTGGAATCATAGAAGAAGATATCTTATAAATGATTTATCTTATAAATATGACATTTTAATAATATTTTATATTTCAATGATAACCATTGTTTATTTAGTGCTTATTTGAAAAGAGTATTATTAAGATATCTTTTTAAATGATATGTCTCTATAATCACATACGCCTTCTACCCAACTATTATGGGATATATTGAAAATTTTATTTTAATCTCAATCTATTGTTTTTACAAAACTGATCATGAGTTTTCTAGTCATTATAATGATTGAGATATTGATAAATTAATATAAAAAGATATAAAAAAAATTATCTTATTTATACTAATAATGATTTAAATATTAAATGATTATAGAAATCATATGAAAGAAATTTATTTTATACAGGAGAATAAAATGAAACAAAATTATCATTTTTTCCATTAAATAAATTCAATGGTGAATGGCATGAATCCCACACAACATCCAATTTTTAAAATAAATATATGTTTTATTTAGATAAAAAATTAAATATAATGTACATAAAAACTTTTATTTTATTCAATGATTGATTATATTCAACAATAACATGTAAATTAAAATGGAGAAACAAATAAAACCCAATAATATCATAATAACTTGGTGATATTTTTGATTTAATTCATCTATGAGAATCAAATTTTTTGAAGTAAACTAGAAATGAAAAAAAATTATGAAATTATAAACAATTACAATTAATAAGAAGCGTAAATAATTATGTAAGATTTGAAGTGATGAGTTTAACAATTATATATATAAGAACCAATATTATTATGATAAATATTTTTATTTACAATATGATCTTTAAAAATTTTGTCTTTCGATATAAATGTTTCAAATTTGTATACATTTTTTTAGTATTGACAGTAGTAAATTAGAATATTTTATTTTTGAAATAATAAATATTGACATAAAAATATAATATAAAAATAAAATATATTTGACATTAAATATTTTTTTAAAAAGTTTAATATAAAATAATAGTATTGTAATATTCCATTAAATACATTGAAAATAACATATTAAAAAATATAAATTTTTAAAATAATTTAATTTTATATAAAAGAGACATATTTGAATGAAATATTATTCTTGGGTTTTTTATGATTTAATCCTAAAAAATTAATAACTAATATAGAAGTATTTTTATAAAAAAATTTAGCAGTATATGAAAATAAAAATATAATAAATTTTTTAGTAGATATTACTAGGTAATATAATAAAATAAATAAATAAAAAATAATGTCATAGATATTATGTGTTCTGTAATTTGTATAACTTTATTTTATGGTCAAATATTATTATAATATAAATGGGGTTTTAAGGTGTTATCCATCTATATATTAAGAAAATAAAAACATTATGGGTAAAATACATTAAATTATAATATAAATAAGAAAAATAGTTTAACATCAATTTAATTTTGAATATATACGAAATACGAATAATGAAATTAAATATTTAAAAAAATTATTTTTCTATAAAAAAATTTTTCATATTTTTTATGATTCCGTTTAAATGATGACTTAATATTATATGTAATTTTATTTAAAAAAGATATCCATAAATTTTGGATTCAAAATTTAAATATTATATTATTTTTATTATTTTTATTTTTCTGAAAAATATGTTTTTTATTACTTGTAAAAAATGATTTTTAAAAATAATTTCACTTTTATGAAATCATTAGTAAATAAGAATTAAAAATTAATTTTTAAAATAAATACATTGTATAATTATTTTATTTATAATTAATTTTATCATTCCAATATTAATTTGTTCAAAATAATTTCATATATTTTACAATATTCAAAATATGGAATATTATTTTCTAAAACTATTTTCATTGGGAAATATATTTATAATATTAGAAGAAATTTCAACAAATTTAAGAAAAAATAGTAATAATACATATTTAATATTACAAATAATAATAGTAAAGTTAGATAATGACTTCTATTAATTTATTAGGAATAAAAAATTACAAAAGTTAAAATTATTTACCCCTATAAAAGTAAAAATGATAAATGGGTTAATTCTATATTATAAATATTATAAATAATGCTAAAAACATGTCTCTAAATTATTGATTGGTCAATTTATAATTAATAACATATCTTAGCATACATTACTATCCACATGGGATCAAGATTCTGTGTTGAAAATTATTTTTTATATAGTTTTTAATTATATTTTGGAAAAATATATTTTATCAGTTTATAAATACACCCTAAAATCACAGCAGTCAATTATATTAAAATAATTAAAATTATCTTGCATACTCTTCCCCATATCCCTCATAGACATGTATCTCTCATTCTATCTAGTTTATATTTCTTATAAATTTCTAAATTTCCCTTGAAATTTAATAAGAATTCTAAGAGAGATAAAATTATTTAGGTATTTGTTATATCTTCTATGTGAATAAATTTGTTTCATAATCATTACATCATATTAAATATATTTTACTCATTTATATATATATAAATTTTTACAAATACATTACTAAAAATTTATTATATTATTTTGAATAATCATTATCAACTTTTCTTTTCTTCTATAGAGAATCCAAGATGTTATTTAAAAAGACACATTTCTTTAAAAAGACACATTTATTTCATTCATTTCAACTCATATATCATGATCTCAATATTTATTAGAAATTATAATCATCTATATGAATAATGAAAAATCATTTACATACAATGGATGACTGAAAGAATAATTCAATAAGGTAAATATATAAAATGAAACACATTTTTTTATTTTTAAACAAAAAGATATGATAATTAAAATTTAATTTTTCTGCAATAACCCTTTGAACCACAATTTTGTATTTATTTTTCCTTAAAAATAACATAATTTTATAATATATTATATGATTATTTAAATATGAAATCATAAATGAAAAAATATAATCAAAAGAGTTGCTTTCAATCCATAAAAAACCTTGATTAAAATTCCCTGAAAAACAATCCACTTAACCTTATTTTATAAAAATTCATATACTTTTATAAAAAACATAAATCCAATTCCTTAAATTGTGAAATAAATTGATATTATTTATAAGCCATTAAAATTATATCTTGTACTTATTATGGAATATTCTAATTACATACCACAATGATATAACTCTCACAATGGAATCATCATAACATTTACATATTGTATCTATTAGGAGTAAGTTATCACCGTAAATTTCCCTTTAGTTACATATTTTATTGGATATCTATATCTAGATCAAATATTATAAATGTTATTTATAGATCTCCCATCAATCATATAAAATTTATTACAAACATAGATTAAATATTAAACATAATGATATTATATAACTTATAAAACAATTATATTTGGAATTTAAACCCTCAATCAATTAATAATTTATTCGTCTCATAAATATGGGACAAAAAAATTCTTTAGAAAATTATTTTTTAAATAATGTAATTCCCAGAATATTAATATAAAATATTTCATTGTTTATAAATTTTCATACACTTAGGGAAAAATTGAAATTGAATACATGGTATGGTTTTTTTGAAATGTGGTCACAAAAAATTTGATAAAAAATATAGTTTTTCACTTCTTTAAAAAATTCGAAAAGAAATAATTGGAATTTTTTAATAAATTTTTTATATTAAAAACCCGTAAAATAAAGTAAATATTGATTAAAATTATTTTTATTAATCACTGGGGTATAGAAAAATATATTTTTAAATTCTGAAAAATAAGGATTTTTGGGGAATGAAATGAAAGAAATTAATTATAATTTTGATCAAACGAAAAATATTATTCCCTAGGTACCATATGACATCATAAATTATCCAACTCACAAGAAATAAAATATTGTTATGTATATATATTCTTAAAATAATTCATCATGAAGAAATCATTATTATTAATCTATTTATATCCATTATTAACATGATATATTGAGCTGTTAATTTGGTTATATTATAATTATATAATTTTGTGATCTTTAGTTTATAACCCCAAAAAATCACTGATTAATTATCAATAGTCAATGGGGTAATAATTATACAACAAAAATAATCATATATATGTTATAATAATGATATTTATAAATTAAATACTTATTTACAACCATCCATATAAGGTGGCTATGAAAAATGAAATGTGTTGTTTTTTGGCGGCATTACTCAATATGTTTGCATGGATGCCATTTTCATTACTCTAATAGGTGAAAAATAAATAAATAATAAATATTTTATAATATTTAATTTTTATCAAGAGTATCATTTAATAATTTATTTCATTCATATGTCCACACTTTTACGTGGTACTTGAAAAATGAATTATATCACTTCGTTGGGGAGGTACTCCACCCATTCAATTGAGGGATGAAATTAGTGAGGACTAATCGACATGGAATGTATATTAGGATAATATTTTCATTGGAAATAATAATAATTTACTAAAAATTAAATATTTATATAATTAATCCTTATAAATATCCATATACAGCAAAGATATCAAAAAATTCATTTCATTTCATTGTGGTTGAAGTCCACATAAATAAACGAGCAATGTATTCAATTATTTCAGGTTAGATAATAGTTAAAAATAATTATTCATATCAGCATAACAATATATATATATATTTAATATAAATATTTAATTATTTTCTAGTGGATGGATAATATTTAAATAATTTATAGGTTCAAAAAATCAAGATATTGGTTTGTATGGACATATACCTTAACCTCGTATATCACTATAACACCCCAAGGATTTAAAAATAAATTGAAATTCTAGAAGTAATAATTCTATATATAATGACACATTTTAAATAGATATTTATAAACTAGCCTTTAAACACTGTTTCTATGCTTCAATGATTTTAATTTTATAAAATGGACATACACTGTTGTGATCAGTAAGTTATTTAAAATCTGATAGGGAAAACATAATTTTTGGTGAATTGTAACATACCCTTATGAGTAGTAATGTTACCCTTATAAATAGTTATACGACCCTTATGAATAGTGAAATTTCCAAAATAATAGTAACATCACCAATGAATGTATAATAAAAAATCATATTATAAGAGATAATATGGTCATTATATATGTTTTATTATTATTATAAGTCATAAATACTTAATATCAATTATATGAATAATTAAATAATTGAAGTTAAAATTTACTATCATAAAATTTAATAATATATTAAATTTTAATTTTCTTATACTTATATTATAATATTATGTGACTATTATTAAATTTTCAATGTCTTATAAAATTATATATAGTTTTAAAAACATTATTTTTTGAATAAATTATTATATTATATAAAATTTAAATGAAAAATATATAGATTTTTTTTACAAAATTGAGTTTTGTTTTTAATTCTACATAGTGAAAAATGGTTTGGGTGATTTTTGGGGATTTTTTTGAAATACATGAATTTTTGTTGAATAATAAATACAAATATTTACAAAATTAGCTTAATACATGAATTATTTAGTCCGGTATGGTGTTATATTGTAGTAATCACACTTGAGTCGAACACATGTTCTCAATTTACTGATTGGGTCACAAAAATCATGACTATTTAATGTCTTTATAGAAACTATTAAAATAATGACTAAAATAATGGAAAACCCCTCCTCTCCTCCATTATAAAGACCACCCTCAAACCCACTCTTATACTCACACGTCTCAAGATTTTATAATTGTGTAAATAATGCCTAATCTTCTTCCCAAGTATTATTACCACATCCATGACCTTTCACTGTCATTAAAAATAAAAAACCAATGGCCATATGGAGGATCTCAAGGAGAAGATATGAAGAGGTAAAAATCCTCTTGCATTTTCTTTGATTTTTTTTCAATCCTATTTTTTTATCACACTCTCTTCCCCTCCCATTATCAAAGAGGAATAAAGAAATATAATCATTTATATTTTGGTTGTTATCATTTTTATGAAAAATTTAATCCACATACTTCTCCTCCTCCCCTCTTATTCTATAAAGAAAAACACCATCTGTGATGTGTCGATTTACCAACATTGTGGATAATGTGTTTTCAATTTCCACTGATTCCATAAAATATGGTCCTAAAAACATTTTAATGGTATAAAAATATTTTAAAATATATGATACAACCTATTTAATGTTATTAAATTAAATTATATAAATGAATTTATATTATATAATGAAATTAGTTTCTGATTATCGAAGAACCACTAAAACTATATACACAAATATTATTAATGTACAATGTAATGAATAATCATAATATGTGATAAATAGTAATTTATGGTATCATTTAAAAATTTGAAAACATAATAAAACCATTTTATTCCACTTTTGAAGTTTATATTTTATTCGACAATGAAATCATATACCTACCATCCATTTGAATCTTGTTATGAACACACCCGAAAAAATGGAAGGAGTAAAATATTATAAATTAATGGGTGGAATGATTTTATATAATTATAATATAAGGTATTATAAAAACTAAATCGTTTTTATAAAATATTAATAAAACTTTTTTAACAATTATACGGGTGGTTTAATCATGTTTTCTATAAGGCAAACTAGAGGTAAGGGAATTTCCTAACCCAATTTCTATTCTTTGGGGTAATATTCTACGTCATTAATTATGTGATACCAATAGTTTTTGTGTGTGATAATTTTATTGTATAATTAATTATTAAAATTATATATATTATATTCACATAATCATTCCATTCTATTAATTATTGAAACTATTATTTGATATTTACAAGGGACATTTCATTAAAAAACCCACTTAAATTTTTAATATTATGAAATTCAAACACAAGGTTTTTATGAAATTAATCACATCTTATTATTATTTTATGGTTTTATGTAATTATTTATGATTAAGGGTGGGTCCTATATCTCCCTCCCATTTATTCAGTGTGTCTAATTTGGAGGTCGGACTTATGGTCTCTCCAAGTGTAACTGTGATGGTTACACTATAAGATGGTCTTGAGGGTTACATTGTCAGGTTTTCATGGGGGGTACAATTAGTAAGTTAGATGTGAGGGTTAAAATATTATGTAATTCCGAAGGATACCTTTATGGTTTTATACATGTTCTCTAATTTTTATGGAAATATCATGTTTCACACTATATGTATATATATGGGTGAGAGATTTATATTTGTGAAAATGATTTCATATATTTATAAGTATTTATGAAATAAGGGTTTATTAAATTATATTTATATCCCTCACCAATCTATAAATGTTAATATTTTGTTTTTATATGTTTTTCACATGTTATAAGGATGTGTAAAAGAAATGAATATTTCATGTTAAATGTTATGAATATTGGTCAAATAAATCATGTTGTTGTTTTGTGTTACAAAAATTTATGTTTTAGAAGAAATGGATAACATTTTTTGGATTCCCACATTTTATGATTATTTTTTGATATGTATGTGTTATTTCCTAACATTATAAAACTCTATACTGGAATGTCATCTAGAAATGTAATGATGTGAAATATAGTTTAATTAGAATGATTATGTAATGTTTAAGGATGTGAACTTATGGATGGTATCAGAGCATGGTTTGAATAAAATTAAGGGACATGATGATGTTAAAGGAATACCATAAATAATTTTTAACATATTATTATTTAAAAATGATATAAAATTTGAAAATTACATTTTTTATCTATGATATGTGTGTTCAGAATGATTTTCATTGGATTAAATATAGAAGGTGAAGATGGATGAATCCCAAAGGCTAATATCATTCCAAATCTAGAACCTGAAATGATAGGGATCAGAACCGACTTGTTTTTTGAATTTATGGAATATATGAGATAATAAAAAAATGGAGGTGCAATCCATGAATTAATTAAACATGAGATTTCACAAATGAATATGACGATAGTGGAACATTTAATAAGGTAAAAACCTCCTGAGTTTATTGGATATTTCGAAATATTATTTTTTTAAGGATAAATTAAATCCCTTGAAAATATATTTGATGTTATTTGATATTCCGAGAATCAAGCGGTTAGTATTCAAATTTATTGTTTTGATGGTGAATCTGATCAGTGGTGGTCAATGGTTAAGAATATATTGGATAGATAGGAGATTGAATCCATAGAGTGGGATAAATTTAAGTCTTTTCTAATAATAATATTTTCATAAGGTTATTTGTCTTAGGATGGAAAAGAAATTATATGAATTTAATCACGAGGAGGAAGATTCAGTGAATTTGTATGAATAAAACATCACCCGACTAGAATGGTATGCTCCAAAAAATTATTCAGGATCATGATTGAAAAACCAATCAATTTTACATTGGATTGAATCCTAGATATCAAAGGGAATTGGCCTACCAGAAATTCAAATGTTATAAAAACCTTGTATGACATGTTGAGTGGATATAAATTGAGTTTTGTTATCATCATGTGTTCTTTGAAGTCAAGGAGAATAAGAGGTCCATATATAAAGTGACGGGAAAGATTCAATTAATGAAATATGATGTTAAGAAATTTTATTTTCTAGTTTTTGAAAAGTAGGGTAATAATCACCCTAAGGAATGCCTTACTAAAATAAGGATGAGTTTTTGGTGTGGCATGTGTGGATATATACACCATGATTGAAATGAAAATGATCAAATGATTAATCATGATAAGAAATCTATTACGTGTTTTAAATGTGGTGAGATGGGTCATAATGTTAATACCTACCCAAATAACGATCTGAATGAGGGAATGATGCTAGAATAAAAGAAGAAAGTTATGTTGGCATAATTTGCAACTAAATTAGCAAATGTTGGGAAATCAAATGACGTTGTATCATGTACATTGTTTTTCTACTGTGTTTTTTATAATTTATTTATTGATATTGGGTTTAAATATTCATTTAATTATGATAAATTTTATTGCAAATTGGAAATATCACCTCTATAAATGTGACCTCAAATTATTTTTAAAACACCAGGGTGAAATTTTATAGAATAAAATACATTGTAAGAATATTTAAATTGTTATTTTTGGATGGACATTACATAATATCCTTGTTTTTTTTTCATAGTGTAGTTTGAAGTAAATTTGGGTATGGATTGGTCTTCTATTTATCATGGTAAGCTTTATTTTAGAGTTAATCAAGTTTTTTTAAAATAGTTTTTAGTTTGTATAATTAATGAACCAATAAAAATGATAACATTTCTATAAGATGAGAAAATAATTAATTATAGAAATGAAATTTATCTTGCTCATATTGGTCAAAATAAGGGAACTGTTCTGATTAATGATGTTCCGATGCAAAGTGAATATCTTGAAGTTTTTCTAGATGAGTTACCTAGTGTTATACAAGATCTAGAAGATGAATTTACTATTATCATGGTACCTTGTTAAATAAAAATGTCAAAACACCCATATCCAATGTCCCAAATAGAACATTTTGAAATTAAAAATTAGTTGTAGGAGTTTCTAGATAAATACTTCATTCATCCTAGAACATTACAGAGGGGTGCCTCAATTTTTGAAATTAAAAAAAATGATCGTTCAATGAAATTTTGAATTGATTATTGAGATTTGAATAAAAATCACTATTATGAATAAGTATCCTTTTACCTCATATTGATGAATTTTTTGATCTGCTACGTGGAGCTCAATATTTTTACATGATTTTCTTGATATCTGGATATGATTAGCTTATGTTGAAGGTGGAGGACATCCCAAAAACTACTTTTCATATGACATATGGGCATTATGAGTTTTTTGTTATGCAATTTTCATTGAGAAATTCCCCATATGTATTAATCGATATTATGAATATAATATTTCATGAATATTTGGATAAGTTTTTTGTTGTATTTATTGATGATATATTGGTCTTTTCAATGTTTATGAGGATTATGAAAAACATTTAAAAACTTTATTTTATATTTTCAGAGAGATTAATTTAAATGAATATATTATAAAATCTGATTTTTTGTTGCAATATATTTCTTTTCATGAAAAAACATTTTAAATAATTATTGAATAAGAGTTGATCCTGCCAAAAAAGTGATCTATGGATATAAAAGATCTATAATTATTACAGAGATTCATAGTATAATTGGATATTCAGTTTATTATTGAAAGTTCTTTAAAAACATCACACAGTTATCTATCCCTTTAACTATGTTAACATGAAAAAGGGTAAAATTTATTTTGAAAAAAGAATATGATGTTTTTAGGAACTTATGACTTGATTGGTGAATTCTTAATTATTGGCCCATCCTTCTAGAAATGTTTTGTTTTTCATATATAATGAACCTTATTTTAAGGGACTTGGTTCTGTTCTAATGTAGAATAATGAGGAAATTTCTTATGCTTCAAGACAATTGAAACCAAAAGGGTTAAATTATCACACACATTATTTTTAATTAGTATCTATGATTTTTTCTTTAAATATTGGAGGAATCATTTATATAGTGTCAAATGTTAAATATATAATATTTATAAATATTTAGAGTACCCATTTACTTATTAGTAATTATACATGTGGCATATAATATAGCTTGAAATGATAAAAAATTATGATATCACAATGAATTACAATCCTAGAAAAGAATAAAATAATGGATGACTTTAGTTTCAAACATCTTGAGTTATTAAACAAGTGATGTTTGTTACTTGTCCCCTTGATTAATGATATGTAGAATTTTTTCATTCATGTTATTTGTGCAAGAAATTATTCTATTCTATTTCAAGTTTTAGTGTAGTAATCATTTTTAGAAACAATTAATCAACAATAGAAAAAACAAATAGAGTCATAGAAAAAGGATGAGTTGGTTAAAAAGATTATGTATCTATAATTTAATGATAAAAAATATTTTATTTTGATATTTGGTAAAATATTATGTGTGCCTTGTGATTCCTATCTGATGAAATAATTGTTGTATGAATATCATAGTTCTCCATTTTTTATTCATCCTTTCAGTACAAAGATGTAAGTAGTACTTCGATAATAATACTGGTAGGTGGAATGAAAATAAATTTTGTAGATTTTACCATGAAATGTTTAACCGGTCAAGAGACTAATGAAGAGAGATATCTTCCAAATGAGATGATTTAACATTTTCCAATTCCATAGTGGAAATGGGAAAATAAATCCATGTACTTAATGGTGGTAATACCAAATAATTATTGATGTAATAATGAAAATTGGGGTATTATTGACCGGATGACTGAATAATCCCATTTAAATCCAATTTGAGGAAATATGTCATTGTATTATCTTTCTAAACTTTACCTCAAAGTGATTTTCATGTAACATGGAGTTCATCTCTTCTTGGTATCTAACAATGATTCCAGGAATTCTTTTAACATTTCTAAGGGCCTTCAAAAGTTGTGGGGCACACAATTAAATTTCAACACTGCCTTTCATCCTCAATATGATGGAAAAATGAGTGAAAATTTCAAAAGGTGGAAGATATTATTCAAAAAAATTCAATAGGCTACCTAGGAAGTTGGTGTGAATATATTTATTCAGTTGATTTTTCTTATAATAATACATTCATTCTTGTATAAAAATGATTCCTTTTGAGGTAGTACATGGGAAGTAGTGTCGAACTCTAGCATTTCAGGATGATGTTTGGGAAAGGTAGTCGATGTGATGAGAATTAGTAGGGGTAGTGGATGTAAAAGCATAAAAGTTCTAATATCACAAAATAATAGATCATACCTGGTAAAAATATTATACATATAATATTTGTAAATGCATTTGTTTCAAGATATGTGATTATTTTTCATTATATCTTACTGTGGGAAAGTGTTAAGTGTTTTGGTATGAAAACAAATATATGTCCCTCGTTCATTATACCTTATGAAATCCTTGAAAAGTTGGACCAGTTTCTTATCAAATGGATTTGACTATGATATTATCTCAAGTATACAATTTTTTTCATGTTCTGATATTGAGAATGTATGTGCCAGATTCATCTCATGTTTCGAGACCATAAGCAGTTTAGCTGGAAGAAAACCATTTGAATGTAAAGAAACATATTCTGATTTATGATAAAAGATAACTTGTATTTAAATATTAGGTAATTCATCAGTTAATTGATTTGTGGATAAACCACCTCATTTATGAATCGAAAAGGTAATCTAAAAATTCTTTGAGGTAATGGTACCCTCACATATTTAATATGTAAATAAAAAGTGTTAGTACTCAATTTCCAGAGTGTGGAAAAAATGTAACAACCCATGGATTTAAAAAAAAATAAAATGTTAATATAATGATTCTCTACATAAAGAAACTTTCTTATAGATATAGTTATAAACTAGGCTTTAAACATAATTTTCCAACATCTATGATTTTAATTTTTAAAAACTAACATACATGATTATGATTAGTATGTTTTGTTGAGCCTAATTGGATAAACATAATTTTTGCTTAATATTATCCTACAATTATGAATAGTAATGTTACCGTTATGAATAAAATTACTACCCTTATTAATTGTTAATTTTTCAAAATAATTGTATCGTCATCAATTAATGTATAATAAAAAGGCATCTTAGAAGTGACAATATGATCATTGTATAAGTGATGGTATTTTTGTATGTCATAAATATTTAATTTAAATTTTATTATTAATTAAATAATTTAAATCAATGTTTCTTTTCATAAAAGGTACTCATAAATTATTAATTCATTTTCTTTTGTTTATAATATAAATTAATGAGACATTGATTAATTTTTTATGGTTCTATAAAATGAGTTATAGTTTTAAAATTGTTATTTTTCAAATAAATCATGATTTTATTTAAAAAATATATTAAGAATATTTATAAAATAATTTGTTAAAATGGAGTTCATTTTTTAATTATAAACATCAAAAAATGGTTTGGGTAATTTTTTTTAATTTTCATGAAATTATGAAATTTTTGGTGAATGGTGAAATATAATAATTGTTAAAATAAGTTAAATTCATGAATTATTTAGTTATGGATGATGTTATTATATGTTAATCACCATGGTATTGAATGAGCATTCTATATTTACTATTTTGGTGGAAAAAATAAAGAATATTAATAGTCTTGTGAAAGAAATAATAAATAATTGATTTAAATAATGGTAAACACCTCATATCTTCTATAATAAATAGCCCCTCACCCACAATCTTCCTCTTACCCCAATCAAGTTTTAATAATTGTACAAATTTAGGCCAATACCCTTCTAAAGGATCTCCCCTACGTCTGAGACATATTGGTCTCACTAAAAGGCCAAAATAAAATGCCTTAAAATGGATCTCAAGGAGAAGAGATCAAAAGTTAAAGATCCTATTTCATTTTATTCTGTTTTCTTTTCAATTAATTTTCATTTCCTATGATATCTTCTCATACCATTATCCAAGAATCATGAAATATCTAGAAATTCATATATTATTTATGTTTTCATGTTTATGGAAAACTTCAATAACTTTCTTCTTCTCCTCCACTTTTAGTCTAAAAATAAAAACATCGACTGTTATATGTCGATTTACCCGCACCATGGATGATGTGATTTCAATTTCAATTAATTCCTTAAAATGGTAATTAAACCATTTTAATTGTTTGTACATATTTTAACATGTATTTTATAACGAAATTAATTTTATATGATTAACATATACGAAGGATATTAAATTATATAATGAAATTATTTTGTGATTATATAAAAACTACCAAAATGATCTGAGATAATATCACTAATGTTTTATCTATTATTAATCATAATATTTCATAAAAATGATTTTTGGTACCATATTTTATAATGAAAACATTTTAATACCATTTCATTCCACTTATGGAGTTCCACTTCAATTTGACAAGAAAACCCTTTACAAAATCACCATTTAAATCATGTAAAGACCGCACCTTAAAAAATGGAAAGAATGAATTATTATAAATTAATGGGTGGAATGATTTTATAAAATGATCTTAAAATGTGTTTTAAAAATCAATATTCTTATATTAAATATTAGTAACACACTTTTAACCAATAAATATGTGTTTCCGTCACTTTTTATTTAAGACAAATTTATGGTATGTGGATTCTTAACAAAATTTCTTTTCATTAGGTTAACCTTATATTTCATTAATTATCTGCAAAAAAGATTTTTTTGTGTAATTCAATTCTTTTATATTATAATTTATTATTTATAATTACATTATATACATATTATCATTTAATTTTATTAATTCATACTTCAATTATATGATATTTGTAAGAAACATTATTTTAATAATTATATTTTACAAAATTTTAAAACATGATTTGATGAAATTATTCTCGTTTTAGGATAATGATATAGTTTTTGGAAAATTTTTATGACAAATGGTGGGATATATATATCCCATCAATGCATTAGTTATGTGTATGTTGGTGGTCAGCCCAATGCTTACTCAAAGTGTAACTGTGATGGATACCCAATAATTTAGGTGTGTGGGTCACATTGTAAGGTATTTCTGAGGGTTATGAATCATAAGGTAGATGTGATAGTTACAATATTAAGTAATTAATTACCTAATATAACTTTATGATTTTATATATGTTCTATAATGTTTTATATAAATCTCATGTTTTACAATGTATGCATATATTTGGGTGAGATGTATGACTGTCTGAAAATGATTTCGTATGTTTATTAGTATTCATGGACTAATGGTTTTATTCCTTACTTTTATATCCCATATTGAGATTTTTTTCTCATCCCATGTTTTTAAATTATTTTGATATGTTATAAGGATGTGTAAGAAAAATAATGTTGTAATGTAAAATTTCTAGAAGATTATTAATTAAATCTTACTGTTTCATTGTGTTAAAAAAATTATTTTTTGGTAAAAATTTATACTATTTTAGTGGTACCAACATTATTTATTTGTTTTTTGATTTGTATGAGTTATGTTCTATTGTTCCATAACACTAACTTGAAAAGATATTTGGAATTATAATGATGAAAAATCTAGTTGAATTAGCTAAATTATGAAATGTTTAAGGATGTGTCCTTATATTCTCCCTTACTATTATTCAATAATCCATCTATGAGTTCCCTTTCAAGAATTCATAGACCACAGGTTTTATAGTAGATAATTTTATAATGTAATTATATTGTTCCAATTAGGGATAAAAGTCCCATGTCATAAAACAAAGATATGAGATTTTTTTCCCTTTTATTAGTTAGTGGAGTTCAACTCCAATAATTATTAATAGTTTGAAGATAATATAAAGTATCATTCATGGAAATGCGTCACATAAAAAAGTTAATGTATACCATTATAAGGGTATAGATAATATTTTCCAATAAGTATTAAGGTATAATTTTTATGAATAATCACTTTGTTTAAACCCTGATAATCCTTTTCTCCCATTTTTACATTACTGAAAAGATTTTAGGAAATGTTACTATTTATGATGACCAAAAATAAAATTCATCTCATAAAAAAAATATAACAGCTTGATTCTAAATAATAAATTTATTTTAAAAATTTAATTCCTATTTATGATAGATATTACCACCGATATATGTGTGAAAACTAAAATGAAGATTGTTATAAGAAAAATAGATTTTCAATTATAATGTTGAACTTATTGAAAAAAATAAAATATTGATTACTATATAATTATTTTCATTATGTTTATAAAAATAGATCTAGTATTCTATTGAATACAAATGAGAAAAAATTGATAATTTAGATATCATTATTGATTAAAAGGAAATTGTATTTTAGGAATAATATTTATTTTTCACTATTCAGTGAAAAATATATCTTTTCAAAAATATTCAAATAATTCATCATCAGATATATTAGATATTTTTATTCAATAATTATATTTATATTAAAATAATTATTTTAATAAAATAAGGATGTATAAAAATTAATTAATTCAATATAACAAATTATAAAAAAAATATAGTTTAACAAAATATATAATTTATCAATTGAATAAATATATAATTTCATTAATATAAAAATATTCAATACCAATCCCGAAAGTAAATACAAATAAATAATTATTTTTTTTATTTTCAGTATTACATAGGTTTTAACATTCAAACCACATATAAGAAGTTTATACGTCATTATTTTCATTTCATAAAAGGGAGAGGTTATTTATACCTCATGGAATTTTTTGATTCTCATGTTTATTTCACATTCATGTGATTATTAAATATAATAGTAAAAAAATTGATCATGTTATTTTTCAATACAAACAATCTTTGATCAATGATCTAAAATATATTTTCCTTATAATAAATATTCTCTTGTAATTGTTAAAAATTAGGGTTCCGATATTATGTGCATTAGTTATGTTCTTCCATATGTATGAAACATGAAAAACATCATGTACCATAGTTAATAAATATTAGTGAGGCTAATTGTTAAGAAACTACTTCCAATTTCCTCATAATATTATATATTCAAACTAATTATGGGATCTATAAATATTTTTTTCAAAGACACATTTATCCTTTCCAGTGATTTATTTTATATAATCCATGAACCACTATATTAAATGAAATCTCCTTTCACAAGTTATCAATAAAATTATGGTTTTCACTATGATTACCTCATTTGGTGTTGAATCATATTTACTTTCCCAAATATCTCCACTAATAAATATAGTACTAAAAATTTACAATCCACCAATTTTTTCTAACATGATGGAGTTTAATATCAATATTTATCTAATTTCCCAATTTTTCTATATTTATAATATAATTATAACTATTTTAATATGAAAATATTAAAAAATATGGTTATTGATGAAAACTTGAATAATAATATAATTATTAATCTCAAATTAAATCCTCTAATTTTTTAATATTATGCGTCACTTTTCATTCGTGTTGATGATAAAAATTAATTTAAAAAATTATTTCAGTTCCCATGGACCTATGGTTTCATTTTGAAAAAATTAATGCAAGCCCTGAATTATAATTAACGAAATAGTGCGATGAAACCAATGTAATATAAATATATATTTATGAAAATTCATTCCATCATAATATGATGTCATATTATATTTAATGGGATGAAAATGAAAAACATTTAATGACATGATCAACAAAGACGCAAATAGAACTATTAAATGTAGATTTATTTTAAAAAATTCCAGGAATTACGTGAATATTTTTTCCCATATCCATGATGAAAGGTAAAATATCGAAAGAATCACCCTCAATAGTTTTCATTCAACATAAAATTTTGGAAAATTCATTCATTATAGGGTTAAATATGTTATATATGTATATATTCCATCATGAAAAAAATATTCTTTAAGGTTACATAAAATTTTAGAGATTCCATAACAGAAAAATAGATTTATGTGAATCACTTAATAAATCCTTATTAATATGGTTATCACTTAGAACACCTAATCTATAATTTTATGTTCAATTACACGGACCTGAAAACCACTTGAATAGTGAAAAACAGGTCGGATGTTATTACCTTAGGTGCACCTCCTAGAACCCCAATGGTTTACTAATAGAGGTGAGGTTCTTATAGGTGTAGTGGGCAGGCTATTGACTCTTAGAAAATAATAATAATTATACTAGTCCGATTGTAATAATAAATATGCAGTGGAATAAATGACTTAGTAGACTCAAACCAGACCTGTAGAGCGGAAGCACATTCAATATCGATAAATAGAAAAAGTAATAAATATAAACAACATTAGTGGAAATAAACAGAACATCATGCTAATCACTTGTAACTACTCATAAACAAAGAAACATGCATCAAAAGAAGGTCATACATATCTAAATATAATAGGCTCCAATGGCTAACCAACTATAGATACATACAAGCATGCTGATACCAGAATGTATGCAAAACATTGTAAACTCCAGCTAGGCAAGACCCAAAGATCCAAACCATCTCCATGCACAGCTAATGAAGCCCACCTCCTAAAGCAGGAATCTTTCATTCATGTAAATCCATAAAGACTGCACACGTCGCGAAGGTCTTGTTCAGGGTGTGAGACGAATCTCGGTAGGATACTGACAAACAGTGAGTCCATAATATTAATGTTTATGTAGGCATCCATATATAATTAATGAAGTAAATAGAATGATTCACAAATAAACACATACTACCCTGGTGCCCAGCAGCCACCATGGAGTGTCACCTGCTTCGGCCAACGCTGGAATCTCAGTCATGTAACCCGACACCATGTGCCCCCTAACATCGCGTGTCTCCAATACTGATGTCCCGAAGGCATGAATGAGTAGTAAAAACATGTAGGAATAGCGATGTCTGTCCTCAATAAGCAACTAGAGGGATAGTGATGTCTTCCCTCAAAAGAAGTATCCAGAGGGACAATGATGTCTTACCTCAAAATAATGTATCTAGAGAGACAACAATGTCTTCCCTCAAATAAAGACGAGCCTCTTCCCCCAACCTGATCGCCTCAATTCTATCATTTGAAGGATACTCAGCTTCCATGTGGCTTCTTATGTCAAGGAACCCTAAAACAATAGTACCTTAACCGCAACTAACTGGGGAATCTACCCACACGAGTGGTTAAAACCACCTCATCAAGGATCCTCTCTCTGTGCAGACTACTCAATGATTTAGGGTGAGTAGTTACCACCAAAACAGTACACAATCCACAACACCTCTGACACATCGTGTCTCTACGACCATGACACTCATGTCTCATGTTCTCTCCATCCAAATAACCTGATCCATTCCTAACCTAAGAGTCATCCTTCCACAAACCAATGCCAGTAATTCCCAATCCCATGGTCGAAACCACCCAACGTAACCTGGGACAAGCCCAACCTGTGATCAACATCACTCAACAAAACCTAGGCCATTCCTAACACAAACTGAATTTTCTAGTATATACAATATCACACGTGACAAATATAATCCCAATGGAAAACATTGAATAGGATAGACAATGAAACAGTTGAATTAAACTTGGAAGGTGTTGTCCCATACCAGCACTGAGGTCTTGAGAGCCTCTAACAATTCATATGAGGCTTAATAAACTAAACTTATCAGATAAAACATCACAGTTCAATCATAGTAATATTGGATTCCCCTGACCAAAATTCCCCAATTGAGCAATAACCCCTCACCCGGTCCCACTCATGAAAAATAGGTAAATGGTATACCCTAAGGCTTCCCACATGACTAATGAACAATTTAAATGCAATATTAGATAAAACTAGGTCTCACATAAAATACACAAAAATGCGCTAAAGGTCACACCACCCAAATGACCATGAAAACACAAAAATGTGTATGCACCACCTACCAGAGACTCGTACGATGATACTCCTCTGATAACGACCTCCAATTATCTCTAAAACATGGTAGATTTAGGGGGTTCAAACAGATCAATTGATGATCGAATCAGGTCTCGGACAAAAGAACAAGAATAATTTTAAGTCCCAACCAACTCTCCCTGCTCAACCCATCAAAGGTATTGATGTTTTTCCCCAATAAGATGGTACAAACTCTTTTAGAATAAAATAAAATAAAATACGCAGTGCATACTATAAGTACATGGCATGTATCATTTCATTGTTCACATGACAGCTGAAATTCCACTAACTTACATTCCACAACATGCCGACATGATTACATGGAATGTACCTAGGTGTAGATGGGATGTATTTAGTTTTTCTTATTTTCCTCGCCGACTTACCCATATTTCATGTATATCCTTCATACAAGGATAGACTACTAGACATGTCCAGGAAGACATAGCGTGTGCATGGTTAAATGAATCTACCTGACCAACATGCCGACATGCCGTGAATGGCCGCCACACGGTCATGGGTACATGGTGTCTCGATTACTACACTCCATGTAGTAATAAATTTCTACATGTTCATCACACGACATGTACTTGGCGGCACACGACCAGTGCTCACCCAACCCATACATGGGGCGTATTATATAGTACACGGAGTGTAGTCTAGAAATTTCAAAAAACTACCCAATTTCTCCAGTTTTCTCATGGACTAGTCAAAAATTCAACCATGATCGATATTTTGATCATTTATAAAAACTCGGGATCTTAAAATCTCCCCTCCTTTATATATCTTGTTCCTAAGCTATCAAACAAAACATGGAGATGGCACTGAACATACCACCCCAATCAAAGTATCCTGGAATTCCCTGGTCTCAATGGTTTGGCTACATCACTCAAGGGGCTCCCCACTAGAGGAATCACCTAACTTAGTCTCAACATGACAAAAATCAAAACAATCCAAGGATCACTAACCTGTTTTCCAGATGCATAGTCCTTTCGTGACACAGTGTCACCCCTACATCTCATTGGTGCTCATATGTCGTTCCCAACACCCAACGTATCCCACACCTTATCGGTGACTGCCTCCATGATGTAGAGACCCGTACATGATGTACATAGACATTAAATAACGTTTCTTTAATAATTAATAAGTAACAAAAACAAACACAGAAGGACCATAATTGTTTCGTGTCATTGGAAACTCAGAAAAATAATTTTCTAATCATGGTGTAAGATCTTCAACATCTCCTATAAAGATCATACCCTTTTGTTTTCTTACCTAAAACATTTCTTTATATCCTGGGGAAAATGAAAAATAAAAAAGGTGAGCTCAAATTCTCAATAAGGGTATGCATAGAGAAAATAAAACAATCCATTAACATTTGAATGAAAAAACTTGAACATAAACTCTAAACATCAAAATCATGAGCAAAGACAAAAATATTAAAAGTACGTGAGGCATATATCATAAAGGAACATCATTCATGATAAAATATTATGGGAATAAAACATGTAATTTTGTCAAAACATTATGGACATGATAGGATTTCCATAGTAGCCAAGGCATTGCTGCCAAGACCATCTTAGTGGAAAAATTCCCTTTCTGAATCCAGTTCACTCCTCATTACAGTCCTATATCACTGATCTGTATTAACTTAATATTCCATCCATGTATATCTCATGAGATATAGAACATTACCCAATGCATTGGAGGGAGAAATAGTTCCCACCCATCTCATATTGAAATCTTTTTTACATGTGCCACAAAATGATCATAAATCATTCATCATAAAACGACGAAAAAATGGGTTTCATAAACATCATCCCATCATTAAATAATCCATATAAAATAAATGGATATCATTTCATCATAATAAAAACATGTACTTTAATCATACCCATATTAAATAATGTCACCTTATACGGAAAATAGTTATTATAAAACACTTGAAATGAATTCCTGAGTAAAATATCTTTTCTTCATAAAAATAATTTTCATTTCTCAAAATACATTGAAAATTTTTAAACAAAAGGATTTTGATGAAAATAATCCTGAAATATTATAGAGTAAGCTTCATGAAAATAAGGAATTATAAATCCATAAAAATACATTCACGATATATAAGTTTAAAAAACATTCTTCTCGTATTTTTTTCGGAAAAGTCAAAAAGGTCCTCGTATGGTAAAAAAAGAAAGATTCATTAGATAAAACAAAGTAAAATTAAAAGAGTGGTAAACATGAATTTAAACATAAATGGAAAAATATTAAACACTTTATTGAAAACATTTTTATAGACATGGATGAAAAATATAGCCCGAGTAAATACTTACGTATAAGCAACCTCAGATAAAAATAAGATTGCAAAATTATCCCTTACCTTAGGTCCGATATGCTTCGTACGTATCTGAACCTCCTGTATAATGATTTAAATAATTTCTTAGACTTATTATAGAATCATATTCATTGTTATGATATCATATATGGTTCAATTATGATTTTATATTACCCATTCTTTTGTAAATTCCATGTTAAAGCATTGTTTTGGGTAAAATCGTTTTATTTATCGTACGTGTTTGGACATGTTGTTATTGATATTATTATTAATTATATGATGACTTACATACTTACACAATTTAAATCATTATTTTTATATCATATATATCAAATATATATATATATAATAGATAGAAAAATGAAATGAAATACACAATTCGTGGAGACGGTAGGCCGTACATACGCATGAATGCTTTTTCCCTTTCCTTATTGACTTGAATGGATGTATGTAGATGAAATATATATATATATATATCTAGTAGATTTATCATTTCATATACATCATTATTATTAATAATATATACTTTATAATCATTTTTGAGTGGTTAACATGGAAAAGGAATCTCATCGCGTCGTGCAGACAGTAATCCGTACGTACGCACGAGTGATGATATCATTCCCATAATTATTAAATTTAATTGGAGTGGATGATGTAATATCTCATAATATGTATTATTTTATAATAACTATTAATAGTTATTCTTTTCCCCATTATACCCATCCAAGTAAGGTGGTGGTGGAAAAACAGATTACATCACAGCGTGGAGATGAGATTCCGTACGTATGCACGCGCAATGATTTCGTTTTCTGTAGGATGGATAGAAGGTGAAATGGGGTTGTTTAGTATTTATAATATCATATCAGTATATTATTTATACTGATCATATAAATTTACAATGAAACAACTATAGAATCGGAAGTTGAAGAAGAAAAAAACTTGAATGAATTGGTAGAAGAGATTACTTCTTCTTCAACGTAACTCTTTTAAGATTCCACTTATGGCACTATAGTTGGGCTTTTTAGGATACCTGAACCACTATAATCTTTCTAGGGAAGTTGATAAGGGAAATGGGCAGGGGTAGTCCGAGCATGAAGGCTCAATGTTCTTTAAAGAGAAAAGGGAGGAGGTGTCCTTTTATAAGGGAGGAGAGTGGCACCTTAGGAAAGACTTATAATATAATATTATAATAAAGTCATATTCGGTTTATAATAGCTCCAAAATGATTTATTTAGAAGCTAAAGTGGGTATGGATTGAAATACTCTCAACATATCGGTTTTATAGAAGTTTAGGTAAAATTTTAAGCTTTTCATTTAGATTGAACTCAAAGTTAAATAATATTACCTTTACCATGTCTTCTTGTTTTCTTACACTATATGGTTAATAAACATAATATAACAAGCCAAACGAACCCCCAGTGGTTCATTATTAATATATATAATTTTATCTATGTCATTTTTATGAACCTTATATTTTTAGGAATATAATAACAAATAATAATATAATATTTGTTTTAAAAACTGTTTTTTGTTGATTTTGACATTACTTGGTAATTGTTTTTTGTGAAAAACATAACAGCATGATTAGATCAAACAAATTTATTTGAATCAAAAATAACATGTTATATTAACCTAGAAAATTAGTGGAATTCATAAAAAGTTTCAAATTACATTTATTTGGTGATTTATAACATCAATTATGTTAATATTTCATTAATAAGGTAATTACTGCATCATCATTGTGTCATAAGTAAATTAAATGATTTAATTTATAAAACTTATAAACAAACTACTATTATCTATGAATTTTTTTTATATTTTTAATTAATATTTATAGTCGAATTTATCTTATGTATAACCCTATATTAAAAATGTTTTAGTTACTAAACTTTGATTTTATCTCTTTTAACTCTTCTTTGAATTAAATAATATTACATGTCCTAATTTAATACAAGTGGACCTATATGATAATATTATATTCCTAATGTTCTTTTTGGTTGAATTATACTTATCCAATATAATTAGGACATGTTTTAGGGTAAAAATAATATCATTTTAACCGTTAATTACCCTATTTACTTTTAACCGTGGTAAATAAAAGTAAAATGATACTATTCACATAAAATTATTTTTATCTTATAGAACCACATTTTATTCCTTGATACTAACCGTGTCTCCCAGATTTTCGGGATTCAACTCACAGAAGCGGTAAAATTATGTTTTATGTACAATTAGAAATGCTCCTAGGAGGTGGGTAAAAGACGGTAATAAGTTCAATAAAATTTTTATATATCTATATTATTATAAAATGACTCCAATTAATTACATTGAACTTATATATATATATTATTTATCTATTTGGAACTAAAAGAAATTTAAATAAAATAAATAATTATTTAAATAAAAAATCAGTTTTAAATTGTAACATTGTGTTTTCACTTTTCATCAAAAATTTAAAGTTATCAAAAAATACCAATAATTCAAACTAGGCTAATTTGGATATTCTGAATTCAAAAATGAATTCCATTCTGAAATATAAAAGTTATAAACCATTAAAAATTGTTTATTTCAATTCATAAATGCTAGTTCATTACAATATTATAATAATATCTCATTTATTGAAACTTAGCATTGCGTAAAACACATGCTATCGAGGAAGGATCCTCTGGCATGTAACAAAATCCAAGAATAGTGTTTGCGTATATTGTATTCTAATACGGTATTGTGTATATCACAAGCTAATCATGGTGTAGCGTACAATAGAAGACATTAATGAAATTAAAAATAATATATCTCATAAAATCACGGTGTGTTACACACGAGGTCCTGCATCCCATGGATGCTCAAAAACAAACCCGGTGCCTAGCATCTCAAGTAACCTGCATCCTCGATGCCATGATGCCCAAGTCACCTCACGTAACCCATATCCTCAATGCCGTGATTCCCACAAAACCTCACGTAACCTGCATCCTCGATTCCCTGATGCCCACAACACCTCATGTAACACGCATCCTCAATGCCCCTGATGATACACATCTCATACATATATATAAATATATCACACACTTGATATGGTTACAATCGCACTGACTAGCATCTAGTCAGTCCACATACATCATGTGCATCACGTGAACTCAAAACAGACACGCCATTATAGCTTTTTTCAAAAAGGAAACATCGAAATCCCGGACCCACCTATGGTGTACATCTAAATATCATCGACTCACCAGCCTGCTCAGCCTCTGGAAGCTTCATAGTATGCACCTGGCCTGAAGTACGACTGTCTGATGCCTGACCTCCCTATAGTGCTGCTCGATCCCCTGGACACTAACCCCTCAGCTGAATCCCGTTGTCTCTATCACATCCTCCACATTCATCTGATCCTAGTCTACCCTCTCCTATTACTGAACCTGAACCAACCCCAGATGCCACCATCTATCCAGGTCCCTGCCTGCCAGCTATCTTTGAAGGATTCCTGCAAAACCTCTCAAGGTGCCCGACCAATCCACATTTCTAAAACTCTTTTAGAGGCATATCGCACTGAGTCCAAACATGTCATTGATGTCCACAATGAATGAACACCACTAATGAATTGCTACGAGGTGGTCTAGATGAGTCCATGGCCTGACTACCATGCTAAAACTCATCTTGTCATCACTTCCTACTCTCCGAACCCTCACCTAAAGCCATCGTCCGGCAAACATGAGGCATATCCCTTTTTTTCCCTCCTCTATGAGTTCCTGATTCACCACCTTCGATAAAGAACCCAAAATGAAGATATCCACCTAGATCTGAATGGTGTGTTATAAGCCATACTCAAAGCACCTCACCCTTCCCACGTCATTGCTTACCATACCAGGTGCAAAGAAAGATAGATTAGTGAAAGTAGATTCTATAGTCCATTCTAGACTTGTCTTTCTACTGAAGACTCAAGAACTCATGTGCTCTCTTGTCTCTCAGAGTCTCTCAGTAAAAGTGCTCAAAGAAAATTTACTCAAATTCAATCCATGATAGTACCTCATACATGCGATAATCAACCTACACATCCCACCAACACTTTGTCTATCCTTGCTGCATGTACATCGCTAGATTGTCCCTCCTCCCTAGAGGCGTCTCAAGATGCTCGAAGATCATCTGTATGCTCTCTATCCAGTTCTGAGATGGCTTTAGACCACCCTCACCCTGAAACAGTGGCATGTGTTGTAGCTGGAACTCTTGCATCAAATATTCCATTGATGGCTCTGCACCCTGTGTGCCTCTGTCGATCCCCGTGAAGACACGCACCAGGATAGGTCAGAGCTTCTCATCGAGCCATGGTCTAAACGTTTCCAAACCCTGATGTTGTCCAGCCTGCACTGGATCATGAACCTGATCCAATCCTTGAGCCTTTACCTACAACTCCTTCTGTTCCTGCACCAGATCCTGAACCTGATCCTGCACCTCTGGCATTGTGTCATCACCTGCCCGATGCTGCATCGAGACATCTAAGAGGAACCCGCTGAATACCATAAATTATTAGAAAACCTGGGTAATTTACAATTTATACATATATACCATAGATAATGAAAATAATTAAAAGGAAGTGAATAATTCCTACCCTTACTCTCCCCCACTACAACAATTCCCTATGGCATCCCGGCCTCGTGGCCTCCTTACCCACCCTTAACAGAGCCATGTATCCAATGTACCTCGGGCCATGCCTTTCCCGACAACCAATATTGCCTCAAACCAACAACCGAGTCACCCAATCCTGGTGATCAAAATCCACTCAACCGATAGTACATGCTTGCTCATACAAGATCCATACAAAAATACCATGTCCCATGAAATTCTTAAAATATATAATGCATGGAATACATATTGTAAAAAACAATAAATTCTATTAGGAATTTCACCTATTCACATTTCAACGCATACAAAGCATTGAAATTTGATATTCCTCACAAGGGACTATAAGTTCACCAAACATACATGGAGTTATGAAATTGAAATACCCTAAAAATGTTCCTATCAATAGCCAAGTAATCAAGCCATTCCATACTTGTCCAAGGTCCAATTGTCCATTATCGCACTAGGTCAAGGGTCACATAGCACAGTCAATAACATCACACACCAAGTGAACCATTGGGATAGAAATCATGCAAACTGTAATATAAGGAAAAACCAAATAGCAATTCCCACCCATGGCAACATGGTCCATCCCTCATACCTGGGGCTACAAGCACCCAAGTGTAAGCTATAAACCCAGTTCCAGTAACAACCTATCTCCAATCTACCATATCCAAAATAGTAAAGCCGACAAAAAAATAAAAGAGAAGTATGAATCTCATTAGTATCCAGTAAAACGCTAATACAAAATCCCTGTGAATAACTCCAATGATACCACTTTCTAACAACCCAGACCCAAATAGCAACCCAAATAATGCAAAACGGGTCAGGTGTTACTACCTTAGGGGAACCTCCCCGAATGACAAAGGCTGTCAACTAGCAACGAGGGTCTTATAGGTATAGTGGGGAGGCTATACTCTCTCATAGGTTAATAATAATGGTACTACTCTGAGTATAATAATAAAGATATAGTAGAATAAATAAATCAGCAGACTCAAATGAGACCCACATAATGGAAGCACATTCAACATCGACAAACAACAGATGCAATAAATAAAAACAACATCAGTGGAAATAAACAAAAAAGCATGGTAATCACTTATAACTACTATTGAACAATGAAACATGCATCAAAAGTAGGGAGTACATATCTAAATATAAAGGGAACTAATGGCTAACCAATTGTAACAACAAATAAGAATGATGATACAGGAAATCATTCCAAACATATTAAACTCTAGTTAGGCATGACCTGAAGGTCAATGCAATATCCATGAAATAGATAATGCAGCCTAGCTCCTGAAGCTGGCCTCTTTCCTACACATAAATCCAAAATGTTTGCATGATTCCCGAAGGGCCCGTGCTGGGTGTGAGAGGAATCTCAGTAAGATACCACCCAACGGTGTGTACCTAATATAAGTGTTTAAGAAGGAATGTATTTATAAGGAATGCAATAAATAAAATGATGCATGAATAAACACAAACTCCACTGGTGCTCAGCAGGCACTATGCAGTGTCCCCTATTTCGTCCAATACCAGAATCTCTATCATGTAACCATGCACCATGTGCCCCCTGACACCGCGTGTCTCTAGTACCGATGTCCTGAAGGCATGCCCCAGAAATAGTAACCCAAAGGAACAACGATGCATGTCCTCAATAAGTAACTAGAGGGACAACGATGTCTTCCCTCCACATAAGTAGCTGGAGGGACCATGATTTCTGCCCTAAAAATAAAGTATATGGAGGGACATCGATGTATTCCCTCAAATAACGTTGAGCCTCTTCCCCCCGACCCAATAGCCTTAATTATATCACCTTAATTATCTTCACCTTACACGTGACTTCCTACGACATGCACCCCCAAACCAATAGTACCTAAACCGCAACTAATGAGGGACCCTACCCACACTAGTGGTCAAAACCACCTCATCACAATGTCTCTCTATGTGCACACTACTCAAAGTTTTTGGGTGAGCATTAATCACCAAAATAGTACATAAGCCACAACACCTCAGAAACCTCATGTCCCAGCGACCATGTCGCTCAAGTCTGATGGTCTTGCCCTCCGAATAACCTGGACCACTACGAACCTGTGATCAATATCACTCAACAATACCCAGGCCATGCCTTGTACAACCTGAAGGTTCCAACATATGAAATATCACACGTCACATATATAATCACAATGGACATCTTTATACCTGAAAGACAATGAAATAGTTGAATTACACTAGCATGGTGATGTCACATACCAGCACTGAGGTCTTGAGAGCCTCAACCAATTCATATCAGGATAAATAAACTAAACATATCTGATAAAACATCACAGTTCCATCCTATCCATTTTGGCTTCCCTTGTCCCAAATGCCCCAATTGAGAAAAAACCCCTCAACCGGACCCACTCAAGAAAAACTTGTAAAGGGTATACCCAAAGGCATCTGATGGGTCTAATGAACAATTTATTATAAAATATCAGATAAAACTTGGTCCCACTCAAAATTTATGAAAACGCACCAAAGGCCACACCACCCAAATGACCACAAAAAAACAAATAGAGTTATTCCCTACCTAACTGAGACTTGTATGATGCTACTCCTTTAACAAAAACATCCAATTTGGTATTATAAATTTTAGATTGAGGGGGTTTGAACTGACCAACCAGTGTTCGAATCGGGTCTTGGACGATAGAACATGTGGGATTTCACGTCCTAGACGGCTCTCCCCCTCAACACGTCAATGGTATTGATGTTCTTCTTCAATATGAGGTTACTTTCTGTTTTTTTTTAAAAATTAAATAAACTACACAGCTTGTACTATAAGTACATGGTGTGTATCATTTTACTGTTCATATGATGGCTGTAAATCTGTCGACTTACTTTCCAAAACCTACCGACATGAGTACATGGCGTGTACCTAGGGGTACACGGCCTGTACTTAGTTTTTATTATCTTCCTCACCGACTTACCCACATGCCATCTATATCCCTCATACCTGGCTAGACTAAACAGAGTGTCTAAGGAGGACACGACATGTACTCGGTTAAACTATTCTACCCGACCAACATGCCAACACGCCATGTACGACCACCACATGGCCAGAGGTACATGGTGTGTCGATAACTACACACCTTTTAGTAGGAAATTTCTACACAGTAATCACATGACATGTACTCGGCGACACACAGCCGGTGCTCACCCAACCCATACACGGTGAGTACTATATAGTACCTAGTGTGTAGTTGGAAAATTTCTATAAACTACCCAATTTTCCCAGTTTTCTCAGGGACAACAAAAAAATTCAAACAGGGTCAAGATTTTGACTCGGTATAAAAGCTCAGGTTATCAAAGTATATAAATTCACAGAATTTTCATTGTGGTTTCCCATGACAGGGTGTTTCAAAAACGAATTATTCTAGCATTATGAAGTAAAATGAGAGGTTCTTATCCATTTTGGGTGCAATAGTAAAATATTTTTTGGTGTAGGGATGGTAATTTTTGGGATTATGGAAAATTTAACAAAAATTTTTATTTTTTGGTTGATCCTTTTGCATTTTGACATATTTGTGTTGTATTTAAGACACTATAGTAACATGTGCATATTATTTTCCATGTTTGCACATGTGTTTTCTAGAAACCAATCATATAGAATATGGGTAGACTAGAAATACACAGTGAAGGGAATAAGGATAAGTATGAATTATTAGGGGACCTCATATCTGATCTATATAATGATAAGTCAAAACATCATGGCCTTGGGTGTGGTTATGGAACATTTCTAGGTATATCGAACTATAATGTGGTGATTGACAATAGATAATGATGGAGGAACCACCAATGACTAAACCGAAACATTTTATAGGATGTTTTAGTAGTTTAATATAATTTATATATTTCATTTATATTTATGAAATAACAATGGGGGATACAGATCATCATTACTCAGATCTACTATAAGATATTTTTATATCATCTTCACAATAATGGAGTCCATTAGGGTTCTGTTAAAAATAGGTGTATAAACAATAATTTTTTCAATTCCATAAGTCTTCTTTTGTGTTACATGTGATATAAAGAACTATATTCCCCACTAAATATCATTCATTGTGAATCCATATGATTCAGACAATTAGATTAGGTCTTATGGATGTATGTATGATATCCCTTATTCGTAATTACCATTCTCAATTGATTCTTGTTTTCAAGAAGTTTCTCAATAGCAAGAGGCTCTATTTTGGAAGTAGTTTTAGTGTTTTTTGTTGCTGTCTTATATGGAGAGTTTTTTTTGTGATTTCACCTTTGATCATGGTGTGGATTTTTATAGTATTTCTTCAATTGTGATAATTGGTTCACATTCAAGATTCTATTGAGGTTTTTCATTTTCTTATCCCCATATCAAGATTTAAATTAATTGAAATCATGAATTACTGATCCATTTATATATACGGTATGTATCACCTTAGTTAATATAATTAACCATCATAATTGAAATAAATTTTTATAGGAAAAATATCATCATTATACGTTTATCCTGGGGTTTTTTCTTATAGGTTTTTGTATGTTTTCCTCCTTTTTAATTTTGATATATGATGACATATAGCTGTTGAGATTATTGTTGAAATTTTTGAACCACATTATTTTTTTATCAGATATACCTTACATTAAAATTGATGATAACATAAACATGACTAATAAATTAGATGGAAAATGAATAAAGGTCTTTTGTGAGGATATCCTTGAGAATAATGAATTAATAGGGATGGAATCCCAATTTAAAAATAAATGATTTTTTTAGTTTTTTAGATCCGTGGTTGATGAGTCATGGTATGTTTGTGTCATGGGTAGATTTTTATGTAGGGTGGTTTGTGATGTGGTCTTTGATTGTGTGAGATAGATAGTATTTCAAGTGCAGTTTTATATAGATTCCTAGTAGCACTAGAAATAAGGTTATATATTAAAACGAAAATCATTTTCTTTTAAATATATTTTTATATAATGGATAATGAATTTGAGGGACACAATATTAGATGAATTTTATTGAAAAAACATTATTATTGATAACTAATAAAACATGAAAAATAGATTTTCTTATAAAAAATGGTAACATAATGTTTTATGTGTATGTATTTCTAGTAAAATATGGTGCATCTAGATGTCACAATGACAACGGAGGATGTTGTGTTAACATATGGTTATGTAGTTTGATACAGTGGTTCTCTTATTATGATTAATTAAAATGATAATTTTGTGTTATCAATCTTTAAGTTATTTTATGTAATTTATAAAAACACACCACTATAGTTGTGTGCTTAAAATGAAAACCAACGATTTTGGTTTTTAGGTGTGTCTTAAAATAATTGATGATGGTTTGGATGAATGACTAGAAAACCCTTCTTTCCCTATGTCCCTTAAATGTGATTTTATTATACAAGGAATGTGATGGCTTTAATATATAAATACATTGAGGTGATGTTTAAAAATATTATTTTGAGATTCGATGTGGGGGTTGTGAATGGAAAGAGGAGTTCACCCATTGTTGTCCTTCATGTTTGTGATAACCGAATATTCATGTTTAATGAATCTTTATGGGTATTTGTGAATGTAATTTAATGTTACATGATTTTCATGGTTTGGTTTGGTTTCGTTGGTATTCTATAACTAGATGTGATGTGGTTTCTTAGGTGACTTCAAACATGATTATAATAGAAGGGAATAGAGATCCAAGATAGTTGGTATTGGGATGTGAGAGATGAAAATGTGTGGGAATGTTGTATGGGGTAACCATCATCGATATAATTCTTATTATGTTACAAAATTGGTTGTGTTGTTTTGTTAATGTATTACGGTTAGGATGGGATTTGTAAGATGGAATGTTTCGGTTCATTTTTTCTATATTTTGGTTATGTGTGATTTTTTATTCATTGTTCATATGTTCGTGTGTTACCTCTATTATGATATTATAGAGAATATTAGTTATTATCCCCCTATGTTATTAAAATATTAACAGAAACACAACAATTTGGTATGGGTGGTTTATAGTTTACAAAAGGATTAAAAAAAATTATATGACAACCTTGTTTTACGAATATATTTCGAGCAATTCTTAATTATAATATAAATTAGAAATATATTAAGAGATAATTTCATAAAATAAAATAAATATTCTATTAAATAAACAATAGAAATATAAAAATTAATGAAAATTCATTAAAAATGTAAAATAATATTTTTTATAAGATTGAAACCAATCATACTATACCTTTCCTAAGAATGTTTTTCACCTTCCCCCAAAAAGATAATGTTGGCTGTGAACCAAATATAATATTCACTTTATGTTCAAAATATCATAAGGACCATATTAATATATATAGAATCCACATAACAACTTGATCAAACATGAATCTATCTCCCTATCATTGGGGGTCCATGATCAGCCTAGTCAGACATACATATATCTCTCTATCCATGATAGACAACACTTAGATGGTAAGAATAAGTAGTTTTTGAAACCATCAAACCCCAATTCATTTAAAATGAAATACAAACAAAATTATTATTTAAGGAAATGGTTATAAGGATAATAATTAAATCATGCACTGAAATACATATGTTTTATATAATCAAAAAACATTATATTTTTAGATTTTATAAAATTTAATCCCATTGACATTTTGTTCACAATTATTAGTTAGATTCCAATTGTTAGATTACTCAAATTTTTTGAACCATGCTAATGACATTTGATAACCATCCTATTATCAATTTTATATTATCAGTATATAATAATTTATGATGATCAATTTTAATAGTATTTTTTCAATTTTATGAATAATTCTATGTATTAGAAATAATATATGTTTTTTTATACACATCAAAAAAAATTATAGTAGGATTATTAAAAAAAATTTGGTATAATTTGTAATTATCCAACAAAGGAAATCATAAAACACTATAAGATGGACAATATAAAACACTTTCATATTTCTTTTGATAATCTCTGTTAAGTGGACATCAAATTACACATTCCGATATACTTTATATGAATTTATTTATTGGAATTTTAATAACTCTATTAGATGGAATTTTTAATCTTCTATCTAAAACAAGTTAAATGTATTATTTTGATTTAATCTACATTAATCCATCTTATGTACATTATTGATAATTTTCATATGTTTTTTGTACACATATATCTTATGTGCATCATATATTCCCTTCTGAGACAACTATATTTAGACATCTGGTAAAATGTATTAAATTTCAATAAAATCATTATATCATTTTTAAAATAAATGTATTAAAAATATCAAAAAAATATATCATGGTTTTTAATATTCAAAATTAATCTTAAAAATAGGTCACTCAATTCGATGATAACCTCAAATTAGAAATGAAAGATTAAAAAAATAGATTATTTATTATGTAAATTTTTTTATAAGCTATTACTGATAATAAATTACATAGTTTTAATGTTCTCTATTGTATCGTACATTGTTATATTTGAAATAAAAATTATGTTAATGAAATTTAGTTTAAAATGATTTCTAAAAATATTGTAAAATACTATAAAAATACTTATAAATAATAATGTATCATGAAAGAAAATATAAATATAATTAAATATACTATATGAATAATCCACATTCATATAAAAAATTTATAGGTATACTAATAAGGAAAATTAACCATAATAGATAAATAGTTCTTTATAATGGTCTGCACTGAGTTCTAAAGAGGGGATGTGGTTAAATTGTGTATACAATAAACTTTGTAGCCAAAAAACAATTTAAAAAAAAATAGAAAATAACAATATGATTAAAATAATATTTAATTAAAACTTTTTCTATTTCAAGTTTAATTATATTAAGTGATCTATCAAACTATTGGGAAAATCTCATGTTCAATAATGTATTAATTAATCCAATCATTTCTGTATACTATAACATCACTGAACAGTAAAAATATATCATGTAAGAGATAAATATACATGAAAAGTTTCATCAGACATATTTCTATAAAAGTTTGAAAAAAATTATATAATATATTTAATCATAGTGGATTATAAAAATACAATAGGTTTATCCCCAATCTAGAATAAAATCATGTCCACTTGACAGTCACACTCTATCAATCATATTTATTAAACACAAAAATGATTCATTATATGGATTGGATATTAAAATATATATATATATATGGGATAGGAAACACAAAACCTCCTCAATAGTTTATATAGTATTGGAGTTATAAATTAAATATACATACAATATTAATATACTATCTAATATATTCTTGGTGATTATGATAAAAAATTAATTTATAGAAAATAGAACATGAATATATGAAAAATAGAGATAGAATATACAAAATAATTTTAATCTAGTAAGTTTTGGGGTTATTTTTTTCTACTTATTATATTTCTATTCTAGATGTCTTATTTTAGTTATGATATCATTTTCTAGGACAGATATATGTTCTCTAATGTCTTGAATAAGCTCAAAAGTAAACATGGTATCGTATATGTTAAAAAAGTGAACTAGATTATGTTTTTATGCTCATGAATATTTCTAATATTATTTTCATATTTTCCTCTAAGACTGCTTTCATAAAAAAGAAAAACATACTCTTAAATGATCGATTTAAAACTCATTATTTTGCAGAAAAATGCTTGGAAAAAAATTTAGGGACATTAATTACATAAATATATTATATAATAATATATTTAATTTTTATGGAATATTATATTTAGAAAATATGATAACCACATTAAGATAGGGAATCATTGATTATTTCATGTAATATTCCATTTTAACTTCAATTTATTTTAGGTTTTCTGATATGATCAATTCAAATTTCATATGTTCACACCAGTACATGGTCATATTTTGACAGTGGTTCATGGTCGCTTCACCAAACTATGAAATCGCATCATCCCTTTTATAAAAATCATTTTAATAAGATCACTTTGTATCAATATTTCTTCAATTATATGATTACAAAATATCTGTAACAATTTCCAATTACACATTGTGATACAACCACACTAATTTTTTTCAGTCGATTGTAATTAATATATTTATTTAAATTTGATCCAAGAACTATAAAAATGTATTCATAGAAAACATGGGATATAACATGTTATCGTATGAGTAAAATGCGGTTTCATCCATGGTCTATGGACTTTTAGTGTTGTCACTTTCATTCTTTTTGAAATTTAAATCTTCTAGATTTTTCATTTTTTCAGCATATTATTTTTGTTTTGGATCTAGAACATTAATAAATATTTAATTTTGGGGTCATGGTCTATATTAGATATTGGTAATATGTATGGTAAATAAAATATTTATAAAAATATTTAGTGAATAAGCGAAAATTATGAATTATTCATAAAATATATAATGGATAAAAATAGTTGATACCTGATTTTCTAATATTAGAATTTTTAATTTCAATACTAATAGAACAATCTCCCATTTTCCTCCAATAAAAATAATTTAGTAAATATAAATATATAATATAATAAATTCAAATATAATTACAATATTCTAAACTATTAAATGATTCATTTAACATGTTATAAATTACCCAACCATTTTATGATTATCTTAAACTGAGCATAAATAGTGATGTTGTTCAAAATAAATTTTATATATAAAATAAAGGGTTGAAAATTATGAGATCGAAAGAAGAATAATGGTATATTTATTTTATTATAAAAATGTAAAAGTGGACCTATAAAAATATAATATCAGAATACGAATATTTAATAGATGATATGTATATGTGATGTTTTTTTATCAAATAATAGTAAGAGGATTCATTATAAATCTAGTATTATCAAAAGATCCTTGAACTATGATATGATTGGGATGTGGTCTAACTAGGAGAAATGTAATGACAAAAACATTTATCATTGGTATTTATCTATTCTAATTGTAATTTCATATAGTATAAATCACATAAAATAACCTTGAGACATAATAAAATCATTATAAAGGAATAAATGATATATAATAAGTATTTATAGATGTTAGGGAACTAATTTAGTTGAAATAATAACATGGAATTAGGAATAGTAACATAAACCATATGAATACTAAATATGCTAGGAAAATAGTAATCACACCCTTTAATGTATAAATAAAATTTTGGTATCTAATAAGTAAAAATATGATACAATTATATTATATTAGAAGTTTCTAAATATTTTAACAAATATTAATTAACTTTTGGTAATTTTGTAAGTAATAATAAATTAATTACAATTATATGATTAATTTATTAATTTACATGATATTTAATTTTCATATAATTTTTCAAAAAATTAATATTTTAATTTCTTTTGATTTTATGAAAATTTTATGAGTCCATAATAATGTTTTCTATAGGTTAAAAAATCAGATATAATTTTAATATATTTATTTCCCATGTAAATGATGATTTTAATAAAAAAAGATAAATTATTCATATTTGGAGAGTTATTTTCCCAAAATGGAGTGAATATTTGAATTATACCCATCAAAAAATAGTTAGGATGATTTCTTTTGATTTTTTTAAAATAAATTATTTTTTGATGAATAGAAAAATATGATTATTTTCAACAAAAGATAAGAACATAAATATTGAAATAATAGATGACGTAAGTCTAATGTAAGCCAGAAATCTAGAACTATTCTTCATTATTTTTATATATTTTTTCACAAGTATCAAACAATTCTTAGTATTAAGGAAAAATAATATATTAATGAATATAATAACTATAAAACACCCCTCACCTACACTATAAATATCACCTCTCACCCCCTTATTATCCTCACACATATCAAAGTTTTTTCCAATGTTAAATTCTAACCAATAATATTTTAGAGCCCCTAAACCATGTCCAGGATCTCCTGGTCACATGAAATAACAAAAAACAATTCCCTAATGAGGTTCTCAAGGAGGATAAATCTAAAAGGTAAAATACTCTTCCTTTTTATTTTAATTTTTATTGAATTTCATTTCATTGCATATCTTCTCATAATCTCCAATAATACAAATGACTTGAAAACTCCAGTACATTACTTATACTGTAATTATATCATATCAAGGTATGATCCATCAATAAAATTATCCCACTTTATCATTTATTATAAAAATGAATCTATTTCCAGTGATGTTTTAATTTACCGACATCAGGAGCAATGTAATTTCATTTTCATTTAATTTTTTAGAGGATGTTAATTAAACCATTATAATTCCTGAATAATATTTTAAATTTTTAACCCCTTTTTATGTCTTGGAAATAATATATATAGATAAAACGAAATGATAAAACACTACACGTTAGTTGTGATTGAAAATTGATAAAAAAAAGAATAAATCAATCATATTTAAATATTATCTAATGATTCATCCTCATAAAATGTATCCAAATTCATTAAATGATAATTTAATATTTTTTAAGTACACTAATAACATATAATATTAATTCTATATATTTATCTACATTTAGATGAAAATTTATTCTTTTATACAAGTGAACTGATCATGAAAACTAAGAAAATGTGCACTCCCAAATGATAAAATTAAACTCTAAAAATAATACAAAATCTAATAAATGAACTTAATAAAAATATAATCAATAAAATTCAAGTATAAAATCCTATAGGCCTATTAATTAATTAATAAAATTTTATTATATATATCATTAAATAGAAGATAACTTTCAGACAAAAGGTAAGGGGAAATGTTGAACCCAACTCCCATTTTATAGGTTTTTATTCATTCACCACAATTTCTATATTGATATTCACTAAATATAATTTCATAGTTATTATGACACATTATCTAGGATATAAATGATTTCTAATTTAGTTTATCGAAAACACAGTATTTTCCAGAAGAACTCTTCTTTCAAAAAAAAACACTCCTTTTACTTCTCAGAATTGTTACGTGTTCACACAAGGTTGTTGATCTTTATATCATGTCTGTTATAGCGACATTAATTTTTTAATATAATGTTTATGAATTTATGATTTATGAAATTAAATGCATTATTTCCCGTGGGTTATTTTCTGTCCAAAAATGATTTCCATTTTGTGTGGCATGAATGATAATTAAAATGTTATAATGTGACAGGTGTGCCTAGAATTATATAGCACAATATAAATGATATGATGTGAAAAGTGCACTGAGAATTTTATATCACACTATTTAATTGGTTAATGTGAAGAATTCCATGAGATAATTTGAAATACCTTTGAACATGATGCAATTATTTCAAAACCATGTGTAGTAGTTGACCACTAAGACATGATGGTTTAATTTTATGCATTACTACATTCCATGAATTTATATAATTATTCATATCATTATTATGAAAGTGTTGTTATGATTATTCTCACCCAATGATATATTTATTTCGTGTTTTAATTTAACAGCATACTATGATTTTAACTCACCTCATTTTGATGTATATTATCATGTGATTACTTTTACCAAATAGAATTCATAGGCCAATAAGATGCCAGAGAAGAATGAATTAAATTATTTTTGCTGTTTTATATTTTAAATGTTTTGTATGGTCAGTTATTTCCGAAGTCCCCAAACCATTTCATCTTAGTCGTGTAATTTTCTTAAGTTTATCATTAAAATGATGTAATAATAGTGTAATAAAAAGCAAGGTAGCTATAGTTAGTATAAGAGCATGATTTAGGTAATTTTTAAATTAGGATTAGAGAACCTTAGAGAAGACCCTATGTATGAGACTAAGTATATGTATGAACCCAATTAGACATGGTTTTTTAAAATTACAAATTTAATAATTCCACAAGATTTTCTATTTTAATAAATTTCACAAAAGAATAAATTATTTATTCATGAATTGTTGACTTGTGTTTAGTTATAAAATTTTATATTTTATGAAATGGTGGGAACCAGGAAAAACCATGCCAACAAACCATGTGAGGGACAATGCAATTATTTCTCAAAAAGCATCCCTACTTCCGTGGGAGGTGGAGTTCAAGATTTCATCATTATGATTACCCAAATTTCATAATATATGTATAAATAACCGGAATAATGTGGAACATCCAATTTCACCGAAGTGTATGAAAATGGCTATAGAGTCTATTATGCAGCAATGAACACCATTATTTAGTGGATATTATGATCCACTAGTCATTGAATAGTGGGTCAAATCAATGAAGAGGATATTTTTTTTACACAAATATTCTATGATGGAAGATGTGACTTTTTTATTTTATCATCTTGATTAATACATTGACCAATGGGGGGATTTTGTTAATAAAACCAAGATGAGGTATGAAATTGAATTTATGAGTGGGAATAATTTCCTATAATATTTCCTAAAAATTATTTCCCACAAACTCTTATTAAGAAGATGTAAAGATAATTCATAGAACGAATGGAAAAGTAGAGATATTATATCATGGAATATGAATAATATTTCAAATGAAATGGACGGTACACTTAAGGTTATATAATAAATTATCATATAAATATCGATAGATTTTTTAATTGAATAAAACCGCATCTTCAAACGGCTCTTTAAATTAGAGAATTTGGGAGTTATGAAGAATTCGTTCGTTGTTCTCTAAAAGTGGATATGATAAATAGATAATATTTCCATGGTTATGGAAATAATAATTTAAATATAGAGTTTCAGGATGACAGATCTAATGAGAATGGGGAAATGAAAACTCAACCACCCACATGTAAAAAATATGGTAAGAATAATAATGGAAACTATATTAAAGGTATAAAAAACACTTATAGTTTTTGGAAGAAGGAAAACATGATCATGAATGATGAATGTTTGTTAGGAGGACGGAAAATCTTCTGTAGGAAAGGAGATCACCACCAATTTTCCAATGCAACATCCTTAGAGAGATTGTGATAATTGAACGATTGTGCACTACATTTCAAGTCCACGAGGTTAATCAGTATCAGAATCCACAAATGAAAAAGGAATATTTCATCACTACTACTTATGTAATGAAACAAAATGAAGTCATAAAAGGTACACTTCATACTCAGTCATGAATTGAAAAATTCTTATTTGATTCTGGTTATATGAATTCCATTATATCATGCATGTTTACGAGAACTATTGAATAGAATCCCAAACACATTGATGTAGAGATATTCATAAAAACACCAAGTGGTGAAATCATTCCAAACTAAGTGTTGTAATATTATCCTCTATGAGTATATAAGAATATTGTCATAGCTAATATCATGATACTTCCCTTGGTGGAATTTTCTTTTTTAATGTGATGGATTGTATATCATTATTCAGAAAACATATGAACTATCATGAAAGGGATATATTGTTTTATATTCAGAAAAATCTAATACACTTGTAAATTTTTAAGGAAGATAATAGACCTCTTTTTGAAAATCATTCAATGGTGTGGGTGTTAATTCTCTATGAAAAATCATGCATCTCTCAAATATTAGTGTTAAATGAATGTATCAACCTAGGGTAAATTGCCATAGAGATGTAATAGAGTGATGTATTTCTTGAAGTGTTTCATGGATTTCCAATGGATCATGAGGTAGAGTTACCAATAATAACCTTATCCAAATCTACTACTATATTAATGTGTCTATATAGGATTGATCTTATCTAACTAGAGGAATTAAAGAAACAATTATAAGTGAATTCAGGAAAAGGGCCCATACTCCCTAGTGCATCAATTTATGGTGAACTAGTTCTCTTTGTCATGAATATATATCGATCAATGCAGTTGTGTATCGATTTTTTGAAACTCAAAAAGATCACCATAAGTATGTCATATCATCTTCCAAGGATTAATGAAATTTTTGATCAGCTACAAGGAGATCAATACTTCTCATTGGTAGATCTCGACTTTGGATATCCTCAGCTAAAGGTGAACAATGATGATATTCATAATACTACATTATGTGAATGGATTGTGTACTAGGGATTTCTAACGATTCCCTTAAAACCAAATCATTCCCTAGAAATATTAATGGATTTGATGAAAAGATTCAATAAAAATTACATGGAATTTTTTTTATAAATTTTATCAATGATATAATCATCAACTCTAAGTGAATTGAGGATCATGAATAGCTTCTAAGGATTTTATTGGAGGAATTATGGAAAGAAAAATTTTATGCCTTGTTCAAGAGGTGTGACTTTTGGATGTATATTGTCACATTCATGTGACATGTGATCGATAGTGAAGGAGTTTTAATTGACCTTTCAAAAACAATATCGATTAAAGAATGGATCAGACACTTTTGGTGTCATAGAAATCTATAACATACATGTATTAGGTGGTTACCACAAATAGTTTTTGAGAAATTTCTCAAATTTGTCAATATATCTAACTAAGATAATAAGGGAAAGGGTAATTTATGTCTTGATGGAAGAATGTGATGAATGCTTCAAGGTGAAAATGAGAAGAATTATCATAGTAGTTATAATAACATAACCAAAAAGTGGAGAAGGATCTGTGACATACAACGATGATTAATAGAAAATAATGGTTTTTTACTCATGAAGAATGATAATGTGATTGCCTATGCTTCATGTAAGTTGAATATCCATGAGAAGAACTATGTGACACATCATCTTTAGATAGTAGCTATGATTTATTACTTGAAAATCTAGCATAAATACGTATATGGTGAAAAGTATTCCATGTATACCAATCAAAATATTTTAAAGTATATATTCAAACAAATGGATCTCATCATGAATCAAATAATTTGGTTAGAGATAATCAATGACTATTAGTGCTATATTCACTATCATCCCATGAATTCCAACAAGGATGATGATGTTCTTAGCAGAAAAGAACCTGATAATCTATCTATATTGTTAATTGTGAAAGTACATATCTTCTTGGATATTAAAATGATGGATTTGGAAATCCTAATAGTAGGGAATACATACTAACTTTCACAAAAAATGGCACAACAATCTAACCAAGATAATATTACTAAAGCACAATAAGATGACCCAGATTTACAAAAGAATGATTTTACAATAATGAAAGAGATGATGTAATAGTTACATGTTGCTAATGATGATGTGATTATGTTGGGAATGAGGCTTTGTGTTCCTCCATCACCTCAGGAAAATATGAAGCTATTGGACATTGAATATTGCATAACCTTCTTTATCCATCATCGGGGTACAAATATTCATTGTGTTCTAAGAGAACACTTTGGGTGAAATAGGATGAAGAAGAAGATTTTTGAGTACATCTGAAGGTGCATTATTGGTCATAAATTTATTTATTAGTCAAATAACTATGAAGGTATAATGAAAAAAATTTCTATAACCATGCGAAAATGGGATAATGTCGCAATGGAATAATTCACGAGTCTTCTGAAGACATCAAAAAATACTAATTCAATACTGGTTATGGTGGACCAACTCACAAAGATTTCCCACATAATCGCTACTATGGAATATCTATCGCTTGAAAAAAAATGAAAATAAATATTTAATGGAATTACTAAGAATAAATGGGGTTTTACTCATTTTTGTATCTAATTATGATCATTTGTTGAAATCTAAATTTTGGAGGAGTCTTCAACATGCTTCGAGTAATGAATACAATTTTCACATGTCCTATCACCCCCAAAATTTTATAAATTTTAAAAGGACTATTAATATTCTTGATGATATGATATGATCATACTATTTTGAATTAAATGGTTGATTGTATTAATATCTTCCATTGGATGTGTTATCATACAAAAATATCTTTCACATGAGTATTAAGATGGATCCCTTTTAAGATCTATGTGGAAATAAATATAGAACTGCAACATGTTGGGATGTTGTTGGATAGAGAAAATGACTTGGACATGATCATGTGAAACATATGATAGATAAGGTTAAATCCATCTAGAAACATCTCAATTCTACATATAATTGTAAAAAGAGCTATGATGACAATCATCAATAGGATTTGGTGCTTGAAATTGAAGATAATGTATTCCTATAAATGTCACCATGGATGAGAGTAATGTGGTTGGGAATGAATGGGATGATAAGACCACAGTACATTGGTCCCTTTAAGATACTTGATCTCTTTTTAGTTGTGGCCTATCAGATATCACTTTCACCGAACATGTCTCAATTTGATGATGTGTTCCACATATCACTCCAATGGATGTATATACAAGATCCCGCACATGTACTGAACTCATATGGTATAGCTGGAAGATTATCTATCTATTGAGGAACAACCAGTAAATATTTTAGGCTTGAGATATAAGGTTCTACACAACAATAAAACACACCTTAATGTAGTGAGGGAACCAAACATTAAAAGAAAAAACTTGGGAACTAGAAGTGGTGATGAACGGGAAGTACCCAAACCGATTTATGTAAAACGGAATTTTGAATTAGAATTTTCAAAAGGGGGAAAGTATATAATGACCCAAACTTTTATCAGTGGAATTTATAACTTATGATAGTTTCATATAGTAAAAATAAACTCAGATATCATAGGGACTATATTTTTTTCTAAATTAATAAATAATAAAATTAAAATTATGTATAGATGTTATGAAACCAATACTGATTAAATAATAACAAGACATTAAGAATAGTAATATGACTATTATGAATAGTAAAAATAGAAAAATTAATAGTAAACTCACACATTAATGTATAAATAAAATTTATGCATCTTAAAATGGAAAATATGTTTGAATTATATAATAGTATCAGTAAGTAAATATTATAAAAAATATAAATTAAGAGTTGGAAATTTTGTAAGTCATAAATATTTAATAATAATTATAATATTAATTTAATAATTTAGATGAAAAATGATTTTCATAAAATTTATTCATAAATTAATATTTCAAATTTTTACTATTTTAATATAATTTAATGATACCGTATGTAATTTTTCATTATGATACAAAATTAGTTATAATTTTAAAACCAGTATTTTCCATGAAAATAATAATTTTAATTGAAAATTAAATTACTCATACATAGATATTATTTTCATAAAATGGATTTCCTTATTGAATTAAAGATCCAAATAAACATTAGGATTAATTTTTGAGATTTTTCTAAAATACATGAATTTATTGTGAATACTAAAATATAAAAATTTACAATAAAAGCTAAATACATGAATTAAGGAGTGAAAAATGATGTAATTCTGATGTAAGTCAAAAATCTCAAACTCCTCTTCATTATTAAAATATATTCAGTCATGAGGATCAAAATATTCATAATCATGAGTCAAACGAATAAGCTAATTACTATAATTATAAGAAAAGACACATCTCCTCCATTCCAAATGTAACCCTCACCCTCTATTCTACTAAAACCATTTAAGAATTGATAATTTTTCAAATACTACCAATTACGATTACATATCCCTCCACCAATTCCAAGATATCATGATCTAATCAATTGATAAAAACCATTTCCCCTTGGATGTTTTGATCGAGGGTAAATCTAAGAGGTAAAATACTCCTCCTTTTTCTTTTAAATCCTTTTAAATTTCAATTAATTAATTATATTATACACTCTTACCCACTTAAAAAGGGAATGATAAATGATATACCTTACATATAATTTAATTATACCATTTTAATGGAATATTCATTATTAAATTCATCTCTCTCTATCTCTTATTCATTTTACGAAATTGTCGCATATGATGTGCCAATTTTCCATCATCATGGCCGACCTACATTTAGTTTCATTTAAAATCATTAAGGATTTTAATAGAACCTCATAATGGTTGAATAATAATGTAAAATTAATTTTATTTCCCTATTTTTCGTCAATAAATTACTTATATACATATTACTATATGATAAAACAAAATTAGTTCTTTGTAATTGGAAAACCGTCAAAAATAACCTAAAATAGTCATTAATAAATCTTATCAAAATATTTATCCACATACCATAAAACAAAATTATTTAAAAGATAATTGAAAAGTATTTAAAATAATTAATAACATTTAATAACAATTTTTGTAATTTATCCACAATTTAAAAGAAAATCCATTCATGTATACATGTGAAACGATCTTGAAAACTATGAAAATGACACTCTTGAACGATAAAATTAAACTCAACAACTCATCCAAAATCCCATAAATAAACTTAATAAATCCACAATTAAAACAATTTATTTATTAAAGTATATGGATTTTTTCATTAATTAATATATAATTATTATACAAGACATTTAGGGGAATAGAGCATTCAGACAAAAGGTAAGTGGAATTATAAATCTCAACATTATTTATTCGGGTTTTCCCACTTTCACCCCATTTTATACATGGATATTTCTTAAATAAAATTTATTCATCATTAATATACCTTTAATAGGAAACTAAATTATTATAATTGATTTTAAGAAAAATACAATGTTTTATTAAAGAACACATTATTCAAAAAAGAAAATATTTTACTCCTCAGGATTTTTTCTTGTACACTAAAGGTTGATGATTCTTATATCGTGCATATTACCCCAGATTTAATTTTATAACACCACATTTATGATTCTATTATTTAGGAAATGAAACTAATTCATTTACATGGGTTATTTATGTCAACTATTGACATACATTCTATATGGCATTCATGATAATGAAAATGTAATGATTTGATGGGGGTGCCTGAAATTATATAGCACAATGTATATGATATGATGTGACAAGGAGTTCCAAGATTAATATTTTGATCCAATTAATAGTTTAATGTGATTAATCTCATGTGTTATTGTCAAATAAGTGTGGTCATGATGCTATCTTTTTTTCAGATCCTTGTGTGGCAGTTTTCCACTATAAAATGATGTTTCATTTTTATGTATTGACCCAATCCATTCATTTATCTAATTCTTCCTCATATGATTATGATGAAAATGTTATGATTATTTTCACCCTATTTTGTATTTTTTCATGTTCTTATATATCATGATAATGTTCTTTCAAGTCACCCCAATTTTATGTATATCCTTAAGTGACTTCGGATAATTCAAGGGTCTAGAAGAAGCTAGAGTAGAATGAATTAAATAAATGTTTATGTTTTATTTTTTAAATTCTATGTATGGTCCTACTTTTCCCCTGACACCAAACCTCTATATGAAGGTCATGTAATGCCTTTTTTATCATTAAAATGATGTAATTACAATTAACAAAAAGAAGGGTTGATGTACGCATGACCTAAAGAATAATGTGATAAAATACTAATATAATATGTATTGTAGTAATATAATTGGTTATAGTAGAGGAATGTAAAGAAAAATAATATGATAAACTCTTTTTTAACTATCGTAGGAGATGATTTTATGTTTGGCAATGGTAGAGCTAATGCTGAAAAAATTGGAGTACTATCATCAAACATATTTTTCATCAATATCATGGTAATAACTATAAAATCCATGAACCAATTATCCATGAACTAATGAAATTCGTCCTTATATAAGATGAAATAATCTAGAAGGTGATCTATAATAATCATCTTCTCTATATTAATTATAATGTACCTATTATAGGAGTTATATTATGCTCCATTTCCAAATATTGAAACTGAGTTATTAAATACTCTTTAGTAAAAAATTGGTTGATATTACAATTTATGGATACCTTGATTATAGATTTTTCCTTCCCACTCATGACTAATTCAGCTATAATCAAGTCTTATATCTTCATAACATGTGCACTAAATTTTTTTCATTTGATATTTAATATAAATCACAGTATCATTAGTACATTATATTTCATATTGTATGAATCATATAATATGATCCTCATCAATTGTGTTAGATGAACATTAAAATAAATTAGAGGTAAAGGGTCTGGAAGGAATGTTAATCATAGAAATGTTATTACTATACAATGTTTATATAATTTATATTAATTATACTTGTGTTCACTAATTAAACTTCTAAAATAATTCCAATGAGTTTTAAATATTATAATATTTCATGCTACAAGATGTAACCTAAGAAACAACTTCTGTTGGATAAAATAATATATAAAAGAAATTGTCGATGGAAAATATCCTTTACATAAATTCTAAATATACAAACTAAAAATTAGAAAAAATATTTTAAACATTTAAATAAAAACAATATTAAGTTGTGTAAAATTAGAGGAGTATATTTTAAATAGTGGAGAAGAAAAATTTAGAACTAATTAAACATGATATAGAGAAACCATAGTATATGAGGGTGGATAAATGGCCATGTTATGTAATTTGGTAGTGATAGAGTATCAAAAATCAGACTATGAAGGTATGTTGAAACGTATTTTATTCTCTAAAATGTTACATAATGGTCTCTCAAATTATTTAATAGAACTATATAGTCTCTAATCTAATTCATCCATACCCACAACCTCAGTTATAGGTAAAGAATTACTAACTTATTCATTATGAATTATAATTTATTATACATGTTCAAGAGAGGATGATGTAACAATTATATCTACAAAATCATCAGTGGGATAAAGTATGATATTTCTTTCTTGAATGGTTGAATAATTCCATCCTACGACATTTCCAATAACAATAGGAAAAACTAGAACTGAATTACATATTTAATTATGTAGAATGTCATTATTAATAATCTTTTTGTCTCCACCATGGTGAATATTTAATAGATCGATGTTAGATAAAGGACTATCTAGGTTTGAAATCTATCTATAAGGATATAATCAATAATGAGTCCTCTTCATATAAAAAACCTTTGAGATGTATTTTCATCATGATCATATCCCTTACCAATTTTACAATTTATTAGAACTAGTTTAGAAAACAATGTCTGGGGATTTATCTCCCCCAAATGTAATACTCTATATCTCATTGGTTCAGTATCAATAAGGACCTTATAATAATTGTAATAATCATGAACATGAGTGCCACCCAATCTACCATCAAAATTAGTCATGATTAATAATCTATGTCAAATATTACATATGATCCATAATCATTGAAAAATAAATTTACATTAACAATTTGATTCTGATATAAGCCTAAATTAATGAGTTCATTTTATATTAAGTGATTCTTCTATGTATTAAATCAATCATAAACTTTTTTTATTTTGAAACCCACATCATTTTTTTCTAATATATCATCAGTCTATTTTTAATCGTTTATATTAAAAAATATCAGTTTATAAATTGATATAAAAACTCTATCAGTAATTGTCAATTTATATTCAATCATATAAAAATGAACATATGGTATTTAACAGTATTTAATCATTAATAAAATGTTCAAATCACATATATGTGCCTTCTAAAAAATACATGAAATCTTATCATGATTCCATGAAAAATTATGTACATTATGAAGATATATTGGTTAATTATTTTTATAAAATCACATATTTTATTTATGAGTGTTTTTGTATTGAATTTAAGAGAAGGTTAATTCTCCACATTACACTTGATGAGTAGGAAAATAATTGTTTTCATCATGAGTAAATTATTATTGGGAATTTAAAATATCAATGTGTAGATGGACTATATGATAATAACATTGATAATCAAATTTTTCTCATAAATTTGGATCCCTTACATAGTTAAACAATATATTAATGAGAAATCACAATCACAACAACCACCAATAGTACTAATCAATTCCTCTTTATCATTAAATAAAATAAAAATAAATTTATGTAAAATTAATTCACCAAATATGGATAACATGGAAAATTATCCTCATCAAAAAATTGTACCAACCATCTTAATGAATTCCTCTCTAGTCTAAAGAATGTATTTTATAGAACCATGTGGAATCCATTTATTTTTATGAGATGACATAAAGGGAATGATAATGTGGATTTTAATGCTTTATGGATCTACAAGTATTGTCTGATTATACTATGAGAGCATTATATGATTCTACAATATAATCCTCTAATGATTTTAGTATATTGTCGGTAATAAACTGATACTCATTGACAAAATTGATATGGGATTAGAGAAGTATACTTTGAAACATTTTTACGTTTTCAATATTAAATATTTCTGATTATATATTTTAGATATTATAATAATTTAGGGATGTAATGAACATTATCATATGTGAATCAAATAAAAAAACAATAATATAAGATAATAACCCATACAATATCTTTAACAAAGTAATAAATATACAATAATATTGCCAATAAACATAAAATATATTTATAAATACATTAAAAATATATTCTATGAATTTAATGATGAAAACATTGTTGATCGTTCCAATTTTTTAAATTATTTAAAATCTCAAAATTCACTTGATTATTTAAAATTTAATCATGATTTTGTCCCAATCTAATGATCTCAAAATCGATTTCTCCATATGGAAAATTACCACTCAGAATTTGTTATAATTTATCAAATTTGTTTTTACTATAATGATATATTGGATTATCAGAAATGATAATTGAACTTATGTTGTCATAATTTATAGGGTTTAGTCAAATTTTATATCCATATACTACTAATGAGTCTTTAAACCAAAATATAATATCATAACAACTAATTTTATCTATATATTGTGACTCAGTTGTGGATAATGAAACTCAAATAGGATTCATACAAACATATTAATATTGAGACATTCCTAAAAATATATGATGTACAATACTATATTTTATATCTAACATAAATCTATCTAATTCAATATCAAAATAGATAATTATTTAAAAATTATATAATCTCAAAAAATTATAGTAGAAATATTATAGTAAATTTGATGAATATGAAAATTCTTTTGAAACTAATTAAATTCAATTCATTAGTGTTTAAAAAATTTCTACATGTCATAATGAACATTATGTATAGTTACCTACCATTTAAATAATTTTAACATCAAATCACAACTCAACTAATAGTTTGATTTAGTAGTTTACTAATTTCATCAAGATCCAATTTACAGAGGTACTTATTACAGTATCACATTCTTTATAGTTACAAAAGAAATAATTTTTTAGTAAAACATTAAATTACATTGGTTTATTTGAAATAAATCATTTCTTATTTTTAATTATTTGAAAACAAATATAAACATTACAACTCTCCCATCAAACTCAGTTAAAATTATGTTTAATTTGATTTTGAAAATGTAGTTCACCTTGAATTTATGAACTATCCAAAAATAATATCATCAACATATTTTTCCTTAAGTTAAACATATTTTTATAATAATTCAATAAATAAAGTGGGATGAGAAACAAAATTTTTAAAAACATTTAAATATGTAAATTTTATCCTATAATACAAATATCAAGATATTTCTATTAAAAGATATTATTCTATTGTCAGATTAAAAACATGAAGACTAAATATTGATCTGAATATAGAGGGATTGGTAAACAAAAATTCCTCATCAATATAACCATTATATAAAGGAATTTTAATTTCAATATGATATTATACAAAAATTATATGTGATGTAGATGAAATATGAATCCTATAAGATTCATTTCATTCTACCAAATGAAGGATTTTATCTTATTTAATTTATTTTTCATGGATAATTTTTTTGATACTAATCTATCATAATTTTTATTAATATTTCTATATTCATTATACTATTTTATATACAACAATTAGTACCATTGGTTAAATTTTAATTAGGTCTCTAAACAAGCGCAAGTAACTTATTCCTTCCAAACTAATTCAATAAATTTAACATTTTCATCACCAAATGATCACCACTAATTCATTAATTGATGTTTTTGGGATAATACTATCACCAGAATGCCAAATGATCATTATGGTTGCAATGGGATGTTTTTTTTGATTTCCTATATTTATATTTATAATAATCAAATCTACAACATAGTCTTTATCGATTATTTTTTTTATATATAGGTTTCCTTTTGGTTTTAATTAGGTTTTCGGTCTTCTATGTGGTATTTTTTGGTCGATCTTTTAAATAATTTAGTGAAATATATTTTTTATTATATGTTATAATATATAAAAATATAATATATCATCCTCCTAGAAATATATGGAGAATATAGTCTTATGTGTTCTATCCCATAAAATTTGATATGTATAGATTATTTTATAAGAAAATTTATTTTATTAAAAACTATATAAGATTTTCTAAATTTAGAATATCGAATAAAATATATTGATTTCTAATGGATGAAACTTTACTCAGCTTTTCTTTTGTATGGAGAATTTAAACATTGTAATAAAAATATATTAAATAGTTTTTCTTAGGATTTATTCTATTATATAAATTAGATGGCGTATTAATTATAAAAATTCTTTTATGGTCTAATTAAATTATATATAAATATATATGAACACATTCATCTAAAACATAGAGTGGTAGACATATTCACATTGTACATTCTAGGAAATATCTTGGAGAGTACTATTTAATTATTCAACCAACCCATTCTATTGAGGTGTTTGAGGAGTATTTATATTATTATTTTATACATGATTAGAGATTTGGGCTTCAAAAGGTTGATTCTCAAACTCACAACGATGATAAATTTTCACACATTTATTGGTATGTCTAATAGGGTTCTATTACAATTTTTCATATATTATAATACATGTACTATTTTTAAACTAGTCAGTCAGGAAAAATTCCCATGTAATCATGGAATAGTAGCTGATAATTACATGATCAAAATATTTTCCAACATAACAAGAAACATAATATGTTCTACGAAAATGAATGTGAACAAATTATAGTGGTTGATATTTTGAAAAACAAAACATTGATTTGATTGAAAAATTCTTTTCATTTCCCATTTTTAAGTGTTTACCACATTTTATTTAATAAAATATTTATTAATTTGATCATTTAATAAATTATTTTTTCTATCCTTTTAAGAGAGTATATATTAAATTAAAGTATTCTCCTATTCCATTACTTCGATTCGTTTTTTAAAAAACAATGATATAAAATCTATATCATAAGAATTATAAATTCATATGTATATAATAAATTAAATTTAGAATCATAAATAAAAATATTATTATTATCAAATTTTACATAAACGCCATCACCATACTGTTGATTTATTCTAAGATGATTATACATTAAAACATATGTAATGACTCCTCCTCGAGTAACTAGAATCTAATGTATCACTTCACTACATTATAATAAGATACTTGGAATAAAATCCCAATGAATTGAATAGTTACTATTCTTTGTTAACTACATTCATACAAGATTCCCATATTTCATTTGAAAAATATTTATAAAATTAAATAATAAAATTTTTAAATATAGTATATGGTTGTATATAATTTATAGAACACTTCCTCGATTACTATGGAATGAATTAATATATCGGTGATCTCAAATTCTCATCAATGATTTAGTGTAGTGGGACTAATGATTAATTAATTGGAATAATAATCTTAGAAAGGTAACTAACTAAACACAGATTCCATTTAAATAATTTTTCTGAAAATTATGCAAAAGAAAACACAAAACCCACATGAAATTTAAAATAATATTATTAGAATAATCAATATGGAAAGGTAAATGACGAAAAAATTCTAAATAATTCTTACAATGAAAATCAAAAAGTTATAAAAAATAATCAATATGAAAATTTAATTAACTGAAATCACATTAAAATTATCCAATAAACTCAAATTGATATGAATGTATATATAATATCCAAAGAAACTTATTATGGATGAAAATTATTGAATCTAAGTTATGGAAGTTATTAATTATTGGATGTTTTGATCTTAGGAATCATGATACATAATCTACCACGAAATTTCATAAGAACATTGAAAAATAATTTTATGATATAGAAAAAAGTTTATTAACTATAGGATGAAAATTGACTCATCTCATGATACTAATAAGGAATTGTGTTGATAAATATAGATGGGTCACCACTCATATCTAATTGTCTAAATCATTCCTTTTTTATTGAATAATGGATTTAATTTTAAAAAAATATGTCTTATCAGTAAAATTTCAATTTATGTAAGAAATGTTGATTAATATTAATTTCCCAAATAATTCATATAACATTAAAAGCTAAAAAGCATATGTAGAAATGATATCAGTCTTTAGAAATAAGAATATCCAAGATAAAAAATGGATAACTCGGGAGAATTTGTTGTACAAAGATCACACAAAATGGAATATTAATTTGGAATTTTAATGAATATAAATATTAATAATGAAAGGTAATATAAATATTTTACATGGTCAAAATGATCAAAAACAATATTTAGAAATAATATTGATGGCATAAATATGTTATTTCCCTATTAAATATGAACTAAAATAATTGTATGTTTTCATTTATGAATAGAATACAAAAAAAAATTCACTAAAGAAAATTATGGTGAAAATATAGATCTAAAATTTAAAATATTTTTAAAACTACAATTTCATTTAATTATTTGAAAATAAATCACCTTTAATATAACCTTTCATACATTGAAACTACAGCTTAAATCATTGATCGTTTATGATGGAAACATATTCCTTACATAAGAGAAATGTTAATACAATGATCCCATTAACATTTTCATTAAAAGAAAAATGATCCATGATTAGAATAAGATATGAATATTAATTCAATTTAATTGGTATTATGATTGACATGTGTAAACATTCAATTAGTAATTCATTTGGAAAAATTTAGAAAATCATTCTGGAATTTGTTTTTGGAAAAAATGTTTTGGAAGAAAATAAAAATTTGGGTAAAGAGATAAATGATGTAATATTTTATTAAAATTTCTATAGAGTCATTTTTAGTAAAAAAGTGAAGATTATAGAGGCATTATGTGAAAAAATATTTAATAAAATTTATATAAAAATAATTTTTATTTTTAAAAAATGATTAAATATTTTTTTTCAGTTGAAATTCTTTTCTAAATATCCATAATGAAAATGTAATTTTGAAACAAACATTTATAAAGGTAAAAATTATTATGTGATAATTAATTGATGAATAAAATATGTGCATGGAAATAAAAAAAATTATACATGAATGAGTACAACAAAATATTTTCTAATCTATTTACTCTGACAATCTATATATGGAAATGGAAATTAAGAAGTATCATTGCCTAAAAAAGATAAATTGAGTTATGAAATTATTTGAAAAGTGGTAATTTCCTATTCAAACCACCATTTAAGAAATAATTAAAACTAAAAAAATAAATTAGGTTATGTATTAAATATTAATTATATAAAAATTAATATAGTATTAAATTCACCATATAAATAAAACTAGGAGGATAAAAATAATATATTCCCTGATTAAAAGAAATTGGGATGATGTCCCTTGCCTCACACATTATTTTGTTTTAACATTCATCAAAATCCATAGTAATTTATTTAAGAATATCACTGATTTAAAATATAAATATACTTATAATATCATATATCATCATCTTATAACATTTTCCCTCATGGTTTTTTTATTTTCATTATTTCATGCGTTAGTTTCCTTATTTTCTCACTTGTGATTTGTGATGACTATTATATTTAATAGTTATATTACAAATATACATAATATATTGGATTATATTAATAATATATATATATTGTTGACCAATTATATGAATATGAATATTTATTATTGATGGTTTTACATGGAAAATGAATGAAATCACTTAAGGAAAGCTATATGTCGTACATAGAGATGAGAGACAATACATTAAATAAATTATTGAAAGGATATTGATGTGGATGAAATATATATCCTAAATAATCAATAAACATTCACATATATAATACATAATCATTAAAATTATCCTTATTTCAATCTTTTTAAATAGTATCTAAAAAATAAGTCACATCCCTTCATGTGGTAGTAGTCTTCTATAAAAACGAACGAAATTACCATATTTTCAATGCTTTGAAAAGGAAAAAAATATAAGTGATTTTATAAATAAAAATGAATAATTTAATGTTAAATATTATATAAATTATTTAAATAAATAATTATATTCATTTAGAAATTGTGGTAATGGAATCCAAATTACAATAATTTATATGGTGGTAGACTACCGCACACGTGATCAACCATTTTTTTCCCATTTAATGAAACAATATATGAAAATATATCATTACCATAACATAATAAAAAATATTTATATATAAGTTGTGATATTATAATATAATAACTTTTTATTATGCATTGATGGACGTTGATCCTGGAACATAACAATGACTCATGTTTAATAACATTACATCTTCTTTGAAAAACCTCTTTAGGTTTTCACCAAAAGACTTCCTATATCATATATTGGATAAAAATGGATCGATGATGTTATTTAAAAAATATATATTTTCCCGTTTAGTTTCTAGGAAAAATGTATCTAGAAATATGAATAGGGTTGGAGATGGGTTCTCTATTATAGGTTGGGTAAAGGACACATATGAAATATTTGAAAAGAATCAGTTACACCCACATTTATATCATTTAATTAGAGTCCAAAATGGTTATTTGTCGAATAGTAGATGCAGTAATGTTAAAATATATCCTTAATATGGGTTTTCAAAAAGCTGGATGTCTATTTTAACCATTATAAATAATGTTTAGTTTGTAGAAAGATAGTTTTTCATTAACCATATTAATTAGTTTTTACTTATTTTAGAATTCATAATTGCCAAATATTAAAGCAGCCAAGTCCGATAATATATTTTATTATGACAAAATATATGGAATTATTTCTTCTAGATTAATTTCATAAATTTTGTATGATTTAATTTAAAATTATACCAACATATGTATAAAAAAGTGGCTTTTTGAAGAAAATAAAATCTTTAGTATAAAAGGATTTTTAAAAAAATTTCATTAAATAATTAATTCCAATGACCAACAATTTTGAAAAATGTAATAATGAAATAATGTTATATTAAAAACAGTTTGACCTGTAATTTTACATTGTTAATTTTTTAAATGAATACTCATATTTCAATAAAAATCATTATAAATCACTATTCATTGAGTAATGAATGATTTCAGAAAATAAAAAAATTATCATAATATTATTTTTATAATATTATTTAAAAATAGCTTAAATTTTGACATATTCCTTTTCAAAAATTGGGAAAAATAATTTAAAATTTTTGTGTACCAAACATGACTAAACCTTATTTTACAAAAAAATACTAATTTTTTAAAAAATATTTTTATTTAAAATGAATCTTATTTGATTTCTAATAAATAAATAAACATAATTTCCAAAAATTATTTAGTAATATTCATTCAAAAAAAGTTATGTTATATGTTATAATAATTTAGTTATTTACTATTCGTTTAGACTCTGGATTGGGTGATTCACAAATTATCATAGTGACTAAATTTAATAAAAAAATTTATATGGTTTTCTTAAGACCAATTTTATGGGTTTTCTATTTTAACTTATGATAAATTATTCTTTTATGTTTTTTATGATATGAAAAAGAAAATTTAATGGGTAAAACAATTAAAAGTATCCACTTGAAAAGGGTTGATCATATTGAAATTTTATGTATCAAAAAATATTTTAGGGACATCATCTACACTCAATAGATTATAGAACTATAAGATGTATTATATTTAATGTCTAAAACATCCATATTCCAGATCCCTTATCTTTTTACATGAGTTTTTCAAATATGTTCCTAATAATTAATTTAATTGACATCGATATTAATACCCATAAATTCGTGGGCTCAGCTAAATTTTCCCTTCAATATTTCAGAATCCATATCATTATAAAAGATTTATTCCCATATCAATGATCATACAATCATGAAATATAATTACAATCACTCTTAGGTCTATTTTTAATTAATTTAGATATCAATGTTCCTACTTTGTTATTTTCTAATGCTCTATTAAAACATTTGAACTACAAATCAAATAATATATATAATGTCTATCCTTATTATCATATTGATAAAATCCAATATCATCTTTTAAAAATAACATGAATATACAAAATATTATGAGGATTTTTTTATTTTAGAAACAACTTCAATATTTTTTTTAATTTATCATTCACTATTTTTTAATCATTATTCTCATTGAGAAGTAGTTGATTCTCTTATTTTTTTTACAAGAAGATTAAATTTAATATAAACAGATATAAAATGATGTTTCACTACATTTTATACATATTGTTGTGTTCCTTATGTATATGATACATCTTATTTTAGAATATTACCGAAATATAACTACATATAATTTTATCATTATTTTAATTTTAATTGATATTGTAAATACGAGGAGTTCTAGAGATAGTTTTTAATGCAACAGAAATGTTTTTTATAAAACACATATCTTCTATATAAATGTCAATATTCTTGACTGAATCAGACTATCATGAGTTGTCCTCAAAATCACTGTATTTTTCATTCATTTAGTTCTTGTATTTATTCCCTTTTATCCTTGTAATATTTCATGATAAAAAATTTATAAAAATGACATTGATATATCTTATTCTATTACTCTCATATCGGGTAAACTCATGTTTTCTATCTTAATTTCATTTTACATTATATTATTAATTTTCTTTGACATTTTACATATTGAATAACCTTTTCACCCAATAGATTTTATTAAATATTATTCTAGATGATCTATATAATCATCTTTATTAGATCCACCTTCCCTTCATTAATTGCACTAATAATTTGAAATTTATTTACACTTTGGTTATGATTTCATTAATCTAATTGACATTTTCAGTTCAATATAATCATCATCTATATTTACGTCTACTTTATAAATCACGAGTTTTCCTATTAAATACTTTATTGGTATCCTGTTCACATAATTATTATTATAATATTAAAAAACTAGACCCTCTATATTTATAAGGTATGCATCATATAATTATTATCATTTCAGATTTGTAATAAATGGTATTAAAAATTATTCTAATCCTATAGGTAATATCATTAATCATAGTATACATTTGATTAATATATTAATAATATTTATTATTAAATATATTTTATTATAATAGTATAAGTACGTAATCTCACTTATTTTTTATATTGTCCCCCATCACGAGACACTAATAAGGTATCTATAGTTTCAAAAGTTGAGGAAAATATAGATATTTTATTGAAATCTTCTTCACAAAATACATTACATAAATAATTAAAATCCTTGAAATTAAAATCAAAATAATAAATATTTGAATAAATCCAATCAACTTTAAAAGCAATTTTTTATGCTGACCACTTATTGTAGTTAATATCTCAAAACCTACCATTTTATGTTGTATTTAAATTTTAAATTTCAATTAATCATATGTTATAACATTAATTTAATGAGTTTTATTAGTATAAGACCCTTTAAGACTAATGTTTTCCATAATAATCGAATCATGGAAGTGATATAAATTTAGATTTTTTTATAAAAAACATCAACAATTTAATGAAAAGAATCATTCTATACAAAATATATGTTATAGTATTTTACTCAGGAGTGGAGGTGGGTAAATTGGGTATCTAATAAAATATTCAATAAAAAACAATCTATAACCCCCACCAATATTATTAACACAATATTTACTACTATTTTATGTATATCTATGTTAATTATTCAAGAAGACCCTTATATGTTTATTCCAATATAGAATGAATAATCATGGGACTATTGTAGAAATTTTAGAACACTCTACATTAAATAAATATATGAGTTTTCTAATTTATTGTTTATCTTTGAAAATATAGTTTTAATATAACTATTTCAAAACTAATATAATAAAAATTGAAATGAGAAATTAGACCATAGAAAAGTATAAAAATATAAGATGTTTATTCTAAAAAATAACTTAATCCTATCCACCTAATATTCACTTAATACCATGAAATTATATTACAAAAAATCATGTTTTATGATATATATGGGGTTTAAAAACAACAATGAAAAGAGATTCCAAAGAATAGAAATCCTATTAAAAACATGATGTGTAATAAGAGTAATAATGAAAATAATAGATAGCATCATATTCCACTATTGTATATTATAGGATATTTTACTTATGAAATAGAAAATTACAAAAATTACAATAAAAATGTAATATAAATTGATATATAGAGTGAAATATAATTTTAATGTGGTGAATATTAATTTTTTGCTGTTCTGAATTTGATTTTTGTGTTCAGGTTATCTTTTGATAGTTTTTATACAATGTGTGATGAAATGTACATGATCTAAGATGTTTGGATTATATTTAGGAGAGAAAAGTGTTACATAGACATTAAAACAAATCAGTTGTTTATGTTTTTATGATTTTGAGAATTTCTTTCGTCAACATCATTTTTTAATCTCAAATCTGTCTCCATTTAGCAAAAAAAATATTCCCAAAGCGTAATTCGGAAGTCATCATTATAAATTCATTTAAATGACATGAAATTGAATTAATTTACATTACTCTAACATTAATTTAATTATGTAGTGAAAAATTGTTAGGAATATCATATTTTAAAAAAATAATCCCGGATTTTAGATATTTTTTTGCAATTTGGGTTACTTTTAAGCTTACATTGGAGATTTTAAAATTTGTTATAATTCGGATTAAACCACATGAGTAGTAATATGGTTGATCAAATAAATTATTAAATGATGACTAAATTCCATATTCACTTTACCTATCAATGCAATCAATTTATTTTCATTCCAAAAAAATACCAAATGGTCGCTTCACTTCAATGTGTGGTTGATTGACATTTAGGGAATAAAAATGCATATTTCAATATATATATTTTGATATGATATAATTATTTTCTTCATGTGGTTTATTTTAAATTATGGTATTATTGATTCACTAATTTTTAATAATTACGACTATTATGTTGCCTTTATAGAATAACAATATAGTGGAAAGGCATCTCATGTATTCAATCGATGATTTTTTTGGAAAATGGAAATATTATGTTAGAGAGGTTTGCTATTAATCCAATTTTCATGTGTTTTATAAAATAGTGAAAAAAATTATTTGATAGTATATTCAACATTAAACAGTATGTTTAATGTTACCCTGATATATATATATATATTCTTTATAACATAGCCTTTCATATGCAGGGCATTATTTGTATAAAATTCATTAATATATATATATATATATACTATAGAATATACTTTTCTGATTAATTTCTATTAAATAATCAATCAATTTTTAGTAATATAATTGATTCATCCAAAACATTAGTTCTTTAAATCAGATTATATTTCCAATTCATGATAATGTAATATAATTATTTTTTTCGAATTTCATATATTTTTTTTATAAAATGATCCATATTTTTAAAATTTTCATATCATTATTTTTTGTTGTCTGGTTTTTGGTTTTTCAAAAAAATATTACATTTTTACTAAATAGTGAAAAATACATATTTAAAAAAATTCCTTTTATTTTCGATTAATAAATAAATTTATAATTTAAATTATTCTCTAATGTAATTTAATTAGGAATAAATAATTTTTATTTATATTTAAAAAAATAATTTATTTTGAGACAACATTACATTTTATTTTAGTACAGGGTTTTTTTTGGGTTTAGATGTGACATTTTTCTAATAAATTTTTTAGAGTGTATAATGTTTATATTTTTATAATTAATTAAAAAATAAAATTTTATGAATGAATTAAATGATTATTTTATAAATTGTATAAATAAATATTAATTTATATTCATATAATACTTATTATTTATCATAATGTTATTAAAAAATCATCATTCCCTTGAAATATACACTTCTTTAGACCATCTTTTTTGTTATGTCTTCAGGATTAATGTGGACATAAATTTGGACAAATATATAAATTTAACATGGAAAAATATATTAAATATTTTTATTAATTTTAATTTACAATATCAAATACATTCAAATATACTTTTTGACATAATTAACAGTGAAAACAGTAAATATAAGTTATTTTGATTATGGGGAAAAGTGGTTTACTATGGGATAAAACTAAAATAATAAAAGCCAAAATAACATAAAGTGTTTTATAAAAAAATTAGGATATGTATAATTAATCCTTATAATTTATATGTATGGATAATTATCTATTCTTATCCCTGAATCTTATAAATAAGTTCTACAAACCTTTTTCATTTTGAATATTATAATTGTTCCACTCAGCTCAGTTATAAAAGGCCCCCCTATCAACTCCTATTGACACCATAAAATACTATTTTTTTTAATAAATATACTAATAGATTAACAAAAACCTTACATTCCTTTTATAATCCTTGGTTCGGTGAAAAAAATATTCTTGAAATACATTGTTAAATTCTAAATAGGTTTTCTAAGAATATGCAACATTCTTCACTATGAGTTTATTGTTTTATTTATTCATCCACCCCATAAAATATTATTCAAATATTCTCATATGTTAAAATATATATAATATATTATTAAATGTAATTATTATAAATTAATATTTTATATCAATGTACTCTACCATCGATTGAGATTAAAAATCTGCATTCATGTGTATAGTGGAATGCAGCCTCGCGAACTGATGTCTTTCATTTTTGATCATCACCATAAAAAAATTATTTTAATAATGAATTAAAAGTAGATATAGAATATATGTACCATATATATAATCCTACAGTTATGAAATAAAATTAAAATTTTAAATTTATTTTACGCGATGGATATGATGACATCGCGGGTGTTTATAGCAGAGTACGTTCTTAATAAACGACGTGATTCATTTTTTTCTAATGATTTACATGGAATCCAAGGAAGTATAATTTTAATGAATAGATGTGATATAAATTAAATAATATCAATATTAATGAAGTATTTACCTTTTTTAAATGTTAATATACCATTTCATTAATTACATAGAAAAATGATATTGTTGTCCACCTACATGATGACTACATCCACCACGAAGTGATGTGATTCTTTATTAATCACATCATTACAAAAATTATATATATATATTTATTTTTATTTATTTATTTACTTAAAAATATATTATAATATTTATGACATTATTATAATTATGAAATGATAAAATAAGACTTAATTACTTTAAATAATTATAATTGAAAAATGGAAACAGAACACATGTGTACGCACAACCGACCATAAACATGATCATAACACAGTTTATTTTTCATATCCATTTTCCACCAACAACATTTTTTTTTAAAAATGTCGCATTATGGATAAGTTATAACCAAATAAGTAGACAATGATGAAAGCATAATGAAAACTGACCGTGTAGAATAAGGAAGCAAGTGGTCATGATAAGGAACCCAACACAAGACCAAACTCGACCCAAAATAAATTGAGGGACCCATACCCATCTATCATCACCCAAAAGATGCCCTCATTATTCATCAACTTGTAACATAATGTGATGGATCTTCTCAAATATAGAATCTTCTAGAGCATAAACACTTTTTCATTTTTTCCCACCATCGGGACTACATGGGAGAGTGACACTGGACACACTAACCACACTGTGTGCTGACACAAATATAGAACCACCAAGGATGACACACCATATCCCTCAGAACCATACTCACCTAAAAAAATGGGGTATGAAAAATTTCACACCAAACCAACAAAAAATAAAACCCTCAACCATGAAGTCATAACTAAATCCACCATTACCACCTAAGTCGTAGAATATTCTATTAAACTAGAATAAAGTGTTGTCAGGCGTGAGGGATCTAGAAAAAATTGTTGAGGAGACCAAATATTGGTGAACATGAGCTAGATAAAAAAAATGGAACCATAAAATAGTTTTAAAAAGAATTAAAATGAGAAGTGAGATATAGAAAGGATCCATAGGGGTAAAAACAAAGTAGTCTCCATTGATAGCACTCTAGATAGAATGATCAAAGGAATAACAAACTGGGGGAACCCTGGGCAGAGGACCAAATGCAAGCATCTAAGACAATATATTAGAAATTAAGAGATAACAGGAAAGGTAATTCTGATTTGACTAATAATTCTTATGTTCATTATCTTATCCCTCAAAATGACTCAAGATTAAGATGAAAACATTGCCTCATTCTGACATTATCAAACCCAACCGGCCTTTCTCTTGAAAGTGGCCACCTAGAGAAACTATGAACCCGTCCAAAAGATTATTGACATGTAGGAACTAATTCATGGAAGACATAAAGAGTATATAAAAATGAAAAGGTGAAGTCGATGTGAGAAAAGGGATATCACCAATATGGTAATAAAACTATAAGGGGAGAGTGGGAGTGGTTCCCCTTATAGGAGTATCCTTCAATTCCATAAATCCCCTTCATAATAATTTTTCATAATTTATTTAAAAAATCATATGAATTAATAAGATAATTATTTTATGATTATAATTCAAGAGATGTTAAAATAATAACATCGTTGACCATCTCTAACACACAAAATGTGGTTTGAAATAATGAACCACTAAACCTCAATACACCATACATGGATATTACTGATTAAATATTTTTATATTTATTTGAAAAGTAATAAAATAAATAATTTATATATATATAATTATATATAAAATGGTTCTTGAGAAATAAAATAATTTTAATTACCATATTATAATGAAATTAAAGTACACACATTGATTTTTTGGATTTTTGGTAAATGTTTTTTTATCTCACAACTTATTTTGTGAAAAATATAAAATTTAGACTAGTTTTGATTATTTTTTACTGTATATACTACAAATTTTTATTTAATATCATGAATATTCATATATCATGATATTTCAAGATTCAATATTTGTTGTTTTATTCCATGGGATTTTACAAGAATGTATCCAACTAATAAATAATTTCATGAATCAATTTTTTTCATTGAGTTATAATACATATTCTTGATATTTAATATAGAAACATAATGTCTGTACGTAATTTTGATTATATGATGTTGTATTTACACTTTTAATATTTGTATTCACATTTTATATTGATAATCTATTCAATGATTAATTCTCAAATTCAATTGTTTGTATTTTTTATGAATTAGTTATCTTTTATTATCTTTCTCTAAGGCATATGGTTATTTATGAAAAAATATTAAATTTTTTTGTTCATCTACAACCATTTTACATTTATATCATGAAAATAAATATTCTCATCATATTTAAAGATTCAATAAATTTTATCCTTTTATGGGGTTAAATATTAAAGAGATAAAAAATTGGAAAATGGTTTATGTTACAATATCCTTCCTTTTGAAATGATTTTTTTTTCAATGAATTTTTGGAGGAAATAATAATCCATTATTTTCATGAACCACAAGTACTTCACCTCTACTAGTTATGAATTTTATTTATATGTTTTATTTACGTTTCCATCCAAATTTTTTGAATAAATATCCGTAAATTCATTTCTAATTGATATTGATCATGTATTTTTGTTTATATCAGGAATATTTGTTTTCATGATTCATGTAATTTTAAATGTTTTCAAATATGTTCAATTATAAAAAATATATATCATTTATTCATTTTACATAATATTGTAAATTATTTAAATAATTTAATTGATGTTTCATAATTTCATCCAAATGGGATGCGTTTGGATCCAACTTGAAAAACAATATGAAAATAATATTTATTTAATAATTATTACATAAATAATTATCTTGAAATATTTCCCATTATTTTCCATAATAATTCCTATAAATTTTCAATGATTTTATTCAATGTTTAGTATTTTAATGTTTTGGTCCATTTTTTTAAAATTTTGTTTTTTAAATGAATATATTATTTACCAAAAAATGATATTAATGATCTTTTATTGGTATTTCATTCATCACTATCAACAAAAATTATTATTACTTATTATCTAATAAGGATATTGTGTAATTATAACATCCTCATTCTCTCTTTGTAAAAGTTTTTATTTTTTAGTGACATCATTATTGGCCTCATTTCCTTTCAACGAATGATCAATATTCTATTATATTTTTATAGAATTTATTTCTTTTTCCAAAAGTTAATAACATTTCAAAGTGATTTTTATGGAACCAATTTATTTTCTATAGATTAATAATATTCTAAATAGACTATTTTGGAACCTAATTATATTACATGGGTTAATCATGTTTCAAATATATTTATATAGAAACTCATTTGTTTTAAATGAGTTAGCAGATTTTAATGATATTTTCTTAGAAAACATATCTTTTCAATAAGAAAAAAATGTTACAAAAGGAATAAATATTTTTTATGAGTATTATAATGAAAACCATTATATATGTACATTAATGATTTTTTTCATAATTACACTATGATGGGTGTTCTCATATTTCATTAATTTATCTTGTAATATCCTATACAATGTATGTGCCTAGATATCATCGGGTGAACCCGATATAACATTTATAATGGACTCCACTTGATATCCCTCTAATTCCTTGGTTAATCGTAATGTTACTGGGATAATTATATTGGAAGTTAGACTTATGGTTATTGAAATTTTATTGTATATGTAATGGATCTATTATAATGATGTTCCATAATACCAATATGATTTCATTCATCATGTTATGTTTATAAATGTTTATTTTCATCCTTAATGATTTCACATGCCTACTTAATATTTTTACATGTGAATATTTCATATGTGAATTCATTATACAATGTTTTCATGTTTCATGAAATAGGTATTGATTGGGATTATTATACTTAGGTTATAAAAAACATTGATTCTATAATCATACCCTAATGATCTTGATATGATCCCAATAGAAACTCAATTTATAATTATTACAAATATCCTTTTTGATAATTTTATCTCACCCCCAAATAATTTTATTTTTCCCTAGGTTATATATATTGTGCATAAAGAAAATATATGTAGAAGGGATTTATATAGATTATGATGATGAACTAATGTGAAATATGAAATGTTACATGTATTGGTAGATGATGTTCATCATTATGAACTAGTTGTTTATGAACAGTAAATCATTAATGTTTTACCTATTTCTAATTAAAACTATACATAAATTTTACTTGAGAAATTTAGTGGTCCAATATTTTCCTTTTTATTATATCATATTTTTATGAAAATAATTATTTAAACTTCATAATTACTAATTCAAAAAATGAAATATTTTTGTTTTGAATTTCAGATCCTGGAGTGTGGTTTCTGAGCTGTTATAGCTGGTATCAAAGCAATGGATTAAATGAATTTGGATATTATGTTGTTTTAATGATATATTATGTTAATAGTTGTGTATACCATTATAGGTCTATAATGGTATGAATGATCATTTGTAAAGTTTCATTAACAAAACTTTTGGATTTTTTAGTTATGAAATCATAATTATATTAAGGAATATTTTGATGAAGTTTTATTATGTTTACTTAAATGAAAGTATTTTGTTTAATTTGTTGTATTACATTATATTTTGTGGAAATATGTTTTATGGAATTTATAACCATCAACGACTATATGATCATGGATATTGAGGATAATATCTAAAAATTTGATTTATTATACAGACAAGCATGGAATTGTAATGTGATTAATGTTATTTCAAAGATATATCACTATATTTTTGTTATTTTTATATACCCACTATGATATAACAATTGAGTTAAAACCAATATTTAATTTTTAAGATAAAGATGTTATTTGGGATATATGATTACTTTTTCATGTCATGATTTTTTTTCATCTATGGGTATTACTTTTGACTTTTTAGGAATAATGTTTCATATAAGTGGTTTTTTTTGCAATTTATCTCACCATGTGCGTACCATTTTGGTTTTGGATAAATTATATTGATAAGAGGATTATATTTTTACTTTTTTAATGGTTATGTGGTCTCTAAAATTTGACTTTATTGATCCTATTATGAAAAATTCATCTAGAAAACTCATCTTTTGAAGAAAGAGATGTGATTTTTTTAAATGTTCTCAAATGGATAAAATTATAACAATCAAGTAGGTATATTTATTTATACATGCAATATAGGTGGAAAGAAATTATAAAACTCTAGGAAAAGGTTATTAATTGTCTTAATAAAATTATTTCTTATGAAATAAATGACATCTTCTTACCTACTTGTTTTGGTGTTTTTTTCATTACTTTTTATATTGATCATTAGATTTCTTTTGGACACTTAACTATAAAACTCTAAGTTATACTAAACATTTTATTAAATGTCAAAATATTCACTTCCCACCTATATTATTTTATTTGAACAAAATTAATTTTGTATTCCATTTGACCTTCATATATCTTTCTCTATCATAATAAGATGATGTTTTATTTACACTTTTTACGATGTATGATTCCAAAAATATTATTTCCAAATATTGAACACAAATTTTATTCGATGAAGATATAATTGTGAGCCTTTAATTTCATAAATGGGAGTACTATGTAACATTATGTTATTTTATAAAATAGAATTATGCATGACTGCATATTAGATATGCAACAACAAGATTATGTGACCTCTAATTTATATAAATTTTATATCCTTGGAATTATATTGGAATGTATGAATTTTATTTAATAATATATGATATATATATATATCTCTCTCTCTCCAACTCAAAAAAGATATTTATAATTGATAGTTAATAATAAATCAACATGTAATATTGTATTTTATTCATAATAAATATTTTTTCTTCAAAAATGTTTTTTATTTATTTGAAAAAAAAAACTTCTAATTATATTTTTCTGACTTTATACAATTAATATTATAAAATGAATATAATTTATTTAATTGTAGTATAAAATTTTAATATGGAAGGATTTTGGAATTTTTTTTAAAAATATTATTTGTTCAGTCGGTTGTGAGAAATATATATTTTTTGTAAAATTATCCCCTCATTTCAATAAATATAGAAATTTAAAATCATTATTATGTTTTAATATTATTTAAGGAAACATATATATATATTATTTATATTTAATCTATATAATTTTCTTTAAATAAAATTCATATTTGAATTTTTTATATGTTTTTCATTAAGATTACAATAATAATTTTTATGAAAACTGTTTGAAAGTGTATAATGTATCTCTTTTAAAATTAATTTAAAAAATAAATTTATGAAGAATGATTAAAAATAAATATTTATATTATATATAAATAAATAATTACTATTATTCATATATTAATTATTACTTTTAATAGTGTTAATATAAAATTAACTTATTCTGAAAAAAACTTACTTCTTGAAAGCCTAATTTATTATCACGTCTCCTGGTTTATGCATAAATTAAAATTTTATAATATTAAATATTAATTTTCTAAAATATATTAATTTTTTGAATAATAGTAATTTATATTTTCTAATATTCTTAACATATTTTTTTAACAACATGAATATTGAAAGAAGTAACATTATGGGGTCCAAAAACTAAAAATATAATGATCCAAATGACCTGAAAATATTATTGAGAAAACATTTATGGTGATATTTTAACCTTATAATGATAATTTGGATGTTATTATGTATTTTATATCATTTTAGAACATGAAAAACCTCATAACACTATTCTATTTTGAAAAAAATACAAGTTTTTCACTCACCTCACATATATAAGGTCACTTCATCTCATATCTTCTCCATACATTAAAAACATTATTGATAAGCTCATACCTACCCAAATAATATAAAAACATCCATAAACTAATAGTATAATAATTTATTGATAATAGATATATTTTAGGACGATAATTGGTATAATCATAAAGTTGTAATCAGAGAAGACATAAAATTCCTAACTATGCATTTTTGTTTTGTTTCTTCTAAAAACCACTTAAATATTTATTAAAATATTATAATATCATAAAAAATATCCTATATAAATAGAAGTTGTTATATTATGATAATAACCCAAATTCATCTCCTCTTCTATCAAATAGGATACAACGTCATCATTCGTATACAGTAGACATCCTCCTCACAAATTGATGTCATTTATTTTATATCATCTCCTGTCATGACATATTTAAATAATGGATTTAATATATATATGTGTAATTTTTTAAAATATGTATATTTATATAGTTGTGATATCAAATATACCTTTTTATATTCCATTATTTTCGGGGTACGATAACGTCGCTCATGTGTACGATAGACTACATCCTCGCTAAGAGATATAGTTCACTTTTCTATAATTCCTAATATATATATTAATAAGTATAATATTAATAAATATGTGTGATATATATGAAAATGCAATGATATTAATGAAATATTTATCATTTTTAAAATATAACATATAAATTTCCATTTTCCACCAATAAATGATAACGTTTTATGTGTAAATGTGGACTGCCACCACCAAGAAGAGATATCATTATTATTTCATAACCAGAAAACATTAATGATATATATATATATATATATATATATATTCATTTTGGGAATAAAAATCTATACATAACATTATTCCATAATGAAAATTGAAAATTGGAAATGTTACTCACGTGTACGAATGACTTACCATATCTATGATAGTAAAGAAGATTATTTTTCATAAAAATTACGATAATTTTTTTAATAGTATAAATACTGAATAAATATAATAATTATTTTATTATTATTTGTAAAGACCCGCAAATTTCAAGGAAATTTTTTTCTTAATTTTCTTTGGAATTTTACAAGAACGCAGCTTCAGACGGCACCTGATTCCGAGGCCCGGTGTGCCCGGAATCAATTTCCGAAGTTTGGCTCGGGTACGTTCAGTGAACGGACGAGCGGGTTTTTCTATCTTTTGAACCGGTGCCCGGAATCGAATTCTGAGGGCACCGATGAAATCGCAGCGCCGGTATTTGCTTAGAAACGCCTCTTCCGGAGTTGCGTTTGCTCAGACGTGGTTTTTAAATTTTGCGGCTTTAAGTCAGAAATAAAATAAAGTTTGTGCGACAACTTTATTTTATTTCACTTAAGCTGCTTGGAAGCCACTTGAAGTCACTTAAAGACGGCTTGAACTGAGTTGAACTGGATAGGATGCTATCCAGAAATATCCTACCCCCTTTGGTAGGATATTTGTGCGGTGGGACCCGCACGAGCCCCGCCGTTTCTTTCGCTAAGTAACGCACCCGCGAAAACCCGTCAAAGTAACTGAAAAGTCAACCGACGCGTTTTCTTTAATTCTTAACAGACCATTTAATTGGGCGGTTTATTTCGTGAATTAAATGGACTGTTTCTTCGTGAATTAAATGGGTCGTTTCTTTCGTTGAATTAATTCAACGAATTGATGGATCGTTTCTTAACCGGTTTCGTGTTGGCATGTTTATAAAATAAGACCAACATAAAAATCCTTGGAAAGGATTTGAAAGAATTTTCGTTCCTCCACCCTCTCCGCGAAGAACGCGAAGAACGCGAAGAACGCGAAGAACTCCGGCGAACGGAATTCGACGACGCACACCAAGATCTGCGACGTCGACGAGATCTACCCGCGACGTTCTTCGGCGACGTCTTTCTTCCGCGGCCGACCCTCGTTCGGCAACAAAGGTGAGAATCAGATCTTTTCTTCTCCCTTTTTAATTTCAATATCAACGGATTTAAACTAATTAAATCCGTTGATCTTGATCCGGAGATTGGCGACGCGACGAGCGATTCCGCGACGACGCGGCGATCTCCATCTTCCGCGACGAGCAAATCCCGCGACGATCCCCCGTTCGGCAACGACAAGGTAGGGATTTGATTTTGATTCTTTTTCCCGTGATTATTCTTTTTAAATAAAGAACCCGATCGAAACAATTTTTAATTTATTTAAAAATTGTTGTTGATTATTCCTCCCGTGATTTATGGCTAACGCGGAGGGTGCGGGTCTAACGAACAAGACCCGGCAACCCTCCGCCGATCTATTTTGGTTGTGCGGATTTGGCGGACGTCGACAAACCGTGCGGCAAGGGCAATTTGTTGGCTCCGCAGTGAAGATCGTCCCCCGGGAGGAGCATCGGCGCAGACGGGAAAGAAAACGGGCCACCGGAGCATCTCCGGCGGCCCGCGGAAGGAGGCGGCGGCGCGGGTCGCCGGCGCGGCGGCGCCGGCGACCGGAGGCGGCGGCGCCAGGCGCGCCGCCGTGGAAACCTTCCGCCGCGGCTGAAGCCGCGGCGGCGGCGGCAGCCGGTTCCGCGGCCGCGCGGAACCGGGACGGACGCGGCGGCCCGGCCGCGTCCGCGAGACAAGCGGCCCCCCGCGGGGCCGCGGTTTCCCTCAAGCCGCGGGTTCAACCCGCGGCGGCGGCGGCTCTTCGGCCGCGCGGCCGAAGACCGAGCCGGCCGGTCCGGTCGGCCGGGCCGCGCCCAGGCCGGACCGGACCCGGCCGAGCCGGTTCGGGCCGGGTCGGGCCGACCCGGTTCGGGCCGACCCGGTTCGGCCGACCCCAGGGGGGGTTCGGGCCGGGTCGCCCCGGGCCCAGTACCCCCGTTTCGGGCCCTCTTCGGTCTTTCGCCCATAACTTGGGCCTGGGACCTCCGATTGACGAACCGTCAGCGGCTACGCGATCCTTGGATCGAGACGGTCGTTTCGGTATATTATACTCAAGGTTTCGGAAGACTTTGGGTTCGGCCGGGTTGGTTCGTACACGAAGCCAACCGGGCCCTCGGAGCGGAAACGCTCATAACTTGAGCTACGGACGTCCGAACGACGTACCGTCAGCTGTGGTGGTTTCCTCTAAGTGAGACGGAACTTTTGGCATACTCCGCCCGAGGATCGGATACAGGCGGAGTACGGTCGGGTTGGTTTTGCCCTAAAAACCAACCGGGCCCCTGGGACGAAAATGCCAATAACTCTCAGACCGGGCGTCCGATTGACGCGCCGTCTGTCGCGTTGAGATCCTGTTGTCGATACGGAACTTTTGGATACATCAACTTCGGACTACGTGTCAGTTGATGTATCAGCCCCTCGGCTCGTGGAGCGGACCCTCCTAAACGAGCTCGCTACGTGCGGGAACCCTAGCGCTGGCTGTGACCTCGACGACAGAGCAGAGATCCTCCGTGGACTGCGACGACGGCAGAGCAGAGATCCTCCGTGGACTGCGACGACGGCAGAGCAGAGATCCTTCGTGGACTGCGGCGACGACTGTGCAGAGATCCTCAGTGGACTGCGTCGACTACTGCACTCAGCGATCCCACGTGGATCAGTGCTTCAGGTTCTGTGTGAGCCCGATCCTCCGTGGGTCCTTACTACCGGTTCTGTGTGAGCCACTGCCTACAGGTTCTGTGTGAGCCCGATCCTACGTGGGTCTTTTTGCGGGGGTTAGTACCTATCGATCCTTCGTGGGTCCGACGACTTAGACGGATCAGTGATCGTCTTTGACGTCATCTGAAAAAGTATACCTGGTTGAGCTGAATCTTATGTTACTCTCCTTTGTGGATTGTGTTGAACCATCCTTTGTGGATTTACTGTTTACTCTCCTTTGTGGATTGTGTGGAACCATCCTTTGTGGATTTACTGTTTACTCTCCTTTGTGGATTGTGTTGAACCATCCTTTGTGGATTTACTGTTTACTCTCCTTGTGGATTTGAGTCTTGCTTTCCTTTGTGGATTGAGTTGTTCTTGAGCTCGTGAGCAGAGCTAGAATTGGGGACTTAGGTATATGTATGGGCATATACCTAAGTCGAGTCAGATGTTACTTCGTGATTGCATCTTTCTTTTGTGCTATATCCTTTGTGGATTTCGGGAGACCTTCGGGGGTCTCGGGGTCCTTACTGAGTAGTTGTACTCACCCCTGCACGGGCTATGCCCGCACTTCGTGGTGTTGGTTGCAGACGACGGACAGCGCTGATCGCGGTTGGGGCGTGGAGCAGGACGGTACCTGGAGGTGGACCACTGGACGGGACGTGCTCAGAGCGGACGTGGGGCCCGAGGAGCCTGGAGGCTATCTGTACCCACCCTTCAGGTGGGATTGCCAGTGGACGACACGAGGCCGCCGTCTTTTCTTCAGTTGCTGTACTTTACTTTTCAGTTGTACTTTACAGTTGGGCTTGTATTTCCGGCCCCTTTACCTTTCTGCACTTTACTTTCCGCTTGCTGACTCTGTGTGGTTGTTACTTATAAAGGCAATGCCTTCCCTGTTTACTGGGATTTTACGCCTTGGTGCTAGTCGCCAGCCCCTGGCCTATGGAAGGCGGGCTTGGGGTAGTCACGGCACGGGCCCCGAGGACGGGTCGTGACAAATTGGTATCAGAGGCGGTCGGTTCTACCGCAGACTCTGATCGTCCTTTCTTTCTATGTGAAGCAATAGTGTTTAGTGTATTGAGTGTGGTTATCAGTTCAGGGAGCCCAGTGTTGGTGCGGCGGCCGACGTATCCGTACACCAGGACCCTGACTCCTGATTTCCGACTTAATGCATGAAAACATTGATTGCGTGTGTGTTTCAAGTTTTCTTTGTGATTACTTATGTCAGCTCACCGGGTATACTGATCTGCTTTATGAAAGTCTCAAGTTTTCCTTGTGATTACTTGTGCCAGCTCACCAGGTATACTGTTCTGACTGTGGTGCTCTTGTTCTCCTTTTCAGGATGGCCCCGCGACGACTGCCAGCTAGGGTTCCGAGTGTAGGGCGCGACGGCAGCCCACCGAGCGACGAGGCCTCGGTGCAGGGCCCTTTGCCAGCTGTGGCACCGGCGGTAGTTTTACCCGCCGAGCCACCGATGCTTCCAGTACCAGACGCCGACGATGCACGTCGCCTCAGGGCACTGCACGAGTTTCAGAGCCAGCGACCGCCCAGGTTTCGCGGTGAGGCGGACCCCCAGGCCGCCGAGGACTGGCTAGAGGCGGTGGTACGGATCTTCAGGCTAGTGAGGACACCAGCGGATCTCATGGTGATCCTCGCAGCGAGCCTCCTGCAGGCGGCGGCAGGACGATGGTGGAGCCTGATGCTCCAGGTTCACGATGAGGCATCCTTGCTCTGGGCGGACTTCGAGAGCCTCTTCCGCTCTGAGTTCGTCCCGGCCACCCTCCGAGCGGTGCGCATCCAGGAGCTTCTCCAGCTGCGCCAGGGCAGCATGACGGTCGCTCAGTACGCGGCGAGGTTCACGGACCTGTCTCGCTACTCGACCGACATGGTACGGGACCCCTTCTTCCGGGCCCGGACCTTCGAGCAGGGCTTGCGACAGGAGATTCGGGCGTCGCTGATCTCCCTCAGCATTCCGACCCAGGCGGGAGTACTGGAGCGAGCCCTCCTGATCGAGAGCTTCCTGGCAGAGCCTTCTTCAGCGGCGAGACCTAGCGCAGGGCGGCAGGTAGCTGAGTCATCGGCAGCTGGTAGCCGACGGATGACTCACGGGTCCAGGCAGACCAGACCCCCTCGCAGACGGCCTCAGGACACCGGCTCAGCGGTGCAGGGCACACAGCGGAGTGTCAGCCTTTCGAGAGGCAGGCTGTGCTACTCTTGCGGCGGGCAGGGTCACATGGCTCGTGACTGCCCGACTCGCCGACCAGAGGAGCAGCAGACGGTGGAGGGGCCACCCAGGCAGAGGCAGAGGGTCGACCGTGGCGGTCCGCAGGGAGGAGGCGGACGAGGCAGAGGAGCTGGCCGAGCAGCGGGTGGTGGGCGACGCTTCCAGGCTCTACCCCCACCACCACCAGGTGGGCCACCTCGACCACAGGGAGCTGGCGGGCAGAGACAGGCCCAGCTCCAGGCAGTGGAGGCCTACGACCCCGACATGCCAGAGATGATTCGAGGTACGATCTGTGTCTATTCCACCCTTGCTGCAGTACTTATAGACACAGGAGCGAGTCACTCTTTCATAGCCTCTGCCCTTGTTCGGAGCTCGGAGATTCCGACTGAGCCGTTGGCTCGATCCTTACGGCTAGAGACTCCTACGGGAGCAGACTCGACGATTACGCACTGGTGCCGGCAGTGTGAGCTTACTCTAGGAGGCGAGAGCTTCGGCTGGGATCTCCTTGTAGCGGCGTCGAGGCCTTACGACGTCATCTTGGGCATGGATTGGCTATCCACGGTTCATGCCCAGATCGACTGTTTTAGGCGCAAGGTGCGATGTGTTCGTACCGACGGGAGCAGGTTTACCTTCACCGGCGAGAAGGGAACCTTTGCAGCACAGGATGGACTTCCGCGGAGGAGAGTGCAGCCCATCTCACATCAGTTGGCTAGCCTCATCCTAGGAGCAGTGGACGTGCGGAGTCCGGCTTTTCCTGCAGTGGTGGACCAGTACGTGGACGTCTTTCCCGACGACGTTCCAGGGCTACCTCCTCGTAGAGAGGTAGACTTTTACATCGACTTGTACCCCGGGACAGCCCCGATATCTACTCCAGCATATCGGATGGCCCCCGCCGAGCTTCGAGAGCTGCGGGTACAGTTAGAGGACTTGCAGAGCAAGGGGTTTATCCGACCCAGTGTTTCACCCTGGGCTTCCCCGATTTTGTTCGCCAAGAAGGCGGACGGGAGCTTACGACTATGTGTCGACTATCGTCGCCTGAACCAGGTGACAGTGAGGAATAAGTATCCGCTGCCACGGATTGATGACCTCTTCGATCAGCTCAAGGGAGCGCGGTGGTTCTCGAAGATAGACCTCCGGTCAGGCTATCATCAGCTCAGAGTTCGAGACGAGGACGTGCAGAAGACGGCCTTCAGGTGTCGGTATGGCCATTATGAGTTCTTGGTTATGCCGTTCGGCGTAACCAATGCTCCAGCAGTGTTCATGAGCCTCATGAACAGGATCTTCCAGCCATACCTCGACCGATTTGTCGTTGTCTTCATTGACGACATTTTGGTATACTCGACGACTGAGGAGGAGCATGCCTACCACCTGCGAGTTGTGCTAGACACACTCCGAGAGCACCAGCTTTATGGCAAGCTCTCAAAATGCCAGTTCTGGTTACGTGAGGTCCATTTCTTGGGGCACGTCATTTCTGAGGCGGGAGTTGCAGTGGATCCCGCGAAGATCGAGGCAGTGCTAGCTTGGGAGCCACCCAAGAGCGTGACTGAGGTGCGGAGCTTCTTGGGCCTAGCGGGATACTATCGGAGATTTGTGCCGAACTTCTCCAGAGTTGCGGCACCACTCTCAGCCTTGACGAAGAAGGGGAAACCCTTCGTATGGTCAGACAGATGTCAGCAGAGCTTCCAGGAGCTGAGACAGAGATTGACCAGCGCACCTATCTTGAGGTTGCCTGAGGAGGGAGTTGGGTACGTAGTTTACTGCGACGCATCAGGGACTGGACTCGGGTGCGTCCTGATGCAGGAGCGGGCCGTGATCGCCTACGGATCACGTCAGTTGAGGCCGCATGAGCAGAACTACGCCACTCATGACCTGGAGTTAGCAGCAGTGGTCTTCGCTCTGAAGACTTGGCGGCACTATCTGATGGGCGAGCGCTTCACAGTCTTTTCTGACCACCAGAGTCTCAGGTATATCTTCTCTCAGAAGGACCTGAACCTGAGACAGCGGAGATGGCTTGAGTTCCTCCAGGACTATGACTTTGAGATAGTCTATACTCCTGGGAAGGGGAACGTGGTAGCCGATGCCCTCAGCAGGAGGACGGGCATTCAGCTACTTGAGGAGGCGACGGAGCAGCTAGCCTCCTTGCAGATATCCTTCGTGGATAGAGACGGAGCAGCCTTTCTTCAGTCTCTCACAGTCTCTCCTCCACTTCTACAGCGGGTCAGAGAGGCTCAGCGTGGGGACGCTGACTGTGAGACCCGGCGTGCACTGATATCCTCAGGTCAGGCGCCTGATGGTTTCTCCCTTGGAGCAGAGCACGACATCCTTTTCAGAGGACGTACCTTCGTACCAGTCGCTTTACGAGAGGAGGTGCTGAGAGAGTTTCACACTTCTCCCTTGGCGGTACATCCCGGAGTGGCGAAGATGTACCAGGATCTCAGGCGACAGCACTGGTGGCCGGGTATGAAGAAAGCTGTGGCAGAGTTCGTTTCACGATGCCTCACCTGCCAGCAGGTGAAGGCAGAGCACCAGGTACCAGCAGGTTTGGTACAGCCCTTGGAGGTCCCGGAGTGGAAGTGGGACGGCATATCTATGGACTTCGTGACTGGACTTCCACGCACTTCCAGAGGTCACGACTCCATTTGGGTGATTGTCGACCGACTCACCAAGTCGGCACACTTCTTACCCATCAGAGAGCAGGGCTCAGTAGAGAGCTTGGGACGTCTTTACGTCCAGGAGATCGTACGGCTTCACGGTGTGCCATCGACTATCGTCTCCGATCGAGATGCTCGTTTCACTTCCCGGCTTTGGAAGGGGTTGCAGGAGGCGTTCGGGACGCGGCTCCATCTGAGCACAGCCTTCCACCCTCAGACGGATGGTCAGACGGAGAGGACCATACAGACACTCGAGGACATGCTCCGTGCATGTGTTCTCGACTTTGGTCGCAGCTGGGAGGACCACCTACCCTTGGTGGAGTTCGCGTACAACAACAGCTACCACTCCACCATCGGGATGGCACCATACGAGGCGTTGTACGGCAGGCCCTGCAGATCACCGTTGTGCTGGACAGACCCTGGGGAGTCAGCACTCGTGGGACCAGAGATGGTCCGAGCCACGACAGAGAAGGTCCAGATCATCCAGGAGAGGATGAGGACAGCTCAGAGCCGGCAGAAGTCATATGCTGACAGGAGGCGGAGGCCACTAGAGTTCGAGGATGGCGACCACGTCTTTTTGCGTGTCTCACCTCGACGTGGTTTACGGAGATTTGGCCGAGGCGGCAAGTTGTCTCCACGCTTCATCGGGCCTTTCCAGGTCCTCAGCAGGATAGGAGAGGTGGCTTATCGCCTGGCTCTACCACCTCAGTTGCACCGGGTGCACGACGTCTTCCACGTGTCTCAGCTGAGGAGATACGTGCACGACCCGACGCACATCATCGACTTTGGGGAGCTGGACGTGGACGATGGGGCGACCTTTGCGGAGGTTCCAGTGGAGATCGAGGATCGACAGGAGCGGGTCCTACGTGGGCGGGCGATTCCTCTTGTGCGCGTCAGGTGGCAGCACGGGAACCTCCAGGAGAGCACTTGGGAGCGGGAGGCTCAGATTCGTGCTCAGTACCCCCATTTGTTCCCCTAGTTTTTGATGTATCTTTACGGGGACGTAAAGCCCTGAGGTGGGAGTAATGTAAAGACCCGCAAATTTCAAGGAAATTTTTTTCTTAATTTTCTTTGGAATTTTACAAGAACGCAGCTTCAGACGGCACCTGATTCCGAGGCCCGGTGTGCCCGGAATCAATTTCCGAAGTTTGGCTCGGGTACGTTCAGTGAACGGACGAGCGGGTTTTTCTATCTTTTGAACCGGTGCCCGGAATCGAATTCTGAGGGCACCGATGAAATCGCAGCGCCGGTATTTGCTTAGAAACGCCTCTTCCGGAGTTGCGTTTGCTCAGACGTGGTTTTTAAATTTTGCGGCTTTAAGTCAGAAATAAAATAAAGTTTGTGCGACAACTTTATTTTATTTCACTTAAGCTGCTTGGAAGCCACTTGAAGTCACTTAAAGACGGCTTGAACTGAGTTGAACTGGATAGGATGCTATCCAGAAATATCCTACCCCCTTTGGTAGGATATTTGTGCGGTGGGACCCGCACGAGCCCCGCCGTTTCTTTCGCTAAGTAACGCACCCGCGAAAACCCGTCAAAGTAACTGAAAAGTCAACCGACGCGTTTTCTTTAATTCTTAACAGACCATTTAATTGGGCGGTTTATTTCGTGAATTAAATGGACTGTTTCTTCGTGAATTAAATGGGTCGTTTCTTTCGTTGAATTAATTCAACGAATTGATGGATCGTTTCTTAACCGGTTTCGTGTTGGCATGTTTATAAAATAAGACCAACATAAAAATCCTTGGAAAGGATTTGAAAGAATTTTCGTTCCTCCACCCTCTCCGCGAAGAACGCGAAGAACGCGAAGAACGCGAAGAACTCCGGCGAACGGAATTCGACGACGCACACCAAGATCTGCGACGTCGACGAGATCTACCCGCGACGTTCTTCGGCGACGTCTTTCTTCCGCGGCCGACCCTCGTTCGGCAACAAAGGTGAGAATCAGATCTTTTCTTCTCCCTTTTTAATTTCAATATCAACGGATTTAAACTAATTAAATCCGTTGATCTTGATCCGGAGATTGGCGACGCGACGAGCGATTCCGCGACGACGCGGCGATCTCCATCTTCCGCGACGAGCAAATCCCGCGACGATCCCCCGTTCGGCAACGACAAGGTAGGGATTTGATTTTGATTCTTTTTCCCGTGATTATTCTTTTTAAATAAAGAACCCGATCGAAACAATTTTTAATTTATTTAAAAATTGTTGTTGATTATTCCTCCCGTGATTTATGGCTAACGCGGAGGGTGCGGGTCTAACGAACAAGACCCGGCAACCCTCCGCCGATCTATTTTGGTTGTGCGGATTTGGCGGACGTCGACAAACCGTGCGGCAAGGGCAATTTGTTGGCTCCGCAGTGAAGATCGTCCCCCGGGAGGAGCATCGGCGCAGACGGGAAAGAAAACGGGCCACCGGAGCATCTCCGGCGGCCCGCGGAAGGAGGCGGCGGCGCGGGTCGCCGGCGCGGCGGCGCCGGCGACCGGAGGCGGCGGCGCCAGGCGCGCCGCCGTGGAAACCTTCCGCCGCGGCTGAAGCCGCGGCGGCGGCGGCAGCCGGTTCCGCGGCCGCGCGGAACCGGGACGGACGCGGCGGCCCGGCCGCGTCCGCGAGACAAGCGGCCCCCCGCGGGGCCGCGGTTTCCCTCAAGCCGCGGGTTCAACCCGCGGCGGCGGCGGCTCTTCGGCCGCGCGGCCGAAGACCGAGCCGGCCGGTCCGGTCGGCCGGGCCGCGCCCAGGCCGGACCGGACCCGGCCGAGCCGGTTCGGGCCGGGTCGGGCCGACCCGGTTCGGGCCGACCCGGTTCGGCCGACCCCAGGGGGGGTTCGGGCCGGGTCGCCCCGGGCCCAGTACCCCCGTTTCGGGCCCTCTTCGGTCTTTCGCCCATAACTTGGGCCTGGGACCTCCGATTGACGAACCGTCAGCGGCTACGCGATCCTTGGATCGAGACGGTCGTTTCGGTATATTATACTCAAGGTTTCGGAAGACTTTGGGTTCGGCCGGGTTGGTTCGTACACGAAGCCAACCGGGCCCTCGGAGCGGAAACGCTCATAACTTGAGCTACGGACGTCCGAACGACGTACCGTCAGCTGTGGTGGTTTCCTCTAAGTGAGACGGAACTTTTGGCATACTCCGCCCGAGGATCGGATACAGGCGGAGTACGGTCGGGTTGGTTTTGCCCTAAAAACCAACCGGGCCCCTGGGACGAAAATGCCAATAACTCTCAGACCGGGCGTCCGATTGACGCGCCGTCTGTCGCGTTGAGATCCTGTTGTCGATACGGAACTTTTGGATACATCAACTTCGGACTACGTGTCAGTTGATGTATCAGCCCCTCGGCTCGTGGAGCGGACCCTCCTAAACGAGCTCGCTACGTGCGGGAACCCTAGCGCTGGCTGTGACCTCGACGACAGAGCAGAGATCCTCCGTGGACTGCGACGACGGCAGAGCAGAGATCCTCCGTGGACTGCGACGACGGCAGAGCAGAGATCCTTCGTGGACTGCGGCGACGACTGTGCAGAGATCCTCAGTGGACTGCGTCGACTACTGCACTCAGCGATCCCACGTGGATCAGTGCTTCAGGTTCTGTGTGAGCCCGATCCTCCGTGGGTCCTTACTACCGGTTCTGTGTGAGCCACTGCCTACAGGTTCTGTGTGAGCCCGATCCTACGTGGGTCTTTTTGCGGGGGTTAGTACCTATCGATCCTTCGTGGGTCCGACGACTTAGACGGATCAGTGATCGTCTTTGACGTCATCTGAAAAAGTATACCTGGTTGAGCTGAATCTTATGTTACTCTCCTTTGTGGATTGTGTTGAACCATCCTTTGTGGATTTACTGTTTACTCTCCTTTGTGGATTGTGTGGAACCATCCTTTGTGGATTTACTGTTTACTCTCCTTTGTGGATTGTGTTGAACCATCCTTTGTGGATTTACTGTTTACTCTCCTTGTGGATTTGAGTCTTGCTTTCCTTTGTGGATTGAGTTGTTCTTGAGCTCGTGAGCAGAGCTAGAATTGGGGACTTAGGTATATGTATGGGCATATACCTAAGTCGAGTCAGATGTTACTTCGTGATTGCATCTTTCTTTTGTGCTATATCCTTTGTGGATTTCGGGAGACCTTCGGGGGTCTCGGGGTCCTTACTGAGTAGTTGTACTCACCCCTGCACGGGCTATGCCCGCACTTCGTGGTGTTGGTTGCAGACGACGGACAGCGCTGATCGCGGTTGGGGCGTGGAGCAGGACGGTACCTGGAGGTGGACCACTGGACGGGACGTGCTCAGAGCGGACGTGGGGCCCGAGGAGCCTGGAGGCTATCTGTACCCACCCTTCAGGTGGGATTGCCAGTGGACGACACGAGGCCGCCGTCTTTTCTTCAGTTGCTGTACTTTACTTTTCAGTTGTACTTTACAGTTGGGCTTGTATTTCCGGCCCCTTTACCTTTCTGCACTTTACTTTCCGCTTGCTGACTCTGTGTGGTTGTTACTTATAAAGGCAATGCCTTCCCTGTTTACTGGGATTTTACGCCTTGGTGCTAGTCGCCAGCCCCTGGCCTATGGAAGGCGGGCTTGGGGTAGTCACGGCACGGGCCCCGAGGACGGGTCGTGACATTATTCTTCTATATAATGTTAAATTATATCATCATTGATGATGCTCGACACTTAAAATCCATTTTGGAACAATTAATCATGCTTTCCCAAAACACATGATGTAGATTTAAATGATTAAATATTTAAAATATATTTAAAAATAAATAAAATAAATTATTTATGTATAATTTATTAAACATAAGAATGGGTATTATTAAATATAATAATTTATATAATGTTTTTTATTAAAATTTATAGACACACATAGAAGGTCTAGAATTATGGTGACAGGTTTTGAAATTTAAGTTTTTTATTTTTGGGAGACATATTCCTTATTGAACACGTGTTTTTATTGTTTTTTGTATATAAAAATAATTTTATATGATATAAAATTAATAAAATATAAATAATAATATTTTATGTTTCCACTTTTTTATATCATCCAAATTATTTTTAATTAAATGCTACAAAGTTGTAAATAATTTAATTACTCAATTTCATTTCATTATTTCATATTATAAACACATTGTATTTAATATTCTATGATTATGTGTATATAAAATTATGAATAAATTTTTTTATATACACTTTTATTTTCATTTTTTTAAATGAAATCCATTCATTTATTAATTTATAATTTCAATGGTCAGTTTTTTGTAGGGGTTATTTTTCTCAGATTCTCATTCATTGAGATATATGAATATGATATGAAACTATATTAATTTATAAATTATATAAAATAAATTTGAAATTTTATAACATGATTTTAATTATTTTAATTATAATTAACTTATCACTTGATGTTATTTTTTAAAGGTGTTGGATCTAAGAGTTACGAAATTGGGAAAGAAATTTTGTTATAATCTTCACCATTTGTTAATTGTTTATGATCAAGGTTGAATTACAGTAAATCATGTCCTCATATATTATTTTAAAAAATATATTTATTCTTCATAGGTTATGAATTTAGGTAATATTTATTATTTCATTTCCCCTATTATTTTTGGTCTAAATATAAAAGAAATTGTTTCTATGTGAAAATTATATTTTATTCTCTTCCAGATATGGTAGCTTTCTCTTCCAAATCAATGTTTTATAAAATATTGTTTAAATTGTTATTTTATAAAATTATATATATAAACTAAACATTTTAAAGGATTTTATATCAATTTTTAAAATTTTTTAAAAATTAAATTACCTAATTATTTCTAAATGTGTTACTCTTGAAACCCATTTTCATCATGGTTTTGAAAAGAATTTTTTTTTTCATTTCTTACTTGAATTTATTTTCCCACTATCATGTACATTATTTTCCTTAATGTTTCCCTTATATGGTTCCATGTTTTTTCTAGAAAAATGTTTTACCACAATAATTTTAAAATATTTATTTTTGATAATTATTTTTTAAAAATGAATGTTTATTTTCCTCAATAATGTTTTAATGATTTTTTAATTTTATTATCATTTATCAATGTCAACAAACCTTTTTGATATATATTTTTAAATGGGGATATATTTTAATACTATCATACTCATTATTTATCTGGATGTATTATTATTATTTCAAATATATTTCTATAGAACCAATTTAATTTCTATGGTTAATAATAATTCAATTATATTGGTATTCTATCCATTACATTTTTATAAGATAATAATATTTAAAAATTATTATTATTTAAAAGGACTAATTTCAATTGGTAAATAATATATCAAATATATTTATCTGTAACATATTTATTTCCCATTAGGTAATAATGTGTCAATGTTATTTATAACGAACTCATTAATTTTCGATGAGTTAACAATTTTCAACGTAATTATAATTGAACACATTTATTCCATAGGTTATTAAATTTTTTAAGGAATAATAACTGATTTTATATTTTGGTGATCATACACAATCTCAATGTTCTTTATTTATGGTTCTTGGTCATTTTTTACTATGGTATCCCCAAAATAGTGCGATTTGAGCATGTTATGGAATATACAATGGGTAATACCAAATAATTATAAGTGAGACCGATATAGTTTATACAATGTTTGTACCTAGATAATTCTCCAATTAATTGGGTAATGAATATGTTTTTAAGATAATTATAATTAGAAGTAGGCCACATAGTTATTACAATTATTGAAATTTAGTAAGGGTTCTATAATGATGATTTTCCATGATACCAATATTATTTCATTATTATTTCGATGATTATAAATGATTCTGTGGAACAAGATAGATATCAAATGGCTATTGATAATTGATGTTGATGATTATTATATTTTTTAGCCTAATTCAATGTTTTCAAGTATTATTATCATGGTATTATTGTGAAAAAATATTAATATTTTATATTCATTCACATTGATTATGTCATAATACTATTATTCCTTTCATATTCTCCATGTTAACATTCAATTATTCAATATTAACTTTACCATTACTAGTCATATAGTCACACCATTATTATTTTTTATTTTCCTATGTAATAAAGATTGTATTTTTAATATTTATATCTAGAAGTATTTCATATGGATGATGATGATGACCTAATGTAGAATATGAAAATATGGGTATATTAGGAGATGATATTAATCTATATTAACCCAGTTTTATAAATTTGTGATATTATTATTTTTTCATAATTCTCTAAATATCTAAACCTAAAATTTCAGGAATAATTAAATTTATCTTGTATTTACGTTTTGATGATGTATAATTTTAAAATATAAATTGGGTCACCATTATTACTAAAAAAACTCTAAATGTAATGCTTAGGTTTTCAATGTCAGATCAAGATGTTCAGGTTCAGCAAAGTTATTTAGCATGTGGTTTCTAAAATAATTGTTTTTGTATTCCATGCATTATGAATCTAATATATCATATATATAATTTTTTTAAAAATATTTAATTTATAGTTTTCATCACATTTTTGATGGACTCTTTGTGCGATCGATTCATCACTTTTTTTATGTATTTTTTTTCATACTTACAATCGATTATCTGGAATTCAATCCTTTAAAGTAGTTTCATGAGTTATGACATTTTATAATATTTATTATAATGTTATATATATTTTATAAAACATATAATGGATTATAAAAAACATAAACAACATTTTTTATAATTAAAAATATAAATTGATGGACTATTACAACAGACTCTTACAATGATTTTTCATGATGTTATTCCCATCATTATGATCTTTATCTATAATTTTTCTATTTGTTAATTTTGATTAAATCATTGAATTATGTACTTATATCAACACTACATCATTGATCTATTTATATAGATTCATTTATTGTTTAATGTTATTGTTATTGAGATTATTAACAACTTATAATAAATTTGTAACACCAATGATGAATCTATCACCAAAAATTTAGGTCAAACAATTTTTTACCTTTTAATCCTTATTATCATCACATAAAATTACAGATTATAAAATTAAATCATGTTCATCCACTTGATAAAACTATTATCACTATGAAGCACCAAATGAAATCACCTTAATATTCATAATCTCTAAATAATTTGTAATAATAGAATTAGGGATTATATTAAGAGACATCAAACCATCAATGATATTCAAATCCCCTTAGAAGTCCATAAATATATATTCTATATCCATGAATTCATATTCGATTTTTTGATAATTTTAAAAATATTAATGAGGTAATATATATTGATTTCTATATTTTATAAAAATATTATTAGTGGAGGTTCTATGGGACTGTTAGAATCATTCTATTTGATATCATCCCCTACTCTAACAGGAGGAAATAATTCTATATCAACAAATTTATTTTGAGAAATTAATTGAACATTAAAATATTAAAGAATGATATGATATTAGAATTATTTGGAAGTTGATGATTTTTTTAAGACATGAATTTCTTACATCATAGAAATTAAAAGAACTTAACAAACTATTTATATTAATATGTTAAATAAATGAAATATTAATTGGTTATTAATAAAATAAATTAATATTTCATAATATATTTAATCACATCATCTGATTTTTTAATGTATTCATATATATTGATACTAATGATTTGTCTTTTTGGATGTTTTTATTTATCCACAACATTGACTTGTTATTTTTATATAAACATATCCAAAAATTGATCAACATTATCTACTATATATTTACATTTTTCATTTGAAATAGGGAGAGTAATATATTTATCAGGAATGAGAAGAAGATCATCCCATGAAATGACAAAATAGACCCATAATTCCATTTTAAATTTTCAATAAAAATAAATTTTACTAGTGTAATGGGACCTCAAACAATAAACAGATTGAAATTGACTTGAAAGTAAAATTACATCTCTAACCCATTCAAAGAAAAGATTATAATTTTAGTAACTTTCACCCTTTGTATGGTATTGTTAGTGTCATGATTCCTTAGCTATGGATCTTCTTAAATGATAAACTCAAATAAGAAACAAATAATACTCTAAAATAGAACATAACACTCCAAATTTATGTTTTGTTCATTGAATCCATGAATTTACAAGTTCTTCCAAATTGATCGAATTTATTTCATACTCATCTTTTTTGATACGAATATCCCATTAATATATCGGGCTGATATACTAAAGAGATTCATAAATGATAAATTTTTTAACATCATACCCTCCATAGAATTAAAAAGAAGCTACAAGATAAGAGAATATTTGGCCTCTTCCTTGACCTCCATTCATACATCCCTACTAATAACATATTGATGTTGAATGTTTGAACCTATACCCACTAACACTGTTTCATTTAATTAACTCTTAGCTTCTAATTTCCATTAAATTCCATTTTAATTGTCTATCTATTGTTGTAATTTTGATTATTTGACCAATACTGATCCCCTACCACAACCTTTGGGATAATTTACTATACCCCTGATGAATAACTCCTTGGTTTTGGTATGATTGATTAATATTTAGGAGTTTTATATTTCTTCCATTTGTTAAAAATATATTATCCATATTCAAAAAATTCTCTCTCCCCATTCTGTATACTGGTTGAATGAGAAAGATACCTATCTGTATCTTTCATAGAAAAAAATCATTGAATGATCCCCATGATTAAGAAATTTATTGGTCTCAGATCCCTAACATTGTTCCATGGTCCTAGGTTTTTTTATATAATATTTTTTCCTCTTCCTCATTAACAAAATAATTTTCTATCCCTTGTGTTATTTTCAAATAACGTAATCATTTCTTAATGTTTTAAACCAATTATATTGTCACGACCCGTCCCTCGGGGTTTGTTTCGTGACTTCCCTATGCCCACCTTCCATAGGCCAGGGGATAGTGACTAGCACCGAAAGGCGCATTTCCCAAAACCGGGAAGGAATTTTCTTTTATATATAGTAACACACACAACCAATAAAATAGCAAGATATGAACAAAAGATAACTGTTTAGTAAAAAGTGTGTGTATAGTAGGTAAAAAGGGGCCAGAATACAAGCCCAACTGGAAAGTACAAAAAAACTGGAATGTACTAGTAAATTGAAACATCTCCTGCGAAAACCCACCAAGGACCCTACCTGAAGTGTATGTACAACACTAGAATGGTCGTCTATATGCTATGCCTTCTCTAAGGTCTACCTCCGAGCTACATCCATTCATACTACACTTATCCCCAATTAGTGTTGTCCATCGTCTGCACACAAACAAACAAGGTGTGGGCATTTCCCGTGCAAGGGTGAGTATAACGATACTCAGTAGGGACCCCATGACCCTCAAATATCTCATAAAATCCAAAAAGTATAAACCACAAAGCATGGAAACAACTGACAACCCTACTAAGGTATATTCCCATACTTATAACTAAGTTATCATGTATACACATCTCATTCATGAGTAAACAATGTCCAACTCAAACTCCCATAGATCAACTGTTCCACAACGGAAGGAATACACTGAAGGTAACACCACAAAGTTAAGTACCACAAAGGTAATGCCCCAAAAAAAATACCACAATGGTATCACCACAAATGTAAGTACAACCGAGGTATTCCCCACAAAAGAATACCAAATATGTATTACCAAAAAAGAAATGACTAATCTCACATAATGTATAAATTAGGTATGGTAGTAAAGATGATTAGACATAACTACTGAATCATATTACTCTGTAAAGAGGCAGACCCACGTAGGATCCAAAATCATCACACTCATATTGGATCCTAGATAATAAGACCCACAAAGTATCCTAGTATAGCAGACCCACGTAGGATCCTAGAGTTTCTCCACGTAGATTCCTAGAGCGGATCCAACATGGTTACTAGAACAGAAACCCATATAGGATCCCAAAACACAGAACCACATAGGATCCCTTTCTCATGTTATAACAAGCTATAGTGTTCCCGCACTAAGATTGCATTATTCTAGTAGGGTCTGCTCCTCAAGACATAGTTTGATACTCCAACTACCATGAAGTCCCACAAATATGTATCCCAATGGAACGTCATGTAAAATGGGTCTCAACGCAATATACGGTGCGTCAATCGGACACCCAGTCTGTAAATTATTGGCCTTTTAGTCCTGATGGCCTGGTTGGATTCGTGTTCGATCCAACCCAGCAATACCCCATATATATCAATAACTCACGTAGGGTATAACAAAAGCTCCATCTCAATCCCAGGTTTCTGGTGCCCTATATGGTTTGTCAAATAGATGCCCATAGCTCATGTTATGGTTGAAGGAGATAAAAGAGGTCGACGTCGGTTTGGGTTTAGTTGGACCAGGGCTAACCCATCCAGGGCCGACCTGACCATGTTCAGGTCAACGTTGCCTTCTAGTTCCTGCACGGCTTGGTGGCACTGACAAGATCGTTAGCACGACCCAGTCCGTAGGGAAACCCCCAATGCGGCCCGTGTTGTACGGCCCGCTGGTCTGTAGCTCACCAGACATCCAAACTCCTCCATGAAGCGCGGTGACGTGCCGCATCATCACTAGTGGCTAGCAGCGAGCCGACCACCATGACATCATTGGCGCAGCCTTGTGCGGTGGCTCCCACATAACCAGCAGTGCGAACGCGTGCCGCTTCCTTCACATCACATGGACTGTCGGGCACCGGCCTCCGCCTCTGCTATGTCATGGCTGATTGTCCATGGCCCTTCTCCAGTAGTGCAGTCGCACAGTCACCGTCGTCACGGCTAGCCGGGGTGTCACCTGTTGTTCTCGAGCCCCATTTGTTTCATTCACCAGCACGGTCACCGATGAAGTTCTTCATGCACTGGTTGTGCCCCAGTGATACGTTCATCATTCTGTAGACATCTTCACACGTCTAGGGATGCCATCATCATTTCGGGACCATCCAAATTCATAATGTTTGCATAGAGTTCGGGCCATGTTAGTTTGGACCAAACCCTATGTGTTAGAATGTTAGCAAGCGGATTTTTTATTCATGAATCATGATGCACGTCATGAATAGGGTTAGGGGTATACAAAAAACCCTACCTAGATTTTTCATTGTCGTCAGTGTGGAAAGAGGAAATATGGACATGGGTTCATCATCATTGAAGACGTTACACATTGGTGATCCTTCGATGGGGTTCTTTGTTAGAGAAGGCATTATTCTTGGAGAAAGTGTTCTTCATTGGGGAATGTTGTTTCTCCAATGTTCTACCCTTTTCCAACACATCTCCAATTCCACAAAAAATGTATAGACATCCTATTAAATTATTATTAATTAATATAATTAGATGTGGCCATTAATTAAGTTGATGTTGACGTAATTAATTAATGGAAGGATGAACAATTAAAGTGGAGTAATTCCAAGAGTTATCTCCCATTAAAGGGGGAGATCAATGGTCAGGTTGTCCCCACCATTGAATTCAAATTGGGGGTTTTATTGTTTGGGTGGTCCCCACCTCCATAACTCATATAGATAGTTTTCAAAAGAAAATTAAAATGTTAAATAATTTTATATTTCTTCTCACTTGAAAATGTGAAAAAATTAGCTACCACCCTCGACCTACCATAGTCGTGATGAAGATCTCCTTAATTGAATATTGGCATTGTGAGTTCAATGCTGTCATCATATTTCCATTCTGAGAACCTTTTCAAAAGTTATAATAACCCTATAGCATGTTTACTGAACGTACACGAAAAAAGTTCATAAATTCATTTGGGGCTCACTGGGCCTTGGAATCACATGCCGTTAATTTTTGCAGACTCGTCAAATTACTATATAATTAAAAAAACTACATGTAATTTCTAGGTCTTTACATTATTCCCAGCTCTGGGTTTTCTATCCCTGAAATCCACATTAAAAATATTGGAAAACAAGTGTGGGTACAGAGCACGAATCTGAGCCTCCCACTACCATGTGCTCTCCTGATGGTTCTCGTGCTGCCATTGTACGCGCACCAAAGGTATTGATCGCCCATGAAGGACTCTTTCTTATAGATCCAAAGTAGACACTCAATCATCCGTAGAATTTTTCCCATCGTTGATGTCCATCTCACCATAGTAAATGATTTTTGAAGGGTCGTGCATGTATCTCCTCCGTTGGGATATGTAAAAAATATCATGCTCCCAGTGCAACTGAGGTGGAAGAGCTATGCGGTAAGCCACCTCTCCAACACTGCTGAGGACCGAAAAGTGTCTGATGTACCTAAAAGATAACTTGTGGCCCCCACCAAATCTCTGCAATCCTCATCGAGTTGAAACCTGTAGAATGACATGATCACCATCCTGTAACTCCAGTGGTCTTTATCTCTTATCGACATAAGTCATCTTCCTGCTTTGTGCAGTCTTTATCTGCTCCAATATGATATGAACCTTATTTTTTGTATCATATACCATATCTGGTCCCATGAGTGCTGATTCCCCTGGGAAAATCCATCATAAAGGCGGTCTTCATGGTTGGTCGTACTATGCATCAAAAGGTCACATCCTAATGGTGGAGTGATTCCTGTTGTTGTATGAAAACTCCACCAAGGGAAAGTGATCCTCCCAGCTGCGACCAAAGTCGAGGACGCAACCTTGCAACACGTCTTCTAGGGACTGAATGGACTGCTCAGTATGGCCATCCATCTGAGGATAGAAGGTTGTGCTTAAATGAAGTTGTTTCCTTAAAGCCTCTTACAAAACCATCCAAAGCCGGTAAGTGAAATGTGCATCATGAACAATGAAAATATTCAATGGTACTCCATGTAGTCACACAATCTTTTTCAAATAATGGAATTATAAGGCCCCATCCTTAAACATTACTTAATCTTGAGTTACTTCAAGAATACACATTGAGTATCTTTTTAGGTTTAGTGTTTTAAGGAATTAGATCATAAAACATGCATTAAATTCCACATTTAAACAAAGTGGTTACATAAAATATAGAACTCATTTTTACCATCAATGGAAACATATTTAAAATAAAACATGGATTCTTTTTTGACACTTCATTGACACTATCATCACATCATGTACCTTTCCCTTGACATGTGAAAACATTTCAAAAACTTGGGATGAGCATAAAAAGATCAGTAAGGGATATAAAAATATTGAAAGGAAACATCAATACAAGTATACAAAAGAATCAATGAAATCATACTATACTCATAAAACATAATCATAACTCATCCAATCATGAATAAATCATAGAAATCATAAGACATAAAGGTATCTTGAGGCATTCATAAGTTTCTTACATAGGGAGTAACCCTCATGGTTACGTTTGGAATACCCGTCATAGTATATTCCCTAAATCTCTTTGTAGAAACCTTATCTTTTAACTCCTTCGCAATACCCAATGCATTGAGGAGCTATATCGGGCTCACCCTCCCTTAGTTTATCACGGAACCACCCGTCATCATAACGATGCCCAAGAACCATAACATAATCATATCACATAAAACATGCAGAAAGTAAACATAACATTTCCACATTTCAATCACAAGAAATAAATACCACACATTGATATAATAAAAACATCATGAAAAATATTTTTAATACCAAAATAAAATAAAAGTAAAACAAGATATTTATTTTTCATTTTAAAAAAATTTATTGCTTGTAGAGGAAGCTGAAACACTAATAATGGTCACGATGGTGAAGAAGTCATTATCACCACATACGTACGACAATAAAAAATTCCCTTTTGTCATTTAGTAAAAGCATCATATAAAATAGATTCCTTTTGAATAAACGTAAAATTCCATGTGGTTTATACACCGTATAAAATAAATTTGTGTATAAAACCTAATAGGCCTCAAAGAAAGGAGATTTAGACGAAGTCCCTTACCTCGGGTCTGACTTGACTCGATCATTCTTTAATATCCTGAATAATAAATTTGAGTTAATTTATAATTTAATAAGAACCTTTTTAAAGTTCATTTGTCATTTTATATCACTTTTTACCATGTCATGAACACTATGTAATTATTTAAGTTAATAACACTCGTTTTAACGATCATTGGTACTTGAGTCAGAAATAAACTCTATATAATTACAAGTTTGTTCATGGGGTAAAATATCCATTATATCAATAATTATATTCGTTATGTATATATCATATATATCATATATATCCATTATATACATGCATTTATAATATTACATAACATTTAGAGCTAAGAAATGAAATGCACCGTTCATGGAGACGGTAAGCCGTACGTACGCATGAGCGCTACTTCCATTCCTATTTCATATTTAATGGAATTAAAACATAATGATACATAATTGTATTATATATTCAGTATGGTATCATATATAATATCATTAAATCTATCCTTTATATATACCACATATGGTATTTATGAATCAAATCACTTTGAGGTGGTGGTAATCTGCACATCCTAAAATGAAGATATCGTGTTTACCCAAAATGGAAAGCATAAAGGTATGCCATAAATGAAAAATATAGAATCTTAATTAAAACATAAAAAAATAAAATATCATATATAAATATAGTTACATGTTAATGTCCACCATTGAAGGTGTTAAAATAATATTGAACAATCATCGTTTCGTGAGGCAGAAATTCACCATCCACAGAAACAATATGTTATTTAACAATTAGATGTAGGTGTCTGTAAGTGTAGATAGAATCCTTCTTATAAAAAAATCTTAGTATATTTATGGTACTTTATTTTCTACAAATGAAATTAATAAAAAGGGTTTAGGGGGTTGAAGAAGAAAAATAAAACAAAAGAACAGAAGTGAAGACATTACCTTAAAATCGGGTAACTCCTTTTGGTTTGAACCAAAAGATTTTCATGAAGAGATTCCTGCATAAGGTAAGGCTTCTATGATGAGGAGAGGGATGTGAAGAGACCAAATGATCAGATCATGGAAGATCCAAAGGCTTGAGAGGTTTTGGTAAGGAGGTAGAGCTGGGTGCCTTTTATAAGAGGAGAGGATGGGCACTCTTGGAAAGGTATAAAATGTTAATTTATTTTCAAATGATTTTGAGATTTGAAAGGTCCCAATTTGATTTATTTAAATTAGAAGGTGATAAGAGTTATAAATACACCCATCCAATAGATTTTTGACATGAGTAGGTCTTAGATTTTACATTATCTTTTCATTTTATTTAAATCGTTAAATAATGTGGTAATCTCTATATCATCATGATGTCAAAATAATTCGATTTATTTAATGTATAAAAATTATAAAAAAATACTATTATATATTAAATCTTTTTAGCTGTCCAATGACTATTTATATTATAAAATATGACTTGTATAACCCCATGTAAAAATTGTTTTAGTAAAACAATACATGTTTGTGACATTTTTACTTTTACTTTATATAAAAGGCATTCATGTCATTATCATACCCAAGTGGCTCCATGGGGTCCCAAAAATCGACCCATGGGTTTTATTGGTCGGAAATTACTCATAAAATAGGTTTAGGAAGTGTTAAGATATTTTCATTTTATTATAATATCATTTTTACCTTAAATCACACTAATTACCTTTAATCGCGATTAATAAAACATAAAAGTTAATTTTCATCAAAATTATTTTCATCCCATTGAACCAAATTTTACTTAATAATTAAAATCATTTATATTGGATTTTTTTTATTCAAATCATAGAAGTGCTAAAGTTCCATTTAAACGAAAAATCAATTTTTTGTAACTACCACTTTGTGGTTTCACTATTCATAAAAAATTAATGTTTTTTCAAAAAAATACAAAAAATTAACCATAAGCTATATATGATATTCCGAATTCAAAAATGATGTCTATTTTACTAAATTCATAACATAAAAGTTGAATTAATTAATTTAATAATGAAATCCTGCTGTCAAATCAAATAGCGTGTTTTTAAGAAACAATATCTATCAAAAGATTGACACTCGTTTATGACCAACCTCAAAGTGATATTAATTACAATTACCACCATTGGATTAAATGGTAAAAATATATTATAACGTAACATTAAAAACAATAAAAAATATAATATATCTATATAAATAAATTATATTAAAAAGTGGTTTTGAATTAAAATACAACACTTTTCACTATTCATTAAAAATGAAAATAATCAGAAAAATACCAGAATTTTTTTAAAAGTACATTTCAATGTCCCAATCATAAAGAATAAGTTTATTTTGACAAATATAGCTTATACAGTTGTCAAATGTTAGATTTAAAAATGGTTCGCCATCAAAAGGTGGTACAACAATCTTTTAAAAATATTAGAGTATTCTATGCTTATGATTGAATTTATTCTCATCTTAAGCCTCTAAAACACTATCTAATTCATAAATAGACATAGATAAGAATATATATTATTCATTACTTACTTGGGATGTTACATATTTCCCCCCTTTAGAAAATTGTGTCCCCGCAATTTATTTACATATCGAATAAGTGGGCGTATTTATCCCTTATTGCATTTTCAGATTCTCATGTTGCCTCTTCACTCGTGTAGTTTTTTACAAAACCTTTACTTGATGAATCAATTTTTTCTGCAACACTTTCTACCTGTGTTCAAGAATCTGAACCTTTTATTCCTCATAAGATTGATTCTCTTCCAACTGAACTACCTCTGGACTCAAAACATGAGATGGATCTGGCATGTACTTCCTTAACATTGAAACATGAAAAACATTGTGTACCAGAGATAAACTCGGAGATAAAGCCACTCGATAAACAACTGATCCAACTTTCTCCAGAATTTCATATGGTCCAATGAACCTTGGACTCATCTTTCCTTTCTTACCGAATCGTATCACACTTTTCCATGGTGATACTTTTAGAAAAACATGATCACCTACCTCAAAAGATGGATCCTTCCTCTGGTTATCCGCATAACTCCTCTGCCTAGTCTGTGATGTTCTCATGTGTTTCTGAATCAATTGAACTTTTTCTGCCATCTCGTCTACCAATTCTGGTCTCATTAGCATCCATTCACCCACTTCGTCCCAAAAAGCTGGAGTTTGACACCGTTTACCATATAATGCCTCAAATGGTGCCATCTGTATACTGGAATGAAAACTGTTATTATAAGAAAACTCAACTGAAGAATGATGTCGGTCCCACATTCCCTGATAATACATCAAACAAGAACATAGAATATCCTCCAATGTCTAAATTGTTTGTTCTGACTTCCCATCAGATTGAGGATGAAAAGTTGTAGTAAAATTTAATTCAGTATCCAACGACTTCTAAAGGCCTTTCCAAAAGTTAGAAGTAAACCTGGGATCACGATCAGATACAATGGAGAGGGTAACACCATGCAACCTGACTATCTTGTTTAGATACAATCGAGAAAGTTGATCTAGAGAGAAAGTATCTTGAATAGGAATGAAATGAGCAGATTTAGTCAAGCGATCAATAATAACCCAGATTGCATTATTACCTCGAGGTGTCTTCAGTAATCCCACAATGAAGTCAGTGGATATATTTTCCTATTTCCACGTTGGCACAGTTAAAGGTAGATGAATCCCTTTCGGTAACTGCTGCTCTTCTTGAACCTATTGACAAGTCAAACACTTCACAGTAAAATCTGATATATCTCATTTCATTACATCCAACCAGTAATACTCCCGAAGATCTCTATACATCTTAGTACTGCCTGGATGAACTAAAAACGGAGAACTATGAGCTTCACATAACATCTTTTTCTTCAAATGTGAATCACAAGGCACATGAAATCTCTTCCCAAATATCAAATCACAATCATTATCAATGTTGAATTCAGGCAACTTACCCTTCTGAAATAGCTCTACCTTTTTCTGCAACTCACTATTTTGCATCTGTGATTGCTTAATTCTGTATGATAGATAACATTTCACTGATACCTAAAGCAAAACCGAAGGACATCCAACACCAACAACGTCTATGCCAACATTCATAAAATCCTTAACCAAAGGATCACTTTTCAAATGCAACATTGTTAAAGAAGCATTACCTTTTCGACTCAAAGCATCAGCCACTTTTTTTCTATTCCCGGATGGTCATGAATTGTAAAATATTAATCCTTGAATAATTCTAGCCATCTCCTCTGTCTCATGTTCAATTCTTTATGAGTGAATATATACTTTAAACTTTTATGATAGTTATATATTTCACACTTTACTCCATACAAATGATGCCTCCCAATTTTTAAATCAAAAATAACAGCAGCTAATTCCAGATCATGGGTACGGTAATTTAACTCATGAGTTTGCAACTGACGATAAGCATAAGAAATTACCTGATCATTCTGTATTAGGAAATAACCAAGTCCTTTCAATGAAGAATCATTGTAGATAACAAACTCCCCATTCATGGAAGTCAGTTCCAAAACTGGAGCATTCACCGATCTTCTTTTCAGTTCGTGAAAACAATCATCGCATTCTTTTTTCCAGATAAACCTAACACCCTTCCATGTTAGCTTAGTCATTGGACTAGATAACCATGAAAAATTTCTAACAAACCATCGGTAATAACCTTCCAAACCAACGAATCTACGAATCTCAGTTACATTTATGGGTCTTGGCCATTTTTCAATAACCTTTGTTTTTGCAGGATCAACAATTATCCCATCATTAAGCACAATGTGACCAAGGAAAGAAATATGTTGCAACCAGAACTTACACATTTTGAATTTACCATACAATTTCTTTTCTTTTATGGTTTTCAAAATAACACTTATTTGTATTTCATGCTCCAATTTACTTTTAGAAAACACCAAAATATTATAAATGAAAACCACCAAAAACTTATACAAAAACACATGGAAAATTCTATTCATTAATCCCATGAGTACAGCAGGTGCATTGGTTGGCACAAAAGTCATTACTATGAATTCATAATGGCCATATCTTGTACGAAACGTGGTCTTCGTAACATCTACTTCATGTACCTTCAACTGATGGTACCCCGATCTCAGGTCAATCATTGAAAAAAACTGAGCTCCCTGGAGCTGATCAAACAAATCATCGATATATGGCAAAGGATATTTGTTCTTAACAGTGATGTTATTCAAGGCTCTATAATCAATGAAATGTCTCATAGAACCATCTTTCTTTTTAACAAATAAAACAGGATCACCCTATGGTGATGTGTTAGGTCGAATGAAACCTTTCTCTAATAAATCTTGAAATTTCTCCTTCAACTCTAAAAGTTCAATTTGAGCCATTCGCTAAGGGGGCTTTGAAATTGAATTAGCATCTTGAACGAAGTCAACCATAAATTCAACTTCCTAATCTGGTATTATTCTAGGCAACTCATCAGGAAAAACATCAGGATACTCATTTACAACTGGCACATCATTAATGTGAACAGTTCTGTTGTTTTCTCCAATATGTGTAAGGTAACATTCATTTCCATATTTTATAAGTTTCTCGGCCTCTTGATATGTTATCAACAGCAAGGGTTCATTATTGTACACAAATTGAAATTCTATCTGAAATGAAACTTCTTTAGCTCTACAGTCAATCTTAGCATGGTAAATAGAGAGCCAATCCATACCCACGATAACATCAAACTCTACCATAGGTAAAATAATATGATTTTCAAGTAGGTTCTTTCCACGGATAAGGATAGTAAGATTATTATAAATTATTTTTTCCTCAACATTTCCCCAGGTGTTTTTATGAGAAGTTCAGAAGCCATTTCTTGAGATTGTATTCCCATTTTACTAGAAAAGTTTTTAGAGATGAAAGAATGTGTAGACCCCGAATCAAACAACACACTGGCATAATCTAAAAAACCAAAAAAAAAGTTCCTAATACCTCTTCATTTGATGGCCCAACATCTACTGAAGTAGTTGAAAAGGATTTTAACACCCCTTTCATCTTGTTGTCTAACTACTTCCCAACACTCGAGCTCTTTGTCGTACACTTGTTTGCATAGTGACCCATCTCATTGCACTTAACACATTTCACTAAATGTAAATCAAATTTGGTCTAACCATCACCTTGATATTTTCTAGTGCAATCATGAGCCTTATGTCCCATCTTACCACATCGGTAGCACTTTCCAGAATTCAGAAGACATTACCCAGCGTGACCTTTAACACATTTATAACAAACTAGAAACGTAGTTGTCTTACCATCATACTTTTTTGAAGAATTCTTCCCTTTCTCCTGCCAACTTGGTCACTTCTTCTATTGGTTGTTATAGAACACATGATCATAGAAAAAATCCCTTTCCACCTTCTCAGCACATTGAAAAATCTTTTCATAACTCTTGATCTCGCGAGAAGCTAAAGCCCTTCGATATTTTGTCTTTAATTTGGAGTAAAAAACGGTTGATTTTACTATCATGGTCTCAGATAAAATTTGGAGCATACCTTTCCAATCGAGTGAACCTTTCTTCATAAGCATCCACTGAGTAATCCACTTGCCTCAATTCAAAGAGTTGTTTTTTCCATCCTATGTCAAACTGCCTTAGGAAAATATTTCACAATAAACATACCTTTGAATTCATACCAATCGAGAGCATCAATCTCATCAGCGTCCCTGATATTTTTAACCATCGACCACCACTGATCTACTTCACCCTCCAAACGGTAAATAGAAAGACTAGACTTTTGATGGTCTAAACGCCCCATGATGTCGAATGTATTCTCCAGTGGTTTAATCCACACTTCAGCTAGCATAGGGTCAGATGATCCTCTAAATTATGGAGGATGTTGCCTCATGAAATGTTCCACCACTGACATGTTCCTCTGTGGTTGATTTGGGTGACCTCGTGCATGGATACAACGACCATTTATCTCTTGAGTCAATAGATCTATTACTACAACAAACTGTTTAGTTCCAATTCTGACTATCTCATGATGCTGATTCGGAAGGTCATTTCTTTTTGTATGCCTTCCTAGCACTGCGTCTCTGTTTCCTCTACGGAAAACCATTCTGAACAAACATGTCTTAGATGAAACAACATGGTAATTTTAAATTCTATATCATTTCAATTTCACCATAAAAAAATATTTTTGGATAATCAATTAATTGAATTATAACTCATTATGGTATCTAAACTGACCTCTGATACCAACTATAAGGCCCCAGCCTTAAACATTATTTAATCTTGAGTTACATCAAGAATAAACGTTGAGAATCTTTTCGGGTTAAGAGTTTTAGAGAATTATATCATATAACATACATTACATTCCACATTTAAACAAATTGGTTACAGAAAAGATAGTACTCATTTTTTCCATCAAAGGAAACATATTTAAAATAAAACATGGATTCTTTATTGACACTTCCTTGAAACTATCATCACATCATGTACCTTTACCTTGACCTGTGAAAACATTTCAAAAACTTGGGATGAGCATAAAAAGCTCAGTAAGGGATGTAAAAATATGGAAAGGAAACGTGAGTACATCTATATATAAGAATCAATGAATTAATTCTTTACTCATAAAACATAAGCATACCTCCTCAAATCATGAATAAATCATATAAATTATAATACATAATGGTAACTTGAGGCATTCATAACATTCTTACGTAGGGAGTAACCCTCATGGTTACGTTTGGAATACCCATCACAGTATATTCCCTAAATCGCATCTGAGAAACCTTAACGTTTAACTCCTTTGCATTACCCAATGCATTGGACAGCTATATCGAGCTCACCCGCCCTTAGTTTAACACAGAACCACCCATCTTCATAACAATTCCCAAGAATCATTACATAATCGTATCACATAAAACATACATAAAGGAAACATAACCTTTCCACATTTAAATCACAAGATATCAATAACACAAATTGATATAATAAAAATATTATGAAAACCATTTTCAATACCAAAATAAAATAAAAGTAAAACATTGTATTTATTTTTCATTTAAAAAAAGTTATGGCTTTTAGAGGAAGCAGATACTATAATAATACTAACAACAGCGGAGAAGTCGTTGTCGCCACATACGTACGACAAAAAAACAGTCCCTTTTGTTGTTTAGAAAATGCTTCCTATAAAAAATATTCCTTTTGAATAAATGTAAAATTCAAAGGGGTTTATACACCGTATAAATAAAGTTCTGTATAAAACATTATATGCCACAATGAAAGGAGATTGAGACGAAGTCTCTTACCTCGGGTCCGAATTGACTCGATCGTTCTTTAATCTCCTGAATAATAAACATGAGTTAATTTCTAATTTCTTAAGAATATTTATCAAGTTCATTATTCCTTTTATATCACTTATTACCATGTCATGAACACTATGTAATTATTTAAGTTAATAACGGTTGTTTTAATGATCATTGGTACTTGAGTCAAAAATAAACTCTTTATAATTACAATTTTTTTCATGGGGTAAAATATCCATTATATCCAAAATGATATTCATTATATAGATATCATATATATAATATATATCCATTATATAAATTCATATATAATATTACATAACATTTAGAGGTAAGAAATGAAATGCACCGTTCATGGAGAAGGTAAGTCGTACGTACGCATGAACGCTACTTCCATTTCTATTTCATATTTAATGGAATTAAAACATAATGATACATAATTTTATTATAACTTCAGTATGGTATCATATACAATATCATTAAATATATCTTTTATATGTAGCACATATGTTATTAACAAATCAAATCACTTGGAGGGGGCGATAGTCTACATTTCCAAAAATTAATATATCACCTTTACCCATAATGGAAACCATAAAGGAATTCCATAAATGAAAAATACAGAATCGTAAGTAAAACATAAACATATTATATATCATACATAAATATAGTGACATCTTAATGGCCACCTTTGAAGGTGTTAAAATAATATTGGACTATCACCGTTTCGTGAGGCAGAAATTCACCTTCCACAGAAACAATATGTTCTTTAATCATTAGATATTGGTGTGTGTAAGTGTATAATTAATAATTATTATAACAACATCATATTATATTGAAGATAGTGGAGTTTCTACAAAATAAATTTATAAAACGAGTTAAGGGGTTTGGAGAAGCAAAATAAAACAAAAGAACACCAGTGAAGACATTACCTTAAAATCGGGTAACTCCCGTTGGTTTGAACCAAAAAGGATTCTTAAATATCTTCCTGCCTAATATAAGGCTTATAGGACGAGGAGAGTGATGTGGTGAGTCAAAATTATCAGATCTTGGCCGAGCTAAAGGCTTGAGAGGTGTGGGTAAGAAGGTAGTGGTGGGGGCCTTTTATAAGAGGAGAGGAGGGGCACTCTTGGAAAGGTAAAAATGATACTTTATTTTCAAATGTGTTTCGGATTTTAAATGTCCCACAATGATTTATTTCTAGTATAAGGTGATAAGAGTTCTAAATCCACCCATCCAATAGGTTTTTGACATGTGTAGGTCTTAAATGTTACATTATCTTTTCATTTTATTTAAATCGTTAGATAATGTGGTAGCTGTTGCATCATCATCGTGTCATAAATAATTTAATTTATTTAATGTATAAATGTTATAAAAAAATACTATGATGTAGGAAATCTTTTTATCTTTCCAATTAATATTTATAGTCAAAATTCTAACATGTATAACCTAATGTAAAAATTGTTTTAGTAAAAAAATACATGTTTGTGTCATTTTTACATTTACTTTAAATAAAATGCATTAATGTCATTATCTTACAAAAGTGGATCCATAGAGTCCCAAAAATCGACCCATGGGTTGTCTTGGTCGGCCATGAATCATAAAATATGGTTTGGACAAGTTTCAAGATATTTTTATTTTATTATAATATCATTTTTACCTTAAATCACACTAATTACCTTTAATCGCGATTAAAAAAACCTAAAAGTTACTTTTCATCAAAAATTAATTTCATCCCATTGAACCACATTTTACATAACAATTAAAATCAATTATAATGGATTTTTAAATTTAAAATCACAAAAGTGTTAATGTTCCATTTAAAAGAAAAATCAGTTTTTGTAACTACCACTTTGTGGTTTCACTATTCATCCAAAATTATGGTTTTTTTTAAAATACCAAAAATTCACCCTAATATATATTTTATATTCCAAATTAAAAAATGATTTCAATTTTACCAAATTCATAATAGAGAATTTTTATTAATTAATTTTATAATTAAAACCCGCTGTCAAATCAAATAACGTGTTTTTAGGAAACAATATCTATCAAATTATTGACACTTATTTATGTCCAATCTCAAAGTGATATTAATTCCAATAACCGAAATTAGATTAAATGGTTAAAATATATTCTAATTCCACTTTAAATACAACTAAAAAGATAATATAACTATATAAATATATTATATTAAAAAGAGTTTTTGAATTAAAATACAACAGTTTCACTATTCATTAACAAATGAACATTATCAGAAAAATACCATAAATTTATCCAAAGTAAATTTCAATGTCACAATCATAAGGAATAAGTTTATTTTGAAAAATATATCTTATAAAATTGTCAAAAGTAATATTTAAAAATGGTTCTCCATCAAAAGGCGGTAAAACAATCTTTTAAATATTCTAGAGTATTCCATGCTTAAGATTGGATTTATTCACATATCAAGCCTCTAAAACACTATGTAATTCATAAATAGACATAGATAAGAATATATATTATTAATTAATTACATGGGATGTTACATCCTTCCCCCTTTAGAAAATTGAGTCCTCACAATTTATTTACGTATCGAATAAATGGGGGTATTTATCCTCATTGCATTTTCAGATTCCCGTGTTGCCTCTTCACTCATGTGGTTCTTCCACAAAACCATTACTTGATGAATCACCTTATTCCACAACACTTGCTCCTTGTGATCACGAATCTGAACCGGTTGTTCCTCATAAGATATATTCTCTTCCAACTGAACTACCTATGGACTCAAAACATGAGATAGATCTGGAATTTACTTCCATAACATTGAAAAATTAAAAACATTTTGTACGTAAGATAAACTAGGAGGTAAGGCCACTCGGTAAGCAACTGATCCAACATTCTCTATAATTTCATTGGTCCAATGAACCTTGGACTCATCTTTCCTTTCTTTCCGAATCGCATCACACTTTTCCATGGTGAAACATGGAGAAAAACATGATCACCTACCTCGAAAGATAGATCCCTCCTCCGTCTATCTGCATAACTCTTCTGCCTGCTCTGTGCTATTCTCACGTGTTTCTGAATCAAATGAACTTTTTTTCCATCTCTTCTACCAATTCTGGTCCCATCAGCTTCATTTCAACCACTTCATCCCAAAAAGTTGGAGTTCGACAAAGATTACCATATAATGCCTCAAATGGTGCCATCTGTATACTGGAATGAAAAATGTTATTATAAGAAAACTCAACTAAAAAAAGATGTTGGTCCCAACTTTTCTTATAATTCATCGAACAAGCACGTAGCATATCCTCTAAAGTCTGAATTGTTCGTTCTGACTACCCATATGATTGAGGATGAAAAGTTGTACTAAAATTTAATTCCGTACCCAACGTCTTCTGAAGGCCTCTACAAAAGTTATAAGTGAACCAATGATCATGATCGGATACAATGGAGAGGGGAAATCCATGCATCCTGACTATCTCTTTATGATACAATCGAGAAAGTTGATCTAGAGAAAAATTAGCTCGAATAGGAAGGAAATGAGCAGATTTAATCAAGTGATCACCAATAACCCAGATTGCATTATTACATCGAGGTGTCTTCGGAAATCCGACAACCAAGTCCATGGATATATTTTCCCATTTCCACTCTAGAAATGGTAATGGATGAAGCATCCCTTTTGGTAACTACTACTCTACATTAACCTGTTGACAAGTGAAACACTTCACAGTAAAATCAGCAATATCACTTTTCATTCCGTCCTACCATTAATACTCCCGAAGATCTCTATACATCTTAATACTTCATGGTTTAACTGAAAACAGAGAACTGTGAGCTTCACATAACAACTCTCTCTTCAATTGGGAATCACAAGGCACACACAATATCTTCCCAAATCTCAAAACACAATGATTATCAATGTTGAATTCAAGAAACTTACCCTTCTGAACCAGCTCTACCTTTTTCTTTAGCTCACTTTCTTGCTTCTGTGCTTGCTTAATTCTATCTGATAGAGAAGATTTCACTGATTCCTGAAACAAAATATATGGACATTATGCACCAATAACTTCTATGCCAACATTCATAAAATCCTTAACCAAATGATCACGTTCCAAATTCAAAATTGTTAATGAAGAATTACTTTTTCAACTCAAAGTACCAGCCACTTGTTTTTCATTTCCCGGATGGTAATGAATTGTACAATCATAATCCTTGATTAATTCTAGTCATCTCCTCTATCTCATGTTCAATTCATTCGGAGTGAATATATACTTTAAACTTTTTTGATCGATATATATTGAACCCTTTACTCCATAAAAATGATTCCTCCAAATTTTTGAAACAAAAACAACAACAGCTAATTCCAAATCATGTGTAGGGTAATTTACCGCATGAGTTTTCAACTGACGTGAAGCATAAGAAATTACCTGATCATTCTGCATTAGTACGCAACCAAGTTATTTTAATGATGCATCACTCTATATAACAAACTCTCTATTCCTGGAACGTAGTGCCAAAACTGGAGCATTCACCAATCTTCTTTTCAGTTCCTGAAAACAATCATCACATTCTTTTTTCCATATAAACTTAACACCCTTCTGAGTTAGCTTAGTCATTCGACTAGATTACCGTGAAAAAGATCTAACAAACCTTCGGTAATAGCCTTCCAAACCAAGGAATCTACGAATCTCAGTTACATTTTTGGGTCTTGTCCATTCTTCAACAACCTTTGTCTTTGAAGGATCAACAGTTATCCCAAATTTATAAACAATGTGACCAAAGACAGAAATTTGTTGCAAACAGAACTCACACTTACTAAATTTTCGATTTAATTTATTTTCTTTTAAGGTTTCCAAAATAACCCTTAAATGTCTTTCATGCTCTTCTTTACATTTAGAAAACACCAAAATATCATAACTGGAAACCACCACAATGTTATCCAAGAAGTCATGGAAAATTCTATTCATTATGTCCATGAATACTGCATGTGGATTGGTTAACCCAAAAGGCATTACTACAAATTCATAATGGTTGTATCTTGTACGAAACACAGTCATTGGAACATCTGCTTAATTTACTTTCAACTGATGGTACCCCGATCTCAGGTCAATCTTTGAAAAAAAACTATGCTCCATGGAGATGATTAAACAATTCATCGGTATGAGGCAAAGGATATTTGTTCTTAAAAGTGATGTTATTCAAGGCTCTATAATCAATGAAAAGACTCATAGAACCATATTTCTTTTTAACAAATAAAATAGGAGCACCCCATGGTGATGTGCTAGGTTGAATGAAAATTTTCTATAATAAATCATGTAATTGCTCCTTCAACTCTAAATGATAAATTTGATCCATTCGAGAAGGGGGTTTTGAAATTGGATTAGCATCAAGAACTAAGTCAACAGTAAATTCAAATTCTCAATATGGTATTATTCTAGGAAACTCATTAGGAAAAACATCAGGATACTCATTTACCACAATCACATCATCAATCTGAACAGTTCCTTTGTTTTCAACAATTGTTCAAGGTAACATTGGTTACCATCTTTTACAAGTTTCTCGGCCTCTTGATATGTTATCAACAGTAAGGGTTCATTCTTGTACACAAACTGAAAGTCTTTTCGAAAATAAACATCTTGAGCTCTATAGTCAATATTATAATGGTAAATAGAGAACCAATCCTTATCCAGGATAACATCAAACTCTACTCGAGGTAAAACAATAAGGCTTGCAAGTAGGTTCTTTCCATGGATAAGGATAGGAAGATTCTTATAAATTCTTTTTGACTAAACATTTTCCATAGGTGATTTTACCACAAGTTTAGGAGTCATTTCATGAGATGGTATTCCCATTTTACTAGAATAGTTTTTAGAGATGAAGGAATGTGTAAACCCAGAATCAAACAACACACTGGCATAATCTGAAAAAACAAAAAAAAGTACCAGATACCACTTCATTTGATGCCCCAACATCTGCTGAAGTAGTTGAAAAGGATTTTACCACCCCTTTCTTCTTGTAGTCTAGCAGCATCCCATCACTCGATCTCTTTGTCGTATAGTCGTTTTCATAGTGACCCATATCATTGCACTTAAAACATTTCACTTAATGTAAATCAAATTTGGTCTTACCATCTCCTTGATCTTTTCTAGTGAAATCACGAGACTTATGTCCCATCTCACCACATCAGTAGCACTTTCCAGAATTCAGAAGACAGTCCCCAATATGGCATTTACCACATTTATCACAAACTGGAAACTTAGTTATCTTACCATCATACTTTTTTGAATAACTCTTCCCTTTCTCCTGTCACATCAGTCACTTCTTCTATTGGTTGTTATAGAACACTTATTCATCAACAAACTATATTTATACCTTCTCAACACATCGAACAAGATTTTCATAACTCTTGAACTCGCGAGAAGCTAAAGCCCATCTATATTTTTGCTTTAATCCTGAGTAAAAATGGTTGATTTTACAATCAAGGTCTCAGATAAAATTTGGAGCATACCTTGCCAATCGAGTGAACCATTCTTCATAAGAAGCCATTGAGTCTTCCTCTTGCCTCAATACCAAGAATTGTTTTTTCAATCCTAAGTCGAACAACCTTAGGAAAATATTTTTCATGAAACATACCTTTGAATTCATCCCAATCGAGTGCATCAATCTCATCAGCATCCCAAATATTTTTAACCATCGACCACCACTGATCTGCTTCACCCTACAAACGGAAAATAGCAAGACTAACCTTTTGATTCTATCAACACCCCATGACATTGAAAATATTCTCCAACTCTTTAATACACCCTTCAACAAGAACATGGTCACATGATCCTCTGAATTATGGGGGATGTTGCCTCATGAAATGTTCCACCACTGGCATTTTCCTCTGTGGTTGATCTGGCGGATCTCGTGAATGGATACCACCACCATTTATCACTTGATTCAACTACACCATTACTACAACAAACTATTTAGTTCCAATTCTGACCATCTCAGGATGTTGATCTAGAAGGTCATTTCCATCTGTATGCCTTCCTAACACTGCATCCCAGTTTCCTTTGTGGAAAACCATTCCGAACAAACATGTCTTAGATGAAGCAACAATGTAATCTTCAAACGATATATCATTACAATTTGACCATAAACAAATACTTTTGGATAATCAATTATTATAATTCTAACTCCTAAATTATTTAAACTGACCTATGATACCAACTATATGACCCCGACCTTAAACATTGCATAATCTTGTGTTTCTTCAAGAATACACGTTGAGGATATTTTCAGGATTAGAGTTTTAGAAAATTAGATCATAAAACATGCATTACATTCCATATTTAAACAAAGTGGTTACATAAAATACAGTACTCATTTTTTTCATCAACGGAAACATATTTAAAATAAAACGTGTATTATTTATTGACACTTCCTTGACACTATCATCACATCATGTACCTTTCCATTGACATGTGAAAATATTTCAAAAACATGGGATGAGCATAAAAATATCATTAAGTGATATAAAAATATTGAAGGGAAACATTAGTACATGTATACATAAAAATAAATGAAATCATACTTTACTCGTAAAACACCATCATACTTCATCAAATCATGAATAAATCATATAAATCATAAGTCATAATGGTAACTTGAGTCATTCATAACATTCTTACATAGGGAGTAACTCTCATGGTTACGTTTGGAATACCCATCACAGTATATTCCTTAAATATCTTCAAAAAAACCTTAATGTTTAACTCTTTCGTGTTACCCAATTCATTGGAGAGCTATATCAGGCTCACCCTCCCTTAGTTTATCATGGAACCACCCGTATTCATAACAATTATCAAGAACCATAACATAATCTTGTCACATAAAACATGTAGAAAGGAAACATAACATCTCCACCTTTCAATAACAAGATATCAATAACAAACATTGATATAATAAAAACATTATGAATACCATTTTCAATACCAAAATAAAAGAAAAGTAAAACATGGTATTTATTTTTCATTTTAAAAAAAAGTTATGTCTTGTAGAGGAAGCTGAAACTCTAATAATGGTCACGGCGCTGGAGAAGTCGTTGTCGCTGCATACATATGAAAAAAAATATTCCGTTTTGTCGTTTAGTAAACAATTCGTATAAAAAAGATTCCTTTTGAATAAAAATAAAATTAAAAGGGTTTTATACACCATATAAAATAAATTTGTGTATACAACATAATATGACTCAATGAAACGAGATTGAGACGAAGTCCCTTACCTCAGGTCCGACATGACTCGATCGTTCTTTAATCTCCTGAATAATAAACATGAGTTAATTTATACTTGCTTAAGAAACTTTCTAAAGTTCATTATTCCTTTTATATCACTTATTACCATGTTATCAAGACTATGTAATTATTTATGTTAATAACGGCCGTGTTAACGATCATTGGTACTTGAGTCAAAAATAAACTATTTATTATTACAAGTTTGTTCATGGGATAAAATATCCATTATATCCAGAATTATATTAATTATGTATATATAATATATATCATATATATCCATTATATATAGGAATTTACAATATTACATAACATTTAGAGGTAAGAAATTAAATGCACCGTCCATGGAGACGGTAAGCCGTACGTACGCATGAACGCTACTTCCATTTCTATTTCATATTTAAAAGAATAAAAACATAATGATACATAATTTTATTATAAATTCTGTATTTTATCATATATAATATCATTAAATCGATCCTTTATATGTACCACATATTGTATTAACGAATCAAATCACTTTGAGGGGGCGGTAGTCCACACTTCCTAAAATGAAGATATCGCGTTTACCCATAATGGAAACCATAAAGGTATGACATAAATTAAAAATACAAAAGTTTAAGTGAATCATAAACATATTATATATCATATATAAATATACTGACATATTAATGGCCATATTTGAAGGTGTTAGAAGAATATTGAACAATCATCGTTTCGTGAGGCAGAAATTCACCATCCACAGAAACAATATGTTCTTTAACAATTAGATGTAGGTGTGTGTAAGTGTAGCTCGAATACTTATTATAAGAACATCCTAGAATATTTAATATACTATAGTTTCTAAAAAATAAATTAATAAAAAGAGTTTAGGAGTTTGGAGAAGCAAAATAAAACAAATAACACAAGTGAAGACATTACCTTAAAATCGGCTAACTCCCTTTGGTTTGAACCAAAAGGGTATCTTGAAGAGATTCCTAACTAAGGTAAGGCTTCTAGGATTAGGATAGGGATGTGGAGAGACAAAATGATCAGAGCTTGTCCGATCCAAAGGCTTGAGAGATGTGCGTAAGGAGGTAGAGGTGGGGGCCTTTTATAAGAGAAGGGGAGGGGCTCTCTTGGAAAGGTATAAAATGATACTTTATTTTCAAATGAGTTTCAGATAATAAAGGTCCCAAATTGATTTATTTATAGGATAAGGTGATATGAGTTCGAAATCCACCCATCAAATAGGTTTTTGACATGTTTAGGTCTTAGATTTTACATTATCTTTTGATTTTATTTAAATAGATAAATAATGTGGTAATCACTGCATCATCATGATGTTATAAATAATTGAATTATTTAATGTATAAAAATGATAAAAAATACTATGATGTTGGAAATATTTTTATCTTTCTAATTTTTATTTATAGTAAAAAATCTGACTTATATAACCCCATGTAAAAATTTTTTTTAGTAAAACAATACATGTTTGTGTCATTTTTACTTTTACTTTAAATAAAAGGCATTAATGTCATTATCTTACCAGAGTGTCTCCTTGGGGTTCCAAAAATCGACCCATGGGTTTTCTTGGTCGGAAATGACTCATTAAATAGGTTTAGGACAAGTGTCAATATATTTTCATTTTATTATAATATCATTTTTACCTTAAATAACACTAATTACCTTTAATCGTGATTAATAAAACATAAAAGTTATTTTTCATAAAAAAATATTTTCATCCCATTGAACCACATTTTACTTAATAATGACAATTATTTTAATTGTATTTTTGAAATTCAACTCACAAAATTGGTAATGTTCTATTTAAATGAAAAATTAGTTTCTGTAACTACCACTTTGTGGTTTCACTATTCAGCAAAAATTAATGTTTTTCAGAAAAATACCAAAAAATCACCCTAATCTATATTTGATATTATGAATTCAAAAATGAGGTCTATTTTACCAAATTATTAACATATATAAGTTGCTTTAATTAATTTTATAATTAAATCCCACTGTCAAATCAAATAGCGTGTTTTTAGGAAACAATATCTATCAAAAAATTGACACTCGTTTATGTCCAATCTCAAAGTGATATTAATTCCAATGACCACCATTGGATTAAGTGGTAAAAATATATTCTAATTTCACTTTAAATCCAATTAAAAAGATAATATTACTATATAAATAAATTAGATTAAAATGTGGTTTTGAATTAAAATTCAACACTTCTCACTATTCATTAAAAAATGAACATTATCAGAAAAATACCAGAAATTTATCCAAAGTAAATTTCAATGTCTCAATCATAAAGAATAAGTTTATTTTGACATATATAGCTTATAAAATTGTCAAAAGTTATATTTAATAATGGTTCTCCCTCAAAAGGTGGTAAAACAATCTTTTAAATATAGTAGAGTATTCCATTCTTAAGATTGGATTAATTCTCATTTTTAGCCTCTAAAAAACTATCTAATTCATAAATAGACATAGATAAGAATATATATTATTCATTACTTACTTGGGATGTAACATCCTTCCCCCCTTTATAAAATTTTGTCCCTGCAATTTATTTACTTATCGAATAAGTGGGGGTTTTTATCTGTCATTGCATTTTTAGATTCCCATGTTGCCTCTCCACTCATGTGGTTCTTCCACAAAAACATTACATGATGAATCACCTAATTCCACAACACTTTCCCCCTGTGATGAAGAATCTGAACCAGTTTTTCCTCATAAGATATATTCTCTTCCAACTGAACTATCTCTAGACTCAAAACATGAGATGGATCCGGCATGTACTTCCTTTACATTGAAACATGACAAACATTGTGTACCTGAGATAAACTCAGAGGTAAAGCCACTCGGTAAGAAACTGATCCAACTTTCTCCAGAATTTTCTATGGTCTAATGAACCTTGAACTCAACTTTCCTTTCTAACAGAATCCCATCACACTTTTCAATGGTGAATCATTGAGAAAAACATGATCACCTACCTTGAAAGATAGATCCTTCCTCCGGTTATCTGCATAACTCTTCTGCCTGCTCTGTGCTGTTCTCATGTGTTTCTGAATCAACTGAACTTTTTCTGCCATCTCTTCTACCAATTCTGATCCCATCAGCTTCCTTTCACCCACTTCATCCCAAAAAGATGGAGTTTGACACTTTTTACCATATAATGCCTAAAATGGTTCCATTTGTATACTGGAATGAAAACTGCTATTATAAGAAAAATCAACTAATGAAAGATGTTGGTCCCAACATCCCTGATAATCCATCGAACAAGCACGTAGAATATCCTCTATTGTATGAATTGTTCATTCTGAATGCCCATCTGATTGAGGATGAAAAGTTTTACTAAAATTTAATTCAGTACCCAATGACTTCTGAAGGCCTTTCCAAAAGGTAGAAGTAACCCTGGGATCACGATCAGATACAATGGAGAGGGGGACTCCATGCAACCTGGCTATATCTTTAAGATACAATCAAGAAAGATGATCTAGAGATAAAGTATCTCGAATAGGAAGGAAATGATCATATTTAGTCAAGTGATCAACAATAACCCCAATTGAATTATTACCTCAAGGTGTATTCAGAAATCCCACAATGAATTCCATGGATATATTTTCCCATTTACACTTCGGCACTGGTAAAGGCTAAAGTATCCTTTTCAGTAACTACCACTCTGCTTTATCATGTTGACAAGTCAAAAACTTCCCAGTAAAATCAGCAATATCTCTTTTCATTCCGTCCCACCAGTAATACTCCCAAAGACCTCTATACATCTTAGTACTACCTGGATGAACTGAAAACGGAGAACTATGAGATTCACACAACAACTCTCTCTTCAAATGTGAATCACAAGGCACACACAATCTCTTCCCAAATCTCAAAACACAATCATTATCAATGATGAATTCAGGAAAATTACCCTTCTGAACCAGCTCTACATTTTTCTGCAACTCATTGTCTTGCTTCTATGCTTGCTTAATTCTGTCTGATATAGAGGATTTCACTGATACCTAAAACAAAAAAGAAGTACATCCTACACCAAAAACTTCTATTCCAATGTTCATAAAATCCTTAACCAAATTATCATGCTCCAAACACAACATTGTTAATGAAGCATTACTTTTTAGACTCAAAGCATGAGACACTTTATTTTCTTTTCTTGGATGGTAATGAATTGTACAATCATAATCCTTGATTAATTATAGCCATCTCCTATGTCTCATGTTCAATTCATTCTGAGTGAATATATACTTTAAAAATTTGTGATCGGTATATATTTTACACATTACTCCATAAATATGATGCCTCCAAATTTAAAAAAACAACAGTAGCTAATTCCAAATCATGTGTAGGGTAATTTACCTCATGATTTTTCAACTGACGTGAAGAATATGAAATTAACTAATAATTCTATATTAGGATGAAAAAAAGTCCTTTTAATGAGGCATCACTGTAGGAAACAAACTCCCCATTCCTGGAATGTAATGCCAAAACTGGAGCATTCACCAATCTTCTTTTCAGTTCCGGAAAACAATCATCACATTCTTTTGTCCAGATAAACTTAACACCCTTCCGAGTTAGCTTAGTCGTTGGACTAGATAACCGTGAAAATTTTCTAACAAACCATTTGAAATAGCCTACCAAACCAAGGAAGCTACGAATTTCAGTTACATTTGTGGGTCTTGGCCATTCTTCAACAACCTTGGTTTTTGTAAGATCAACAGTTATCCCATCACTAGAAACAATGTGACCACGTAATGAAATTTTTCGCAAACAGAACTCACACTTACTGAATTTCCCATACAATTTATTTTCATTTAATGTTTTCAAAATAACCCTTAACTGTATTTCATGCTCCTATTTACTTTTAGAAAACACCAAAATATCATCAATTAAAACCACCACAAACTTATCCAAGAACTCATGAAAAATTCAATTCATTAAGTCCATGAGTAAAGCATTTGAATTGGTTATCCCAAAAGGCATTACTTAAAATTCATAATGGCCATATCTTGTACGAAACGCGGTCTTCAGAACATCTGCTTCCTTTACCTTCAACTGATGGTACCCCGATCTCAGGTCAATCTTTGAAAAAAAAACGGAGCTCCCTGGAGCTGATCAAACAAATCATCGATATGAGGAAAAGGATATTTGTTATTAATAGTGATGTTATTAATGTCTCTATAATCAATGCAAAGTCTCATAAAACCATCTTTATTTTTAAAAAATAATACAGGAGCTCCCCATGGTGATGTGCAAGGTTGAATGAATCATTTCTCTAATAAATCTTCTAATTGCTCCTTAAACTCTAAAAGTTCAATTTGAACCATTCGATAAGGGGGTTTTGAAATTATATTAGCATCAAGAACTATGTCAATAGTAAATTCAACTTCTCATTCTGTTATTATTCCAGGAAACTCATCAGAAAAAACATCAGGATACTCATTTACCATTGGCACATCATTAATATTAATAGTTCCTTTGTTTTCAACAATATGTGCAAGGTAAAACTCATTTCCATCATTTACAAGATTCAAGGCCTCTTGATATTTTATAAACGACAAGGGTACATTATTGTACACAATTTGTAATTATTTCTAAAAAGAAACTTCTTTAGCTCTATAGTCAATCTTAGCATGGTAAATAGAGAGTCAATACATACCCAGGATAACATCAAACTCTACTAGAGGCTAAACAATAAGGTTTTCAAGTAGGTTCTTTCCTCGGACAAGGATATGAGGATTCGTATAAATTCTTTTTTACTCAACATTTCCCCCATGTGTTTTTACCACAGGTTCAGGAGTCATTTCTTGACATGGTATTCCCATTTTAATAGAAAAGTTTTCAGAGATGAAGGTATGTGTAGACCCTGAATCAAACAATACACTGGCATAATCTGAAAAAACAAAAAAATTACATGATACCACTTCATTTGATGGCCCAAATTCTGTAATGTAGTTGCAAAGGATTTTACCACCCATTTTTGCTTGTAGTCTAACTGCTTCCCATCACTTGAGCTCTTTGTTGTAAACTCGTATGCATAGTGACCCATCTCATAGCACTTAAAACATTTCACTAAATGTAAATAAAATATGGTCTTACCATCACCTTGATCTTTATAGTGCAATCAAAAGACTTATATCACATCTTACCACATTGGTAGCACTTTCCAGAATTCTTAAGACATTTCCCATCATGGATTTTACCACATTTATCACAAACTGGAAACTTAGTTTTCTTACCATCTGTCTTTTTTGAAGAATTCGTCACTTTCTCCTGCCACCTAGGTCTCTTCTTCTGTTGGTTGTTATAGAACACTTGATCATTGGCACACTCCATTTCCACCTTCTCAGCACATCGAACAAGATTTTCATAACTCTTGAACTTGGGAGAAGCTAAAGCCCTTAGATATTTTGTCTTTAATCCTGAGTAAAAATAGTTGATTTTACTATCAATGTCTCAGATAAAATTTGGAGCATACCTTGCCGATCGAGTGAAACTTTTTTCATAAGTATCCACTGAGTCTTCCTCTTTCCTCAATTCCAAGAATTGTTTTTTTCCATCCAATGTCGAATAGCCTTAGGAATATATTTCTCAAGAAACATACAGTTGAATTCATCCCAATCGGGAGCATCAATATCATCAGTGTCCCTGATATTTTTAACTATAAACCACCACTGATCTTCTTCACCCTCCAAACGTTAAATAGTAAGACAGAACTTTTGATTTTCTGAATACCCCATGACATCAAAAATCTTCTCCAGTGCTTTAATCCTCCCTTAATATAGCACATGGTCAGATGATCCTCTAAATGATGGGGGATGTTTCCTCATTAAATGATCCACCACTGACATGTTCCTCTGCAGTTGATCTGGCTGATCTCGTTCATTGATACCAACAACATTTATTGCTTGAGTGAACTGTGTCATTACTTCATCAAACTGTTCAGTTCCAATTCCGACCATCTCAGGATGCTGATTCGGAAGGTCATTTCCTTCTATATGCCTTCCTAGAACTACTTCCTTGTTTCCTCTGCAGAAAACAATTCTATAAAAACATCTGTTATATGAAGCAACATGATAATATTTAAATGATATATCATTTCAATTTGACCATAAAAAAATATTTTTGGATAATCATTTAACAGAATTCTAACTCATGAAGTTATCTAAACCTACCTCTGATACCAACTATAATGCCCCAGCCATAAAAATTACTTAATCTTGAGTTACATTAAGAATAAACATTGAGGATCTTTTTAGGTTTAGAGTTTTAGAGAATTATACCATAAAACATGCATTACATTCCACATTTAAACAAAGTGGTTACATAAAAGATAGTACTCATTTTTCCCATCAACGAAAACATATTTAAAATAAAACATGGATTCTTTCATGACACTTCCTTGAAACTATCATCACATCATGTACCTTTCCCTTGACCTGTGAAAACATTTCAAAAACATGGGATGATCATAAAAAGCTCAGTAAGGGATATAAAAATATGGAAAGGAAACATGAGTACATGTATATATAAGAATCAATGAAATCATACATTACTCATAAAAAATAAGCATACCTCATAAAATCATGAATAAATCATAGAAATCATAAGACATAAAGGTAACTTGAGGCATTCATAACTTTCTTACGTAGGGAGTAACCCTCATGGTTACGTTTGGAATACCCATCACAGCTTATTCCCTAAATATCTTCATAGAAACCTTTACTTTTAACTCCCTCACATTACCCGATGCATTGGAGAGCTATATCGGGCTCACCCGCCCTTAGTTTATCACGGAACCACCCGACTTTATAACAATTCCCAAGAACCGTAACAATATCGTATCACATAAAACATGCAGAAAGGAAACATAACATTTCCACCTTTCAATCACAAGATATCAATACCACACATTGATATAGTAAAAAAATTATGAAAAAAATTTTCAATACCAAAATAAAATAAAAGTAGAAAATGGTATATATTTTTTATTTTAAAAAAAGTTATGGCTTGTAGAGGATGCTGAAACTCTAATAATGGTCACGGCGGTGGGGAAGACGTTGTCGCCACATACATACAACAAAAAAACATTCCCTTTTTCATTTAGTAAATGCTTCGTATAAAAAATATTCATTTTGAATAAATGTAAAAGTCAAAAGGGTTTATACAACGTATAAAAGAATGTTCTGTATAAAACATAATATGCCTCAATGAAAAGAGATTGAGATGAAGTCCATTACATCGGGTAAGACTTGACTCGATCGTTCTTTAATATCATGAATAATAAACTTGAGTTAATTTATACATTCTTAAAAACCTTTTTCAAGTTCATTATTCCGTTTATATCACTTAATACTATGTCATTAACAATATGTTATTATTTAAGTTAATAAAGGTCGTTTTAATGATCATTTGTACTTGAGTCAAAAATAAACTCTTTATAATTACAAGTCTGTTCATGGGGTAAAATATCCATTATATCCAGAATTATATTCATTGTTTAGATATCATAGATATCATATATATCAATTATATACATTCATTTATAATATTACATAACATTTATATGTAAGAAATGAAATGCACTGTTCATGGAGACGGTAAGCCGTACGTATGCATGAACGCTAATTCCATTTTTATTTCATATTTAATGGAATTAAAACATAATGATACATAATTTTATTATAAATTCATTATGGTATCATATATAATATCATTAAATATATCCTTTATATTTACCACATATGGAATAAACGAATAAAATCACTTTGAGGGGGCGGTAGTCCGCACTTCCAAAAATGAAGATATCACATTTACCCATAATGGAAACCATAATGGTATGCATTAAATGATAAAATACCCAAGCTTAAGTAAAACATAAACATATTATATATCATATATAAATATAGTTACATATTGATGTCCACCATTGAAGGTGTTAAAAGAATATTGGGAAATCATCATTTCGTGAGACGGAAATTCACCTTCCACAGAAATAGTATGTTCTTTAACCATTAGATGTAGGTGTGTGTAAGTGTAGCTAGAATACGTATTATAAAAATATCCTAGTATATTGAATATACTGGAGTTTCTACAAAATTAATTAATAAAAAGAGTTTAGGTGGTTGTAGAAGCAAAATAAAACCAAAGAACACAAGTGAAGACATTACCTGAAAATCAGGTAACTCCCATTGGTTTGAACCAAAAGGGTTTCTTGCAGAGCCTCCTACCTAAGGTAATGATTCTAGAATTAGTATAGGGATTTGAAGAGACAAAATTATTAGATATTTTCTGAGGCAATGTTTTTATAGGTCTGGGTAAGGAGGTAGAGGTGGGGGCCTTTTATAAGAGAAGAGGAGGGGCACTCTTGTAAAGGTATAAAATGATACATTATTTTCAAATGAGTTTCAGATTTTAAAGGTCCCATGTTGATTTATTTCGAGGATAATGTGATAATAGTTAGAAATAAACCCATACAATAGGTTTTTTACATGTGTAGGTCTTATATTTTACATTATCATTTCATTTTATCTAAATCGTTAAATAATGTGGTAATCGCTGCATCATCATGATGTCATTAATAATTTAATTTATTTAATGTCTAAATGTTATAAAAAAATAATATGATGTAGGAAGTCATTTTAGATTTCTAATGACTATTTATAGTCAAAAATCGGACTTTTATAACCCCATGTAAATTGTTTAGTAAAACAATACATGTTTGTGTCATTTTGACTTTTACTTTAAATAAAAGGAATTAATGTCATTATCTTACCCAAGTGGCTCCATAGGGTCCCCAAAATAGACACATGGGTTGTCTTGGTCTACCATGACTAATAAAATGTGGTTAGGACTAGTATCAAGATATTTTCATTTTATTATAATATCATTTTTACCTTAAATCACACTAATTGCCTTTAATTGCGATTAATAAAACATAAAAGTTGCTTTTCATCAAAAATTATTATCATCCCATTGAACCAAATTTTAATTAATAATGAACATAATTTATATTTGTTTTTTGAAATTCAAATCACAGAAGTGTTAAAGTACCATTTAAACGAAAAATCAGTTTTTGTAACTAGCACTTTGTGGTTTCACTATTCATCAAAAATTAAGGTTTTTCAAAAAAATACCAAAAATTTACCCTAATCTATATTTGATATTCTGAATTACAAAATGATGTCTATTTTACCAAATTAATAACATATAAGTTGCATTAATTAATTTTAAAATTAAATCGCACTGTCAAATCAAATAGCGTGTTTTTAAGAAACAATATCTATCAAAAGATTGACAATTGTTTATGTCCAATCTCAAAGTGATATTAATTCCAATGACCAACATTGGATTAAATGGTAACAATATATTGTAATTTCACTTTAAAACCAATTAAATAGATAATCTAACTATATAAACAAATTATATTAAAAAGATGTTTTGAATTAAAATAAATCACTTATCACTATTCATTTAAAAATGAACATTATCAGAAAAATACCATAAATTTATCCAAAGTAAATTTCAATGTCCAAATCATAAATAATAATATTATTTTGGAAATTATATCTTATAAAATTTTCAAAATATAGATTAAAAAATGGTTCACCATCAGAAGGCGCTAACATAATCTTTTAAAAATATTAGAGTATTCCATGCTTAAGATTGGATTTATTCTAATTTTAATCCTCTAAAACAATATCTAATTCATAAATAGACATAGATAAGAATATTTATTATTAATTTCTTACATGGTATGTTACAGGAATCCCAATAGCTATACTAAACTCTGCTCTCTGATCGGTAGGAAGTGAGCGGACTTCGTGGGTTAGTAGACGACCACTTATAAGAATGCTTACCCTTGGATGTAAGTGGAAGTCATATCATGAAGTCCATCAATGTCTCGAACCTCATCTACATTGGTACATCTAAAGGGAAAACAATTCTTGCTAGTACCAGACGCTCCACCTTCACTTTCTAAGAAGTGAGGCACCGAGGGAAATACTATGCTACTTATTTCTTTATTCCATGCCCCCAGTGCAGTCGTTGGAGGTCCTGGAACATCTTTCCCACTCCTAGATGTACCACTAGAGGGGAGGTGAGGAAATAACTCAACACTTCCTCCCGAAGCGACACTGAAACCATGTTACATCTTATGAAAATGATTATGTTCTCCCCACCTATAGAAAATCCATTAGGTGCTTATCCTATGGATAACTGATCATGTCGAGCCTCATAATCAATGTCCCCAAGATGCACCTCTATGACTCGTAGAATGAGTTTTGGAGTGATTGTAAGCTACTAAAGAAAAGATGATCCATCACGATCCACTAAATATATCTACAAAGCATCCAACATCTATGTCACCTCACCTAGTAGTTATATACCAGATTATCGTCTAAGTGAATCTGATACAATGTTCCCATTCCTGGTTGCATAGACTATCTTGAAGTCATAGTCCTGGAGAAACATTATCCAAAGTCGTTGTCTTGTGTTCAGGTCCATCTACGAGAAGATATACCTGAAACTCTGGTGATCAGAGTAGACCGTAAAATGCTCTCCCATTGGATAGTGTTTCCACATATTAAAGGTGAATACCACTGCTGCAAATTCGAAGTCATGGGTAGCATTGTTCTCCTCATGCTATCTCAGTTGTCAAGAAACATACATGATATCTGCTTGCTACTGCATATGAACACATCTGATCCCGGTCCCTGATGCATCACAGTAGACTACGTACACATCTTCCTCCTCTAAAAGCCTCTAAATGGGGGAACTAGTAAGTCTTTGCCTCATCTCATGAATGCTCCCCTAGCATCTATCTAACCACATGAAGGGTTTCTATATCTTTATCAATGATAATAAAGGTGTTGTATCTCTATAGAAATTTGGCACAATCATCCGGTAGTATTCATCCAATCCCATTAATCATCATACCTCTATCACACTCCTGGGTGGCTCACAAGAAAGTATCACCTCGATATTTGTTGGATCCACCAAACCTCCAGCCTCCGAGATTACATATCCAATGATGTGAAACTCTCTGATCCAGAATTGACTCTTTGAGTGGTTACCATAAAGTTGGTGCTCTCAGAGTTTGTCCAGAACTATATAAAAATGATAAGTACGCTCATCCTCGGTAGGTGAGTTGATCAGAATGTCATAAATGAAGAATACTATAAAGTGATCAATGTATGGATGAACAATCCTATTCATGTGTCCCATGGACACTGTTGGAGCGTTGATCATGCCGAATTGAATACCCAAGAACTTGTAGTGGCCGTACCAACATTTGAATGTTGTATTCTACACATCATCACCTCGTACCCTGATCTGGTGATAGCTCGACCTGAGGTCTATCTTCGAGATCCACCGTGCTTCCTTCTACTGATCAAAGAGGTCATTAATCCTTGGGAGTGTGTAATTGTTCTTCAAGGTCTCCTGGTTCAGGTTCTGATAGTCAACTAAAAGTCTTGAGCTCCCATTCCCCTTCATGGTGAACAAAATCGGGGCTACCTAAGGAGAAACACTGGGTCAGATGACCCCCTTCCCCTGTATGTCCTCCATCTATACCCACAGCTCGCGAAGCTCCACTGGAGCAATCCGATATGCTATTGTATATATTGGTGCCATATCAGGGTACAAATCAATGTAAAAGTCCACCTCTCATGGAGGAGGTAGACCCAGAACATCATCTGAAAATACATATGTGTACTGGTCCACCACTACAGGGTAGCTCACACTCTCCATGTCCACTAATCTGAGGGTAAGGCTAGCCAACTGATGTGAGATCAATGAAAATCTACTCTGGGTAAGTCCATTAAGTGAAGCAAGTTCTCCCCCCTTGCTGATGAAGGTAAATCTAGTCCCATTAGTGAAGACACATCACACTTTTCACCTAACACAATCAATCTGATCATGGATTGTAGATAACCAGTCCATACCCAAGATGACGTCATAAGGCCTCGTCACCGTTACTAGGAGATCCCAGCCAAATCTCTTTCCTCCTAGAGTAATCACACAATGCCGAAACCAGTGGGTAATCATCAAATCCTCTTAGGTATGAGTCTCTAGCTGTAAGAATCATGCCAAAGGCGCCACCAGAATCTCCGAGCTCCAAATGAGGGAAGTGGTAATAAAATAATGACTGGAACATGTGTCTATAAGTATTGCAGCAATAGTGATGTAGACACAGATCATACCACATATAATCTCTACAGTACGATGGTCATACACTTTATTTTCCTGGTGCTGATCTCACCCCTTTCCACCATCTCCATGTGGTCGGTTTGGACCACCTGGTGGTGGTTGCAGTAACACCTCGAATCGTCACCCACCAACAGATGTACGTCTAGATCCTCTGCCACGTCTACATGCTCCCTGAAGACCTCCTTGGTCGAAACTCTATCTCTGATTGTGTGGTCATTCAACAATATAATTATCATCTATATGGAGTGGTAGGAAATCCTGATCCATGTGACCATACCCACTCATATGTAACACTACCTCCTCCTCGCATGACTTGATCTATCTCCTGTGCCCCGCACAACTAACTCTGAATCCTATGGTCGTCCACCTGTTGATGTGGTCATCTAGGACCTCTGTGAAATCTGTCTGTTGCCATCTCTAGAAGACTCTGTAATATGATGCCAGGTGGTGGGTCTCACTACTGGTGACTACTCAGCAAGAAATCTCTATACTAAGAGGGCTCGCTCTAACACAGTTGCCTATGTGGGGATACTGAGATAATTCATCAAAGCCCTGATCTCCAGCCTACGTCCCTATTGGTCTAGGCCATAAATGATGGGTCCCACACCATATCATTGGAGTAGTGCGAGAGTTTGGTGAACCTCGCTGAGTACTGAGCCACAATCATTCAGACCTACTATAGATGATGAATCTCTTATTTGCGCACAACGTTAAGGTCACCACGACAAACTCTGCCCGAAACAGGTTCTTAATGTTTTCCTAGAGTATTGTCACCTCATCATGTTCCTGGATCATCATGCTCCACTAAACCTGAGTGGCCTATGTTTCTTGACCACCTGTAACATGCTCAGTCAGCATACACCATCTACTGTTGGGGCTGGTGGCATTAGTGGTCTAATGGGTAAAGGTACCATTGTTGCATCCACTAGTGCCTCTACTGATAAATGTCCTTACACCGAGGCCATGTCGCTCGGTGGGATATCCTCGCTTACTATACTCGGAGCCCTCATTGGCTGTCGATGTGGTGGAATCCTGAAAAGAAACAGGTGATCCACGATCAATAAGTTATACATGGTGAGCTGACTCAAAGATATCACAATAAAAAATTTCAAAACAGACACGTAATCAGTGTTTTCGTCCACTGATTCCGAAATCAGAAGTCATGGTCCTGGTATATGGATACATCGGCCGCCGCACCAACACTGTATTCCATAAACTGATAACCACAATCACTACACATAACACTATTTATGTTAAAAAGATTAGAGTTTGATTTTCTTTGGTTTAACCGACTCCTCTGATACCAATTTGTCACGACCCATACCCGGAGGTCCGTGCTGTGACAACCAAAGACCACCTTCCGTAGGCCAAGGGATGGAGACTAGCACCGAAAGGCATATTCTCAAAAACCTGGAAGGCATTGCCTTTATATCCTATAACACACAAAACCAGACACATAATAATATACAAAAACAGGTAAACTATATAGTCAAAATATTATGTATAGTTGGTAAAAAGGGGCCAGAATACAAACCCAACTAGAAAGTATAAGAAAACTGGAAAGTATAAGTAAATGAAAACAACTCTAGTGTACACCCACCAGTGACTCTGTATAAATGTTAGCTACAACTCTCGAATGGTTTTCTTTGCGGTACACCTTGTCTAAAGTCCACCTCCGAGCTACCTCTAGTCCTGGAACCCTTATCCTCAGTCATCATTATCAATCGTCTTCACCAAACACAACAAGGTGCAGGCATGGCCCGTGCATGGGTTAATATATTGATAATCAGTGGGGACCGCATGACCCTAAAAGGTCTCACACAATCCAGAAAGTAAAAACCACAATTCATGGAAACAAATGACATCCCTACATAGGTATATGACAATACATATACCAAAGTTATCATTTATACCCATATCGTTCATTAGAAAACAAGGTCCAACTCAAACTCCCGTATATCAATTGTTCCACAAGGAACGAAATACACCAATGTTAGCACGACAAAGGTATGTACCACAAAGATAACGCCCCATAGAAGAATATCACAAAGGTATCACCACAAAGGTATGTACCCCAAATGTACAGTACATATAAGAATACCACATAGGTATTACCACAAAGGTAAAGACTCAGCTAACATCATGTATAAAATAGTTAAGGAAGTAAAGATGAATAGATAAACTACTGAATCATCTTACTTTGTTATGAGGAAGTCCCACGTATGATCCTAAATCATCAGACCCACATAAAATCTTAGATCATTAGACCCAGATAGAATTCGTGTACAGCAGACCCACGTAGGATCCTAGAGTAGTCCCACATGGATTCCTTGAGCGAATCCAAGTTGGATACTAGAACATAGAACCACATAAGATCCCAAATCATAGACACACATACGATCCCTTTCTCATCATACGACCAGCAACCGGGGTCCCGCACTAAGCTCGCTTGATTTCGGAAGTGTCTGCTTCTCAAGCGACAGGTCGATACTCCAAAAGCCACAAAGTACCATGAACAAGTATCACAATGTACAGTCATGTAAAAGTGGTCTCAACGCTATAGACTGTGAATCAATCAGACACTTGGTCTGTATGTTATTGTATTTTTAGTCCGGAGGGTGTAGTTGGATTCATGTTCGATCCACCCAAGCCATACATCATATTTATCCAAAACTCAAGTGGGTAAACCAAAAGGACAATCTCGATACAAGGTTTTCGGCACCACAGACGGTTTGTCAAATGGACTAATGTATCCCATTAATGGCCTAAAGAGTGAAAAGGGGTCGATGTTGGTCAGTTTCCAGTCCTACCCAGTTGGACCAACCCATCCCGACCTAGCCTAGGCTGACCCGACTAGGTTCTATTTGACGTGGCCCATTGAGTCATGCATGGCCCATCGGCATTGCTTGGTCCGTGGTGCGCATCCCGCGCAGGGCAGCCCACTGGTTTGTGGCTGGCTGGAAGGCCAGCCTCCATCATGGGGTGCGGTTGGGCGCCATCCCTTCACTAGCAGCCGGAAGTGAGTCGACTACCCTACATTCACTAAAGAGGCCTTGTGACGCGGTCCTGTATGCCCAGCAGCGCGTACACACGCCACATCCTTCCATTCACACAGCTTGTCGTGCGCCGGCCTTCGCCTCTTCTCCACTGTGGCCAACGGGCCACGACCCTTCTCTGGTGGTGAGGTCACGCCATCGCAGTAATTGCGGGATGCCAGAGTGTCGGCCACCGTTCCTGAGCCCCACCGATGTCGGTCACCGGCAAGGTCATTGACGACGTTCTTTGAGCCACCGGGCACACCCGTGTGGCTCATTATTTATTTCGTAGACATCCGCACTCATCTCAGATCGTCAATATCCTTTCAAGACCATCCAAATTCACAACGGCTGTAGAGAGGCCAAGCTGTCATTGTTTGTCTCGAACCCTCTACGTTAGATTAGTAGGAAGCAACTTGATTATTCTTAAATCATGAAGAACATCATGAATGGGGTAAGGGGTATGCAAATAACAAATCCTACCTCGAGGGTTCGTTGATGTTGGTAAGGGGAGAGGAAAGACTGACGTCAGTTCATCGTCATTGAAGACGTTCCACTTTGGTGATCTTTCGACGATTTTATTCATTGGATTTTCCATTCATCATTGGTGAAAGTGTTCTTCATTGGAGAAAGGTGTTTCTCCAATGTTCTCCCCTTTTCCCAAAATTTCCCAATTCCACAAAAATTAATAGCCATATTGTTAAATTAATTTCTATTAATATAATTTCAGGTGTCCATTAATTTTGTTGATGTTGACACAATTAATTAATTGATGTTTTCATAATTAAAGTGGAGGAAGTCCAAGAGTTATCTCCCATGAATGGTGGATTTGAAGGGTCTGGTTGTCCCCACCATTAAATTCAAATTGGGGGTTTTCTAGTTTGGGAGGTCCTAACCTCCCTAACTCAAATAGAGAGGTTTCAAAAGAACAATAAAATGTTAAATAATTTTATTTTTATTCTCCTTCGAAGAAGTGAAAAAATTATCTTCCACCCACGACCTAAGGAAGTCGAGGTGAAGGACTCCTTAAGAGAATATCGGTTCTGTGAGTTCAACGGTGTCCTCAGATATCAATTCTGAGAACCAGTTCAAAAGTTAAAAATACATGCACCCATATTTACTGAACGTACCTAAAAAAATGTTCAAAAATTCATTGCGAGCACACCGAGTCTCAAATATCACACGCTGTTAATTTTCACAGACTCGTAAAATATCCATATAATTAAATAAAATTACATGTAATTTCCTGGTCTTTACATATATTGGTAGTATTTTGTAATGATAATAAAAAAATTTACTCAACCCAAAAGATGGATTAGTCAGGAAAACATTAAACTCCATCCTCTCCTAATCTTCAACAATAATCTTCATGGAGATCACCTGCGTATTATGAATAGGGTGAATATATCCAAAATATAACCGGGGTCTATGTACATGATGATATTATACCATTAGGTCATTAAGGTTTGTTCATAAACCAAAAATCTCTGTAAAAGAATCCAAAGGCCATGTGTCGGTATTAGGTAAACTCTGTTATAAGGTCATTTCACACAATTGAAATCCTATATTCTGAAATAAAGACTCAAAAGACATTATAAGGATAGAAAGTACATGATCGTAGGGTGACACACACAGAATGAGAACATCAAGATGAAATTAAGGTGCATTATATAGATTATCTTAAATCAGAGGTCATTTTTGTTCTATGCTATAAAGCAACCCTAATAATGGTTTTCTAATAAATATCATGAATAAAAAAAATATATATAAATGACTAAAAATTCAATTCCTCGCAAAATATATAATCTCCCAAAACCATAATCTATAGAGATTAAATTGAGCCTTTAAAAAATTAGTTTAAAAAACATTGTGTATTTTGAAAGGTTTGATCAATATCTTATATTTAAAACAAAAACTCCTTAAAAATATAACTTTTTTACCAATAATATGGAAAATATATGTTTTTTCTTTGGTATGAAGAAATCTTGGCAATCTAACCCACGTGGTCACTATTGAGGGGTCCCAGTTCTTCTGGGAAATGATGGACCATATAATCATTGAGAGGAAAATATTGATGAAATTATACTAACATTCAAACTAGTAAAGGGTAAAGTCTTATTGTTATAAATGTTCATCGAAATTTTAGATAATACATTAACCGTAAAGATCCTTCATTGCTGAAACACTAGGATTCATTTGGTATTTTATTGAACAAATTTATCAATGCCTAGTCCCTCCAAAAACAATCCACAAGACAATATAGTAGGAGATAATGCACATAAATTAACACTAAAAGGGAGCGTGTAAATTCCATAAACCCACTATAGAATGAGGGAACTTCAAGGAATGTTATATTGGGGAATCCAAAAGGGATATATGTAGACCAAAAATGTTTATATGCATTACGATGACTAGAATCCAATGAATTAGAGGGTCCCTCCCCACTCGGTGAAAGGGGAGGGAAAATGGATCAGTCCATCATTTCTAAGCAATAATTTAGATCATATGGACATTTTATACACTTTAACCATCCATCATGAGTTTAAGAACATGATTTGTATTGAAAAAATAGTGATTAAATGAGTTACATCATTATTATACACTACATTTTCCATGGAATCTTCAAATTCCCATAGAAAATAAATAGAAACAATATCCATATATTCTTTTATTTCTTCTTCCATCATTCTTTCAACATTGTTAATTCTTTTAAAAAATTATTGAGTTATTTTTTCTTCATTACCACTTTCAAAACCAAAATATGAATCACCATCCTTCTTCATATATTTCTTTTTAATGACCATTTTTAAAGATTCATAAAAATTACCATTATCGTCTTCAATGGTATCACAATATATAGTTTAGATGATTGAGAATAATACTATATATAAACTACATTTTTTAAGAATATATAATAATACAATTAAATAGATGTTTGATGATTATTATATGAACATATTCACAATATTGAAATAAACTAACCTAATATTTTTAATTGTATCATCTCTATTGTAATATTACGTATCATTAAAAATGGAATATTTTTTTGATACATTAAATAAATATGATCCTTAGAAAATCATTGAAAATGAGATTTGGATAAATAATAATCATTTGATAAGCTGTTATGTTTTTCATAAATGTTGTTTCAACTGAATTTTATAATGTTAAAAACTGTTATATTGTATAATAAATCCACAAAAATATGCCATAAAAATTAATGTATCTCCATGAAATTTCATATATATAAAATATTTATAATGAAATATATATATATATTTATATATTCTGAAATATTATATTAAATTTAATTTAGAATAAAAATTGGTATTTTATATAACATTATTGAACAAAAGGTAATACTATTTTTAGAAAAATCTGAATTTTACACTATTTAGTAAAAATTATATCCTTTCTAAAATTTCAATAACTTCAGATTAAGATATATTAGATATTTTATTTTAATAAATACATATATTTTAAAAAGTAATATTGATAAAATAAGTAGGTATAAAATATAATTTATTCCATGTAACTCTTGAGAAAGAAAATCTAGTTTAATAAAACGGTTAATTTCACAATTACAGAATTATATATTTTCATATGTAAAATAATGGTCAATATGAATTCATAAAATAAATACATATATATAATTATATTTATTTATGTTTAGTAGTAAATTTGTTTCATCATTCCAACCAACATTAAAAAAAATTACATCACAATTTTATTCATTTCTTAACGAGGTGAAGTTATTTTTCCCCCTATAATTTTTTTGATTTTCATGCTGGTTCCACAATGATGTGATCCATCAATATAACCATAACAAGGATTATAATGTAATTTAACAATACATACTATCAATGATCAATGATATAAGATATATTTTCGACATATAAAATATTCTCCGGCAATTGATACAATTTAGGTATCTCATCATATATTCATTATGATTTTTCTTCTATAGGGATGAAAAAAGAAAAACATCATGTATCTAAGGTATAAAATTATGGTCAGGATAATTGATAAGAAAATTCATACAAATCCTTCAGTATATTATATATTACAATTAATCATGTGATCTACATATCTTTTTTATCAAGACACATTAAATCTTCCCAATGAGATAATTTATATAATCCATGATCACATACATTAAATGATTTTTCTTTTCCCATGTTATATATAAAATTATTATTTTTTCATTTTGATTGTCCCATGTGGTGTTTAATAATATTTACATTCCCAAATACCACCTCTACTAATTATAATTTCAAAAAATTTCTTTCCACCACTTTATTCTAACATGATAGAGTTTGATAGAAATAAATATATAATTTCCGAATTATTTTATATGTATAATATAGTGTTAACTATTATAATCAGAAATTGTTTCCCAATATTGATGTTTATGAAAACATCCCTAATAGTCCTGTAATAAATTTTAAATAATGCCTTCTAATTTCAGAATATTATTTATTACTTTTCATTTCGTTGATAATGAAAATATATTCAAAGATTCATTTCAATAACCATCAACATATTATTTTATTTACAAAAATTTTATGTAATCCCTCAATCATAATGAATGTAATATAGGTTTATAACCCTTGTAATCTATCTATTTATTAATGAAAATTAATGTAATATGAATCTGATGACTTATTATATCAAATATGACAAAAATACATAAATTTAGTGACTTGATCCACAAAGACTGAAATTGTATTATTAACATTAGATTTGTTTGGAAATACTCTAATGAAATACATTATTATTGTCTCCCATTTCAATGATGAAATGTAAAATTTCTAAAGTATACCCCTCAATAGTTCTCAATCAAGAACATTTTTCTATAATTTCAAACCTTTTAGGTTTAAATATAAAATATAATTATATATTCCATCATGGAAAAAATATTCTTGATGGTTACATAAAATATTAGGGCTTCAATGAACAAAATGAGAGTTTTGGGAATAAATTAATAATTTCATATTTAAATTGGAATCACTCAAAACACATAACATATAAAGGTACGAAACATCCCAAATGTTTCTTTTTAGTTTCCCATATATTGGTGGTTCAAAACAAAATTATTCAAGAATAATGAAGGAAATGAGAGGTATTTTTCAGATTTCAGGAGACATTTTATAATGGTTGTTGGTGTAGTGAAAGTAATTTAATAGATTATGATAAATTTAACAACATTGTTGGTTTTTGTGGTTATCATTATGAACGTTGACCTAGTCGAGTGGTGTTTATGTCACTATTTCCACTAGTACAGATTTTATTACTTTTAAGTGATGATGTTTTCTAAGATCCTTCCATATGTAATATGGATAGCTCAGAAATACTCAGTGAAGGGAATATTTATTAGTGTAGACTATTTAGATACCTTAATTCTAAATTGTATAGTCATAAGTCAAAATATCATGGACTTGGGTGTGGCTATGGAATATTTCTTGTCATATGGATCTATAATCGGTTAACTGACAATTGAAAATGATGGGGGGACCACCATGGCCTGAACCACATCATTTTCAAATATGTTATAGTATAATAATATAGTATATGAAATTCATAAAATATATGAAAAAATCTTCGGTGATTCTGATATTCAGTTAATCAGATCCACTATAGTAGTATTTTATATCTACTATACTATCTAGGAGTCTGGTGGGCTTCTATTTAAAAAAGGCATTTAAACCTCATTTATTTCAACACCTTTGGTCTCCCTTAATGTTAAATTTGATTTATAAAACTACATTTCCCTCTTCATATCCTCCATTGTGATGCTATACCATTAATATTATTAGTTTAGGTCTTATAGATACGTGTAATATATCACATCATAAGAATTACCATTCTCAATATTTTCTTGTTTTCCAAAAGGATATTAATAGAAATAGGATATAATTTGGAGGTAATTATAGTTTGTTTATCAAATTATTACCATGATTGTTTATAGTGAGTTCACTGTTGATCATGGTGTGGATTTAAATATTATTTCATTAATTATGAGTATTGTTTTACTTTTAGGATTCAATAGAAGTTGGGTTTCTTTTTTCAACCCATAATAAGAGTTACATTTGAGAATAACATTATTTTTTCTTCAATTTTATATATTGAATATATACCCTTATTCAATATAATTAATCATCATAATTGAAATAATTTTTTATGGGAGAAATATCATGAGTTTTACATTATCCTATAATGTTTTCTTATATGTTTTTTCTTGATTCCCTATTTTCAATTTTTTATATGATGACATATATTTGTTGACCATATTGATGAAATTAATAAGCCATATTATTATTATATTATTACACTCACGTCACATTAATATGGTTGATAACATAAATATGACTAATAAATTTGATGGAAAATGAATCATGTACTTTTTTGATGATATCTTGGAAAATGATGAATTAATTGTGATGAAATCCCTTGTTAAAAATAAATGAGTTTTTAGTGTTTGATATGTGTGGTTGATGAGATTTTTGGTGGTTTTTTTTCACGGTATGGTTTTGATGCAGGGTTGTTGTGATGTGGGATTTATTAGATTGAGATAAATAGTATGCCATGAGTTGAGCTATATAGATTTTCCCAAAATCCGTAGAAATAATGTGAAATGTTGAAATAAAAATCATTTTATTTTATATTTATTATTTTTTAGAATGAATAAATAATTGTATGGACATAATATTCGAAGAAATCTATTGATAAAATAATATCATTGGAAATTAATATAATTGAAAAATAGGTTTTCATAGAAAAAGGATGACATAATGTTTCTTGTGTGTGGATTTCTACTGTAATGTGGTGCATCTATATGTCATAATGTTAGTTGAGGATGTGGTTTGAACTTTTGGTTATGTGGTATGATACATTGGTTCTCTTATTATGATTCATTAATATGATAATATTTTTACCTATCTATAAATTATTTTTTGTAATTTATATAAATGCAACACTAGAGTCGTGTGTTTATATAGACAACCAATGTTAATGGGGATTAGATGTGATTTCAAAATATTGATGAAATTGAGGATGAATGCCTTGATATCTCTGCTTCCCCACATTCTTTTTCAAGTGATTTTATTTTTCATAGTCTGTGATGGTTGTATATATAGTTCAATAGAAGTGATCTTTAAAAATATGATGATGGGATTCAAAGTGGGGGTTGTGCACAAAGGTAGGAGGTCACCCATTGTTTCCCTTGATGACATGATGTTGTTTCATTGGTATCTTATAACGGGTAGTGATGTGGTTTCCTAGGTTTCTTCTAGTATTATTACTATAGAAGGGATGGGATAACCAGGATAGATGGTATTGGTATGCGAGAGTGGAAATTGTGTCTGAATGTTGTATGGGGTAAGAAATATAGATATAATTCTTATTATGTTACTATATTAGATACATTGATATGTTCGTGTATTATGGTGAGGATGGGATTTCTAACAAAGAAAATTTTATGTGAATTTTTGATTGATAATTAGGTCATGGGAGATTTTTTTTTCATTAATATCATGTTCATGAGTTACCTCTAGTATGATAGAATAAAATATACTAGGTATTCAAACCCTATAATATCATAAGAGTAATAGAAATACAAAAATACGGTGTTGGTGATTTAAATTTTAAAGGAAATTTAACAATCAACTTTACAAACACCTTATTTTACGAATATTTTTTGAGAAAAGTTTTTTTCTAATCTACATTAAAAATTTATTAATATACACATTTATATAATAAAATCTATATTCTATAAAATAAACAATAGAAATAGTAAAATGAATGAAAAATTATTAAAATATAAAATAATGTTTTTTAAAATAATGGAATCCAAACAAACATAACCATTCCTATGAATGCTTTTCACCTTCACCCAATGTTACAATGATGATTGTGTTCTAGATTTAATGAATCCTTTATGATAAACCTATCATAAGATATATCTTACTATAGACGGAGTCACTCGATTCAATTGATCATACATGGATCTAACTCCCCATCCATGGGGGGATAATATCAATCCTATTAGACATACATCTATCTCTCTATCCACAAGTGACCATGATCAGATGGTCAAAAAATATTTTTTGAAACCAAAAAACAATAATTCATTTGAAATTAAAAACAAACAAAAAAATTATTTAAAGAAACATATTAATGATTATAACTTAATACTACATTGAAATAAGTTTGTTTTAAATACTCAACAACATTATATTATTATATTTTATAACAAATCACCCCCTTTAGATTATTGGCACATTTTTAGGTAGGAATCCTATTATAATATTACTCTCATTTTGAGATCCATTGTAATGAAAATATAACACCATCTTATAATAAATTTGAGTTTATCAATACATCATAATATATAATTATCTATATGTGTAATATGTGTTCAATTTTGTGAATAATTATATTTAATATAATGAATATGTAATTTTTTTGTATACACTTCATACAAATATTGTGTAGGCATAAGAAGAAAAATTTTATGTATAATTTGTAATTATCCAACATAGGAAATCATAAAACTCTATTAGATGGACATCATAAAACACTTTCAGATGTCCATTGGAGAAATCTGTCAATTAGAAATCAAATAACACTATCTGATAGACATTATATG